>CM021731.1:86169217-86814533 GCA_011075105.1 Heteronetta atricapilla | reverse complement strand
GGGGAAGGTGACGAGCCGGGGAGAGCTGGGGAACAATTCTGGGCAGGGTAGGGATAGCGGGAGGGAGGCAGGGAGAGGCGGCGTGTGCATGTGTGGACCTCAGAGCCGCTGCTAACTGCCCTGGTGTGTGTGTGCGTGTGCGTGTGTGCGTGTGCGTGTGCGAGAGAGGGAGAGAGAGAGGGAGGGAGGGAGGGAGGGAGGGAGCGGAGAGGGTGGGGGGGAGAGATAAGAGAGAGAAGAGGAAAAGGAGAGAGGAGAAGGAAGGAAGAAGAAGGAAGGAAGGGGACAATACGATCATGCTGTGCTGTATGAGAAGAACAAAACAGGTAGAGCTGAAGATTTTTACGTTTCTTTCTGCTAAGAAAATCGCCCAGGCTCTCGGGGGTCCGTGGGGTGCGTGTCTGCCTTGCGTGTGTGAGGGGCTGGGGTAGGGGCAGGGGCAGGGGGGAGGAAATTTCAGCTGCTTTCAGCAGATGTCTCTTTTGCAATTCTTTAGCATCTCGCGACTGAAGGCTCTTTTCACACCCTTCAGCGCGACTGCTTTGCCTTTCCGGGGCTGGCGATGTGGGGAAGGGGGGTGGCCTACGTCCACATTTGGGGAGCTACCAGGATCCCCCCTCTATCCTTCTTATTATTTTAATTGTCAGCAGATGCATTGCCTAGGATTTTCGGTCTGTGGTTCTGAGGGTGTGGATGGGGGGGGGGGGGGGGGGGGCGGCTGGCAGGAAACGTGATGATATCTGCCTCTACCTTGGAGATAAAGGAAGCAATTCTTCGTCTTAAGCCGAAAAAGAAAGGATGCCTGGTGAGCCTTGATCCCTGGTCAGAATGCTCCCTATTGCTCTCAGCTCCGCTGAATGGGAGATGCTTTATGTGCATGTGCTGCGAGGTGGCTCGGAGGACAGGTGCATTCCTTTTTTTGTGTGTTACAACAATCTGAGCAGGACTTAACCTGAAGCTTTTTTTTTTTCTTCTTCTTCTTCTTCTTTTTTTTTTTTTAAACCTATGGTATAAGGAAAAGTGTAATTAATTAATAACAAAAGCATTAGCCCGGGGAGGGGAGAGGCACCCTCTTTGCAGTACCCTCCATATCCATAGTACAACCAGTTAGACAACTGCACCAGCTGGTAAAGAGACAGAGGACCACGCCTCTGTTAGCTCCGAACTCGGGTGGGATAAGGGAAGCTCGCGGTGTGAACCTGTTGGAAACCAGCTCATTCTCTTTACTGGTACCACCTGGCTTTTCCTGCCACGAAATGGGGATGACAGGAAGATTGGGGTGGCAGCTAGTTTTCAGCGACAAAATTTTCATGACCAAAACAATTAAGGAAATTTAATAATAATAATAATAAAAAGCTACATCATTAATTCCACCCCCTTTTTATTTTGTATGAAAGTCCAAAGCTGCTCCTGGTCAAAAGAGCCCATTTTGGCTGAGCTCCTTGGACTTCCTCGGGAGGATCTTGGATTTATTCAGTTGGAACTTGGAGGCAGGAGCTGGCCCTGGGTATCTCCATAAGGCATTTTGGAAACTTCCCCTAATTCTGAATCTGTAGGTAACGACAAAGGGCTCTGGTCCTCGTTCCGAGAGCAGAGCTCAACTCAGCCTTAGGCGTGGAACCACAGCGGTTACTTTATATATGCACGCGTTATATGTCTCTTACAGTATAGCACTGCAGCACTCGGGAGCAATAGCCTAGCACACTGATGCAAGTAACTCTGCTTACTACAGAAGAGCACCGCATTTAAAGAAAATCCAGGTTAAGGTGTGTTTCTGAATGGGGATACGTGTGCCATCAAACGAAGGAGCGATTTTGTAGAATAATGGGGAGGGGCAGGCAAGCAGGATGGAAAGGGACCCTGCGTCATCCTGTGTTTTTCCCCATGCAGGTTTCAAATGCTCCACAATTAACGATACGCTCACTAAAATCTGGAGGGAGGTGGTGATGGCTGGGGCGGGGGGGGGACCACGTTGCAGCCAGCCAGCAGAGCACGTTCAGCCAGCAAATACGGGATGAAAAGAGCAGAGGAGGAAAAGGCAGGCAGACAGAGAGGCAGAGTGACAGAGCAGTGGGTGGAGGTGCACAGCAAATTTTGAAATAAAGTAGGTAGCTCTGGGATTCTTCACAGTCAGAAGACAGCCACCTGGGTGGGGGTGGGGGGATAATTTTGCCCATACCACCACAGGTTGGGCATTAATTTCCTGCTTAATTTCCCAATGTGTCTGCGCTTTACATCTCGCTGCCTCCACTCCTATCGTTCTGCATTCGTTCTGCACACGTTTGGAAATGCATGGCAGGCAGGTATCCTGCTCACACGGGGTGCTCTCTCCGCACACTGTACATTAATCCACCGCATGGTACACACCCCTTTGCGCGTGCATGTGCGGCACGCATCCTCGCTCGCCGGTCGCTCGCCTCTGTACTACACGTACATGCAGAAGCACACATGCACTCGTTCGCACATGCTTTCTCATCCTTATGCAGCCATACATCCTGAATGTGCAGATTCTGTGAACGTTTCTGGGCTCAGAGCCCAGCTCCTGCTCCTATACCTGAATACACACCAGAAGTGCCAAACTGGCGATACAGCAGTTCGGTCGGCAAGGTGCTGATACATCAGGGGAAGCTTTAATTCGGAGGAGAAAAAGACCTCGGTTTTCAGCTTGTGCTCTTCCTCTGTCCCCACCCAGACCTTTCACAGAAGGAAAAAATAAAATAATAATACAAAAAGGAATAGGTTCTTCATGACAGACAGGAGCTTCCTTCCCAAAATAAAGACAGCTCTCCTCAAATTATTTTTTGGGGGAAGCCCTCGGTGTCCCGCCTTTCTGGCAGTGAAAGAGCAGGATGCTGAAATTACAGGCTTGGGCGTGGAAGAAGGCTTTTCACATTCATGTCTAGGTGTGCCTGTATGTGACTGTCCTCCCACCCCTCGCAGACAAATACGTTCACATGCTTGTGCCTTGCGGGTTATTCTTCCTAGTGGGTGCGACGCCAGCGTGGGGAGCGAAGTACCTGGCTGACTGTGCCCACCACCCATGAGAGGTGTAGGTAGCTCGATGTCGTCCTTTCTGCCCACAGCTGGTCGCACCTCTGAATCCGTGCCCGCAAAATACTGAGCTAAAAGGAGGCATGCCCGAAAAGGCGATTTCTGAAAGCCTGAGGTAAACCTTTGCTGCCAGGAAAGAGATGCAGCCGGCGGTACGCAGAGCTGGGCGGTTAGATAGGTGGCTGGGAACCGCATCCTGGAACAGATGGGCGTTACGGGGGTATGTGCTCAGCACCGGCTTGCATGAGTGATTAAACAATAACCCGCAAGCAGGTTTCCCACTTGTGGGTGCGATGAGTCTCATTCATCACCAGCCGTATCCGACGGCTTCCCTCCCGCTCTGTCCTCTGCTCCTCGCCCCAGCGCTGGCGAGCCGGCGGCTGCAAAGGTTTAAACCTGCCACACCCATCGAGGCGAAGGAGGGAGGGGGGGAGAGGCAGTCTGCATTTCTTTCCCCTTCCACGCGAGCGGCATGAATAAACAGGGCTGTATCTCTGAAGATGCAGCTTAACGCCATTGGAGAAGGGGAAGGCATCAGGGAAGTGTTTCAGCGATCGCAGCCAGCCGGCGAGGTGTCTTGTCGTTCCAGGAACTGCAGAGGTGCGCGGGAGGGAGGGAATGGCGAAAACGAGAAAGAGGGGAAGAGGCACGCGGAGTGCAGGTTTTGTGGCCTCAGGATATTAAAATATCTCGGACCTCACTTAGAATATCTCAATTCTGCCATAATATGTGGACGCCTCAAAACTTGCAAGGCATGGTCTTGCCTTTAAACACCGCCATGGAGGGAGGAAAACGGGCATTTTAAGGGAAAGGTGGCCATCCACGCCCCTCCTCCCTCCACTTGCCGGCGTGGTGTAAATCACCACAGACCATTGACTTCAGGGCAGAGGCACTTCATCTGCACCTGGGGAGAGCCTAGCGGCTGCCTCTGCCTTTCTGAGAGATGCTGGAAGCTTTCTGCGCTTCTTTCAGTAAACAATTGCTGCATGGGAGTTCAATTACTTCAGGTCCTTACTGTTTCTCTTCCTGGGGCAATACCACTGGGATTTCTCCTGAGAAGAGTGTCTCCAGAGAAACACCCCATCACCCTGTCCTCCTCCGCTGCCTTTGCCGACGATTAGAGGCATTGATTTCTCCTGGATCGCGTAATGTAGCTGTTCTTAATGGCACCAGCAAGCCCCTTCCTCGGGAACTAATTGCAGGCAGAGTTTCCAGGGGGAGAAGGACAGCAGTAATGCTCGGTAGGAAAGAAACCAGTCTGTTGATCCAAATTGCCTACTGCCACTTGCTCCTGAATAGGAGCCCCAGCCCACAGGTACACCCGGGCATCCCTGCGGAGCAGGCTGCATTGAACCTACCTATGCAGGGCTGGGTACACGTGTGTAGCCCGAGGCACCGACACGTGTTGTCTGAGGGCTTGTCCTGCCTGATGCTGAGAGGATCCGAGTTACCTCACACAGGATGAGGAAATGCGCTCCTGGCTGCCCCGCCACACCGAGAGGGTGGGCATCACCTGGGCCTCCCCGTCATGTTAAGAAGAGTAGTATCTGCCTTGCAGCCACAGGTTATGTGACGTCTGGGCACTGCCCCAGGCTGAGGCTGAGACTGGCTGTGTAGTCACCACAGTGCTTGTGCTGTGGTGGGTGAGGCCTTCTCCTGTGGAAGGGTCACTCCGACTGGGAGCCCTGCTCCTGTCCTGTGGCTTTCACTGGTGAGAAGACAAAAGTGCAGAGAGGCTCCACCTCGGGTCTGCTCTCATTCCAGCCCCACTGTCATGGGCTCTGTGGTGCCATTCCAGGATCTGGGAGCTGCCCTACACAGGCATTGCATTTCCCCCTCCCCATTTCCCAGAGACACCATGTGGAGGGAGAATTCCCTGCTGCCGAGAGCTGCCAAGTTGCAAAGCCTTCTTGTGCTAGCGGGAAGGTGGACTTGATCCTCTGCCCACTGCAAGATAAAAGCAGGCTGATAGCCTTGCATGACGTAAATCAAGGGTGTGTGTACCTGCTCGGGTTCACTGGCCTCGTGCCTAGAGGCATGTGCTCCCCTGAGCAGCTCTCGCCTGCTCCGCGTGTGGAGGAAATGAAGTGTGTGTGGGCTCTGCTTGGTCTGCACCACACAGGCGTGTGTGTGCTGAGGGAGCGGGGTGTTGCCAGAAGGCACAGCCTGAGGACTGCTGGGCTTTTGGGTGAGATAGCATGAAGCAAAAGAGCCTGCTTGGTTTTACATCAAGTGCATACAAGCTGAGACCTCTGCATGCAGCCAGTGGTGCCAGCGGTGCATGAGTGCTGGTGGTACATTGCTGACGTCCATTTGCTCAATCCATGTGTTGCATCCTTCCCTATGTGTAACTCTGCTCTTGTCACCTCCTCCTGCACATGTGACTGCCCCTTTCTGTTGCTTCAGGCTTCCTCCCTACACATGGAGGGCTTTATCTGGATTTGAGAACGAATGCTAGCTCCAGGGTCCAGGCTAAAGCCATCTCAGTTTGGGAAACCTTTTAATGGCAGCTCTCTGTGCTCATGCCCTTTGGAAGTCACTGTGCTTTTCTCCTGTTTGCTGTGAGGCTGGCAGGTCTCAGGGATGGATTTGGCAGCAGCCCACATCTGGCTGCACTTGAGTTCTGAAGAACCAATGGCCAACTGTAAGGCAATAGCCACAGCCCACTAGCTCTGTACAGGGAGATATGGGGCTGGTTAGGGGAGGTTGGCCATCTAGAAAGCCCAGTGGAAGATTTATTGGCCTTGCTAGTGGAAGTACTGGAATACCAGAGCAGGTATGCTAGTGAAACATCTTTCAACAATTGAAGTCCAAAGTCAAAGTCTAAAATCCACCTGCATTCGTTTCATCTATAATTCCAAGATCCTCCTGAGCACGCCAGGAGATGTCATGTAACCTCAGAGCTCTGATGGCCTCATGTGGAGAAGGTGTTCATATATCCTTGGGGCTCTCTCTATCACCTGCTGAGTGTGTTTGTAAAACTGCACGGCTTTTCACGGTTGCAAGCACCACAGGCTAGTAGTTAGTATGTAGGAATGGGTTTGGGGAGAGCTGGTTTCTGTTCCTAGCAGTACTATTAACCTGTTTTCTGACTTGATGTAGGCATAGTTTTTCTGCTTGTCATGGCCCTCTCTGCAAGGTGTTTCTTTAATTTGGACACTAAATAATTAGTGTGTGAAAAAAGGATTCAGATGCCCTCAGGTGAAAGGTGATTTAGACAGGCAAAGCATTGCTTTATCCATACTCAGTCACTCCCACGGTTCTGGGCTGTTCACTAGCCTCTGACAAACCATTGATCTTCCCACACCCAGGTTTTATCACAATGAGACAGAGCTTGAGAGCAGGGCTACAACTTCCACCCTGCTCTTCAGCAATGTGCCAGCTCCTCCCTACCATCACAGTGCACCAGCCTTTATAGCCTGCAATATGTGTGGGGAGGAGAGAGTGTCATGAAAATAATCATTTCTTTTGCATATAACAAAAGAAATTCATGCTTTTAGAATTACACTGATCCTGCTGTCTCCTCCAGATACTCATTTTGTCTCTTCCCCCATCTGTTCTGCTCCTTGCCTCCTTCTTGCTCCCTTGACCATGCAGTCCTCCTGCTGTTTCTTTTCTCCTCCACCTGGGTACCAGCCCTCCATTAAGCTGTGCTTCCTGGGGACTCCTGCTGGCAGCATCAGCCACTGCCATCAGGGTCTTTTTCCCTTCGCCCCTCCTGGCTCTGGTATAAGCAGAGAAGCTGGTAGGAGGAGAAAATGCATGGGTTCTTCCTTTGTGCTTCCACTTGGCCTTTGTAGCATCCCCAGATCATTCTCCTCCATTTGGGCAGCTGTCGCAGCTGGTGACAGCAATGTGGTGCATCCTCACCTATCACACTGCTGTCACCATAGGTGAAAATATGCCCAACCCCAGCAGACAGCTGGGAGGGGCACAACTGCCATAGGAGCAATACAAGAAATACAAGATAGTATCACCATTCCTGCCTTCTTGAGGGTTCATGTTTCCTCTGAGCTTGTCCCTCAGCCACTAATGCCCCTCTTGGGTGCCAGGGTGTGGTCCAGCTGTCTTGCTAGCTCAAAAGGACGTTCTGAGCCTGGCTTCCTCCCATCAGGGTTGATTGGCTTTGATTCCTCGAAAGGAGAGCCAGGATGTACTTATCTTCTTTCAAATTATAATCAATAAATGTCAATCCCATCTTACTTCTAAAGTTTCTTGAATTAATTCCAGTCATAATCATGGTATATATTTATAGAAAGCCAGGACATCTCACAATATTTAAACATTATCTCTGTAGCAGACATCTTTCTCTCAAGGCTGGTAATTTGTAAAGCTAATAGGCTCTGGTGGAATCTTATTCATTTGGTGTGACTGTCCCTGAAATTTAAGGATACAGAGGAGTATGTTTGGATCTAGACCCAGCTCTGAAGATAGTTTTATCCCACTCTTCTCGTAATTGCCTAGGAGTGAAACTATAGTCTCAAGAACTTCTGTTTTTTATCAGTTGGGATGTTTTTTAAGAATTTATGAAGTCTAGAAAAAATTAGGCTTGATTACTCTTATAGTTAAGACTTATCAATTGGCATCCATTTCTTTAGACTATTCAATGGAAACTAATCTATTTATTTTATCAACAGTATCCAATGACCTTATAAATCTGCAAAGTTAAGTAGTCAAGGGTGGGGAGATTGCAGTGCCATGCTTTTCTCTTTTGTCTACCCACAGCTTTAGGAGTGAGTTATTCAGTGGTGGACTTACAAGTAGTTTAATGAAAATGACCTAGGTTTGGAAAGAGCTAAAGAAGGAAGGATGGCTTGTTGATTTGCTGAAGTAAAACCTGCAGGCATTTAGTTTCATGTAAAAGTGAGGTCCCCTGCTGCAAATCACCTGCTAAAAAAATGCCCAGAGAGCATCCCCTGCTCCTCTGTGCTTGCAGGGTGTGGTGTGGCTGGGAAGCTGTACTGGAACTCGGGGAAACTGGAACAACGGGGAACTGATGTAAAGGAGCTTTTAGAAGCTGGACCAAAAGCTTGCCCTCAGCAGGGACACTTCACTGTAGACTAGAGAGAGCTGCACTGAGATGGCACTTGTGTTCCTCAGAACCAGCGACAGCTTTCTTAGGTTAGGATTCCCTTCTCAGCTTATGGCACTGGAGTAGTCAGACTGGCAGCTTGCAAAGGCCTGGACTGCACAGGCTGAGTCAGAACCTGTCAGAATGGAGACTTTTCCTAATTAGAGATGAAAGACAGTATTTTTAACCCTTCCTGCTGTTTGCATTTCCAGTGGAAGACCCAGAGGAACATCAAGCCCTACGTAGAGTTTTGAGGACAGACACCCACAACAGAAAATTGATGTTTAATGTTGACAGAACCTTTAAAAATGCAATAAAAAAGCATGACAAGGATGCAACCAATCCCACTTGAAGCACAGGATCTGCCAAAAGGTGTTTCCTTTGTATCCAAAGGCCAGTCAGAAATACCAGCTAGAAGAGATTCAATCCTGAGAAAAGGAAGAATGGAGCAAAAGGAAAAAAGATGTTCCCCCCAAATAACTGAAGAACTGAAGCTAACCAAAGCCTTCATGAAGTAAACAGAATTTGGATCACTTCCAGAGGATAGTTAGAAAAGTTAGTATGTGAATCAATACCCAACGCTCCCTCTTATATGGTAAAACTATAGGCATGCAGGAAAAAGAACCTCCCATTGTGATGCCAGTTTACATGACTCTGTGGAAAACAAAAGAATTGACAAATCAGTGAAAAAATAGCTCCAAAACCCAATAAGAGCTTTTAGGAAATCTTCCTTTAAAGTTAATTCTGTTTTACAGTTTTAGTTGTGGTGTTTTTTTACCTTTAAGTCATATGATTCTACAAGACAGGAAAAGATACCATAAGACAATGCCTTATCTTGTAGAATTTCATTAATTTTTAATTAGGGTGTGGCTGGAAAGAGGAGTCTGAAGTATATCACAGTTATTTTACCATTGTTCTGAACCCAGAAATAAGGAATTTATACTGTAGAGCTTCCTTCCTTGCTAACTGTGGAGGTACCTCAAGTCCCAGGATAATTACACATACACCTGTAAAGTCCTCTAAACATTTAAAGACTGCTTACTGGCATCCCTAGATGATCCTTAGTTTTATAAACAATAATTAGCTGAATATCTACTTAAACAGCTAAGCTACTTCGGGATCTACAAACCAAGCATTATTCCAGTTGCTCTTCCTGCGCAGCCAAGTTGGGTAAGTTTGTCAGGTGAAGCGTCCACACAGAATGCACCCAAGAGGAAGGGAATGTGCTACCTTCCTGTCATCCAGAAATACTTTGGTTAAAATATTCACCCAGGAATGTGGTGAATGTGCCTTTTCTCCCTCAGTAGATCCGAACCCCAATCTCCAAGGAGAATGTGCTACTAGGCTATAGAATATGCCAGGACCCATTTTTTTTGCAGTGTTTCCTGGGCACACTGATCTGTTTTGCATGGAAGAATCAAATATTAATATGGCCAGAGGAAAGAAGGGAAAGAATGTTGTCTTACCTTAGTGTTTATGATACTCATGCAGGGGAGGGAAGAGCTTTGCTTAAAACTTTACATCGTGCATTGTCAGTAAGGTCATGGTGCTTAATGGCCATTTTGCATGTCTCCAGTAACATGGTTCACTGCTAGTAGATGGCTGGAACAATTAACAGTGGCCACAAAAGAAGATCAGGATCTAGAAAAGGGGTAGAACAAGTCAGGATATACTGATATTAGATTATTGTTTCAAATCACACTGGTTTATTTCCAAAGCTAATGGAAGCAACCTCTGAACCATCAGGTATGAGTGCTTTGAAAACTCACAAGGGCTGGGTGAGGTGTCTGAAAGCTGAAATAAAAGCCAAGGATGAGATAAAAAAAATTACAGACTACTCAGTTTAACTTCATTCTTGGAAAAAAAAAATGGTGGAAATAATCAAATAAAGAAGATGATTAGGAGCCAGCACAGATCTGTCAAGAATAGATCATGTCAAACTAATTTAGCTTTCTTCTATAACAAGCCTTGTGGATACAGGGGAAGTAGTTGTCATATCTTGTCATTTTGACATTATCTCACAAGCTTTTATCATAAGTGAAGCAAAGAAACATGGTCCAAAGTAAAACATTACAGCAGGGATGGAGAACTGGTGTAGCTAATCCCACTCAATGAGTAACTCTCACTGATTTCCTGTCGAAATGGAAGACTGTATTGAGCGGGTTGCCACAAGCTTGAGCTGTGGCCTGTTACTGCATAATGTTTTCATTAAGTACATTATACTTTATATTTTAATTTCAGCCTGGATCACTGGCTAGAGGAAATGCTTTTTAAATGTGCAGATGGCATGAACCAGATATATGTTGGCAAAAATTACTGAAATTCAAGAGAATCTTGTCAGGACAAGGACCTAGTTTGAAAAGCATCAGAGGCAATCCAAGTTACTCTGCAGGGGAAGAATTAACAAATTGCACCCAGCTGCCCATGGGGGCCAACAGGACAACTAGCTGTCCTTCAGGAGGGGAGACAGGATCTCTAGAGGACCGCAAGTTCATTTTATGAGGTTGTGCAAATGGGAAAATAGGTTGTAAGACACATCTAATAAGCCTTCAGCTCTGATCAGCACATGTAAGTCTCAGCTGAAACAGCATGCCTTGTTCTTCACTGCACTCTAAGAAAAGTATGGTCCAGTGAGGGAGAGTGCAGACTGGGACAATGAGACTTGCTGGAGGTCAACAGAACTGTAATCTGTGAAGAAAGATTGAAATAATTTGTGTTTTCTTTTGTTTTCTTAAAAGGAGTAAGGATGAGAGGACTCAGGATACTAGTCTTCAAATACGTAAATGACAAGTGCAAGAAAAGGGGAATAATCTGCACTTCATATCCAGAGTGGATAGAACAAGGAGTAATGGTCTTTAATGGGCTGCCAGAATGATTTGGACTAGGCTTTAGGAGGATTTTTCTCACAAAAAGGATAGTGACACACTGGAGCAGATTGTCTGAGAAAGCAATGGCAGCTCCAGTCACTGAAGGGCTGTAGGAGGTACTTCTGAACCAGAGGATTAACTAAATGGTCTCTTGTGGCTTCCCAGCAGTATTTTCTATGATTAATATCAAATATTCACTGAAGCAAGAACTGGACCAAATCTGTCCTCTTGCAGAAGAGCACTTAACCAAATGGTCTATAAAGCTATATTTACTTCTGTGCTCTCTTTGTCTCTGGCCTCATGTGTATTTCTTTTTTCCGAAAAAAAAGCCTAAGAGCTTAAGCAGGAAAAGCTAGGAGCACCTTACTCTGAACAGGCTACTGTAGGAGGAAAATAAGATCTGAGGACCTTCAGGTACATTGGAAAACTGAGGTGCCTAGTTCTCCCCCTGTCTTCTAGTGGACTAGAATGGTTTCTGCAAGACATCTCATCTTCTTCCTAGACTAGCTCCAACATCTGTCTTATGAACATGGACATCTGCTGGAACTCCACACTAGGATTCCCTTTTCATCATCCTCAGGAGAGGATTGTTACAAGGGATTTATCAGTTGGTGACTTCTTCTACCTGCCTGACATAAGTTGTCTCAAAGCATATATGTGGCAGTCACTCAGAAACTCCCAACTGGAGTGCTGCACCCCTACTAGCACTCACCTTTAGTGCTTAATCCCCTCTGCTCCCATTATGATGTGTCCCAGCGGTAGCTGGGAATACTAAATAAAACAAGCTGAGACATAACATGAAAGAGACTTCACCTTCACCAAATACTTTCTCATACAGCAGAAGAAATACTGTTGCATGAGAATGTAGAAATAAAACTGAGCTGTAGTATCTTCTGTTATCACGTGCTGAGTCCATACAGCCCTCGGGAAGATATCCTTTCTTAGGTTCTTCCAAAGCCTCTGAACAACACAAAAGCAGGAGCAAGACACCCTGCCTGTAGTCAGGATTACCCAGCTTTTTGGGGATGAGAAGTTTTAACAGTCAAAGACAGTCTTTACAACTACATGGATTTTTGCTGAGCTTTTCCAGTTTGGATAAGAAGTGTTTGGTAGTGATCTTCTTCAAATATGCATTGTGATATATATATATATTTTTTTATTTGGCTGTATCTGAGGTTGATATTAGAAGAATAAAGTCTGGAAAGTGCAATAGTTTTGCAGCTATTTAATAAGCAACTGCTGTGAACTTATAATACAAGGAGAGAGAAAGCCATTATGATTTCAAATGATGGAATTCCCAATTTTCTTTCTTTTTGTTTTGCATTTTTAAAATAGGAAATGAAGCGCTTTTTTAAAGCATATGTTGAGTTTTCAGTCAGACACTTTGGATGTAGTCAAATGATGAATTGAAAGAGTTGCCAATCCCTCTCTAATTTGCCTTCCCTCATGTACAGGCATAATTACGTGGTCCTTAATTATATGGTCAAATAGTGGTATATATTTTTTTCAATAGGATCGCAGCCTCATTCAGTGCACAGAATGGGATATACTTAGGGACTGAATGGGTTTTGCCATAAACGAAGGTGTTTTCTATAGTCTCCCATTTCACTTATCGCCAGTGATGAAGGTTGTGTATTGAATTGGGCAGGGGGCTGTTCAAAAGCAGAAGAATGGTCTCATGTTATGGCAATTGAATACTGCCCCTGAACCTTTCCTGCCTCTTGCCACAAGTTCCAATGTGATACTGAAAAAGCCATATAAATGAGGCTTTCCATGGGTGGCCACTAATTGGCGTGCTCTCATTCTCTGGGTTCTCAGCCTGAGACACCTGGGGTCTGACTTGCCGAAATGCAGAGCTGGTATTGTATGGAGTCTGCTCCCAGCATGCACAGAGCTGGGGAAATGCTAATCCACGGCATCTCAATCTGGGGACACAAAATTAGTGGGTGCCCTGGACTTTTTGACCTTACCTTCTTTGTGTCTTATTTCAGTGGTTGTAAAGCAGAGGTAACGACCTCCCTTGCCTCCCCTGTGAGAACATCTGGTAAGGCTCATGGAGCACTGAGATGCTGCAGCAAAATTGCTCTGTGGAAAAACCTATGAGGAAATTAGTAATTCTCTGTTCAGTGCGGGGTTTCAGATGTATGGCAAATAATTCACTTCGCCATGCCTGAAATTAGGATGAAGGGAAAATGCTGAATGCACCCACTCAGTGAGCTTTGACTATCCTTTGTACTAGCTGGGGTGGGGAGGACTTGCAGGAATAAAGCAGTATGATAAAAACTATCACAAGGCATATGCACAAAGGAGTAAAAGCAGGATTTCAGAGGTAGTCTCCATTTTATGTTTTCTACTTCAGCCTTTACCATGAAGATGATTGTAAGACAAGCTTTTTATGTTATGTATGAGTCACGGTACTTTGTACTTGTGCCTATGAACAGTGGGTTGTGGAATAAGTGGACAAAAATGGGCCAAATGTGTTGTCACTGAAACTAGTACTATATTTTTGCTTGGTGCCAGAGGAAGTCGTTTTAGATCCCTAACACATCAAGCCTTGACCACTGCTGTTATTCCTCCCCTTCTAAGTGTGGAAACTGAGGCACAGAAGAAAGTGGAATCATCTGCCTGCTTTTCCCTCTATATGCTGCCAGTAGTGTTTACACTCGTATTGATGTGCCTTGAATGAATTAATCTAGAGATAATGGGAAAATTACTTTTTTTTTTTCCTTCTCCTCTTCCCCTCCCTTGCACCTGGAAGAAGCAGCTTGAGGAATGTAAATTGTTTGTTTGCTTCATTTGCTGGTCACTTTGTGTCTGTGAAAATGGGACATGCATCTGTCTACAGAGTAAGTGTAAGCTTGAGAATTGAGGAAGCAGGAAGGTCTATGGTTTTGTAGGTCCTATGTCCTGATCCTGATGCTGTTCTCATGTAGCTTAGGCTCCCTTTGTTGCCCTGGAGGGCCTCCGTGTGGGGAGGTTGTGCTCAGTCTGCCTGGAACATCAGCTCCAGTTGAGGATGGGCTAAAGAAAAAGGTCAGAGCCTTCAAACAGGGATTTACAGGCAGACAGAGAAAAGGCAGGAGCCTCGCTCATCCATGGTCATACACTTTTATTAATGAGAGCATGCCAGGGGCTGTTAGAGACTCTGAACACCTGCATGCATAAGATGGGACACAGGTTTCTGGCCAGGTGCAGGTGGGAATTTTTCCCACCTTTGCTGGCTGCTGATGAACCGATGCGTTGCCTCTAAGGCCTCAGTGTTCATGAGTTATCTCCAGAAAAAAAAAAGTTTGCTTCTCCCACAGGGACACAAAGCAGCCTAACACGCTCAGGGGAGAGTTTTGTCTTAACGGAGCCTGAAATGGAAATACAGAAATCCCAGTGCAGAAATCCCAAAGTCTGTGAGTGAAAGGAACTCACCCGCACTCCAATAGTATGGAAGAAGACTCGTGCCTCTGTCTGTTCTCCTGAGACGTGTCAGCATGGCATGACACTGTAAACCCAACAAATCTAACTACAGGTTATGACTTGAAGCCCATGCCTTATGAGGGCACCCCGTCTCCTGTTCTGGGGTCCTTCTGCTTGTCATTGCTTGTCGTGGCATCTTAAGAGACCTCCTCCTGCTCCTCTAGTTAACCCTCTGGCTGTTAGCAGTGTTGCAGACTTGATGGTCAAGGCTGAGTGATCTGGAGAGACACTTGACAGAGGTGGCCAAAAGAGAAGGTTCTGGTGCCAAGTCTGGGAAAAGGACCCAGCTCCTCTCCAGTTAAGAGTGGAAGTGGAGAGGCTGTCCGTATAGGGAAGAAAGAGGCCTGGTTGCAGAGTGAATCTGTGGCTCTCTCTAGGCCAAACCAGATGCATGATTGCCAAGAAGGCAATGGAAACGTAAGTCTTGTGTTAGCGTTTGTGAGGTGGTGGGGGTTTTGTAGTCCCCACTGCTCTCAAATCAGATGGGATTTCACCCTGGGGCAACCCCTGCTCCTGTGTAGATTGCCTAAGGATTATAAACTGTCATGGCACAGAAATGAGGGGAAAAGTGCCAGACTAGGTCAGGAGATGGTATTGTTGGGAGCATCTACAATCACGTGTCTTCCTCTCCCATAGAAGCAAAAGCACTGACCACAGCAGGTACTGCTGCAATTTGCAAGCACCCACTCCAGAAATGAATGGGCCTTCCCGAGCTCAGGTCAGCCTTCCCATCTCACAAAGTGCAGTAAGAGGCCCCACTGGCAGGGCTGGCTTTCTTCCCTTTCTCTTCTGTGTTTCTGACCTGACCCTGCAGAAAGGGAAAGGTGTTCCCCGTTGCTCTGCCTCCTCACATCCAGCCCCCTTCAGTCCCATCTTTCACGTGTGATCCATTGCATCTCAGCTTCACACAGTATGGTAGCGTTGCTGCCGATATCTCCAACCTGTAATTTTTCAGCTTGTCTCTGGGGTACTTGCCTCAAAGCTTTTCCCGCTGTCAGGCGCAGCAGACGACAGAGTGTACTGAGTACCTCTTAGGGGTACCGTGAAGAGCGATTCTGCTGTGTGGAAATCTGTGAAAACTCTGAGCAGCACAGAAATGCCTGGAGATACTCATCAGAATTGGAGATGGGCACAGTTTTTAGGGGAAAAAAAAGCAAGTTGCAAGTACTGTGGTGTAAACAGGAGGTCAGTGTGCTGCCGGTGGCAGTGAAATAGCACTGTTATACAGAGCACGGGAAAATGCTGAACAGGATTTCTGTCATTCCATTGCTCCACTTTTATCAACACCCTGTGCTCTTGCCCTGCAGCACTCCTGCTATTCCAGCTCTGATACTGCAGGGTAGCCACTGAGTTGCTGAAAACTAGGCAAGGATACAGCTGATCCTTTGAACAACGTAATTCTCTGTTCAGTAGCTTTTTGTACATATTAAATGATGGAATCTTTAGGGGGCTTTTCCCTGATGCAGTAATTGTGCATTCATTAAATTGCCAGATAAGATTTACTTTCCATTAATATATTTTTTGCTAAGGAAAACGTCTCATTTTCCACTGATAATCCTGCCTCTCCTAATTCAAGGATGGCCAGCCTGTGACTTCTAAGCAATTGAAGTATGACTCTGGCAGTGGAGATATGTCAAATGACTGCCAGCACTCTCTGCTGATGTTAAGGCTGCTTTTCTATCGGCATCTTCATGCAGGAGGATGGTCTCTGAGGCTTCTGAAGCCCACAGCTCCCCAAAGCACCAGGACTCAGCTGGGCACCTGGCCTCACCTCACCCCACATGGGGTGCTGGGACCCCGGGGATCAGTTGCTGTTTTCTGCCTGTTGAAAATCCCTCACCTATGTTACCTGGTAGGGCTTTGACACCTCTTGGACACGGGCAGATGCTTTTTGTAGGCCAGTTAGTTTGAGCTCTCATGCTTTAGTTCATTGTGTTTTAGAAAGTGAAAGAAACAGCATTGGTTGAATCATCCTTCATTACGAGGGGTGAAAACAGATTTAGACTTCAGATGCAATATGAACTAGTATATGTGTGAAAAAGACCACAGAGAAACTATATTAGAAGAAAGTTATTAAGGCTGCTAAGTCAAGTACTCAAAAATTAGCCAATACTGGAAATGCAGTTGCCTGTGAAACCTCAGCATGGCCTCTTCTTGTGTGTGTA
This sequence comes from Heteronetta atricapilla, assembly GCA_011075105.1. Taxonomy (NCBI): domain Eukaryota; kingdom Metazoa; phylum Chordata; class Aves; order Anseriformes; family Anatidae; genus Heteronetta; species Heteronetta atricapilla. The sequence goes on along the minus strand of CM021731.1, from coordinate 86,797,911 downwards.
TTTCAATAACCTTCTAATAACAGGAACACATCTTATTTTTCTTTCCAGGGATTCCTACCACATTCAGGTCACAGAATGGACAGTGCTCACTTAACGAGCAGTTATTCAATATTTTGTTCTCTCATACTTTGTCTGCGTGTGACCCCACAGCTTTATTCAATAAATGCTATTCAAACTCTGCTCTGAAATCAGAAATACTAATTTTCTCCTGGGCTGCCTTGTGATTCTGAGCACTTAGCTAACATTGCTTAGTTAATCTTTGCAACACTCATATGAGATAACTGAGTATTTTACTCCATTTTTGCAGATGGAGAACCGACACAAGAAGAGTTTGGTTGGCAGGATTCCCTATTTTTATGCACCAAATTTGAGAAACAAAGGAAGTGACTTTTATTAATAGTTTTTATTTTTTATGGCACATATCTGAAAACATCTCCCTTTAATCTCAGCTGCAGCTCTGACTGCTCAGCACTGCTCCAAATCAGACTCAAAGTGCCTGAAGCCAGCTACTCAAAGATGAGGAACATGCAACAGGGAGTTGCCCTGTGAAAAGTAAGGGCCAGGATGACAGAGGACTTCTGCAGCAAAGGTAGGGCAGGGCTGTAGAAGAGCCATCAGTCAGCTGTCCTAACCCTGAGATCCTGTTCTTCTTTGGCAAGCCTCTGCCTCTTGAATTTTCATTTTCCACCTTCTGACAGCAAAAAACGGGACCGAGACTTTACTGTAATCTTTTTATTCCCCTTAGTTTCCTAAGCTTCAAACATCCAGAATTCCTACTAAAGCTTTAAGTCTTCTTTAAGCTCCTTTGTTTTACTTGGCAATCTTTCAGCAGATATTTACAAGGCTACTTCAAAACAGTGTCATGGTGTTATCGGGTAATTTACAGAACTGTCCTAACAAATAAGATTTATATAGGCAGGAGGCTAGCAGGTTTCTCAGAGAACTTTGGTGCTTAGTTCTCACTGGTTTCAACAGGATTAAGGCAAGTAGGTATTTGTGAAGAGCCCACCACTGGTTCCTCAAAACCTAGTCCTTTAGTTCCTCATTCAGTCAAGTTTATGCTGACCCACTAGAACTAAAGCATAGAAATGTATACTAAAATGTTAATAATTCATGAATGTTTGTGAAGTGCTGTGAAAGTACAATCTAGAAAGCAAGCATCTTGGGGGAGGACGGGGGGATGTGTTATATTTTCTTGAGGCTTCAAAATAATTGTTTCTGCAACCAAAGCAAAATACAGGAAACTTTTTTCCTCTGCATTGCATTGAGATCAAAACATTAAGTACCTGAAAGCCCCAATTGGTTCTCCAAGTCTACAGTGAATGCTCTCAGATGTTACTAGTTATTAGCCAGATCCCCAAACCCTGAGTTAGTGACTGTTCTGGAAGAGTTCAGAAAGCGTTTGTGTGTTTGGAACTCATTCTTTTCTGGAAAGGCTCAAATGACTCTGGTTGAATTTAATCTCTTTGAAAATATTCTGTATCTATGCTTCATTTCTGATTTCATTCAGCAGAATTTAGTGAATAGGCTATGCAGACTGACTTCAGGCAGTAGATTTCTTGCATATTATTGACGTACTCCACTATTTATATACATGTATCTGTGTGTGCATGTGTCTATGTGTATGTCTATGTCCACATGCCTTTGGTGATACTCATTTGATACGGTTTCCTCTGTCTGACAGGAAAGGAGAAAAATAGAGTTCAGGCAAACAAACAAACAAAACCAGAACACCATCCCACAAATAACAGAAAAGCCACATTCCAGAGCTGAATAGGTAATCACTCCCTGTAACAGAATTTGAGGGATTTGTGACTGTTTTCATGACTGAGGCAAAAGATCATCTGAAAGGTGGAATACAATGATGCCGTAACCTGGCCACATGACACAGACATTTGCATACCGTAATGCTTGCTTCGTTTGAGCAGACCTACAATTTGCCTAGCTGCAACTTAGGAAAAACTAACTGCTGTGACTGTTGATGGGTCAATAAATTGGGCTGGCAAGAACCAGCTTTGTCTTGCGATTTCCTGAAGAAGCAGGAATTATGTCTTTCTGCTAAGCAATGCCTCTATATTTTATATGGTGCTAGGAGAAAGCAAGGCGGTCCCTGTAGTATCTGAATTATTTTTCCTCTGTGAACCAGCATGTGCTGCCTGTGCACTTTCTTGTGTTCAGCACACTCCCATTGTCTTGTCTCCTGTTGCTTGTTTCATGGCCTCCTTTCCCAGCACCACAAGGGAGATGCATCCCAAGGATGTAGAAATAATAATTATTGTCATCGTCGTAAATCCTCATGCATTTGGCTCTTCTCACAGTGGGCACCTCTCCCTTCATCTGGAAGCTCACTATTAGTACAATAGGAGCCCGGATGGAAACTCCCTGAGAACCTCTGAAAAGTGGTTGGCTTCCTTCCACTCCATCTTATTTGTCCCAGCCTGCTTTGGCTATCCAACCTCTTGACATCCTCAGAAAACTTCTGAATGTGCTGAATAGCATCTGGGGGAGGCTGACGGGAAACAGAGCAGTCAGGACTGTGTTTAACAGTCAGCATGGCTTGCTATCTATCTATAGGATACTCAGCCATTCACAAGTTTCCCTAAACTTTTTTATTTTGCCTTTTTCTTTTTTTCACTGAGTGCTTAGCTATTTTCGTCACCATCTATGTTCGTGGCTGCAGCTTTTTCTACTGCCTTTGGGAGTCTGATCCACACACTGCTTTATTTTTAGCTGCATCGCTAATTATTATTTTTGTGAGTATAGTGTTTCATTATTCATTAAAGCCGGGGAGACATTTTAGTCATTTCTCAGTAGAACAAATGTGAATTCAGTAACCAAAGTAAGAACTCTGATTAGGAGTTCGGAGAGCTAGGAAGAATGGCCTGGTAAGGAAGGATGGTATGAAAGGTGAGAGCTATTGACATACAAAGGAGTGTTACTAAGAAAGCAGAAACAAGCTGTTCTCAACGTAGACAAAAAGAAGGGGGCTGACTGAAACTCTGGAAAGGAATTCTTCAGTTCACCAGGGGAATAAGCTGGTGAATCATCTTTGATTCCGGAGAATCATCTTTGGGGGAAATGCCCGAAGACTGATAAGAAACACTGCTCTTGCAGGGTTGGTTAGATATGAAGAAAATCAGTCCTGCTGCAGTGCTCAGGGGGGTCTGAGAGGACCCTGGAGAGGACCCACCTGGCCTTCAGGGTTTTCTAATGATTCACTCTTCACTTTGTGACAAAACTGTGCTTTGTGAAGTGCTCCTTCCTGGCAGAAGATGAAACACTGCGCACTTTTCTGATGTTAGACTGTCCATGCATGCCTCCCAGTGCTTTCTGTCTGTCTTTGTGCTGGACCGTGAGGGACGAAGGCACTATTCCACAGGTGCTGCTCAGGATGAAAACTCACTGTCCATATAGCATCTGCAGCAGACCAGAAAGAAGCGGAGGGAGCTCTGTGCACTCTGCCTGCCCAGCCATCTCCTCATTCTCTCCAAGGGCCTCCTTTTCCCCCAACACCTCTGCCAGGTGGGCTGCTGAGTAAAGCTTTCCACAGGGAGGGCTCCAGGGGTGCCTGGATGTACAGTAAGGTTGCATTACAGATGCACCAAATGCAGGGTGATCTAAACTGAGTGCCTTGGGAAAACACATTGCCATGCACGGTGCATCGAGGCTCCTGCCATGCTTCCTGACTGAAGAATGGAAAAAAGCCAGAAGACTTTAGGACCAAGATGTGTAAAGCTGTTTGAATCCCTCTTATAATAACAACTTAAAGATGGGATGCCCAGGCAGTGAAAAACTGGAAAGACAAAAGAGCTCACCTACAGCGGGGAGCTTAGGGGAATCTCTGAGTGACAATTAGATGTGTCTGTGATATACTAGCCCTTAGGAGAGGTGATTCCAAACACTTTAGGCTTTTTTTTTTTTTTCAACATCTATTCACATCTATTCAAAATGTTCCTTTTGGCTGGAGGTTTTTATAGCACTAACTTAGCAGTGTCCACAAAGGGTCTATCTCAGCATGCACTGCAGGCTTGCATCCCCCCTTCCCCTTTTTCAATAGAGTTGTATACAGCAGAGAAGCAAAGTAGGAAACAAAATGGCTTGAAGCCACATGTGCATTTCCCAGAGCTCAGTGCCAGTCTCTAGAATAAGTGATTAAGCCCTGAGGCTGCTCAGCCTCACGTTCAGCTGCCTGTGGCCCCAAAGGATCGTTCCAATCAAAGCCGTGTCTGTGCTCTGGTGACAGTCCTACCTGAAGGACGGGAGAGGGGTAAGGCACAGCGTTAAGCCTTGGGCGCTCTGCTGCTCAGCAGTGACAGCTGCAATCACGGGCTTGGTTCATCAGCTTTACGCCCCCCGGAACACAGCGAAGCAGCACGAACGGTGCGTGGTCTCAGACAGACAAGCCCGGGTTCTTGAGCTGTGTCATACAGGCACCCTCTGGAGACCTTTTCAGGTTCTGACAGACACTCATGCCTCCTTTCAGGATGTTCTTATCCTGCACTGACAGGAGGGAATAGATAAGAGCACAGCTTAAATATTGCACAATCCTTTGTCTTGCTACAACACCATGCATTTGAGACTCTTGCAACACTAGGAATGCTAATTCAATTAGATTCAGAGTCTTTTGGAACATAACAATGTCGTCTCTCCCAAGTAGCTTGGAGCAGCAGACCACAGAGGTCTTGTGAAAATTATCCCTGGTGAAAATTATGTTGAAATCAATGGAATTACGCCCCCACTTTAACCATCCAACATTGCATTTGGCCTTGAAATTCCAGTAAGACCTCAGTGTTTGTTAATAAGCTGTAGGAAACTTCAGGATAGGAGGAACAGAGAGATAAGGCCTAGGTTTTCTCACGGTTTGCTGTGCCAGCAGTATCTGAGAGCTCGCAGTGGGCCCACGTACCTATTCCTCTATGTGACAGCTCAAGGGTAATTTAGCTTAACAAAGGTGAGATTAAGAATGAAGGAGATAGGGTACCTCTCTCCTTTCTCTGCCTCTGCTTGCACATTAAACACATACAAGGAAGAAAAAAAAAAAGGCCAAGAGTAGTTTCACAGAAAGTTTTCTGTGAGGTGTCTGACATCCAAGACATGCTGCTGCTGTGAAAAATTCAGATCTGTAAGAGGTGGCCCTGTTTCCTGCCCTGCAGATCATCTGTGGGGCAACCCTCAGCACCAGTGGTACCGCTGAAGCGAGGGTGGGTAGAGGGAAAGGCCAGGGCAAGCCAGAGGCAAAAAGTACATCCGCATGCATGATGGCAATCTCTGGGTCAGGCAAGCCCAGACGGGCACAAAGAGCCACAACACAAATCACCGAACCGAGCTGCTGTGAAGATCAGAGCCAGAGCTCAAAGCTGTCATTCTCTGCCTTCAGCAACAAGGCTGACCCCAGTCCTAGCGGCGCCAGGGCTGGTGTTAGCAAGATCAGGCGACACCACAGAGCAAGAAGCTGAGCCAGCAGAGCCAGTCCTGGCTGGGAGGGAGAGGCAGGGCCACCGAGAACTCATCAAAACCAGAAGCTGAGGAAAAAAAAAAACAAAACACCAGCTGCCCCTGTAAGGAGATGGAGTCTGTACCAATGGGAAGCAGTCTACTATGGATTCATCCTCTTTGGGGATCTCTGAGGGTACAAGATCCAGATACACATGGCTTGGCTCTGCAGTGAGTGTGTGGGATCGGTCTATCTGGAAAAGTAAAAAAGCTGAAGAGATTATGAGTGAGGTATTCTAGTATGAGCCGTGTAGAGCTGGTTTGTCAAGTTATGTAGGAGACCTGCAAGCCTGGTTGCTTGGTTGTGCTGCGAGCTCTGGTGGTTGGAAAGGTTGTTCTCTGCTCCCTGGGGAGAGGGGAGGCTGTTGGCTGGAGGTGGTGCTGTGGGTTAGGCTCTCTTTCAGGAGGTTGGAAAAATAAAGGGTGAAGGTCTGACCGGGGACGATAATGAAGAGCAAGAAAGCAATGCTAACTTTACCGTACTTCCCAGATCTTGATCAAGAGTCCTGGTTGTGTCTTCTTCAGGTCACCCTGTAATTTCAGTGAGGTGCAGCACCCCTGTTTGCCCAGCCCCAAGTTAGTCTGCTGTTTGTGGCTGTGGGCACAGGTAGCAGCTGCAGGCTTTCACCCAGCAGTAGCTGCAGTCCAGGAGGAGACCTTTCCTGCTTTGTGCAGGTGCTAGGTGTAAAACGGTGAGGGATGCAAGGTCTTGTTAAAGTACAATATTTCAGTGTAGGGTGGTTCATTGTGAAGCAGCATGGGAAGGCAGTGGAGGCTGTTGCACAACCAAAGCATTTTCCTAAGGGAACCTCGGGTGACACGAACATGGTTGATGGGGTGGTCTGTGCTGAATGAACAGGATATTCATGAGAGCACCTTGCCTCCCCTGCAACACCGCAGCAAAACATCAGATTTCAACAGCAGAGTAAGCATTGCCCTCTGTGCTTTTCAGGTAGGGTGACACAGAGCTATGAGTGAAGGACTCGGGACATGAACACCCTTCACCCCCACCTGGTTTTCCTCTCTTGTATCTCCCTGCCGTTGCAGAGGTGCTGCTCCATCTCATTTTCCTCCTCCACTGTCCAGGATGGGGAGGGAGCAGGGGAGGCCCTGCCCAGATCTGTCACACGTCAACCCAGCCATATCCAAATCACTCTGCTTATGGACAGGGCCAGCTCCCCAACAGGGCACTGTTGCTCGCAGGAATAACCTGGCTGCTCCTGGAGAGAAGCCCATGGAGGGTCCCCAGGACCACTGCTAGCCCAGTGCCATGGAAATGACAGCCAGGGCTGTGCAGCGAGGTGGCACGTGCCAGAGAGAGCACTGCCAGCACTTACTTTCCACTGTGGCACAGACAGTCATGCTAATCTGCTCCAGGAGACCCCGCTCAGCTATTTAGCTGCCCATTTTCTCTGGGTATTTCTCACTGTCATGGCCTTAGGATGTGGATCAGTGATTTTTTTTTGTTCATCTCACCTGCACTCCCCCCCTTCCTCTGTATTGCATCCCACTCAGTGTGCCTTTTATTTATTTAGTGGCTCTTCATTCGGTGTCTTGGCTTTGGCTAGCTTTTACCTCTTCCCTGACTTTCCTTCTCTCCTCATCTGGTTCCTGTGCTGTTCCTACTCCACTCTCATTCCTTTCCTTCGTTCCCTTGAGCTCTGCCATCTCACTCCTCCAGCCTTCCCCCTTAACCAGTCTTTGCAGAACCTCCTCTATGCGCTGTGGGTTTCATCCCCACACCTCCCCGTCCCTGCTCACCTGCAGAGTGGCAAGGCCTGGGGCTGTGCTGGGAGGGGGGTCACTGCTGCACGAGCAGAGCCCACCCTCCAAGCAGTTTCCCAAGCCACTGGGAATTAATCTGTGCTTTGCTTTCCCTAATTGCTGGAGATGTTTGCTTGACTTTAACAAACCTATAAGCACATTCTTAGAAGATAATTGCCCTGATTCCCAATGAAATAAATTAAAATAATAATAATAAATTTAGAAATAATACAGCCCCATGGTTATCACCAAGCAGGGAGGAACCTCCTTGATGCTCTACTATCCCTTGTCACTAGGTTGAGTGATTTCATGGCATTAGGGTTAGCTGGAGGTACCAGAAGAAATCCAAGGCTAACAGGCAGGTTAAAAAGCAGGTTTAGCGACTGGATGGTCCTGGGGCTGAGGCTTTTGCTGTTACTCTGCTGGCTGCAAAAACCCTGGGAAAAGCATCAAGGAGCACCAGTGGGCTCCGAACTAGTGATAGGGCCTCAGCCTTGCTGCTCGTGGGCTGATGGTCCTAGCACAAAACGCCTCACATTTCGTAGGTGCAACCCAGGAAAGGTCAAATTAACCCCGGAGACCAGCAATGGAAGGGCTTGCAGTATCTCTGCCTGTGGTTTATTCAAGATGGAGAAAAGTAGGGATATCTCCCATCACTGGAGCTGTGTGCAGACCTGTGTTCCCACAGAGGGGATGGGGTAAGAGCTGCTGCTTCATGTGGAAGTGGCTCCAGAGACACTGCGTAACCCTGGGCTCTGTGGAGGCTTGGCAGCTGGCTGCATGAAATCTCAGGAAAGCAACTCAGAGCTGTAAATTAGCCTCTGGCCCTTGGCTGTGGCTAGAGCAGAAGGAAATGTGTCCAGCCCTCACTGGGGGACGGGCACTCTGGGCCATCAAAGATCAACAACAAATCCCTGAACATTTTTGTGGAGGCTAAAATTAAACATGAAAAGAAATGAGAGAGAGTGAGAGAGAAAAGGTGGGGAGAGAGGGAGACAATTCAGGATTTCATTACCTGTTCATGGTCAGCAGAGAATGCAGGGATTCAGAGTGTGAAGGTGATACTTTAAAATAATTCCCATAGCAGCAGCCATCCTTGCCAGAACCACCCAGAATGGGACCACCCAAACCACACAGTCAGAGTCTGGATGAAACTTCTCTATAGTCCAGTGACATCCAAGTTTTTGTCTGTCTAAGCAGCAGAAATCTCATTTTCTATGAATGGGCTTTTCTAACCAAAGCATAGTTCAAATGATTTTTTTCACCCTTTTGATGAATTTCTTCATCATGGTTTATTTTGGAAGAGAATTTAGTGTCTGCTTCAACACCTTCCTGCTTCATTCCCAGGCTTTGGCCCCTTGATCTGAACATCTACTCTGTCTCCTTCTGGAGCAAAACAAGTATTTCCCTCCCAAGAGGAGACTGAGCACAGATGACAGCACAGTATGTGCCAAAAACCAACCTGAAGCAAGGCTGTTGATCCTGAAGCATGGATGTTGATCATGCCAAGCATCCAAGACCTGCAGTACAGTCCACACAGACCTTGTGCTCTCAAGCGTCCTCACACATATTAGGACGTGCTCCAGGGTAAACACATGCCCTTGACGTCTATAATGTAAAAGCACCACTTTGGTGGGCTGTAACCCAGTCCCCGCTCTGGGTTCTTTGAGCAGAAAGATGAGTGAATGCATCCTGTGCCCCACGACCACAGGCATGCAACACAGAGCCCAGATGAGACCCAAGGCAAGTCCTGGAAATGAGCCACTTTGCATCAGCTTCAGGTGCAAGGCTCTTCTTTCTCTGGCCCAGCCTGTAAAGGCAGTGTAGGCATTACTGATTCCTTTCTCCATTTAACCACTGGAGCTATAGGAGCTTCAAGGTAGTAGATGACACTGCGGCTCACCACCAGCTTGACAGAGTGACAAATGCAAGAGAGATTCAAAAAACAAGTGAGGAATGTGTAATGGATTTATTGAGAAGGCACACTGAAAATACCTAAATGGGTCTAATTTAGGTTATTTTCCACCTCTCTTCTCAGTGACCATACACAAAAGCATAACATCCATCCACCTGCCTGACCGTCATTAGCCTGTTCCATTCCAGGTACCGTAAAATACAGGGGAAATTTCACGTGTGAAAGGATCTCATAGAGAAAAGGATGGAAACTCGATCATTGCTAGAGGATTTGAAACTAGAGAGCTGATACCCTTCTAGCTACACACTGGGGAACCATCCTGCATAAGCCTTTGGAGACATGAATTAACCTTTTCTCTCTCAAGGGTGTTTTTCCCACCATCACCATAGCCAGCCTGGGAAAGAAAGGAACTCTGTTTGTTTCCTTGCCTCGCAGACAGGTTGTGCTGAGAGGTGCCATCCTCTAGCCAGGTGTCTTCACACCATTTAACTGGGTTAAAAAAAGCTGTTCTCTGTGCTAAATTGCTTCCTCACTTCACAAGGCGTGAAAGTCTTTTCTCTCTCATGCGTCCATGCTTCACTCCTTCTGGGAAGACAGCTGGTCTTTTTTAGTAATGCATTTTGCTCCTTAAATGCTGTCTCTGAGACAAATCAGGTCACTGAGCCAGGCCCACAAAAGCTTTGAGGTGACTCAGTCTTGTGAAATCAGTAAGAATAAGGTGCCTAAATTTCATTGTGAGTCTGGGCCCAAGTGACCTTGAATGACATCAGTCCAAACATACGTTGTGCTCTAGCCAAGATTAAAGCATGGGTTGAGATGTACCCTAACCCCACAAATACCCCAGGTGATTAGCTGATTCAGTACTACTTTACCTAGTCAACGGAAGGAAAGGTTCCCACACATACCTTAGTGCAGGTGTCATGGAAATGTCATTTTTTTCTTAATATGAGGGTATCTCTCCAACCCATCATCCAAGACACAAAGCTATGTGACTGTTCTGTCCTTCCTCTGTGGTTCCAGTGGCTCTATCTGCTCTTCTCAAACACAAACCAGCCAGGTAATGAGGCACCACAAGAGAGAAATGGATAAACAGCAAACAAAGATGGAAACACAGTTTCCTCCTTGCTTGCTGTGCCTATGTGTGGCTGCAGATACACTGAACATCTGGAAAACATCTGATTTCTCCATTTCACCTTTCTTGCCATGCCAGCATGTGGAGTGTTTAGATGGGTCTGGAGGTTTCAGCAATGCTTTCTTCATTCTTTGTCATGTTTTGATGCTTCTGTAAGCTTTGGTTTTGGAGATGGAAGGTAGAAAGGTGGCCAAATTAGAAATCTTGGGGCCATGGGTCAATGCAATTTCCGCATTCCTGTTACCTGAGAACCTACCTGTGTCCTCAACATTCATTTCTCATCTCCTAATCTGAGCTATGTGACAGCAAGGAAAGTCTCACTTGCAGGAACAGTCTGCCTGGGAAGGGATGTCCTAGAAACCTGGAGGTGTGGCAGACAAGCAGATGGAGATGGTGAGAGGATCATCCCTCTCAGATCGGAAAAGGATGTGGGCTGTGTAGATAGCGGCATAAAAGCTTAGCAGTGCATTTCATGAAGGCGAAGCTTTCCACATTGGCTTTAGTGGGTATGTGGGGATGCCGAAATGAAAAAGGATGTGTTTGACTATGTGTATCCTTTATTGCATTCATATAGCTATGTATCAACCAGCCGCAGTGTATTCAAGTCCTTCCATTGAAGGATCTATGGTTTGTTTCACACTAGATAAAACAGAGGACATTTTCTCCAAGTAAAATGAGAATACAGCGAACGCACACTTAAAAAATCCTGAATATTTCAATATTAAGTACTAGTATGAGTTTCCTTTACACATAAATGTGTAGATGAAAGGGGTTTGTGATTAAACAACAATATATGAAACTTATCCTTACCAGATCTGATTTTTTGGCTGGGGGCTCTATATTCCGTACAAACGTGAATAATAATAGCCACTTTTATACCAGAAGCCACAATACTATGACCAAGTTGTCATACACGCCTGGCAGATAGATAAGACAGAGAGATTTCTTGTTTTCCACTGTGATGCTTTTGAATACATCCCGGCAAGGCTGACTCACCCTTTTAGCTTTCCAAGGAAGATAAATTGCTTTCCAGGAGCTTCATTGTATACAGGTTATTTTTGAGCAGCTTCCTTAATTAAGGTTTATCTGCTCTGTGCATAATCCACAGATGAAGAGCCCTTGTCTCTTTCTGTGAGAACAGAAGATTCCCTCTGAACAATCTGTTTCTCACCCAACCCATTGTTACAAAACATGACATACACAGATATACAGATAGATAGCGGGTCCTACCCCAGAAATACCTGCAGGCCAGTAGCCTGAAAATAAGTCATTTCAAATGCTCAGGATGCTTCAGTGGGGAAAACCTGAATAGAAATGGGATTCCTGAGGGCCGCTAAGAGCCATCTGAGCTGGCACAGACACGCTATTAGTACCTTTCTGTCATTCATGACCTTAAACCCCACCTCTGCCCCAGCCTCGTTTTCCTTATCTTTTATATCTGAATTGATGCTGAAAGTGCCCCATTGGAAATATGTTTTGCACCCATGAACCTTGCGACCTGGCAAGGACTCAAACTTGATGTCATCCCAACTGGGATAAGAGGACAATGATGTCATCAGAATAGCAAGAGAGCCTTTTAGCTCTGTAATGCAGTAGGTGTGGGTGGGAGCTTTCAGTCTGACATCCTTGGGGAGAAAAAGCACTCTCCTTACCCTGCCAGGTAAAGGTGAGCCCTGCAGGGCAGCAGAGTCACAGCTCTCCAGGATGTCATCTGTCAGAAGAGGAGGAGAGCCCACCCTGTGGCTTCCCTGGCTCCTGCTCCTGCTAGCAGCATGAAGGAGAGAAGCCCTCACAGGGTTACATAGCCCAGGTAACAGAGTGACTCTGGGGGAAGAAGTCACCGAGGCATGCAACAGGTCACATTTCATCAAAGCTGTCCTGGTTGGTTGAGAAGGTACCTGGGATGTGAGAGCAGCAAGGCTAGTGGCAAGAGAACTCTCCCTTCAGTCTATGGTTTTCATCTTTCGTTCCAGGATGAACCATTTTGTCATGTTCACTAGTGGTTTTGCAGGAATCTGATATATAGTACTGATCTTTTAGTGTCTTGTAGGTATCTTTCCATTCTCCCAGTCCTGCTGCAGTTTGAAATTGGCCACAGACCTCAGTGAGAGAGAGTCAAAGGGAGAGCATCCAAGTGTTCCCTGGTGCTAGAATGGAATACCTCGTCTATGCCCATACTGCTGTGGCTTCAGTGCCATGCAGACATATTCAGGCTCTCCGTAAACAGGCTAGTCCATAATGTTGCCACAGGGATGCAGGACTTAGTGCAAACTGCAAAACTTGCCTACGGAGCAGGGTAGATGAACCTGTGCAGGACTTTGCATAACTTGTCTGGGTCACAGCTGTTCCCCAAACATGCTAGTTTAAAGCTACTTTGGATTTGCTTTCATCCCCTCGTGCTGAAATGAGGTTGAAGAACTTCCCCCAGATGCTGAATAACACGGTGCAACATTAGCTGTACAAGCAAAAGACACACGTAAATGGTTACAACATGCATCGTCCTTACACATAACCACCTCCTGCTGCCTGATGAGCTGCCATGAACACAAAGGCCCACTTTCCAGACCACACCATTTAGTGTACTCTGGGAAGTGCAGCTGTTACTGCTCAGCTCTGCCCCTCTGATAGGTGCAGCTGCCATTTTGTTCCCAGGTGCCAGCAGGAGCATGACTGCTTATGCCAAATCGTGTGCATTAATATCACTTGTGCTTTTTTTCATAGGCTTTTTCATTAATTCCCTACAAAAGTATGCTGGTCTTGCTGCCAGGTTAATGTCCTGGTGCGTTCAGACCCAGCCTCACCCCTGCACAGGTGTGTGGAGCAGCTCTTTTCCTTGATGATTTGGGGCTGCTCATACTTTGGTCACCCTACCCACTTAAGCTTCTCCCCAGGGAACGATCCTGCTTGGGCACCAGTGCCACGGCCCTGTCCCAGCTGGTGTCCCTAGAGAGATACGGTGGGTACGACCTCTGGCATGCTGGTGGCCACGCGTTTGGCTCGCTGGCATGGCTTTGCCCACACGTGGGTGCCTGACCCTGTCTCATGACAGTGCTTGGGGGAACGACCACCTCCAGTCTGTTTAGCAGTGATTGCTGCCAGTGTGGCCCATCAGCTGCCACCCTCTTCACATGCAGGGCATTTCCAGTGCTGTGGGTGCGTAATGCAGCATCTCCTTCTCCCGTATTCCTGCTGCACTCCTTATGACTGTGCTGATGGACTGCGTCCTCTCTCTGCTCTTCTGGTCCTGGGCCTTTCCCCATATGGCATCTCTCAGTTGCAGCGGCCTAAGGAGCGGTTTCCTCTTCCCACACACACAAAAATGCTTGCTATCTTTCTCAGCCAGCCCGTTTTCTTTCTTTTGTGACCTGAGCCAGTGCTGGAAACCAGGTGCAGACAGCAAAGAGGCCAGTGCCTCTGCTTCAGAGTGGCTCTTTTGAATGCTTCCCATTGGGAATATTAATAGAGCGGTGTCCTTTCATCAATATGCAGCTGAGCTGCTACTTGCCCAAGAGCTGCTAAATTACTGGGCTGAAGCATGAGATGTCCTGTACATTCAGTGGGAGTTTGCAAGCGGAGCATTATCTGTCTGCAGCAGACCAGCATGGAGCACAGGCTCTGTTTTGGTCCCATTTAGGACTTTAATGCATGTCTTAAGTCTAAAAAAAACACGGGGAATGTCTGTTCTGTGTTGTAAGGCTGAATTCCACCCAGTGGAGAAATAATAATCATCTGCTGGAATGGGAAAGACTGATACCTATCTGCCTATTACTCCGGCATTGAAACCATGAGTGGGGAGTGGAGAAAAAGTGCTTGAAGTGCCTGCAGACAGGGCATTTGTGAGGCGTGGATCTGTGTGTGTCTGGCAGCCTGCGTCTGCCGTGGGGTGGGTAGCAGAACAACTCTCTGCGGGCAATCCTGAACCGAAAAGCTATAAAGCACAAAGCACTTGGTGTCATTAGAGTCACACACCTGTGAAACAAGGTATCATTAAAAGGGAACAAAGACTTGAAGGCATAGGTGGATTTGGAAAGACGGTGAAATTTGCCCTTGGAGAGTGTTTTGAAAATGACTAGGGGAAAAAGACTGGTAAATTTCAAAATGGATGGGAAAATAAATCATGGCAATAGTGACAACCCAGCTGGTGCAAGCCTTTCCACACAGCCAAGGTGCTCTCAGTGTCGCTGACAGAGATGATGAGGTGCTTTAAATTCCCTTTACAAAAGCCCTGTGCCTGTTCAGCCCTAGGATGAAATTAGAGCCACCTGGCTTCAAAGCCATGCCAAATGGAAAGGTTGCTTCAAATCTTGTCACCTGTTAGGAGGAGGGGAAGGTGGGACGCTCCAAATTAAACCAGAGCCTGAATTAAGACCTGAAGAAGTCTTAACTTATCTACCTGTTTTCTCCTCTGCCTTCCCCCCTTGTTCTTTCTCCAAGGTTGAAAAAAATGAGGATGGGGACCAAAAGATTGAGCAAGATGGCATCAAACCAGAAGATAAAGCTCATAAGGCAGCCACCAAAATCCAGGCCAGCTTCCGCGGACACATAACAAGGAAAAAGCTCAAGGGAGAGAAGAAGGGGGATGCCCCGGCGTCTGAGAGCGAGGCCGCCGACAAGAAGGACGAAGGCCCTGCTGGCGGAGCGGCCGAGAACAAAGAGAGCGAGGCTCCCGCTGCCACAGAGGCTGCCGCCGCTGACAGTGCCCAGCTGGAGGAGGGCAGCAAAGACAGCAGCGCGCCAGCGGAGGAGAAAAAAGGAGACGGAGCCGCTGACACGGGCTCAGAGCAGCCAGCCCCGCAGGCTGCCACTCCTGCTGCCTCCTCGGAGGAAAAGTCCGCTGCTGCCGCCGCCGAAACGGAAAGTGCCACTAAAGCTTCCACTGATAACTCGCCGTCCTTGAAGGCTGACGAAGCCCAAGACAAAGAGGAGCCTAAACAAGCCGACGTGCCTGCTGCTGACACCACTGCCACCACCACCCCTGCTGCAGAGGATGCTACTGCCAAGGCAACAGCGCAACCCCAAATGGAGACAGTGGAGAGCAGCCAAACCGAAGAGAAGACAGGTGAGTGAATGCCTCGGCAGGGAGTGGGGCTCTCCAGAAATGGATGCCTCCCTTGGTCTCCTGGGGATGTGTCACAGACTGGCCAGCAAGGGCCAGCAGAGGAATCAGAATGAGGGTTAACAAGGGAATCCATTTTAGGGGCAGGGGACGTGCATGCTCTTGCTTAACACCCTCTACTCTGCTTCCCAGCAGCTTTTGGAAAAACTGCATCTCCTCTTGAGGCTCTTGCTCCTCTAGGTGGAGATACCATCCAGCCCCCTTTTTTTTTGTGCAGTCCGTCAGCTCTGGGGCTTGGAGGATCCTGGAGAGCTCCCAGGCTCTGTACACACTAAAGAGGGAGGTGAAATCCACCAGCCACACCAACACTGACAGCTCCAGTAGGGCAACCAGCTTAAGCTGGAAATCTCACAAGGGAAAAGCCCTCTCATACTGCAGGAGGCCATTTAGCCTTACTGGTGGGGAAGAAGGGGCCAACAGGATTTTTTTTTTTTTCCATCAGCCTGTGAATGGGTGAGATTGCTGGTAAAACCACATCCTTGTAAGGAACATCTTATTATCAGCATCACTTTCATCCAAACGAGCAGTACTTTTAGCCTCTCTACTCAGACCAGCCTGTGACAGCCAAGCATATCACTTGCATGAATCTTTTCAACATGTGTCGGCTGGGTTAGACCCACATGATAATAGGGTCAGGTAGGGAAAGAGAAGCCTAAAGGCCCTGACAGCTCTGTGAATGAGGACAGAAGAGAGAGCTGAATACAAACAATTGCTCTAGGAGGTATTTTAAATTCCTTGCTCCTGACCCAGCTGCAAGTCTGTTTAACTAGTTCCCCTGGGAAGAAGTGAAAAGTTTTGAGAGGCAAAAGTGAGCATTTTTGTCAGTGGCATGGTGTTTACAGACCATAAAGAAGAGCTGTTACTGAATTACAATACCAAGACTTGTAGAAAACATGTCAAAGGCCCGAGGATGCTTTTGCTCTTGTTCTTTACCTTCCTTACATTATCAAAGAAAGATAACTTAAATAAAAGAAAGTTTACATCAGAAGTAGGCAGCACATGAAACTCAATCAAAAGGAAGTGCCAAGCATAACTAGCCTCCACATTCATGAGACACTCAGTTGTAGAAGGCATCCTGCATTCATTAGCTCATGGAGGAACAAATGTGGTCTATTACCTTGAAGTTCATTAACAGCCTTATATAAATGCTATAGAGCCCCTACATCCAGTCCTACATTTACTAATGTTTCTTTTCATTTAATTTGGTCCACTACTTTAGGTCACAAATCACAATTCCCACACTCTAATTAGACTTCCAAGCTTCATAGGGCTTCAGGTAACTCTGTACCCACTGATCAAAGCAGAAGGATAAGGAAGAACTTATCCAAAAAAATGATAAGCACTGAGAGAGGAGCTCATGCAAAACAATTGTGATTTAATGTGTGGACAATGGGAGCTGTCCTGAAGAGTTTGACTCTAAGCTGAATGAACATAGTAACAAAGAGATGCTTGTTTTACTTGTTTTACTTCCTTTCACCTAAATGTTTCTAGAGATAAGCCTTGAACTTGCATCTGCCATGTTGGCTTTCTATGATCCAGGTCTCCAGTTCTTTGTTTTCACTTTATGTGATGAGTTGAGTGGCAAAATAAATGTTTTGTGATTTGAGAAATCCAATTTGGTATGTTGCATGCTGTACTTGTTTTTATACATGGGCAAAGGTATAAACATCAATGGTAAAAATAGGACAGAGTGAATCAGTGTTTTGGGGCTCTGTGTACACAGAATAATGAGTGCAAATTAACTCTTAGTTAAGATCTGCAATGCCTTATTCCTAAACAGGAATAGTGATTCTGTTTTGCATTAATATCCTATTTTTATTCAGATTAATCTGCTTTAATGGTTGGAGATAGGAAATTTATAGTAGCAGGCTATTTCATTTGCTTAATTTTACCTGTTTTCAATCATTGGTAATCAAAGAATGGTTTAATTCTATTCAGTATTCTGAGTTATTTGCAGCTATCTTCCCCATAGTCTTGTTGGCCTTAGCATCATTTGAAGTGGGAACATTACAATTTAATACACATTTGCACATGATTCTGCTACTTATGTAAATATCTAGCCAATGGAATAAGTTATAAAATCTACAATCAAATATATATTTAAAAATGAGCTTTTAGTGATTATTTGACCATTCAAGGCTAGTATGTGCATCTGTTCAGGCTCATTCAATATGCATGCAGTAATACCCAAGCATACAAATGTTTGCAGAAGGCAAACATGGAAGGTGTGTGGCCACAGTTAAACTGATATTCTCTTTAAAATGTTAATGAGTATAGATTTTTTTTCTAAATTCCAATTCAAGGATGATATCAGCCTTCCAGTCACAAACTCAAACAGCTGGCTAAGTGCCCCCTGAACCATGAAAGAAGGAAATGGAGAAAGATTAAATAGGTCTTCTTGTCCATCTTTTTGAGGATGCTGGGCTGTGTTCTAAAATACACTCTGCAGTACAGTGTTCAGAATACTAAGAATCTGCTTTCGCTTCAAAGCATCTTCCACAGAAGAGCATCATCACCATATTAAAGATCCCACAAACATGAAATATTTCCTAATAGAAAGCCTAAGTTCCCTTTTTTCATATCTTCATCCCGTTACTCTCCTTCATCTCTTTCAACCTCTCTTGGTACTCACTCCTTTCGTAGGCTTAAAGACATGCCACAGCATTTCTTCCAGTCTTTCCCCAGCAAACACAGCACTGGTGGTTGCTGGCATGGCTGCAATAGTTTGGTCATTCATGAAAGAGGGAGGGCTACCAAACATCTGCCACTTCAGTACTCCGCCAGCCTGGGGACAGATCTTCTTTCAGCTTCATCAATCCTCTTCTCCCAGAACTTCTCCCCTTGGCTTTCAAAGGTCATTTCTTATCGTTCCTGTGATCGAAGACTGGCACAGTAGCACACAGTGTCAAGCTGCCAAAAATAAATCAAATTGGCTCCTAGCCAATGTCATCGGTTGGCTGGTTGCCATAGCATGCTTGGCTGCTACTACTGCGAGGCGTGCCGACCATGCTACTTTTGTGCAGTGATGATCATCTGCCTCGAATTTTACTACAATGGCTGTATCACATTATCTGTGGATGTCTTCCCTGGTGCAAACACAAGAAAAAGTCAATGACATTTCATATGCAGAGATTTTTCCCTTCATTTAAGGGCAGGACAAAAAAGAGAGGAAGAGAGGAAAGGGCTAACCAGCAGATAAAGAGAACTGCATGATCTTTAATGCTTAATATTTAATGTTTCTGGAGCAGGAGAGAGGCTTGGTGATTCTTCATACCATTCCCTAATTCCCCTGACAGACCTCAGCCCTCCTTGTTATTCAGTTCTACATCCACGACTTGTCTGTTGGTAATGGCTTAGGAAATGGCTTCGACCAACTGTCTTGTATCCAGTATTAGTAGTTCTCATATCCTGGCCATTCCCAGTTGTACAGTAGGGCAGTTTCTAAGCAATCCTCATTGTATCACCTCTGGGAATAGTAGATGGATTCCGACCTGAGTAAGCCATGAAATGAGTGGGCTTTGTTCAGCAGCTTATGGAGGACTGAGGTAAGAAGGACATCTTTTAGTTCTCTTCATGCCTTCTGGTGGGCAACTCACGTGCCAGGATGTTGTTCTCTTATTTGAGCTTCCTTGTCAAGAAGCTTTCTTTTTATGATCCAGCTTTTGCCTCTTTGGAGTTGGAATTATGCTCCAGAGGCTGCCTTAGATGCCAGCCTACTCAAGAGGTCATAACTGGTAGGAGGAATTTATACATTACTTATGTATCACGATGTAAGATATATTCTAATCCATGTTGCATTGGCTTAAATCTGAAAAGTGTTCATCAAAGTCACTGCAAAGAGTCTACATTAATACAGCTTTGAAAGAGGATCAGCCCCCAGCACAGCAGACTATAGAAGATGGGATACTGTGTGCCTTATGGGGAGGAGAGAAGGTGAATGCCACACAATGTTAGATTCTCTTTACACTTTCCAAGGTTTTCAAGGCTCAGCTCCAAACCTGGCTAGCTCTCACATCAGAAGCACTCTCAGATTGTCAGGTAAGGATACAACAAAGCCCAGAAATGTGAAAGAGTAAATTGTGCCTGAAGAAACAAATTGGTCTTCTTTTGTTGGGAAATGAAGAATGCTTTCTACTGCTTGATGAAATAGCTTTACAATGGAGCAGTTTCACAGCTGAAATGAAAAATCAGCCACATGACAATTGCTTTGCATGCATGTGAGCCCACAGTTCCCCCTGGGCCCTGTACCCTGCAAGCTGGGAACACTGGGAGGCACTATCTTCTCTTCACTTCCTCAGAGAGAGCAAGTCCCTACAGATCCTTTTTCATGGTTTAGAGTTGAATCGGTTCTTTGTTTTCAGTTCAATCAGCATATTGATTGAAGGGCAATACTTGCTGCTCCTAGAGAGCACTGGCTATATAAAGATTTGGAAAGGGAGACTGTCTGTTGTCATGTACCAGCCAGAGGGTACAGCCTACGCCACGCAAGAGGATTGCGGTTGTATAACTGGAGTTTTAGTCTTGGCCCATGGGTAGCTGGCAGGAGACAGAACACCCTCACTGCCTTGCCCGTTTCACTAGAGCTTATCTCTGCTGCTGCACCTGGCAGCTGAGAAAGCAATGCAAATGCACCAGTCTTCCTGTGACTGCCCCAGAGGGAACAACGCTAAGCATGCATGCCAGCATTTTCCTTTCTGTAGTACTACTCAAGCAAAAAAGTAAGAATATAAATGCAATTTAGGTTACCCAGAACATGCTGAAAGATGACAAAGTATGTGCCTAGTCCTCAGCTGCTTTGAAATTTTTAACCTTTGCATTGTGCCTAGATGGGTACACGTGTTGTATATGTATTTCAGAGCCTGCAAGTTGATTCAGATAAACTTGTGAGGGTCAGAGTGAGAAAAGCAGAATGTCACGATTTTCCAGAGAACAGGAAACTTACACACCACCTGCAGCAGGTGCAGGATTTCCTCTTCTCTTGCAGAGTGAAATATGGTCTCCGGTCCCATGAGTGCCTCAGGTCTGCTTTTTCCAAATGAGGTGTTCCTTACCCAGTAAAGGTGTGAGCAGCGCTATTGGTACAGCAGGATCTGACCTCTTTTAATGAAATCCTAGGTGGTGCTAAGCGTATTTACTGATGACAAGGTGTGGGCTGACTTTGGAAAATGCCTTCTGAGGAGAGCAAATTAATAATTGTTTTGGACTAAGGGGGTACTGGTTCTTTTGGGACCTCAGTAGGAAAGGCATGGACAGTCAAGGGTGGTTAAGTGATTTATTTTGTGAGGATGGAAATTATACAAAAGATGACAGCAATCCTACGTAATCACAGCTGTTGCAGTATCAGAAGAGTCCCCCCCTCAATGATCACAGCATGCTGTGCAAAGTTCCTGTCCACTGTTCTTCACATCTTTATAGCATTTTTCTATGTGAGCAAAATTATTGGTCTCCTACCTGTACAGTACTGAACTTTCTAGACTCACTGTGCATACAGTGGGGTTTGCTGAGGGTGTTATACTCTTACACATCTCCACAGGAAGGAGCTCTACGGATGGTATTGTTAAAGGCAGTGCATACTGATGTCACGGTATGTGCTTTTGTTATACAGTGGTCTCTCACGCTAACACACCAGTCTCTACAGCCAAGGCCCATGATTAAATTCAGCCTAGATTCTGCATGAAATCAGTCTCTTTGTTACAATGTCTTCTGCAGTGACCCACTACAACTGCCCTCAGACCATCTCCAGAAAATGCTCCAAAATCCCCACAAGGAAGGAAGCCTTTCTGCCATAAATGATAGCCAGCTTTGCAGGTGAGAAAAGTTCAGTTAGCATACCAGTGGACAGAGCAGACAGACAGACAATGAAACTGAAGTGGCAGCTGTTTGCTGTAGCTGCCAGCAGTGCTCTGCACCACCACCAGTGTCATCTCTTTATGCTAGGATCAAGCAGGCTGAGCTTTTCAGACATATATAAGCTTGCAGAGTATCAGCTGGAATTTACAGCTCCAAGGAGCAGCACTTTAAAGACAGCAGTACTAAGTAGCTCAGTGGTACAGATGGCTGTCGTGCACTGAGGGATGGGACTGGAAAAGTTCACTAGGTCAGCACGATCAGATTAGTTAGACGTTCCTCGAGTGCTGTATGTTAGCTGCATTAACACTGGATGATCAGTGGCAGTTCAGTGATCACTTCCAATCTCTGCAGCAGCTCCGTGGAGTCTGGCAAGGTGAAGTTGTGCTCCTAAGGGACTGTGGGTCCATGCAGAAGAACATCAGAACTGCCAAGGCAGGTCAGACCTAACATCCATTCCCTGTACTTCTCTAGCTGTGGCTAGCACCAAATACTGCAGGCAGATTTGGGATAAACTGCCCCTCTACAGCTAGGGTCCATCCCTGTTCTCTGCCACCTAGAATTTGGTTTAACAGATAAAATGTGATGTATTATCTCTTGATACTAATTATAACTGGGGTTTTACATGGCATATATAAATACACAATATCTGACTAAGTGTTAACAGCTTTCCCAACTCCAACCAACTGTACAATGGCTAGAAAGATCACCAATAAATTGGCCAGTATCTTTCTTTACTTATGTTCATCAGAGAAAGAACAAAAGCTTCTGATAGCCCTACTTTACACTGTTGCTCATTGTATATAGCATCATATTGTATGTGCATATGCACAGATGGCATAGTACCATAGCCCTTGCTATTTCTATCTTTCCTGACAAAAACGCAAGCAATGTTTTCAATTGCTTTTTGTGTGAAAGCATTCCCAGGCTTCTTAGCATCCTTGTTGCTTTTTGATGAACTTACATCTCTTAAATCTACAAATGTCCTTTATGAGATGGGATGACAAACACTGTATACATTGTATACAGTCCAGAAGAGGCTGTACTTGTATACATGTATTTCCAGAAAGGCATTATTTCTTCTCTTTTTCTCCCCATCCCAGTCCTTAGGCACACTATTATCTTGGCTTTTTGAACACAGCTACCCAATGACCATGGATGACTGCAATGATATCCAGGTCCACCAAGGACTTGAAAGTTCTCCTTTTCGTAAAAGCACCATACAGATATTATATTTTTACACGTGGTTGTCTGAGTGATTGGGCAATGGCCAAGAGAACCAAAGAAACAGAGGCAGTGGCAGGAGGTCTACAAGTCAGTGGTTGGCATGAGGATAGGTACTGGCATCAGCTCTCTGGGCTAGGTTCCACCTCCAGTTCTGGACCACCAGTAGACTGTCTGAAAGCCTAACTCAGGCTAGCTCTACTTGAACAGGTCTCTAAGCACAGTATATTTCTCAAGACTGCATTCATTCTGCAAGCTTGTCATAAAGGAGGGTTTCCTCATTCCCTAGCTTTTCTCTCTTTTTATTGAATGTCTTTCAGGCAGGAAGCAGATGAGATGCATAAAGTTAATGTATGGAGGGGGAAATTATGTGTCAGAGTGTTACTGCTGTCTGCTTAGCTGTTCTCCGAAGGGAAGTTTGGTCTATTTTTTTCAAGTTAGTAGAGCTGTGGCTTTCTCCCTGTTTTTGTGTTCCCTGCTGAAGATTCCCCTTTGCACATCTTTTAGCTCTAATGTTCTGTACCATATAAAAGGTATTGGTTTTATCATCTCCAATTGTAAATATGTGGTCTGTGGAAATGCGTCTTCTTTTCTGTGTCTTTAATGACATCACTGTCAGCATGGGACACTGAAACAGAGAGCTGAAAATTTCATCTGACGTCTTGGCAGCCAGGAGTTGGACACCTGCCCTTTGCAGGGCTTCAGAGTAGTCAGGAAGAGAACTACAGAAACCTGGACAGGGCCCAGAGATGCAAAAGAAAACGCTGTTCTCCTAATGACAGGAAAAGTGAGACTCAAGGCTTCATGTAAATAAGTCTTAGATGGAGGTCATAAGGTCCCAATTATCCAGTGTTCAAAAGACCACTCACTTTCCAGTTGTACCTTAAGGCAACAGCAAATGAGTCCTCTTTTCATTATGAAAGAAAACAGAAGGTGTAAGACACTATTCAACCTCTCCATCTTCCTTCAGCAAGGCACAGTAATTGGGAATGCTAGTAATGATGACTGGACATTACCTGTAACCCACAGGGCTTAATGAAGAAGAAAATCTCTCTAACATTTGGGAGAGCATCCAAATCCCTATGCTAAAATGGTGCAGTGCTGCAGAACCGTAACTGACAATGCATTGCGTGGACAGGGAAAGGGGTGGGAGAGCAGGAGTGAGAGCTATGAGCAGTCTGCAGTAGCGTTCCCCAGTGCTGCTGTCTTTGGCAGAACTGTCAGCAGCTGTGAAAAATGTTTCAAAAGACCTTACTGGATAACTACTTGAAGAGATTAAAAACTGAATAAAATAAAAATAATTAAAGTTGGAGCAGTGAAAGGTATTTTTAAAAACGTCTTTGCTCTTCTTCATGGATTTGGGCACCTGTTGATTTGGAAAAGGCAGAAGTTTCTAAGAAGGAGGAGGAAAGTTTGAATGCAAACTTGTGTGGTCTAAGTCCTAGTTTTTGGGTAAGTGTAAGGTTCTTTCCCCACACTGGGTCTGGACCTAGAAATAAAAGAGTAAGTATTCCAGCCTTGACAGCTTGTTTCGCCTATCCCCAAATTTTTCTCTAAGCTTCCCTTCTTCCTCCATCCTTACTTCCATCTTTTAGAGCCTGGAGGCAATACTCACTAGCTCTAGCTACATCTACATGGCTGAAATCTAGCCTCACCAGTTTATGTAAGGTGAGGATTTCACATGTGATTTCAGCATGGGTGTTGTAAAGGATTCAGAGCAATCTTCAGTCATCAATACTGAAACAACACTAAGCCACTGGAGACCCAGCCAAGCTGCACTTCAGGAAGATATACAAGTTGAAGGAGTCTGTGGTCTTCATTTCAGACCTGCTTGCAAATGATCTGTATGTTTCTTTCCCTGTGTGGTGCTCAGTGCAATATGTAACGCTGGCCTTCTGCTTTCCCTTGTGGTTGGAAGAGGTAGAAACTTAGAAATCTGCACTGGTGGAGCCTGATCAGAGGCTGCTGTAATGTTCACTCCAGAAATTGTCTGGTCCTTTGTCTACAGTCTGTTATTCAACTGTTATGTTAGGGATCCAGATGGTCAAAGCGCAGTGAAAGGAAGTAACTTCATTGCCAAACAGAGAGTATGCACTGGCACAAGATCTCCTCCCTACCATACCTGGTCATCCTGTCCCAGTGTACAGCTGCCTACTATGTGCCATGGACATTCAGGGTACTGCAGGTTTGCAAGTCAGTGGGACCAGTAACTAAAAGATCCTTCAATAGCGTAAGCAGTTTTGACACATGCCTTTAAGAATTTATTTAGGGCTGAAGGTACTCTTTGAACAAACCTATCCCTGCACTACCTGTCAAGCCTTAATCTGGAGACTTATCAGTGTGAACAGACACAGTGCCAGGCGCAGGGACTAAACTTGACCTCCAGTCCATGACACAACCTCTCCTGAACACACCTGCTGCCCAGCAGCAAGTCACTGAGGAGAAATGCACAGCAGTGCCACTGAATAGCACCAGTTCTGTGGATGAATGGCAGGCTTTGGTCTCGTGAGATGCCAGCCCAGTACTGTTCATTGCACTCAATAAAGACACACAAAATGAGAAAGAAAACGTTTCTTTCTGCCTCAGGCTAGAAACCTTCTTCATGGCGGAAGCCAAATGACTGTGAGAAAGATGGATGGAGTCACTGATTTCTACCTCAGGGAACAAAGAGAAAATTCCAGCCATTCCTAACTGACAGAGTACACTTGTACTGATTTCTAGCAAAACACTCACACATGTTTCTACCAAATAGAGGGCTTGAGCCTCATTGCAGCTCAGACTACCTCCATGCAGAGCTTCTGAGTCCTGCCAGGATATTTTTTTTTTTTCTGTGAAACATGTCTTCATTAAAGAACCCCTTAATTTGTCAATAATGAATGTAACATTCCAGTACACCCCAATGGTGGTATTTCTAGATGAAAGTAGTAAGAGAAACTCTTGCCTGCTTTTATAGTTATAGTTATACTATAGCTAGTATGTGAGGGTCAGGTACTCCCTGAAGGGGACAGAAGATGGGCCCATGACCTACAGAGGGAAGCTGAAATCCAGGGAGCTTAACAAGCAAGCCGTTGGGCTGCTGGCTATGCTGGGCAATGTTTCCCCTGATGCTTCCTGCTGGAGCTGTTCCATTTTGTATAAATTATTTATTATTTACTGAGGCTGGGATGCAGAGCTTGGTCTCCCCCATTCAAGATGAATGCCCTCACAGCCAGGCTACGGAGCCAATCTTCTCCTCTGGCCCAATGAATATTTAATGATTTATGGAAGTGGAACAGCTCCATCAGGAGAGGAAGAGTGAGAGAGACGTGTTCATTCACGTAGAAATCCCACAACATCTCTTTGTGACTGCCATGCAGGACCTGAGCCAAGGACCTTTGCAGTGAACAGTATCAGCCAGAGGACCAGGGGAGACACAAATACAAACCGGTGGAGTGCCACTGCCTCCGCTTCAGTGCAATTTCAGAGCAGCTCAGGCCTGGTCAAGTTCTTGCCTCAGATAAGGCCGGTTTCTGTGATGATTGACATCGAAATGATGATGCCCAAGGTGAGGGTACAGGCTGCTTCACCTTGAGTAAGAACTTGGAGCTCTGCAAGTGGAGCTGTGATAACTCACAACACAGCTGGGCTTTGTGGCAGACTTTAGCAATGTGTGAGGTGGTGGGCAAGTGGCGGCCCCTTGGCTCCACAGCCGAAGCAAGGCCACCTGGGCTGGCAGTGTCAGCAAGGAGAGGGCCACTGCACTGCTGAAGTGTCATTTGATGAGGGAGAGAAGTGGCATTGTAGGCTAGCTCAGCAGAGGGCCATCTTAGCACCCTGAACGGGTGCTTTTCCCACCACAGAAGCCATAAAAAGGAGCTCACAACTCAGATGAGCCTCCTGCTCCAGTGTTTTGGGTGGTGTAACCTGGCTGTGCACAAGACATGGGGCTGACATGCTGTGCCCTTAGGAGGCGTCTAGGGCATTTGCAGCCGACCTGCTGGGTGCCCTCATTAATCAATTCATTACCCTTCTGATCGAACTGCTTTAGAGAACTGCAATTAAACCAAGATGACTACTGTGGGGCAGCCACCCAGACGCACAGGGTGCAGAGCTCAGATAGTTTGGAGGATGGAAAGTCCCTCCTGAAGAAGGCAACCTGGTAGAGGGTAAAAACCACTCCCTTATTTGAACTAAACCCAGAACTATTGATGCTAGCTACTGCCCCTTCACAGGAACAGATTTCCCAGGATTGTTCCTCCCCTGTCCCAGCTCCACGCCTTTCCCTCGGGTCCTGTCGCTGTCCCCTCGTGAGGGAGCTGCAGGCTGCCATGAGGCCTCCCCTCAGCCAGCTCTGCTCTGGGCTGAACAAACCAAGGACCTCAACCATTCCTCATTCATATTCCCTGCCTCCAGACCCTTCACCATCCTCACAGCCCTCCTTTGGACACTCTCTAGTAGTTTTATGTCCCCCTCGCTGTGGTGCCCAAACCTGCACACAGTACTGGAGGTGAGGCTGCAGCAGCGCCAAACAGAGACAATCCCTTACCTCAGCCCGCTGGCCGTGCTGTGCCTGATGCGCCCCAGGGTAGCGTTGGCCCTTCTGGCTGCCAGGGCACGCTGCTGGCTTATTTTCAACCTGCCATCGACTTCAACCTGCCATCGACCACACCCCCCAGATGTAATCTGTGAGGTCACAAACCAGGGAGGATCAGGCTTTTGTGGTGTGAGCTGGGAAGGTGCCCAGTTGTCCATCCAGCTTTTCAGGAAGCTTCCTGAAAAAAAAAAAAAGCTGTGAATCCTGCTCTTTCCACCCCTGCAGGGCCGTGATTAAGCAGTCCCAGATAATGGATTTGGGGTTGAGAGGAGGCTTGCTCTGCCCCAGCACTGCCACTCCACGTGTTCTCTGAGTGGGGATTTCCCCACACGTGTTCATGGTTCAAAATCCCTCTTCCTACATCCAGGCTGTCAGAACCTGCGTGGTGACATCCTCATGTTGAAACAAACAGCAGAGGCTCCCAGTAGCTTCGGTGGGAATAACATGGAGCCTGAAATGCCCCCCAGAGAGCTGCAGCTGTGTTTTGGTGCCAGTTCTGCACAAACACATTGGGATCCTACATGTGTGCACACCAGCTGTGCATATGGGAAATATTAATAATATCTTGATGCAAAGAGCTGGTGCTGATGTTGCAACTGCTGGGGACAGTTATTGACAAGATGGCTGTGGAAGGCCTGACAACAGGCATGTAATTCATTTTAGCATCCGATTTTCAGAGCCTTGCCGTATGAAGATGGGCTGAAACAAACTAACGATCTCTCAATGAAATTTCTCTTTCGTTTCAGCACAAAATGGGAGGATGGCAAAGGGGAGAAAAAGAGACATTTTATATCCTCTCCTTGATTGTAATTCCCTGCCTTCAGCTAGATCAATATCACTTCTGCTAGAGATGGAGGCTGCCTTTGGTTTCCATGGCAATCTGGGTTGTTGGAGGCTTGCAGGCTCCATGAATCCCCAATTTATCAGCCTTCTAGGGTTTAATAATGGAGACCAGCAGTCAGGCTGCTTATGAATGGCACATGTCTTTTGGTCTGGGGGAAGGGAGGCGGGAGTGCGGTTTGTAGTAAGGGCTGCAGCAATTTGTTTCCCTGTCACTGACAGCTGAAGGGGGAGGAGAACAAGGGGAGGAGCAGCACATTAATTCTGGATGCACCGAAGGAATTTCTAGACCTTTTTGCTGCAATTATGGAAGATTTCCTCCTCTGGCCTCTTTTCCCTGAGCAACTTTGCTGAGGCAGGGGAAGAGAGCAACCTCACAGACTGTCCTCTGTGACAAGGTGGGAGCTGTAGACTGAGAACCCAAAGGCTCCAGCACTGCACGTTTCCTTCCTGTCCTGAGCCCTCTTTATTTCAGGATCAGTAGTGCATGAATGCCAGCAGGCTGCCATTGTTTTGGGTTCATTTTTCTTCCCCTACTGATCCTACCACAATTGCCAGGCTGATCAGCAGAGCTGTCACTCGCTGTGCTACTCTCTGTGCATCTGCCAGAACTATCCAAACGTGCACCTCCATCCCCAGATTGCTGTAAGCTTCACTCCCTGAATTAATTAGTTTTCTGGGATTGTCCTGGCTATATGGCAATCACTATCAGTCACTTCAGTAAGGCCACCTTTAGCTCATGTGGCCACGATCAGCTCTGGGTGTTTCCATTGCTTCTTATCTTGCCTCTGATTTCTCCCCTATGATCCCATAGGGCAATCACAGTAAAGAGGCTAAAGAATAAATGGGTGCATCTTGTCAAGCCCCCGGTGCTCTCCCTTAACACGCACTCTGTTTCTGTTGGGTGACACAACAGAATATTGTTGCATGAGATGGGGACTTCTTGTTTTTCAATGCATAAGCCAAGAACAGCTGCCAAGTGTTACATTCCACAGCTGGAAGCCAGTGCAAATATCTGTATTCAAGCTGTTTGAATCACAAGGTACTTAAGGAATTTAAAAAGGTAGCCTTTATGGTCTGCAGGACCTATGTGAAATCTACAGGGGTAGGGGAGGTGAAGAGCAAACAACTGGTGGGTTATTTCTCCTCAGGTCTTTCTGTTTCAGGGAGGAAAAGTAATGAATGCTGTTCTTCTACCTCCCATCTTGTGATGGCTTGTGGGGATATTACTGAGATTGCTGCACCATTTTGGCCTTAAATTAGGACTTTGTGGAATTTCAGAAATCACAGGCCTTTTTTGCTGAGTACCAGGACCAAAGTGCAGCACCTGCTGGAAGTGGTGCTGCGTGCAGAGGAGCTGGCTGAGGCTGGAGCAAAGAGCTGAGGAGACTCAGCCTCCTGGGTACACCACAGGATCTTATGTGACCACAGCCCAGCTCTTCATGCTGTGCTCTCTCTAAAATGCAGATAAAAGCATTTGCTTTCCTTGCTGGGATGCCACAAAAATTAAATACTTCCACGATTGTGAGTTAGGCCATTGTTATGGTGATGAAGACCAGTGCTTACATTGGTGTCTGCCTGTAGCAATTTGGGAAGGTTTCAATGGAGACTGCTCTTTACCTTCATAAAGGTCCACGTTTGTCATAAATGTATGATTTGGTTCGTATAGCTTACCTGATCTGTACGTATATGTATATATCCTGTGTGATCTGGATATTGTATCTAAGAAGACCAGCACATTACCCCGCTGGAAAGTCAAGCAGCGCGAACACCCTTGGGCTACATTTGCCTGTAACAGTGATGGCAGCCGAGAAAGAGGTGGTGTTACAGGAGAGCTCACGGCCTGAAAAACCTAACCACTCCCGTAGGCTTCTTCCAATCCTAGCTGGATTGCGATGGCCTCGATATAAGTACTGTGCATGGGAAGTCCGGGCCAAAAGTGCAGGTGCTAGGCAGGAATAAAACACCTGCCAGCAGCAGGCGTGCCATTTGTCTCAGCCTTCAGGCTTGGCTGCATCCATCCACGCATGTGAGAAGGAAACGGCACCGGGAGGGAGGAGAGCCGCTCCTTTCCCATTCCTCAGGAAGCAAAAATGTTTGCAAATGGAGCTGTAACAGGGTTAACACCTCACATTCGCGAGGAATATCCCCCCTCTCCTCTCTCCACCCGCGTCCTCCACCACTCCCATGTCTCTGGAGACCTCTCCGCTCCCGCCCGGCAGCCCAAGTTGGGAGTTTCCATGGCAACTCGGCAGCTGGTGTCTAGACACTGTGAAAGATGCTTCGCAATGGAGCCGGGAGCCTGACTCCCTCGGCACCCCCTCCCCGCTGCCGTGCACCCCCGGCTCCGCTCCCCCCTTCCCACCCTTGCAGGATGCCGACGCACGGTGGGATTTCCGCGGTGCTGGGGACCAAAGGCACTGGGAGGGAGGGGAGGGAGGGGAAATCCCTCAGCCACTGGCTCGGCAGCCTGACTAGGTGCAAAGGCAGCTGGGGCGACAGATCTGGGGCTGGCTGTCCTCTGAGGACTGAGTAGGATCGGGGAAAGAGGCGGCTGTCCAAGCTTGGACCAAAGTTGTCGGCTATGGGACTGGCAGGAGTTGTTTTTCTTCTCTCTGCTGGTGCAAAGGAGGTTGGCAGGCACGGGCTGAAACGGAGATGAGGTGGTCCAGGAGGGGGAGGCCCAAAATGCCATGTATTGTGGCCATAGTCACCTTCATGTTTCAACCATAATGGGCCACGTCTTATCCCTCACCTCCAGTATATCCCACGTCCACTTTGTCTGCCACGTCTATGAGCACAACACATATTACCCCCAATTTCCTGCTTCTTTGCCTGCTTCTTTTCAGCAGTTACTGGGCAGCTCTCCTGGGCCTCCTGCCTACTACTTGCGGTGGGGACATCCCACCCCACCACCTCCTTGCAGGTTTTGCTGAGGGGACGCAAGTCTCCCAGGTGCCGCGTGCTCATCGAGACCCCCAGGGCTCACAGGAACCGTGTATCACCCTGGGTCCATCTGTAGCAAGTGAGGAGGCTGGGAGAAATGGTGCAGTTCGGCCCCCTGGGCCAGGCACATCCACTCATCTGAAATCCCCGACTGCTTCACTTCTCAGCATTCTGCTGGGCCAGCGAAAATCTGTCAGTTTTCAGAAGCAGCGAGCAGGAAGGGCGTAGGATTTTAGCACCGTGTATGGCACATAGCAGGGCTGACTGCAATGGGCTAACTTGGATCGGGAAGGGAACTGCATAAGCAACAGCTCTGAACCCGAACTGCATCTTGTTTCAGCAGTCTCAGACCTACCATTGTCTGCCTGGAACTGGCTCCTGGCTGGCTAGGAGGACAGATGGATCGGGACAGATGAATCAAGCTGTGAAGCCTGGATCGAAATCTGGACCCAAATGTCGTTAAAACTAGGAGATGCTTAGGTCATGGATTTCAAATGGGGCCTTGCAGCATTCCTTACCCTCCAAAAAATGTCTCTAAACAGAGCAAACAAAGGCTGCTTATCACAGGGCAGCAAAACCCAGATTAATATTTGGAAGTAAATAGGAGGAGACCAGACAAGGCACGGGTTTTCGGTTCCATCTCTGGCCAAGCTGCAGCTGGCAGAGGGCAGAGGGGGGAAGGAGTGAGCATGGCAAAAGGACCCACATTGTGGCTGATGATAGGGAAAGAGCAGCAGTTGAGGAGACATGGGCGATGCTTTAGCACAAAGGCATGTTCTAGCAGCACAATCAATATCAGCAATAATTATGCAAACAGTGGGAAAGCAGCAAAAGCAAAATCCCTGCCTCTGTAGTGGAGTCCCAGAGTGTTTGTGCAATTTCTTTTATCTTGGCATCAGCTGTGGTAATTTAAAGATCTGCAGTGGAACAGAGAGGAAAAGGAAAACAAAACCCAAGCCACCAGCCACAAAAGAAATGATCAGCAGAGAGGTTACTGCTACTATGGTCATAAGCTGATGTCTGCTCTGATTTAATTAATCTTGGCAAGTCAGACGGGAGCTGGGCAGGTCCCAAGAGACAGTGTTTTACCCGGAAATCCACTCAACCTAATTTCTCTAATGTAGGGCAGTGGAGAGACTTGGAGAGGAGCCTGCACGCTCACCCATTAGAGCGCAGCGCAGGCAAAGGCAGCTGGAAGTGCCACCACCCAGCAATACTGCTGCCTGCGTGCCTGCCTCAGCTTTACAGCAACCAGAGCTGCATATGTTCGAGGCGTTTGCTCACCAGCAGGGCTCACAGACATCATTCTCACCCTTTCCAGGAAATAAATGGAGTGCTGAGGGGCAGGAGCTCTCGAAGACCCTATTTCAGCATGGATCTGTAATTCGTTTCTGTATCATTTCTCTTCTGTGGGCAAGGCACTTACAATTCCCTGTAACGTACCTGTTGGATCTGTAGGTTTGAGGCACCTCTTGACACAGACCCTAAAGCTGAGAAGCAAACACGCTTTAGCCTCTCCCACCAAACAGCTCTATCCCTTAAGCACTTGCACGGTCACAGCCTAAGGTTTGTCTGAGGCTTCCCCAAATGTTTCTCAGCTTGAGGCTGCCCCATCCAGCATGCTCTAATGAAGCAGGTTTGGTGGCAGCTCAGCTCATGGATGCTCGTTGCCAATGCCAAATTATCTCATGCTACAGGATGATTTGGACTGAGGAAATCACCATAGATTTAGAAAGATTAAAACAAAGGTTGAAGCTGCGATACAAAGCCCTCCTGAGTCTTATTTTGCTTAATATTACATCTCAGCCTTCCCTCCTGTACTGTTTCTTCAATGCATGCACATGTTGTTTTCTCATTTTTTGAGCCTGGGCCCTTCTTTTTGCTTTGTCTCTGTGGCTGGGATGCTCTAGAACAGATGTGGATGTCTGCACCCATGCTAGACACCTTCGCTTGATAAAGACATGGGTGTTCCCTGGCTGCAGCTCCTCTTGTCCTAAAGCAGGCATCTAAGTAGCTTAGGTTAATAGTCTTAAAAATGTTGTTTTTATTTCCACTGCTTGGAAAGGGAGCACAGGGTGAGAAGACCAGCTGGAGATGTCTGTGCATAGATGCCTGAACTTAGGTAAGATGCCTGTTATCTTCAACTTCAACTTTCCCGTTTCGTGATCTCTCTGTCCAGGTCCAACTTAAAAATAACTCACTGCCTCTTCCTTGTTCTCTCCCTTGTGAGAGGACACAGGGGACTCTCATCTTGCAGGAGGTCTCACAAAAGTGGTGCATTCAGAAGGGGGCAGCTTTAGACAGCTGAAAATTTGCCCACCTGGAATGACACGTGGTTGTTCCTCAAGCAGGAGACAGAACACTTCGCACAAATGTCCTGAATTATCACCTGCTTTCTTGTCACCTTTTACACCTAGTCCAACAAAGCGCAAAGTGAATGTGCAATGCCAAGGCTATACAGTTTTGTCTGTACTTGTCTGCTACAAACCAATGGCTGCGACAGCCCAGAGTTCAAGGAAGTGGGAAATCAAGCTTAGTATCAGGTAAAAAAAAACAATGTAAGAAAGATCCTCTCTCATCTATGAAATCCCCCAGGATAGCTATCTAATAATCTCCCCAGGGACACCTAACAGCCCTTTTCTGGGATGCCGAAAACTAGCTTGGAGAAAACCCTGGAGACCATGCTGCAGAAATAGCCTGCATCAAACAAAGTGGTGAAGGGTGAGTCAGACAAACTGTCTCACCTCTTCTTGTGAATCAGAAACTGCTATTAGCTGGCCCCGATGTCAGTAGGGTTGTGCTACCATGCTCCCATTGCAGAGAGAGAATCCTCTTCTTTCACTGCTGTGATTTAGCAGTGCCACAGCTTGAACTTCATTTTTTATGCTGGGTTGTTTATCCTTTGTGATGTTACCTCTGTCTGAAGTTCATTACAGAATAATAACACCAGTTTGCTGCTTTTCCCTTGTTCTAGAGATCAATGAAATGATGCTAAAGCTGCTAGGAAGTAAGACAAAGCTTAGTGGCAGCAGGGTGCACCTATGTGGATGCTATTTCCCCTCACTGCTTCAAAACCATGCAAGAAGAAAAAAAAGGAAAAAAAAGAAAAGAGGGAGAATAGCTAGCTGAATTTTGCTTGATAGTTCTCATCAGAGAGATAGACTTCTTGTTTATATTTTGGGCCATCCACGAAGGAGGAAATTGGCTTGACTTTGCCATGTGTCCAGTGTTTGGGTTGTCTGATCCCTCCCTGTTCTGCACAGGACTTAAATATGTGGTGAAGTGACTTTGTAGGCTTGCTGGTGCTCCTTGACCTCGGAGTCAGTCCAGGCTATTTCAGCCATGGCAGAAGTCAGTGCAGTCTCTGCCTACCACCAGCTGCTCCCCAGAGAAGAGCAGCGGGAGCAGAAAGGCTCCTCTGCCAGCCAGGAGCCTCTGGGTGCCAGGGGCATTCCCTGGAAATCGTATCTGTCGCTGTGGCGAGCCAACAGGGAACATAACAGGGCAGAAGATCATGTTTCAGTCTATCTGCTTATCCTAAGAGCAAGAACAGCACAGGAAGCACTGTGAGCTATTCCATGTGCTCTGAGATTGCCCACTTTGAATGCATCCAGGTTCCTGCCCATGTCACTAGGACTACTGTAGGAGCAGGACCCCGGTTTTAACTGCTATTGCAATGGGGACATCTGTGTGACCTAACCCTCTGTATTGCTTGGCCAAGGCTCTCAGAATAACAGCAGGCATTCAGGTCCTCCCTGTGTCTGTCCTGTGCTTACACCTTAGGAGCCCTTCTGTTGTGTAGTCTTGAGGAGGCTTCGGGGAGTCCTGGTTAAAACCTGTGCGGGTTTTCACTAAGAAGATGAAGAAAGTTTTAAATACAGTGAAATGCAGTGGCTGGGGCTTGTGTTCCTTAAGCTGTGTTGCCCATCCTTTGATGATCGTTCTTTCATCTTGCATTAATGTATGGGAAAGCAGACATTTTGTCTTACCAGGATCTCTCAGAGCCTCCTAGCGAAGCTGCTGGCTAACAAGTCTTTTGGCCTACATTTCGTTGTGGATGGTCACGCATACTCTCAGCTCCATAATTCAACACGTGTCCTGCTACTAATGCCTTGGAGAAGAGCAGGATTAAAAGGATTCCCCTCCCTCTGCAGAGATTTAATCATTCTGGAAAATTAACCAAACTGGTGCAAGTTTGCCTGCTTCGCCTTCCAACTATAATTGGATCCTATTTTAATCAATAACCTATTTTGGTTTTGGTTCGTGGTTGTAGCTGTACTATATATAGAAAGAGTCTTTGAATATAATTCTGTTTTGCTGCTCAATGTCAAGGGAAAGCAAGTGCAGAGCTTTTGCTGACAGGGAATTGCAGGTGCTGGGGCTCAGGCCATGGTATTGGGTGATGGAGATGTTCCCACAGACTTTTTGTAAAATCAGCAGCCGGAGTTCACTAAGACAAAAATTATTTGAAGGTCCGGAAGTAGAGCAGTTAACGTAGTTGATTCAGGGTGGGACGTTACACGCACCTCAAAGGTGATCCATATGGAAATGGTGCATGGGAAGGCATATAAATGAGCGGCTGAGGAGCAGAGGGGGACAGGGAAGTGAGAACTGCAGCACCTGCTGGCAGTGCTGGAAGCAAATACAAGCCTGCCATCTGATGGCATCAAATGGACCAGGCAAGAATGAATAAATGAAAAATCTCAGTCAGGAAAGATTCGCATCCCAGTTAGCAATCTGACTAATGCTAAACATGGGTGTGAGGATGCTAATCCTCACAAACTAAACATAGGCATGTGAGCATGAATATTGTTAAGCTGACAGCATTGGCCGTGGTGTGGGTTTTGAATATGCCAATTAGCTTTGCCCCAGACAGCTCCCGGGCACATCCACCCTCGTTCGGGAGAGCAAGAGTTGAGCCATATGGACGTGAGCTGTGTGGTGCCAGCTGGCCTCAGGGCCAGAGAGCAGTCCCTGGCCCATTTTATTTGCTGGTACAACATAATCTGAGAGCCCATCACAGAAGCCAGGAACTGGCTGGTTCAAAGAGACCCCTGAGCCCACCATGAATGACCACGAGAGGCCCAGTGATGCTGTGGAGGTATATCGAGCACCAGCACCGAGGTATGTGATAATACCAATCTTGTGCTCCTTCCTGCACCACCCAGGCCATTGGCACTTGCTTCTTTTCTCCATTTTTTAATCCCAAATCAGGAATAATGCAGCTTGCTTGACTTCTCCACAGCATGTGTGTGCTTTGAGGGGCAGTCAGTGAGGAATGGGGAGAAAAGGGGATATAGAGCAGACCAGCCACTCCAGTGCACTATGCCCTTGAGCATTATTCTACTGGCCGAACCATCGCCTTCATTTGTGAAAACCAATCCACATGGTGCACAGACCTTAGTGTTGCTTCTGAAAGAGGGTCAGGGACACACCAGTGTAGCCTGATCCAAAGAGGATGAGAGCTGGTCAGCAATCATTCAGAAAGAAATAAGGGGGCATGGTGTCTTAGGCTGGATGAGCCCAACAGCAAGATCATTCCAGCTTGAGTGGTACTCAGTCTGCTTTGTCCCCACTGGCTGCCCCAATACTGATTCCCTGTCTGATTCCTTGTTGTGGGATTGCTACTAGCGTTCATTTTAACATGCAAACAGTATGCTGGTGCAAGGTGTCTGACTGACAGGCAGACCCAGCCTCAAGTTACATCCATTGCTTCCCCCTGGGGCAGCTCTGCCTTTGAAAGGAGAGCCCAGAAAACTGGAGACAGTGACAGCTTCCTGGGTCCTGTTCTTGAAGGCATAAAGACATTTCTCTAGACCTCTGTTTGGTGTAGGAGAAGTCTGAATTACAGATTATTATTATTTTTTCCCCTCTGGCTCTTAAAATATTCGAGTGCAGGCAGTGTTTTCTCTTCATGACATCTTTAAGACTCAGCTGGGAGGGTCAGTAGCAGAAATTAGGGGGAAACAACTCCATGGTGGCTGGCACAGCCAGTGGGTTCAATAAAAAGGTAATACAGGTATATGATCTAGCTGATTTTAGCACGTAAGCCAAGGGCTTCATTGGTACATGTGAAGAAATGAATGATGGTTTCATTCCGGTTGTACAGGTTGGGGCTGGAGGCATTCTGGTGGGGCTGGAGGCATTTTGTGAGAGCCGTGTGCTCGTCTGCTAGGCACGTTCTTCCCATGCCACAGAGATGCCAGGAACTGTGAGACCTGGTCACTTTGGGAAGAGAGAAGCCTGAAGCCGTGCAGTTTGTCGTGCAATGGCTGTGTGCATGCGCAGGATGCTGTAGATCATGGCTGACTAACCCTGGACCGTCTCTTTCCCTACTAGATGCTGTAGAAGAAACCAAACCTACTGAAAGTGCCCAGCAGGAAGAGGTGAAAGAAGAAGAGAGCAAGGCGGACCAAGAAAATGCCTGAACATTAAGAAATGACTCCCCATTGCCCCTCCCTCCCTCCCCCTATCCTCTATCCTTCCTTCCCACCCCAATCTCTATCTCCCCCCTTCCTGCTCACATCTGTGAGCCTGTCCGTCCCTCTCCCATTCCCACTTAAACCCTTTTTCTCTCTGTGTGGCAAACATTTAAAGAAAAAAAAAAAAAAAGAAAAAAAAAAGCAGGAAAAATCCCAGTCAAACAGTGTGGCTTAAACATTTCTTTGTTTCTTGGTGTTGTTATGGCGAGTTTTTTGGTAATGATGATCCAATCATTTTGGGAAAATTCTTGCACTGTATCAGAGTTCTTTGACCTGGCGCGTGCGTGTGTCTGTCTGCCCACCACGAGCGCTCTCTCTCTCTCTCTCTCTCTCCTCTCTCCCTTCTCCAAGTGTGTGTGTGTGCAATGTTCCGTTCATCTGAGGAGTCCAGACTTACCGAGTGAGTTAAAACAAAAGCAAAACAGGAAAAAAATAATAATAATAATCCTTTTCTTCCTTTTTCAATGTGATGGAATGAACGAAAGAAAAACAAACGAATGAAAAATAATACCAAACCCCAGTTTGTTTTCAGAACTAGAACAAAAAAAAAAAATATGTGCCAATTAGCGTAATGCTTGGCTCCAGGCTCCTTTTTCAAACTGAACAATAATTATAATAAATGAGAATAATGATCATTAACACCGCCGTGTCGCATTTCTATGCTGCCGTACACCCTCTGGCCTGCGTACACAGACCGGTCTCGGTGGGCCTCTTGTTGCCTGGCCCCACTCTGCTCCTCAGCCACTGCTCTGCCACTGGTCGGTGACCAACCGCCCTCCCTGGCATCACCGAGGGGATTTTTAGGGGACCTCAGGCTTGGATTTTGAGTGAGGCATCAGCACAGAGTGAGGCATTAACATAAATAATGGAAGTAGCAAAGTCAGCCTTGGGAAAGAACAAAGCATGTGCCCCTCTAGGAGCCCCCCCTAGGTCCTGATTCAGAGGAGCATGGCGACCTTGGAGTAGCCCCATGGGTCCCAGCTGAGGCTTTGGTCCATGCTGAGGCCCCAAGGTGCCAGGGGATGTACCATGGGCCAGGAGGGGCCCAACTGTTCCTCGCCCCTCTCTGGAGTTGGAGTTGTTGAGGAACATGGCATGGTCCTCCAAAAATGTTCTGTTTGGCAACAGGAATCGGGCCAGTGCATTAATAGGTGTGCAGCCAGGGCACGGCCTGCCGGCGTAAGAGCCAGCTGACAGTGCCTGGAGAAATTTCTCTGTCCTGCTGCCTAGCGAAACTGGGGTTTATTCACCCAGCTCTGGTGTGGGCCAGGGCCTTATGGCCTTCCCCTGCAGCTGTCTGGAAGCGTAGCTGAGGCCTGTCATGGCGGCGCTGCACCACCTCGTAAACCTCCACGGCCATGGCCCACAGCGTACAAAATTGTCCCTGGTGCCCACTGAACACCTGCTGGGCCCAGGCTCTCTTGGTGAGAGCAATCATTTCATATGTATTAAGGGAAAAACCAAAAACAAACAAACAAACAAACAAACACACAAAAAAAACTTTTTAAAGCCTTTTCCTAAAGGCTCAGTAAAGGCCCATTTTTTTTCCACGTTTTTCCACAGCTATTGCAAGGTTCCCTGGCTGCATTGGCAACGATAGCCAGCGTACCCCACAGTATTCCCATAAATACAGTTGGCAGGACCAGGATTAAATTGGCCTCACAGCGATTACACCAAAAAACGGGGCTGCTGACAGCTGGCCTTGCTGGCCGATGCTTGGAGCAGCAGCCCCAGAGCCTTCGGAGGGCTGGCCGGCCCTCCCTCCCCAACTCCTTTCTTCTCCTCCATCTCTTTGTTGGAAATAGGGAGAAAAGATGAATGGTGTCTCCTCAGAGAGGATCGCTTTGAACGTAGACCGCTCACTGGAAGTGCCATCAACACGCGCCAGGGTTCTTTACCATGTGCTTCCTGGCCTTGTGTGGAAATAAGAGAGAGAGAGAGAGTGGGAAGATTAAAAAGGAGAGGGAAAGAGAGAGTGGGAGAGAGATTGGACAGAGATTTTAAAAAACAGGGATTAGAGAGAGAAGGGAGAAAAAGATTTTAGAGCGGAGAGATGGATGATAGGGAGAGAGAGGGGAGTATAGCTAGAGTAAGAAAGGTTAGAGTGAAAAAGATGAGAGAGAGACAGGAAGAAATTAGGTAATATGGAGCAATAGGTGATTGATAGAGATAGTGAAACGTAGCTAGCTAAAGTAGATTAGACAGACTCAATAGGTAGAAAGATGGGCTGACTGACAGATAGGTATTGTGTCATACTTCATAAACGATATATATGCTAATATTCCCATGTCATGATGGGTAGTAAACCCTGAGACACCTTCCAGCCTGACCTCAATTCAGCAAATGTAGCGCGGACATCAGGCATTGCTTGGACCGTATGTCAGGTCTCACGAGCCTGCCCGTCCCTGCCGTGGG
This sequence comes from Heteronetta atricapilla, assembly GCA_011075105.1. Lineage (NCBI taxonomy): Eukaryota > Metazoa > Chordata > Aves > Anseriformes > Anatidae > Heteronetta > Heteronetta atricapilla. Next base: position 86,758,164 of record CM021731.1, on the reverse strand, counting down.
CGCGGCGGGGGGCGGATGGTGTATGGGGAGGGACACGGGGGCCGAGGCGAAGGAGGAGAGGCGCAGAGTATGTTTGCTGTTCATAGCACACCAGGTGCCCGGCCGGGAGGTTGCAGATGCCCCGTGTCTCTAGCAGTGAGTGCATGGAGAGAACTGAGGTTCAGCTCTCAGGATTGGTGGGAGAGGTGTTTGGGAGGAGGCAGGAAGGAGAGAGCACAGCTTTTATTTGGACTCATCTCCTGTCATGACCATTTAAAAGGGCTTTCTTAAGGACTGTCTTGTCCGTGTCTGCAAGGACCGCTTGGTCTCCCTGCTCTTCTGACTTCAGATCCCAAATCTTTCATCTTGCCTCCATTCCATTATTAGTATTTTTTACTTTAGAAGGAAAAGAAAACTGCCTCTCGTGTCCTTCTGGACATAGACCTTCCTCCCTCCTTGATAAACAGAAGCATTTTTCTCTCCCTGGGGACGTTTTATCTTTGCATTTCGCATGTTGCCTCCCCCTTGGCTGATGGCTGGGGCATCGCGTGTGTTTTGCCACCATTTGTAAGAACATACTTTGCCATGTTGCTTAGAGAACAAAGGGTTGGGTTTTGTGTTTTGTTTCTCCCCCCCCCCCCGCCCCGAAGAGAACGGGGTATGTGGTTACCAACTGCAAACCTAAAAAATCCAAATACTAATTCCTCTCCCTTGGTTCCAGTTTGAAATTACTGGCTGTAACCAAGCACCCCCCCTATCTTTCTTATTGTACCATGTCCTGATCCTGCCAGAGAGTCAGGGCAAAGAGAGCGTGAGAGAGAGTGCACAGACAAACCCTTGCCTTGAGCATGGGGTGGTTTAATGTGTAGTACACAAGATTTGTATAGGAAGCTGGGCTGTCTTCAGGGTACAGGAAGAGAGCAGAGAAAAGCATTTGGATTTCCTTGAGTTGCCTCTTCAGCCAGATTTTTAAAGGCTGAAAGGAAACAGTACAAAGGATGTAGCATGGGACGGAAATTGGAAGAAGAACAGGGTTATTTGAGGAACAGTTTTTCTAGCAGGGTATCAAGTGAGCTAAGAGCAGCACGAGAGGCAGGAGGTCCCAGAAGTTAAGAGGGGAGCAAAGAGTACCCAGCCGAGTAGCTGGAGTTTTTCTACTACTGCTCCTGATGCAACAACCAACACGAATTCCCCAGGGAGTATGTATCTGTTCCTCCTTCCCGGAGGAGTATCTCTCTTGCCTGGAGGTGTCTGTGGTTGTTACTTTATGCGTGGCAAGGGAAGAGGATGTCAGAGTGACTCCTGCTGGGAGGATGGTTCCTGACCTCATGTACAGTGCTGAGTCCGAGAGGGGCTGTTTTTATGCCTCTGTAGTAAGATATGCTAGTGACCCACACCTATACCGCATGCTCCTAACAGCTGTAGGCCAGCTCTTGATATTTCACCTCATCTAGATTAAGCCTTGGAAAAAGTGTAAAGAAATCCAAACCATAACCCCTCCACCCCCACCCCATCAATGCCGCAAATCATTGGCGTGAATTTGTTCTGCCTTGTGGCATCCACGGACTGTCTGCGCTGGTAGCATATAAAAACCCTCGGCCCTTGCAACCGTTGCATCAGCCAAGAAGCTCCACCGCGAGCTGCGATCCAAAGGGAGGAGGAGAGGTGCATCCTGCTGGGATCCCTTCAGACCCCATGTTTTCCAGCCCCAAACCCTAACGCAGCCCCGTGAGAGGCCTCAGTTAGAAGGAGCCCACCTATGGTGACTGCGCGAGCACCATCACTTGGGGAACGTGTGACTCTAAAGGAAAGAAATGGCCATGACCGGAGGAGAGGGGCTTAGAAAGGAAGGGAAAGAAGGAAAAAAAAAAAGTAGAAGGAGGTAGCTGATACCAAACTCCCCGGAGGTCACAGTTTTTTCCTTTTCTCCTGCGCTCTGCGAGTGGCACCCTGTAGCACGTGAGGCTTTTTGTACCGAAGGTCTGGTGTTTGTCGTAGGTGTCTTAGGAGGGAAACGGAGCGGCTGTGGTTTGCAGAGGCGGACGAAAGGGTCTGAGTGAATGTTCTTGCGGTCCCTGTTGGCCAAGATGTCCCTTTAGTGACCACCTGCAGCTCAGTGACATGGGGCGGTGGTGGTGGGGTCTTCTTCCAGGCCTGTGCTCAGATCCCCTGCTTTTCTGCATTGCCACATTAGCACTTTCACTGGATATTTAGAGCACCTCAGGACTGGTTCTCCTCTCGCTCACACCGGGGTAACTCAGGAGTCGCTCCACTGGAACCAGTGGTGTTAATCTGGTGTGAAAATAATGCGAGAGGAGGATTCATCTCCTCGGGGGGGGGATTTTCCAGGTCCCCGAGGGGGAAAAAAATCAATGGGAGTTACATGTCTAACTGCCACTTGTGCCTGTGAAAGTCTGCCCCTTATCTACCCATATGTATATAGGGTACAGTTTTCAGAATAACCTAAGTGACATGGGTGCTTAAGATTATGCATTTTGTTGGCTTTCAAAGAGGCTTATGCTCCTAGGGCCCAGATCCTGAAGGATGTCCAAGATCCTCCTTGCAGCAAACTGGGGGGGCTCAGGCCTGAAATTCTCCAGAGGTTTTATTGAAAATGGAGCTTCAGATCATGAGTCATTTAGGTGGTCCTGAAAACACTACCCTCTATCCATTCTTCAGGGTGTTGATCTCAGGTCATGTGCGAGCCTGCATTCTTACCTACAATGCTTTATTACTACATTCCTCTGTTGAGCAATACTTGGAAGAAGAGGTGAAGGCCGAGATTTGCAGAACAGGCTAGTGACCGAGTGGCTCACATCTCGAGTGCCCAACTTGGAGACACCTTACTGGGGCCCGATCTGCAGGTCCCCCGTATGACCCGAACAGCACGATTCGTGTCTTACACGCTCAGAACCACCGGTCACTTCCCAAAATCCCAGCCCGAGACCTAGACTGCTCTCACAAAAGAAAATCCTAGGATAGCCGTTCATCTAATAGCTTGGTTTTTCTGCTCATGCCTGTTCCCAATGAACAAAACACATCCCTATGCATCACCTAAGCCCTATTTTGAGGAGTTACACTGGCATACAGCTGAAGTAACACAGTGGTAAATCAGGGCCTGCAGAAGAAGGCTACAGCCTAGAGAGTATAAAGAACTGTGACTTGTCTGGAGGCTAATAAGAGCAGAACTTGACAATTAGAGCGGCCCATTTCCGATGCTCTTGTGTGAGGATCTGGAAAGAGTCTCTCACTCATTGTACTTGTGCATTATGAATGTGTCCATCTGCAGAGATCTAATGTACACATATGTCCTGAATATTGTCCTAAGGTTGCAAGCTTCGAAACTGAGCAGAAAACATTCCCAAGAAGTGAGAATAATACAGATGTCTGTATTTGAAAAATTGGTTCAAATAAAGTCTCTCACTTATAGATACATGTAGTTGTGTGCAGTTATTTGCTCCTGGAATAGAAGTTTCTCACTTGTGTGGATTTACAGTACTTTTATGAAAAATCTCCTTCCATTTTCCCGTGACCTTCCCAGTCAAGTCATGTTGCTGTGGAAAGAAATACCTTCTACTTACTCTCTCTGGGTAAAAAGCTATGTTAAAATGGCAGGGTTACGTAAAAGGCCTGGTATGTTTTACTGTTTTTAACTATCTATTGAGGTAGAAGACATAGGCCTGATGCAAGATGTGGTCTCTCCATGAAGAAGTACTAGATATTTTTATAATAAGAAACAGATATTGCCACAGACTCTCTTGACCCAGGAAAGGCCAGCGTGCGGTTGTCTGGACAGTCCCTGAGACGTGGCTGAACCAAGAAGTGCTGTGCTTTCGGCACCACGTATCTGCACAATGCCCGCAGCAAAATGCTGGGTCTGGGTTCTTCTGGGTAAGAGAATTTGTTGGCACGTACAGATGGTAATGTGAATCACCATTAGGGAAAGCACCCAGCAGCTCTAAGGAAAAGCGAGTACCACATCTTTTAGATAGTCAGACAATCTGGAAAACTTTTTTTTTTTTTTTTTTTTTTTTTTTTCATTATGCAACTGTACCTAAAGGTATCAAATTCCTCACTGGATTTAAAGCTTAAGTAGTTCATTGGAAAAATACAGAAGCTCTTGAAATAGGAATATATATATTTCAGAACCTAGGAAGCCCCACCAAGTTCTTTCCTTCGGTATCAGCTGTGGGTCAAGCACAATGAAACAGGAACAGAGCAGTGACTGCTGCCCAAGCTGTGCTAGGCTGCTGCCTTTAATGCTGTGCTGTGTCTGTCAGCAGCTCAAGAGGAAAGCCGAAATCAGACATTTTTATCTCATCTATTCATCGCAGGAAGCTCTGCAACCACGATTTAGAAATCACTTGCAACTCATCTCTGAAATACAGCAGCTGGCTTAGCAAGGGCCCAGGAAAATTCCTGATGGGGCTCCAAGGAGCTGCCTGGGAAACAGAGCAGACCTCAGCATCTCGCACGGGCTCTGGACAAAGTGCCAATTTACAAATGAAAATGACACAATTAGATGTCTGTATTCTTGCATGTAATCATCAGTTGCCCCGTGGCTTCTCCAAAAAAGGCGTGGACTCCAGCTTGTGTGCAAACAAATATTTAGCATTCGAAATCAAGTGGTTTCAATTAGCCTCATAGCTAGATTGCAGGGCTCAACCCTGGCAGATTGGTTGTGCCTCGGTGGGGTGAAACACCTGTACAGGGGCAGCCAAGAGCCTCCCCTCCGAGCAAGTGGCAGCTTCTCCTTGACTTCTGTGGGGCAGGAGTGAGCGGACGCGTTTCTGGCTCCACGGATTCCCAGCGGCCTGGCTGAAGGCATTTCACCCCTCTGAAGGCCCCTTGCACTTCTCTGTGTCACACCAGCCGGTGATTCCTTGTGGTTTTGGTCAATACCAGCAGCTCAACAGCCACCTGGCCACCTTCACTGCCCTGCTGAGGCCACCGGCAGAAGACCAGTGCCTCCCCTGCCATCGCTCACATCTCCCAGTCTGCTATCCCTCACATGACAGGCAGCATGAAGTGCCCTGTAATGGACATATACAGCCCCCTGACCGGTTACGCTTTGCCCTGTGTTACTGAAACCAGGACACATGTGGAGCTGGCATCCGGGCTGACAGGGGCTGCTGCCCTCTGAAGAGGCGCACAAAAAGCCAGACGAAGGAAATGACGCGCTTCTGCACCTAGGACTGCTTTTGTTGATGAAAAATGAAATTATTTTTTTTTCTCCGCGCTTATTAAAGAGGAAATAATTTTCATCTCGCTTGGCACGGAAGGGTGAGCATGAATAATAGAAAGGCAAGGAGGTGAAAGCCTGTTCTGGATCCGTAGCACAGGGGCAGGGTTGGCAGGGGTGGTAGCTCGCACCAGGCAGCTGCAGGAGCAGATGGGCCTTGGGGGGCTTCAACTCTGTAAATGAACTGGCCCACAACCCAAATTACAGGTCAGGAACAGGTAGAAAGGCAGTGCTTTGAGCTTAATTTAATTGTGGTAATTGATAAAGGAGTTATGATTAAAATGTAATTAGGCTTGCGGCAGTCACGGGCAGATGCTAGGCTGGGGAAGAGATAAGAGACGCTATCTGTGAGAGGAAGAGTGGTGCAGGCCATCCCTGGCTGGGCAGCACAGCAAGGTTAGCTGGGCTGAAGTGAACACCGTGGGCGAGATCCCTGCTGAACCTACAATTGCTCTTTTTTGTTGTTTTCTCTTGAGCTTGTCATCTTCTGAGGGATTTTGTGGCCATCCTTAAGACGCCCACCCGGAGAGGAGCTGCCAGGTTCTCTCACTGGAGGAGAAGTTTAATGCAGAGGGCTCGATTTCCCCCTGCACACCACGTCTGCCCATCCTTGGCCGTTTATCTACACGTGTTCAGTCTGAGGTTCGGGTTTTGATGAGCCCCGTTCACCTCCTCTCTGTGCTCATGGCTGATGCAGGGACAGGTTGAGTGTGGGTGCTGCGGGGCAGGGCCCTCCTCCTTGTGTTTGTTCTCAGTCTGGGGTGGAATCTAGCATTTTAGGGGCAACATAAGCAAAAGCTAAGAAACTGCTATGTTTTATGGTGGTGTCAGGGGGTGTCTGGTGCTGGTGGCTGAGGAAGGGTGGCTCTTCCTCCTCACCACGAGGCGGACAGGCAGCTCCCCTCGCCAGCCGGGAGCCCATTAATAAGGCTTTCCAGCTTGTCACTTCCACGCTGAATCCTTTGAAAGCCATGCTCCTCTGGGCCCATTAGAGGGAGGAACTGTCTCTGCCGAAACATATGGGGCTGTCAGGCTCTGTCTGGCTGCTGCTCTGAAAGCTGCCGCCGCTCTCGCTGTTTGCTGACTGCGGGGGAAGCTGTCTGGAGGCGGCTGTGATGGGGACGGGGCTGGGGGAAGGTGACAGGGTGGCTGGGAAGGCTGCTGGGACGAGGACACGGGGCTAAAAGTCGGCTGAAAGGCTGCTGGGTGCTCAAGGGGAGCTGGCATGCTGTGGGTGGGATCACAGGGACTGAGGGTGACAGGGTTAAGTGAATATTGGGTTGGTATCTTGGCACAGGCTGAGACCTGACTGGGTTTGTGTGGGGAAGGAGATGACTTCAGCACTAGGTGGCTGTGGGGATGATGTGGAAGGGATGGTTTGGAGAGTGGATGCCAAGATGAGGGGCACCCAGGCGGTCACAGCAGGCTGGGAGCTGCTGGGTGCATTCCTGACACCGCCTGGATGCCGCTGGAGCCTCTCATTAAGCAGCACGCCCGCCTCCCTCCGCTCCATTTGCAGAGACTGAAGAGGATTTAATGGAGTCCCTTGACTTTTTCTTCTGAAATATTCATGGGTTTTAGCAGTCCATTTCGTGCTCACCTCCTCCTCCATTAGAGAGCATCGAGGAGGGACTGGGTGGAAAGTAGGCTGCCGCGGAGCCGGGGAGGCAGACGAAGAGACCCGAGGCTCTGACCAGCGACTGCTGGGAACTGATCCTCTCGTGCGCTGCTCCCTGTCCCTCTCTCCAGGCCCTCCAAGTGGCTTGAAAAGTGCCCAGGGCAGCATGCACAGGGAGGTGATTAACACAGTGGGGAAGGAAGGAAACCAATTAGGCAGGGAGCGCTACCCAGAGTTGCTGCCCCCTGACCCTGTTGCAGACGTACAGCCCATGCCTGTCTCCCTGCCCATCTTCATCATCTGCCGGGAGCTCTGCAGGAATTGCACAAGCTGACGAAAAATGCCTGGAGGCAATTAGTTCCCTCCTTGCCTCTGCACGAACTCTGCTCTCACGTACAGGGAAATCCAGAGCTTCGGTGAGACAATGCAGAAGTGTGCTGTAATTTGGGTGCTGCATACAGCAAAGATCCCACCGGGAAGAGAGGGTGCCCTAAGTAGTGCCACTGCACTCTGCTGTAGGAAACGTCCCAGAAGATCAGGGCCAGATGGGATCTCTTCTACAAAGCAAGAGCAGCCAGACCCCACGCCACATCCCACCATCACATAAAATAGATCCTGCTCGGGTGTACTCATTTCCATTTCCTTGTTTTCTTCCTCTCCAAGCTGACATTTTTCCAAACCTTCTAGATACTAAAGCAGGGCTCAAATAGCCCAGCTGGTATGACCCCACCCAAGTCCCAGATCCAAATCTCTCTGATATTTTGGGGGTAGGGAGAGGTGCAGCTCCCTGCTCCACATGCACGCATCTTTTCCAGCAGGCATACCCTCAAAGCTTGCCGCTGGAAGTCGTAAGGAGGCTTTACCAAGGGTGTCACAGACTACAGTCAGATCTGGAGAGCACCCTAAGAGAACAGATTCTTGCTCCAGCAGTGCTATCACAGCAAAAGTACCAGAGGAGCTCAGCCAGGAGCTCCAAAATCTGCCTGGCTTCTCCCTGCATTAGGACTTGGATGCGTGAAAAGAGCACAGCCTTGACTACTGGGCTGTTCACCTGGGATAAGAGAGACAGAAAGCAGGAGAAAGCAGAATCATAAACTTACACATTCATCTGGCTTCTCCCTGATTGGTTTTTTTTTTTTTTTTTTTTTTTTTTAAGATGCAACAGCATTGATTTACCCTTCCTCTCAAAACACTTCCCCTTCCCTCCCCATCACACACACACACACATGCACGTGTGTCCCGGGAATCAGATGTTTGTGTAAGTGCTTGCAGGATGTTCCCCATCTTCCTGAAATGATAATCAGCCTGCCTAGAATCAGCTTAATTACTAGGTATTCATCACACGCCCACAGGCTTTGCCACGGCAGCTCTGCACAGCGTTGCTGTGAATGAGTCTGCATGTTTTTTACCCCGCTGCCAAGCGGTGCTGGTGATGAAGAGCCCGAGCCCGCACATCCGAGCTGGTGGGCTGTCTGTTATTTAGGCATTTGTGGGCAGGGAGAAGGAAGTTTGCAAAGCAGTGGCAGCTAACCAGCAGATGCGGAGCATCTCAGGTTTAAACTTGCCTCACCTTTCAGTCTCTTTTCTTCCAGCCCTGTCTCTGCTGTCCTGTGGGTCCCTTCCAAACACAAACCTCATGGCTCGCAGCACTCCGGGCTCTTCTGGGCTTGGTCTGTGCCCATCTCTGGAGCCCAAGCTGAGGCACCCCCAGCTATGGCACTGCTCAGTCTTGTGCGCACAGCCAGGTAGGAGAAGGTATTTATTTACCTCACACGTCTGTGATCCAGTGGTTGCAGTGCTTGACCTTCTCTCCCTGAGCAATCAGATATATCCCAACACGTCCCCACTCAACTCGCTTCACGTGGCATCCCTTAGAGAGAAATAATTGCTATTTACACCGCGATAAACCAGGTAATCACTTGTACATGCCACACAGAGGTGCACGGGTTGGCTGGTTCAGAATGCTGCACGATTTTTCCCAGAGCTGGGTGCCTTGCGGGGCAGCAGAACGCATTTCCTATAAGAAGAGCACCCGTCAGGGCTGAGCAGAGCTTTTCTAAAGGACCTTTTGAGTTGCAGCTGGGGACATCTGTGGAGATCGTGGTCACACTTTCATTCTCTATCAGCCCTGCAGCAAACAGTCCCTCTTGTGACTTCTCAGGTGGCGGCACAGCAGTACTCAGCGTGGGTGGAAGAAGGATCCAGGCGCTCCTTCATCGCTCTGCCATCTTTGTTTCCTACACACGGGAGAAGTGACTTTTCCTCTGTTCTTACAGGAGAATCATAAAATGGCCAGAAACCATTTTGCCAAATCTTCCAGGTGCCAATCTGGTAGCTATTCAAGGCCCTCCATATAGGCAAGCCAGTGCTTAAGGCAGCTGGTTGCTCTCACAGGCAAAGGAGATGCTCTAGCAGTGCCTGGGTGCCTGTGTGGCTGGCCAGCTCCAGCCTTTCACTTTGGTGTTGGCAACTACAGGACTGTCCCATGGCTCTGCTGATGCCTCCAGACCTCAGAAGCCTGCCCGCCTTAGCATCACAACATTTCTGTCTGTCCACACAGCCCCTGGTGCGCCGTGAGAAGGACGATCATTGCAACACGGGGCTCAGCCCCTCGAGACGTGTTGTGACACCTGTGATGTAGCAGGGCTCTGCCGCTTACCCGAGGGCAGGGAAAGGCTGTGGAAAAGCCCAGGGAAAGGCCCAGAAGAGAGCTCATCCCTCCGGAGCTCGTGCAGATCAGATCAATAGCTCCTCTGCTCCCAAGTATTTGTTTTGCGGGGAAGAGGATGGGAATAAAACAAACCTTTATGCCTTGTTAAAAATACATGCCGTGAAGACAGCTGCCTTCCAGGGGTAAAAGCATCTCTGGGGATGGTCTCTGAGGAATCCCTGCTCACAAAGCACCCAGCAGGGAAAAGGCTCTCAGGGAGCATTGCTGCAGGGAGCGCGCTGCTAAGTGCCGTGCCCCAGGAGAGCACCCGCAGGGCACCTGCCTGACACGGCCACCCCCTCGATAGCCCCTCTCCCCCAAAAAAACAGTCACTAAAAGGCCTGCTCGCATAAGCTAAGGGTGTCTGCCTTTCTGCTCATCTTTATTAAGCCTGTAAGATGACATTTTAGACTAGAAACACCTTTTCAGCTCGCTCAACTCCTCACCTCTACCCGCCCTGTGGCAGCTGACCCGTGCCCCATCACGTGGTGACAATGGGCCTGTGCTGGCAAACAAGCTGACCCACCCCTTGCTCTTTTATTAGTACAATTAATTGCTCTTTTATTAATAAAAATAGGTGATGGGGGTGCACCCCCTGCTCTGTGACAGGGGGGTCAGGGTGGCAGCCCCCTGGGGCACAGCAGGGTTTGCAGAGGGGAAGCCGGAGAGCTGTGCATGGCAAAGAAGGAGCCCCGCGCTGTGCAAACAGATCAGCCCTGCCTTTTTCTGCTGCCGAGACTGCTGGAGGGGAAAATTGGATTTGATTTTTTGTTCAGCAAGCCTCACGCCAAGCCCAGCTCTGCGGCTGGTGGAAAGGAAGCCCCGCTTCTGGCTCACGTGCTCGGGTGTCTGCTCAGCCACGAGCGACCCCGAGCGCTGCTCCTTCTCCTCGCTCTGACAGCCTGCGCTGGGCTGGGGACGCTGCACGCCTGCTGCAGAGACCTCAGCCTCCCTTGGTGGATAGCCCCGCTCACGATGGAGAAAGCCATGCTTCAAATGTTGGTGGAGAGCCTCGGGATGCATTGCTAAGACCCATCGTGCGTGTGTACTTCCTCGGCTGCCTGCAGCTACCTCCCAGATACGCCCTGCCTCGTCCTGCTTCTGTGCCACCAGGGCATGGCTTGGCACACCACGACCACGTGCACTTTCACCTTAGGGTATCTGGCTGGTCAGCTCAAAGGCAGCTCCTGTAACATTTTCTGGCACTGATATGGGAGCAGCATTTAATTTTTTTTTTCCCCATAAAATATTTTTTCCACGAACCATTTTTTTTTTTCCATAAGCCATGGGGCAGATCGGAGTCTGACTGGTTCAGCTCTCACCGGATGAAGGGAAGAGCAAAAGTGACAAGAAATTTTTAGGAGACCTATATTAAATGCACTCTGTGTGGGATCACCATTCAGTATTAAGAGCAAAGTGAAACCTGAGCTGGTAGCCCATTATTCTCTTTGCAGCGCACTCTAATAGCCTCTCCATTCATAAAGCAGCTCAGCTCCCGTCCTTCAGTCCTGATCTATTTGCTGTTGCTCTAAAACAGTTTTCAGCACGTGTTGGAGTTGTCCTGCCATGTACCTGTGTGCACAGGAAAGGGATATCACCTCTGCCGGCTGCCAGCTCCGTGCCCAGGTATTGAATCCTATAAAAGTGCCCTCCCAAGTGTGCATTATTTCACGCGGGTGCCCTCTGCAAGGCTCTTCGTGAACACCTATTCAGCTGCGTTTCTTTTCCCGTCTTCAGGACTACCAGAAGGCGATGTGAGCAGATAGGTGCTGAAGAGAGGGAGAGCACAAAAGAAGCGCTGGGCAGGGAAAGGGTGAGGGCTGGGGAGGGGAACTCGTTTTACTGTTTCCACCTGAGCAGGTCCCAGTGACCCGTCACAAGTGCGTGACTTGCCTGGCTTGGCAGAAATCACGGCACGTGGTCTCACCGGAGGGCTGCAGCGCCTGGCTTGAGCTACAGATCCTTTGTTCTGCAGCTCTGCCCTCACCCGTGGGGGAAATCAGCACGCAGCTCCCTGCATGGGGCGAGCTCCCGGCCCCGCTCTGTCCCAAAAAGCACGGTCCCTTTTGCTCCACATCACAGGGACAGGCCTCGCCCTTCACTGGCACTTTCTGCAGCGGGGATGCAAATCCCAAAGGGATCATTTTACCCTGGCATAGCAGGTAAATCACCCCGGGGCCAGCCTGATGCGTTCCCCTTCACCACTCCCCTCCTGCCAGCCCCGGCCCAGCTCCCGCAAGGCTGGCAGCCTCTTCTGCGCCGCATCCTCCCACCCCGCTGCTGCGCTGCTCGGATAAAAGGTCCCTGCCCTCATAAATAATCCATGCGGGCCAAATGGCTCCTGCTCGCTCAACGAAACCCTGCGCCAGGAACAGGGAGGGGAGAGAGGCGCGCTAACACGGCACCATGAGGGGACGGGTCTGCTCCCCGCGACACGCGCCCCTTCCCATCCATCGTGGGGCTTCATCCCTTAGGGTGAGAGGGCACCGGCCTAAGAGCCTGCAAGGGAACACCCCGGCATGGCCAGTGCTTTGGAGATGGACAAGGACAGAGGCCAGGGACTTGTTAAATCAAATTGCCTGGCTGCCCAGGACAGGGTCTGTTCCCTCTGGTGTGCAGGCAAAAAAACAGCAAGCACAACCTCTGTCTTGGTGCCCCAAGGCAAAACGTCCCCGTCCCTGTTATCAGGACATCCCAGTCCCTCAGGCAGGTGCGTGGAGCTGAGCACAGCAGACCAGATTTTGGCCACCGGAGTAGGGATTACTTCCTGCTCCCATCTGCCCTTCTTTTGGGTTTGTTGCAGACACAGAGTGAAAAAGGTGGGTGCGAGGGATGGCGCCAAAGCAGATTCATCCCCTTGCTCTGATAAATGTTGTCTCAGCTCCAGCAGTCACCTGAGAGAGCGCGAGCGCCGGGGGACAGGAGGGAGCGCTCTGAGGGTGCAGCCTGCGAGGGAGCACGCGGTTCCTCGGGAGATAAAGTTTCATCGCCACCCAGTTAATCTCCTGAGCTCTTCATTGCAATTCTGTCTCGCTCGCTGCCTCTTGAAATGAGCTCCCATTTGTCTGTCTGGTGCTAATTTCCCCTCATTTGCCTCATCGCAGCCATCATTAGAGGCGCAAAGTGCCTCTGGTGCCTTTGTTCCCCTGCCTTCAGATGCCCCCCAGGTGCCGCTTGGTTTTGCCAGCCCCGCTGTCGCCCCAGCTCGCGGCACCCTCGGCGTGCCCCGGCCCTACACTGCCTGAGGACGTGCAGCTCCCCGGGGCAGAGGCCATGCTATAGTGCATGGCTTCCCTGGTGGGAGAGGTAGCATGAACTGGAGTATGTTAAAAGACCTAAACACGAGATTTCCCACTAAGGTTACTGGAGCACATGCCAGGTCTAGTGCACGTTTTGATTAATAGGACCCAAACTTCCCAGTTCCTGTAGCTCCCTGGTCACTGCGCCATTCTTCAGCCTAGCTGGGAAAGCAAGGCTTTTGCAGAGGCAGCAGTACATGTTCTCCAACCCATACCCTACGGCAGCGTTGATCACCAGGAGGCATCGTGCAGAGCTCATCGTTGCCCGTGTGTTCCCATGTTTTGCCAGACGATGGCCCAGCAGCAGTGTGCTCGGTACAGAAAGCTGCCTGGGAGCAAGCGGCCGCCGTCCCCAGCTGCCCCGTGTATCCCACCCCTCGGCCGCTCGGAGGTGCTCCCGTGCTTCTGGGACCCCTGGGTCTGGAGCTGGCGGGAGGCTGTGATGTTTGTGTCCCGATTTGTAACCCGGCCTGGAGCGTCACCCTGGGAGAAATCTTGTGAAAATAAATAAATCAATGAAATTCTCTATTTCGTGCCCCGTACGCCAAAATACGGCGTCTGGAAAACAAATACGTTGCCTTGGGATTCCAGCCACTGGTGGGCATGAGTGACAGGTCCTGTCACCCTCAATAGTGCCAGCTGGTGCCAGGCTGTGGCACATCTGATCGGGTATTTCAGCTATTGCTGTTATCTCCCCGTACCTGGCTCCTTGTTCTGGCAACACATGCTTTGTAGAGCACAAGCCAGCCTTGGTTGAAATGCAAGGTGTTTTTGTGGACACGCGTTTTCTCGCGGCCTTTGCCATTATTTTTACACTCATTTCCACTCACGATTTGGCTGTGTGTGAACACAGTCCTTTGGTGAGGGAAGATGAAGAGCACAGGCCCCAGGGCACCTCCTCACCTTTCCTCCTCCTCCGAGGTTCTGAGTTGCAGTTAAGTGCCAAGAACTTGGGCCCTCATCTGCTGGTACGTGTGCACCACTGCTAGTATTTTCCTTCCCACCTTTTCCAGTGGAGATCGGGGTACATCTGAGAACGGGGTACGTCTGAGAACCGCCGTAACAGACCGAGGCAGCTCTTTGTGGTAGTAAGCGCGGCAATTAATGCTAATGAGGCTGCTGTTCGCAAGCAACACTATTGGTGCTGCGCTCATGCCTCACCAAACGCAAGGCTTCAGTTTGTTAAGCAGATGCCAGTGTTAACGGCCAAATTCTCTTCCCATGGATAAGTTAGCGTTAGTTAAATGTGCCATTTAAAATAACCGTTTAAAATGTTAATGAAAACAGAGGTGGTGCCTGCCAGGGTTTTGCCGGCTGCCGCTGAGCCCTGGCCTCGCCGTGCTGGAGGCGTGGAGGCCTTCCCCGGCCGTGTGTGTGAAGGTGGGGCGGCAAGCGCTGGCCTCATTTTCCCCCAGGGCACCCAAATCCCCTCAGTTTACGTCTGCTCACGGCCAAGAGGCTCACTGCACCCCAGCACCAGGCTCCCCGGGGACAGGGAGGAAAGGGGCGGAGAAGCCACCACTAGGCCCGGGTGGGAGAGGAGCCAAGCGGTGGGACGCAAGGAAGGGAGGGGAAATGAAGAAAACGTCGCCTCCTTTTCACGTTTATTTCGTTTTTGTATTTTTTTGTACTTTTTTTTTTTAAGATCACAGAAGAGCAGAGCATTCATACATGTAAAGAAACAGAAACGAGATAACAGAAGTTAAATACATTGAGAAAAGAAAAAATAAAAAGCTTCTTTTTGTTCATTTGTTTATTTTTCATCACCGGGTTTGGCTCATTCGTTTGTTGGTTGGGGGGTTTTGTTCCCGATCAGGTTCTGTTACACACACGCTTGCGCTTGTAAAATTTCCTTTTCACAGAGCTAGTTCCGAAAACAAACCAATGGCAGAAAATAAAACGGCCGTTTTCTCGTTTCGTTAAAGAGAAGTTCAGCTCATGTCTACAGTGCTGGGGAAAAATATATATAAAGATATAGATATATATATATATTTATATGTATATAACACTGTTAATGAGGAGAGTTCTAACCACCCCACCGTGTAGCAAGAAGAAGGGACTGGCCTTCGTTCTCAAGGCCTAGAGGATGAAACTCGGCTCCGGCTGGGAAAGCTGAAAGGTTTGGGGAGGTGACAGCAGCGCCTCGAGGGCAGGCTCTGGCTCTTTGCCCCCTCCTCCCTGTCCTCGCACACGCGCGTGCACAGACGCGCACCCACGCCTGCTCCCGGTCTCGCCGGAGCCGCCGCCGTGAGGAAGAGGAGCAGCGTGGGTCCGGCCGCGTGCCATGGCGCGGGTGGTGAGAGGAGCCTGGGGTGTGTGCGTGCGTGCGTGTGGCTACAGCGGGGAGCAAACGTCTCAATTTCGGGGAGCTGCCGTCCTCACCCAGCTCCTTGTCTCCATCCACGAGCTCCACGTCACGTCCAGGCACATCCTGCCCCACCTGGGAGCTGCCCGGCTCGGGTGCCACCCCTGCCCCTGTCGCAAGGACCTTGGGCAGTCGAGGAGAGCTGCTCCTCTTTCCCAGGCCCTGCTTTGGCTGGTCTCCTTGCCACACGCACCTCCCCGGCCCGCAGAGGTAACAGAGGGCCTTACCGGCGCGTCCTCACCCAGCCGCCCTCTGCTTTCCTGCTGAGGGGAGTGAACTGATGGGAGCCGACCACCACGCAGAGGCTTTGGGGGGATGCAGGAGCTGCCCGAACGCCGTTCTGGCAAGTTGCAAGAAGGAAAAGAGACAGAGGCGTTAGTGGCGTGACGCAGCTCTCAGTCAGCAGGAGTCATGCAGTTAAAAAAAAAAAAAAGGTATTTCTGGGCATCCCGCTGGGAAGGAAGGCGCTCTGTGCCTGGTGCTGAGAGGCCACGGTCTGCCCCTTGGTCACCCTGGGAGCTCTGCGCATGGGCGATGGGCAGCGCTCAGCCTTTTCGCCCGGCATCGTGTCTTGGAAATGACCATCCAGCTTCCCCATCGCTTCCCCGCCTGAGGCTCTGCTCTTCCCATGGGGTGGTTTGCTTCTGGCAGCCCTAACTCGGTGAGTTTCGCGTACTCGAGCCAGAGAAGCGGCGAGATTGTGCAGCATCGGAAGGGAGGGACAGAGCCGCTCGCCCCGCTGGCACCTCCTGCGTGGGGCCGGCCGGGTTGCTACATCATGCCAAGCACCGTGATGACGGGGGCTGCCGGTCGGCGGGCTTGGAGCAGAGGGAGCAGAGCTGTGAGAGGGTTCGGGAGGAGGAGAGCTGTTTCCCTGTGCCCGTGGACTCCCTTGTCACGGAGGGGCGAAGTGGTAAAGCACTGTACAAAGGTGGACCTGAACCATCCCTGGTGGCAGGGCTGGGAAGGACCCTGGAGCAGCTCCTCGGCCTTCCCAGCTCCTCTTCCCCAGCGGCTGCTGAATCCTCAGGGCTCGCTGCTGCTCCCACAAATCCCTTCCAGATGTGCAGCTTGTGCTCAGCTAACGACAGCGACTTTGTCCGTGCTGTGGGCTTGGACTTTCAAGACGGGGCTGCTCGGACAGGAGGCCTGGGGCACGGCCTGGGCGCACCTGGGGCTAGGGTGGGCCGGCGGGGCTCGGCTGTTCCTTGGCCAAGAGGGGGGCAGGCGGCAGCACGTGAGCGATCTGCCCGGGCGGTGGACAGTCAGTCAGTGGTGTGAGAAGTGTGCAGACAAAGACTAACTCTCGACACAACGCATGTCACCAATGAAATCCTCGTGAACGGCACGCTAACATGCACGGGGCGACGCAACGTCCCCGGTGGGGGAAGCGGGGAGGGGAGGGCGCACCACCGGGAGACGCACCCGCGAGCTGCGGAGCTGGAGACGAACGAAAATGAACACGAGTGCCAAGATACAGGGGTTGGCCGGGGAGCCCCACGTCGCCCTTCCCCGCGGGTCAGGGACAGGCGGTCTGTCCGTCTGTCCGGCCGTCCGACCGGCCGTGCTACAGGCACGCGGCTCGGGGCGGCCGCGCTCCCGCTGCCCGGCTCCTTTCAGAAAGACTTTGCCTTCGCCCCTCTTCTCGGTCATCTGAAAAAGGTTAGAAATCTGCTAGCAAGTGTGGGGGCCATATATTAACTCTAAGTCTTTGTTCCTCTGCTTGGACATTACCAGACATCTCATGTAACTCTCGGAATATTTACAAACCGGTAGAAGAAATACATTTTTTTTTTTTTTTCTCGTTTTGTTCGCTTCTTTTTCATAACACTAAATGTTAAATCTCCACCGACCAAACACAATTACACTGACAAGCTCAAGGAACTGGTGTCCCGTTCCAAACTCCCGTCTCCCCAGTCGCCGACCAGCTGAGAGGCAGCGGGAGGCGAGAGCACGGCTTCTCCGCAGGGGATGGGGAAGGTGGGAACACGAACGCGGAGGGGAGGGGAGGAGGAGAAACAGCGACAGAGAAAAGGGCCTGAGACGTGAGAAACACCTTTGCAACACCTCTGCGGAAGGGCGGAGGGGGAGAAAGGGAAGGGGGAGAGCGGGTGAGCTTGCGTTTCCCCTGTTTGTCTGAGCTCTCATCTCGATGGGTGCGATCTCTGCGTGAGGAGGAGCAGGGGGATGCCCACGGTGACACATGCAGCAGCTCATAGATGTCCCCCCAGCCCCTCTAGGAGCAGGCACGGCCGGGAGCGGGCTGCCGGCACCGCTGCAGGTAACAGGCCTCCTCTGTGCTTGTGGCTTTCCTCGGGCAGGTCTGCAGGCGGCTGGCCTGAACCCTGCTCCGCTGCCACACGACCGGGGCACGGGTCTGCCTGGCTCCTGCAGGCAAGACCTGAAGCAAGTGTCGGGGTCGTTTCCTGCAGCTAACGGGGAGGTGGCTTCAGAAATCGCGTGTCCTGCTTTTAGCAACGCATTTGCCTTGAAACCAAACGCCTCTGTGCCTTGACAGCCAAAAAAAGCAAAATAAAAACACACACACACACACACACAAAAAAAAAAAAAAAAAAACAAACAAAAAAAAAACAACCCCCCACACACACTCAGAAAAGCCTTCAAAATACCCAAACCAAGGAAGACACAAGACACAAGACACTGTCACCACCCTGTCAGGGCTCTAGGCAGTGCCTAGGGGCGACCCCACCGCAGCCAACCCCCCCCGTGCAGGACAATACGCGGGACTGCCCTCACAGTGCTGGCCTGGAAGAGAAGCCTCAACGTAAGGAAAACGGTGGGCTCGCTTATCATGAGGAGCAGCCTGGTGGTAGCAAGTCACCTGCTGATAGCAAGCCTGTGACAGCAAACCCAGGTGAGAGCCAGACACGCTGGTGATGTGGCATCCCGGTGCGCTCCCAGCCCTGGCTTTTGAGAACCCAAAAGGGATGGGGAGCCCTTGCTGCAGCAGGAAATCTGGAGCTGTGACCACGACACCGAGTGACACGGATCTCCTGAAAGGTAGCCGTAAGGACCAAATACTCAGAGGGATACAGGATATTATGGCACCAAGGCACAAATCCCCCAGGTATGGCTTTGGGGTCCGGAGGAGGGGCGACCGAGCATAATTTACCACCACCCAAGCCCACAGCACATCTATAGCAAGTCTGCCATCACCCAGCCTTCAGCCTCTCATCTCTCGCTCTTATTTCCTTGCTCATCCTGGCTGCCAGCGAGGAGCCCTCGGCAGCCTGCTCAGTTGCCTGCCCGCTGCTGCCCCAAACAGCGGAGCTCAGCAGGGAGGATGCAGGCACCAGCAGCGCCGCAGTGCCCACTGACTTCAAAGCCCAGTGGCGCCAAACACCCATAAAACATTGCCACGGGATGCTCAGTCGTCTTGTCTGGGCTATCCCAAGTCCCTCCCTGGGTGTCCCCAAAACAAGAGGCTACGTGGTAGGACCCCCCATTTCACCCCCTGCAGCAAGCCCTTCCGATGGGAAATGGAGGAGGGAAGGGGACTGCACTGCCTGCTTCTTCGCTGCACCACTTCAAGCTCCTTCTTTGTAAGGCCGGGATCTCGGACCTGGCGTTTGTTTTTACTCTTACATTCACAGGTCCTGGACATTTTCTGACCCGATTTGTTTCAATTGTGTAATTTGCAAAGTGAGCTTCACCACAGCAGTGGTAAGATACACATGCACACACACCCTTACATAGCACACACTTCTGCTAACGGGGAGGATGGTGAGGACACCAACAAAAGGGGGCATCGGCGCTATTTTTGCATGAACACTGAGATGGTAAGGAATGACCACGGCGTGGCTTTTAGTCGAGGCATCACTCCTACGCACACTGTGCCTACAGGACAGGCTGCTCAGCCATGGCCAAGGTCTCAGCCCTCACCTGTACCAGCCCAGCCTCTCCTCCCCAGGAGCAGGCACCTCCTCTCCGCATGCCGTACTGCAGGGCAGTCCCGTTTTCTCTATGTATTTGGACACACACACACCTGTGCACTCACTCACGTGAGGTGTAGCAGGAGCTGCTATGCTGCTACTCGAAGGCTGAGAGCCAGACAGGTGCAGGTGGGAGGGAAAAAAAAGGTTAAAAAAGGATGCAGGCTGATTCTTGCAAGCAAGGTGGCCAGGAGGACGCTGGAGAAGGGCCACCGGGGAACCTGTGCTGCAGCTGCCCCTCTCTCCTCACCCCTCTTCTCTGCCCGAGTGATCTCTCAGCATCTGGTCTCACACTTACAAGGCAGGACATTATCTACAGCGGGATGAGCGTATGTACACATGGACTGTTCCTCTTGCATGCTTAGAGAGAGCAGGAGAAAGAGAGAGAGAGGAGACAGAGCGCCAGAGCCGCGCGCACACACATGCACGCATGCACGCACGCACGCAGGCACACACCGGAGAAAGAGAAAGACGCTTAGTCAAATCGAGGGGGAGAGGAAGAGAATTAAAACAAACAAACAAAAAGGAAATAAAAGTGTGGTTTCGGTTGAAAAGACACTACTTGAGTTCAGGCCAGAGCGTGATGTTGCTGGAAGGAGGGTGCAGGAAGGAAGGTTTTTAGCAAGGGCCCGGTGCACAGGAGCACAGGATGAGGTGAGGAGATGAAGGGGTTTCTTCACGGGACACCAGTGTGCAGAGAGCTTCAGATAACTTGCTCTGTTTTTTTTTTTTTTTTCTTTTTTTTTTTTTTTTTTTTTTTCCCTAAAAGTATGAACTGCCTGAGCGTTGGCTCAAAAGAAATGACCAAGGGCATCCAAAAAGTTAAGTGGCTACAGACGCTGAAGCAAAGACCTCTTTCTGCAAAAGAAAGAAAGAGGGGGAAGGAAGGAAGGAAGGCAGGTGAGGGAGCATGGAAAAGAGGAAGGAGGAGAGAAAAGAAAAGGGATCTTCTGTTTGATCGGCTTTGCGGGTTTCGTTGGTGTGTTTACTTCGCAGCATCCTCCGGCGACGTGCTCCTTGCTGGTGCCCCATTCTCCCCCTCGCTTTGTGTTGCCTCCTAGACGGTCGGTGACTTGACGGCCGGCTTGTCGGAAATCGTATTAAATGTTGCTGAGTCGTCTTTGCTGTGATTTTTCCTCTCCCCCCTCTTCGCTCCTGAACACACAAAAGTTGTGAAAGAAACGGTCCTCTCCCTCTCTCCCCCTCTCTTTTTTTCTCTCTCCCCTCTCTTCGCTCTGTCTCCTGTATAACGCGTTTTGCTTTGTGTGTTGTCGTCGTCGTTGTTGTCGTGTTGGTTTTTGTTGTTGTTGTTGTTGTTTTTTTTTAATTATTATTAATATTATTATTTTTAATTCTGATTTGTATTAACATTTGCTGAGTAGGCAGAGCAGGGATGCTGCCAGCAGCCACAGTGGGACGGCCAAACTCATGGAGCCGTTGTCTACTCTCCCCGTGCCGGGTCCTGCAGGGAGCGAGAAGGGAAGAGAAAAGAGGACAAGATCACACGTGGCACCATGACAAGAGGCTCGAGGAGGAGCACGCCACCAGTGCTCTCTCCCCACACGACACCCAGCCTGCAGGAAAGCTCAACCCCAGCCCTGAACCCCGCGGTGCCGCCGTGGTGCGTCCCCCCTGCCCGCGGTAACCTCAGGTGCCAGGGCTGGCTGAGACCCTGTCCGAGTGCCCACAGGGTCTGATGCATTGCCACAGTCCCAAAATGTGGCACCCGAGGGGCAAAACTGGTATTTTTTTGGTAAGAGAATGAACCTGCACTTGTGTGTGTGCGCACGCGGGTCTGTTGGAGGGGGCAGGGAGGAGCGCTGTGCCGCAGCAACAAATAACGCAGGCTCGCTCCAGGAATATTAAGTGCTGGCGCTCCTGACATCTCATCCATCCTCTCATCGACGGGTTTCCTCTTCTGGATGGCTTTAAAGGCAGCGGTGCTGCTTTAAATTCCCCCCAGCAATACCAAGCATTGGCAGTCTCTCTGTAGCGGGCGGGGAGGCGTACATGGCTGCGGTTTCACAACCGCACGCTCGCCGTGATGTACACGCGGGGGTATAACTGTGCATGTCGATGCAGTGTTTCATAGGAGAAGATGCTGAAGTGTGCAGATAGACACGGGTCTGTTTGTTGGAACTAAACTGTGAAGGAAGACGTGCTTACCAGAAAAAAAGAGCCATTTCTAATGGGTGTGTGTGGAAAAAAAAGGAGAAAAACAAACAAACCAGCCCTCTTTGAGATCCTGACGGTAGCAAAGCTCCATCTCACAGCCTGCAGTTTGCCAGGTGAAGAGCCCCTCTGCTGCTGGTGCCCAGCAGCACGGTCGCTATTAAAGTCTAGCTGGTGACTAAAAGGCATCCCCGAAATTCTTTAGTACTTGTATTTGTCTGATTTTTTATTTTCCTAATGCAGCCTTTCACTTACTAGATCATCTGTTTTGTGTCGAAAATTTGTATTCCATCTGTGGCTTCTTTTTTTTTTTTTTCAATTATTCCCTGCTCATTTTCTGACTCATCACACAAATCCTACATTATTTTCCCTCCCTGAACTCGGGAATGAGTTCAGGCTCAGCTGCTGCACTTACCTGAACCTGTGTGTCAGAGGCAGCATCTTTCATGGTCAAGTAACTCGGGGGAACGAGTGTTTGGGACCATGAACGTCACATTTTGGCAGGGGAGAAGTCACAAAACTTGACTCCTCTGGCCCAGTAAATAATCAAGAACCCACCAGGGAAGCTGTGTTGTCCGCAAACCATTTCCAGCCATCGCATTTTTTACTATGCAGCTAAAGAACTATTTGTCTAACACATACATGGACATGTAATACATGGCCACCTGCCCCTTCCTTGCCATTGTTGTACGGTTCATATGGGATCAGAGCAAAGAGATGAAGCTACGGAAGCACCCGGCATGGCAGGAGCAGAGGTATGTTAGACCTGGCCTGGGTACTGCTGCTCCAACAGGTGCAAGTGCTTGGATGCGGGGTTTGGTGCGGTAAGGAATGGCGTGGCACAAGTGATGAGCGGCCGCAATATGCAGCGATAAGGGAGGACGCGCGTGGCGCGGTGTGACGGAGGCCACACCAGCCTCTGCCCTGCTCGGGCTTCAGTGAGCAAACTTGCAGACATCCGGTTGCCCAAGACACCTGTCCCCATGGCTGAAAAATTCTCCAAGCCCTATGTACATCCTCACACTCCTCTGTGGAGCTCTCTCTGTGCCCCTGCAGCACGCGGCGTCACCCTGGCGGCTGCGCGTGACCCCCGTGCCGTGCAGCGGAGCCGGGTGAGGGCCACACCCGGAGCACGGCATTCACCTCCACACCTGCTGTGAACGCGTGGGACGGTTCCAGCCCGATCACGGACCGGGGCCTTGAGAACTCGAGGAATTCAGGCACCGAGGGCACCGGGTACGGCCAGCGCTCACGCCGCGGTCTCCGCCGCCCCCTGGCGAGCATCCCCGGCAGCCGAGTGTCCCCGTGGCCAGGGGACGGACCGGGGGCTCTGGCCATCGAGTGGTGCCTTCTCCGCTGTCCCCCCTGCTTTGGTAACCTTGAGCCGGGTGTCCTGAGGGTTTGCTCTGGCAGCTGACCTCCGGGGCTAACCGCTCGTTGGCTGCGCTGCCAAGCTGGCGGCCGTGCGATGGTGAAGGGGGTTTTCTTCCACCATAGCCGGGAAAAATAATAAAAAAAATGTGTTGCTGCTGCTGCTGAGCTCATATGCATACCTGGCACCATTTCACGAGTAAACCCTTGAGGGACCCCAGACTCCAAGCGGCTGGCCATGTCGGACCACATTAATTACACCAGGAAGGCGCAGGCTGAAAACTGGCAAGGGCGAAGCGATGGCGCCTCCCTCCCGCGCTGCAGCTAGCGGGGGGCGCGGATGCAGGTGGACCATGGCCAGAGGGACTAACCACATCCAACCTTGGTCATCTGCGCCGGTGCCACAGCACGAGGCAGCCGATTTACACAGCTCCCTCTGGGCTGAAGGGACCACGAGCACTGTCCTGCCTCTCTCCCAAGGCACAGCAGCCCGTGCCGTGTCCGTAAATTTGGCTAGGGGGAGGATGGAGCTGTGTTACCACGTTACACCAGCCTCACACAAAAGAAACCCCGGGGGCCCTTTCCTCACCCTGCTGGGAAAACACCTCCACGCTTTGGAGCCATGGTGTGGAAGAGCAGGCGAGGCCCCAGCGGTTTTGTTTTCCCCCTTCCCTGCAGCAGAAAGCTGAGAGCGGCTGCACGCGCTGGCACGAAGCGCGCTGCTGAGGCGGCGCGGCCAGAGCTTTATCGGCCTCGCGCGCCAAGCCGGTGGCACCTGCTGTTA
Organism: Heteronetta atricapilla; assembly: GCA_011075105.1. NCBI lineage: Eukaryota > Metazoa > Chordata > Aves > Anseriformes > Anatidae > Heteronetta > Heteronetta atricapilla. The sequence goes on along the minus strand of CM021731.1, from coordinate 86,734,671 downwards.
TTGAGCGTGCCTGGCCCTTCCCGCTGCAAGGCCCCGCGTGCTTATCGCTTCGTGGGCATTACTGGGGCGGGAGGAATGTTCCCACGCCGGGCGTTTGCCTCGGGCGGGCTTTATGTTGTTCTTTAGTGGAAGGGCAGCAGCCAAGACACTTCTGCTGCTCCTGAGAGCAAGGCTTGAGAAAGAAAAATATTTTTTAATTACAAATAAAAAAAAAAAAAAAAAAGAAAGAAAACTTGTGGCAGCCCCTCAGAACCTTTTTCCTGCTCTGACCATCTGGCTCAGAGCCTTGCACCACTGCGGGGATTTAGTCTTTCAGCACAAGGTAAGCAGCTACACCAAATGATCTGCCCCATACACACGGGTGTGTGAATGCTACAGCGCACAGCACAGCTGAAATGCTTCTACTCCCATAAGGGATGCAGGAAAAAGAGGGGGCAGGAAGGGTGGTGGGACTTGGATGGGGAAGGGAGGGAGGAGGCACAGCAGGGTGCTTGTCACATTCACTGCAAACCCCAGGGAGGCTGCAAAGCCAAGAGCTCACCTGTTCCTCAAAACCACCCTGCCAAAAGGAGCCCACTGCAAGAAGAGACCAGCTCTACGGGGTCAGGCCCAGGTTTCACCCAACCCTCATCAGCTGGGGGCTGGCCGGGGGTGTGAGCAAACCGACCTGCAAGCACTGGGCTCAGCATCTGCTGGCTCCATCCTCCTGAGCCACGGGTAGCGGCACTCAGCACTCCTTAAGAGATTGATTTTCACAGTCACAGAACAGCTTGGGTTGGAAGGGACCTCAAAGCCCACCCAGTTCCAACCCCCTGCCATGGGCAGGGACACCTCCCACCAGCCCAGGTTGCCCAAAGCCCCATCCAGCCTGGCCTTGAGCACCTCCAGGGATGGGGCACCCACAACATGGAAGAACATTTTTTTTCTTCCTTGAACTTCTGGCCTACCCGTGGATAACTTCTGTATCCACAGTCTCCCTCAACGTATTTTTTATGTTTATTTTTTAAATTTTTTTCGGCTGTTCACCTGTGCCCCGGCTTGGCCGGAGGAGCAGCGGGAGCTGCGGCAGGGGCAGGCGTTCCCGTCTGCGCCCCGCCGGCGGCTGCAGCCACGCGCCTCCTGCCCACCAGGTGGCAGCCGAAGGCAGAGGAAAAAATTAAAGAGGAAAAAGAAATGAGGAAAAATAAATAAATAAATGAATAAAGCTGGGGGAAAAAAAAAAATAAATAAAAAAAAAGAAAGAAAGAAAAAAAAAAGAAACACCCACCATATCCCAGGTCCCACTTGAACCCCGCAGAAGCTTCCCCTGCAAGGTGCCTGGTCGGGCAGGGATGCTGCTGCTGCCTGTTTTGGATGGGACAAGGCCAGCACTGGGAGCAGAAGTGGGGATCTTAGGGCACCTGCCTGCTGTTAGAGTCGGTCAGTCTGTCTAGGTTGCTTGCCAGAGGCCCTGGCTCCCTCCTCTGCAGTGGCAGACAGACCGTAAGTTGGCTCCAGCCTGTTTACAGATCTGCACAGCAGTTTTTCCTGCTGCACTGTGTCTGCAAGGGAGTAGCACTGGCTGGTGTTAACACCCAGGGCTATGGTGGCTAGGACCGCAGGGGGAAAGCCTTGGGGTCCTGCACAGACAGACCTGCTAGCAAAAAAACCCTAGGACCTAAAGGAAGGGTGCCAGCTCTGCATGCTCTGAGCGCACCATGGTTGTGTTTTATGAGCCATGCAATCTGTCCCCCAGTGGTCTGCACCTTCCCACAGCCACTATGAAGCAATGTCCTTGCTAGAACAGCTTCAGGTGGCAGTTCTGGGTTGGTTGTCCTTGTCAAAAGCAAGACATCTATATCCACTGTAGCTGCAAGAAGTTGAGGTTCAAGGGACAGTGTTAAAGCCTCTAGTCCACTCTACTTCCTCCACATGGAAAATGCCTGCTGCTGTATGCTCACTGTCTTCAGCTCCCTTTTGCAAGACTGATACCACCTCTGATGGCATGGGTAGGATGCACAGAACTGCAGCCCCGGAGGCTGACCTGTTGTGCTATGTAACCCTTGCTGAACAGGCAAACCAGACAAGACCAGTAAGCAAACCCACAAGCCCATTTGGCTGCACAGAGGCATGCCTCCAAAGGCTGTGGCACCATGAGGACTGCCAGCAGAAATTGAAACTGTGACTTTCAGGCTGCCCAACACAGACCTTTAAAAGTTTTTTTTTGAGATGCAAGCAGGGAGTAGATTTATTCTTGGTCCATATGGAGAGGTGAGAAAAATCACCCATCTGTCTAGATGTTTCACACCTGCACTCACCCATGTGGAATTTCCCACTGGCTCCCAGATTTTATCACCTGAGTAAAACGAAGTGGAGATAGGAAAAGAGAGAGCAGATGCCCAGGTTTTCTCTTATTTACATTATCAAGACTCCAGGGCTTGGTAAGTCTGTTGGTGCTCATGGAGGAGAGCCCCGAGAGAAGTTTCAAAAGGCACCAGAAAGCTACAGGCTCTTCACTTGCTTTGGTGAATCTGCCCCTGGGATCCTCTCAAAGAATGTGAGGTAAAACCCAGTGTAAGAGGGCAATCGGACGCCATGAGCTTCTAGCTGAAGGTTAGGCCAGGGGGAGGCAGGAGACAGGCTAGGAAGACTCCTCTGTGATGGGAAGGAAGGGAGTGATGGTAAAAGCAAGTGGAGCTGGCCTGGCATTCTCCATACGGCTCTCCATCCTCAGTGGTTCTGGGCTCCATGCTGTTGGCAGGTTAACTTTACTTACAGCAAACGTTGGAGTCTTGCTTCTTGAGCAAAGAGGACTAAAAACGAGGGAAGAAAGAAAATATCCTCTATGGGATGTTTGACCTCTAAGGTCAAAGGGTAAGTGGATATGCACCATATAGGTCTCTCCAAGGCACCTCACTCCCTGGCTCCTGGAGGGGTCTTAGGTTTCACACTTGCCAGCTCCCCTGGAAGAAGTCATTTTTCCAGTCTGTTGACTCTTGCTAGGGCTTCAGAAGATGAAATCTTTATTATCATGAAGGCTTAAAAGGGACGAATATTGTTAATTCCATTTTCAAGGTCATACTTTGAAAGTTATTAATTTCTTTCTTCCAAGGCTTTGCACTCTACTTTCAGGCTTTAGGGATTAGCAGTTTCTACTTACTAGGGTTCATTTGGGGCTTTTTCCTTACTCGTTTCCTGTCCACCCCCCCTGCTTTGAGAAGAAGACACACATTTTCACTCCCTGTCCTTCATGTTGAAACTACTTTGTTCCTTGCTTGTGCCCCATTCTCACTACCAGTTAGTGTCTGTGGGGTTCTGCTCCTGTAATTAAAATCTGACTGTAATGGCACTGGCAATAGATTGGCTTTTCTAGAGGCAGAAGTGCTGCTGTGTAAACTACGGAGGATGCCCTGCAGCAACTCTCCAACAAGATTAAGGCAATGTCTCCGGTGCCTATCAATCTCAGCACACTGTTTAATGTATTTCAGAATTTGCTCATGGGTTTTTTTAGCACTGAACAGTTCTTCCCCATGTTTTGGAGCTCATTCATGGTGCACTAAGTACTAATCTATCACACCTCGTGTCATAGCGAAGATTCATTTTGCACTGCAGCTCACCCATCCTTCTCCGAGGTCTGAAGACTACCCCTGAAATCGTATTTCTCAGTGTCGCTCTGAGAAGGTTGTGCTTTTCAAGAGATGGCTGCGTACACCATTTATCCTGGAGCCGGTATGCAGTGCTGCTAGTCTGGAATTGAGCTGTTATCATGATCAGTGAGGCTGGTGGTGGCCAGGAGACCACCTATGTTTCAAGGTTACAAAGATTTTTCATTACTGGATCTGTCCTAGAGCTATCAGAAAGTTCCACGGTTCTCTCACAGCTAAGAATTGTCTCCCCCCCTTTCCATTCTCCTATTAGTTGGAGGATAATTATTTATTTAATTATTTATTTTAACGCTTGGCTAAGTACTGACTGATACAAAATCAGTTACTTACAACTCCCTTGTCTTCAAACCATTCATTGAAGACTTTCATCCCACAAGCAAAGCATCCAAAAAATATGTAACAGAGATTTTTGGGGGTCATCACAAGGAAGATCTAAGCTTTTTCTGCTTTTCATTTTTCTAAGATAGAAAAAAGAAACAAACCCTCCTCTGCTCACATCTCAAGCACATGTGTAAGACACAGCAGACCGGCTGTGGCAACAGTTTGGCTTCTCATTAAGGAACAAAGAGCACAGCTCCCCTCACCCAGAGCATACACAGCCCTAGGAAGCAGGCTTGCTAATGGGAAACTCTGGAACCTCTTGAAAAATTAATATTTTCATCAGCTTTGTGCATGCCTGTTTACCTACTTTATCCTCGCTACAGTTTTCCACAAGCTTTGCTGGGTATTCGGCATGGGAAAGATTTGCGTGGCTGTGAACAGAAATGAAGAGGGAGGGACACGCTGAGGAGTGCAGAGGGGGTAAGGAGATTGAAGCAGAGGGTGAACTAGATTGGGCTGGAGAGTGACCAGCATGCTAGACATCGGTTGCATGACTCCTGCTCCCTTCCAGGCCCTAACAGTGCAAGCAGGGCTTTCATGCTGGCATCCCGGCCCAGTCACGGGCAATGCTGGAGCAGAAAGGGCTTCCACTGCCCGTTCCCAGCCAGGAATACAAGGAGAGTCACTGCAGCTTACAGACAGCTGAGCTTGCCTACAGCTGGGTGACTTGGGAGCAAAGGAATAGGTGCCTGCAGCCACTCTGTCCATCCTCCAGACGTTCTGGGGTGCCTGAAAACTGCTCGGTGATGGTGGGATGTGAGCACGGTGTGTGTGTGTGTGGTGCATAAAGTGATCTGGCTCAGGAGTGTACTGGTCCACCAGCAAGCGTGCATGTCTGTGACACCTACCGTAGAGGCAGCCTGGCTGGACCTCACTGAAGCCGTGCTGGTCACAGCACATCCTCCTCCGTGGCCTGACCCCTTGTGCCCTTGCTCCTGTCCATGCATCCGTTTACCAAATTGCAAAGGGACATGCAGGTGATGCTGGGGAAGGGCCAGCGCATTTCTCCTTCGCTTGCCTTGCTGCTAGGCTTCTCCCTTTTGCAGGGATGCTCTGCCGACAGACCTGCTCGCCCACGGCAGGGCAGGCCTGCCAGGAGAGCTCTGCTTTTGCTGCAAGCCTGATTTCTTTGGAATGCTTTTTTTTTTTTTTTTTTTTTTTTTTTTTTTTTTTTCCCCCTGTGCACCCCCTCCCTCCCAAATCCCCCACCTCCCTTCTCCCGGTTGTTTTTGTTTTTAGAGAGAGCGCTTAGACAGCTGTATTAATCATGCAAGCCCAGCCATGTGTAATGTGCTTTATCAACAGCAGAGCAGGCACTGAATGGCAACTGGTTCACAAGCGGGCCCGGCGCAGCGCCTGAGCCGGGAAGATAAACCCGCTGCTTCCCAAACCGACTTACCGTCATGGGTTAGTGAATGGAGAGACTGTTCACTTGGGACAATAACCAGAGGGGAGGTCAATTTGTTAGGCAAATTCTTAAGTGGTGTATAGTCGAAATGGGAGCGAGGGGAGAGGAGGAGGAGGAAGGTGGGAATTGCTCTTTGGCCGTTTTCTCTTAGGGGTGCGAGGAAATTTTGAGTGTGCTTGAGGATTAAATCAAGACAACAATGGCTGTTCTTCATCCTCCTTGCTGCCCTCCACGCTCGGGTCCCCGTCAGCCCAGCTGGCGGCTCACCACGGGAGGGGAGGAGAGGGAGAATGCGAGCATTTAGGTACACTTCCTGTGCAGTGGGTACAGGTTGGTCTCCTCATCTCTAAGAAAGGCTCATCTGACAGCTTCAGAAACCCACCTAGCATACAGATGGTATCAGGTTATGAGTGTCCTCCAGGCAGGGGACATCTGGCTCAGGAGGGCCGTGGTCTGCCCGAGCCCCGCTCTGCAGGGCAATCTCTCCGTGCTACAGCTCCGATGCTGGCCATCGGTGTCCCTGCTGCACGGCTGATTTTCCAAGGCAGGTGCTTTTCCATGGGCTGTGTGTTTTCTCCCGCAGTGGTTTCACCCAACCTCCGCCCTCCCAGCTGACGGCTGAGCCCTGACCTCTCTTTGGCAGGGCTGTTCTGCAGGCGTGCAAAGCTGCACCTGTGACTAACCAGACCTCGAAACGCCTTCGCTACCCCAGTGCAAGGGCCCAGCCCTGAGGAATATCTTCCTGGGACTTGCAGTCTCAGTTCCTACCCTCTGCTTCTGCTCTTCCTCCCTCGCTGAATTCTCCACAGCATTACTACCGGAAAGGGTTATGCAAATATATGCAATCCTGGGCTCATTCTGGAATAAATCAATCTAAATTAAAATTAATGAACAAAAAGTACAGAAACAGATCAAGCAATAAAGCCATTTCTCTCTCTCTCTCTCCCTTGTGTCTTTTTTTTTTTCCTTAAAAAAAAAAAAAAGTTGGTTTCTTTTCTTTACACTTTTGGGGAGGGAATTAGAATGTTTACTAATTTTTTTTTAAAACAATCTCAGCAAACAGAAACTGTCTGTTGCTATCCAGAAAGCTCACCAAGTAATGCTAGTAGCTGTAGTAGCAGAAATAATTCTTGGCATTTCTCTTTCCCCTAAGATATCGTTTCCCACTCTGTACTTATAACCCATTTTGGAGCACACTATCATCACCTCTGACTTTTATTCACTTTTAACCACATGGTCAAAATAAGATGTAATGACACTGCTTGCCTGGTACCTATGAAATATCAAGAAAAAATTCGATATGATGTTGGCCTTCTGCCTTTGCCCTGTCTTGTTCTTTCTGTTCCCTTGGCCTGCAGCCCCAGCAGGCTTGGCACCCACTGCAGTTGCAGCCTACTGACCTGGCGGGGATGAACACTGACCTTGAGCGCTGAAAGAAACTTGGCTTGCCTGATCCACCCTGCAGAGCCATCCCCTTCTGCAATGGAGAACGAGCTTTTGGGAAAATCTGGCTGGATACCACCGCCAGGGAGCAAGGTGAACCTTGAGTTGTGCTTGATCTCCAGGGTCATGGGTGTTATCAGGTGCTGATGCCCTCCTAAGCTTGGTGCCTACAACCATTATTTTTGTCTGCTGGTTTTCTATGTCAGGATCACGACAGGACAAGATTGGCTATTTTGGCCAGTTTATGCTGTGTTTTCCCCAGCCCTATCAACAAGTATGATTCAAAGCCTCTGAAGGCTTGGATTTTCACTGACCATTTCTTGTAAACCATCTGAGAAAGCAAGTTCTGGCTTCACTGAAGAAGACTTGAGACACAGATGAGCTCTTTAAACAGCCACATCGTACTGGGAGGACTGGTTTCTGAGGACCGTTCCCATATCACTACCTAAGCAGCAACGCCCCCCTGCAAATCATGTTAATCCTTTACAATCTGTACTTTCTCATGTATTTCCCCATGCTTCTCTCCTTAGCTTCAAAACGTTCAGATTTTCAACCTTTTTCCAAAACAAGGTCATCCAGCTCACAGGAGAGCTTCCTGCTTAGCTTTGTTTGGGCAATGGAGGAAGTAAAAGGGGAGCAGCCGTGGGTGGAGGTGACCACAGCGATGGATGAGCTCTCTGTCCTCCATAGCTAGGCCCTCCACCGGGAGGGAGGAGAACTGAGAGGGTATTCCAAAGAAAGGTGCTCTCCGTTTCCCACTCTGGTCATCAGACACAAATGAACATCTCTTTTCTCCCTTCCCCCAGCACCCACCCACCCGATGAAGGCATTAGTGACAGCACAAGCTACACGGGCTACAGCTAAATGGAGACTAGCTACGAGCTACAGTCGCACAGGGTCATTCTCCGATCAGTGGGTGTTTTGGCAGAAACACAGGACTGCTCATTCTCCTTTTCCCTTCCCCTCCACCGGTTATTTACACACTATTACTGTAAATCTGTTCTGTTGATGACCATGACTGGACTGTGCCACGCTCTGGGCAACAAGGCATCCCCCTGCGGAGCTCCTGGGGTTCGAGCTAACCATGCTGAGAAAGTTCCTGGGTCATCTGTGGTGAACCCTCACCACAAAACTCCCGAGGGGAAGACTTAGAGGTTTTGAAGCCTGTCAGGCTGGGAAAGCCACTCTGATGTGGATGCTAAGGGCTAAACACAGAGGAGTGAGTCGATGTGCAAAGGGCTGAGGGCAAGGGACAATGGAGGAGGACAGAGGTGGAACCAGTGGCATAATAGTGACGGATGCTTTTGAGATACAACAGAGATCCCACTTGCCACGATGTTGGCAGGTGTGGTGGAGAACGAGCAAATTCTCTTTCCTGAAGAAAACCCTTTGGAAAACCAGCTGATGATGCACTAAGGCCGCCTTTGTGCCAGCTAGGTGTTCCCATTACGATGTGATGTTATCATGTGGACAGGAAAATGTGATGAGGTGTTATCATCCTGGAAGACTTTTCAGGGCAAGTTCCCTGCTGGAAAATCAGGAGAGCTGGAACATTTACCGGGGACAAATCAGCTGAGAGCTGAATCAGCTGGGCTTCACCAGCCTTCTAGGATACAACCTCATCAAATTCAAGTCCCATGTGTTCAGCTGAATGGGCCTCTTCCGAGTCCCTAGCCTGCCTGAAAACAAGATGTTTTCACAGCAGCTAGCTGATGATAGCAATGCTTAGCATGAGCACAGAGCTCTTCATCTCAGAACACCTTCCTTTTAAAATTAATGCTCAAAGCCCTACAGGGCAGGGAAGTGTTACCAAGGCTTAAGAGAAATGGAAATTGAGGGAGAAGAGGCTGCGATTGTGGTCACTGAGGAAGGGCTTGTTTGAGAGCTGAGGACTGCATCTCAGCATATAAGCCCATAGGGAGAAAAAGGCCATTCAAGAAGCTTTTATGCCTAAGGTTCTTTTGAAAGTGAACAGCAAAGTAAAAGCAAATGTTGAGATAAACTAGTATCTGTGCTGAAGGCCCACATTAAAGAAGCTGGGTAGGGGCTGTCAGAAACCAAATAAGGTCCGGAGTATTTAAATTCTACTTTCCCCCTCCGCAAAATCCTCTTAGCGTGTCCAGGGTCACAGGAGATATCCCAGCGCTTGGCATCACAGACTCCTGAAGACTCCTCACAGAAGTGATGTCACACCAGGATGTCCTTCAAGATGATTTTGGGAGAACAGGGAGCAGCAAAAGGGAAAAAAAAATAAAAACTTCAAAGGCAGAGAGGAAAGTGTTTTAAAGGATTGACAAAAGCTTTGCAGGATGGCCTTGGCAGCTTGATTAGGAGGGGCATTTGGTATGGAAATCTGGGCCTTGCTCACTTGCAGTTTTTGCTTTATCATTTACCTTAATGGACTACTAATTCAAAGCCAGCTGTAAACAGGGCTGGCTCTGAAAAGAATTAACAGTGCCTGCTTGTGGAATTTAAGGATATATAATAAAAATAATCATAAAAAGAAAGAGCCCTGGGTTTTCCATCAGACAAAAATATTTGTCATTGAAAGTTCTGCTTAAAAAAGAACAAGCAAAACTGGAAAACTCCTCAAAACCTTACATCCCAAACAGCCTCTGCAACTTTAATTTCATATCCAAGCACACGTTTCATTTGCAATACATACGATAATGGTGTTTAATTGGATTTATTTTGCCACACTAGGTTCCCAACGGCCTACTTTACTCCTTTCTTCAGCTCCTTGAATGTTATTTACAAATCACTCTCTGGGATTTAATTTTAATGGTAGCTTGATTTCTTTTTTTTTTTTTTTTTCCCTCCCTTTTTAGGTACTTTTCTTTAATTGTGTTTGCGGATTTGCCTTTTAAATAGGCAATTGTGACTACATCCTGAGCCTGAATAAGTTGCCAAGAGCAGAGCTTGATTTGAAAACGCAGAGTAGTTAAACGGAGCTGATGTAACACCCAGCATTTATTGTTCTTTTTCATGGGAGTACCTGCAGGTGCTTTGCTTGGGCAGGTGCCCTTTTGCAAAACAACATGGGTTCATAATAACACTCTACCTCCAAGCTCTACGCAGACGTTAACTACTGAGGCCTCAGAGCATCCCATGAGTTGAGTATATCTCCATGATATGGCAGTGAGGCAAAGATACTAAGGAGCCCTAGGCCAAAGTGTTTTAAGTGAGTAAGGGGACTGGCTGCCTTATTGCTGATTTAGCTTCAAACCCCTGGAAACAGCCCAATTTCAGGAAGTGCTGAGTCTCTGTGCTTTTACACAATCTCAAGATTGCATCCAAACACCAAACCTCATGTGCACATCTGGGCCACACTGCCTGGACCTGAGGCATGCTTTAGCAGCATGTAGCAAGAACAGGAAAGATACTCAGGCTCTGTTTTCCCTTCATACCTCCTCCCTTTGCAATAAACCAGTCCGTAACACCTCCCCGTGGTTTATGTGTTTACCCTGAGCTTTTTTTTTCATGCCCAGGTTGGAAATGAGGAGACATTTCTTCTCAGAAAGAGCAGTCAGGCATTGGAACGGGTTGCCCAGGGAGGTGGTGGCATCACCATCCCTGGGGGTGTTCAAGGAAAGGTTGGACGTGGTGCTCAGGGACATGGTCTAGTGGGTGACACTGGTGATAGGAGGATGGTTGGACCAGATGATCTTGGAGGTTGTTTCCAACCTTAACGATTCTAGGATTCTATGAAATGCAGCACTACAGGACAGGCAGATTTAGGGGTATGTGACAGAGGAGTGAGAAAACAATGTGTTTCATTGTGAATAGCTTGCACAGCTAGAGTGAAAAAATGTCCTGGCAGCACTTCAGTTTTTAGCTTCTCACTTGTCCCCTCCACCATTCTGGCAACATTTCAGATCTGTTTATGCTTTTGATCCAAACCAGGATATGTGAGGGAAGAAAGCATAGGACTGGAATATATGTAAGGAGTGGGTCTGTAGACAAACCAATCCCTACTGAAGACTGTCCAGAGCTGGAAGAGGACACGATGTCATGGATCAAAGCTTGGTTAAAGGTTGTTGCTTTTAAGCTGATTGGTTTCCTGAAATGGGAGGGGGGAAGGGAAGGATAAGGAAGGTGAGCAGAAGAGAACAAATAGCATGTAGAAGAGATGGGAAAGCCCTTATTGTCCTGCACTGTTTTGCCCAACAATTGCTCTTCGCATTTATCAGGATGATGGAGAATGACCCGCTAGAGCTACTTTGACATAAAGCATATACTGACCTGGAAAAGGGTTGGGGAGTGTGGGTAAAACTCGTTCTAAGGGGGGAAAAAAAACAATAAGCAACATGCAGGAGAAAAGCCACTTTTCACACCAAGCAAAAGCAGCAGATACAAACCTGATGGAGTTGTCCATCCCCAAATTAGATGAGCTAGAGTAAGTTTCATGCAGAGCATTCTGCTAGCAACACACCTATTATACATCAACATTCCCTGGGACATGGAGTCAGACAGAAGTCATTTGAAAAACTAAACAGATAATATCCACACAACAAGAGGGATTAAGCACCTGGCAGAGAAGCTAATTCGAGCTGATGGGCCACATCTCCCCTCTGACTTTCAAGACCGCTCATCTCATCACACTACAGCTCCTCTTGGCTGCGCCTCTGGCTGGAAGCTAGCCTTTGACAGAAAGGGAAGTTGTAGAGGTCCTCCACAGGTAGTTACTGCCTCCAAAGAACCGTCTCCACAATGGATTTCTTGCCAGAGGGAGGTCCCTGGAGACCTGAATATGGGAGTTGTCAGCCTGGTAAATCCTCAAGGGCACTCTGTTTCTTTTGCACCTTTGTCTTCCTACAGGAACTGAGCTTTTGCAGATTCATCAGCCTCTGGTAGCACGCAGAGCCTGCTGTTTTGGTTATAAGGTTTTTACAATGCATCTTTTTCCTATGGCACAGCAGGCCTCTGGTATACATCGCTGCTGGCTTCACACATTGCTTCTTCCATGCCAGGATCTCAAAAGAACTGCACAGAAACCAAAGGAAATTGGGACTCGGAGACTGCAGTCTGAGGCTAACAGCGGAGGTAATTCCACTTTACAGATAGTGCAGGTGAGGCACAGAACAAGGAAGCAATTTGCCCAAGGTCAAACACTGAACTGTTGGCAGAGCCAGGCAGAACCATGAACACAAGCCCACCAGACCTGACTAATGACTGGGTCTCTCTCCATTAACTGCAGAGCTGGCTGAATGCCTCGTGCTGCCTGAGACACGTTCCTGCTCAGGGGCTGTCTGCTGGGTAGACGTTTAGCTGTAGAGATATGTCACTATGCAAAAGCTGATAGGCCTGGGGCAATGAGTTGTCTCCGGGCTTACCTGTGAGGATGGTGCTAAGATCACTGCTGATGGACATACGGCTTGGCAGGATACATCGACAGCCCACTACTACTCTCTGATCACACTCTGGTCCCAGCTATTTGGAGGCCAACGCTCTTTAAAAAGCACTCTTGGTGCAAGGAGCTAGCTTCTGACTATCTGGAGCCTGTGGGGACACAGCAGGTCGATCCGATCTCTGTGACACCGGCAGATCTCCTGCCCTCACGGTGGTAATGGGGCTGTTTGAATCCACAGCAAGCACAGGGGAGATTGCCTCTTGTGTAGAAAATACACGGTTAGTCTGGATCTCTGTGTTTATGTAGCACCAGGGGACCATTGTTCTGTGAAAGCAGGCTGTTGTGCTGACATGACTTCCTTGTTATTTAGTTTGGTTAAATAACTCAACTCCCCTTTACCTTCTTCCTGCACAGCAGGCTGCAGACTGCACAGCATAAGCAGTTAAAGCAAAGCACTACGGCCTCATTATCACGCTGCTTTCTATTCAAGGACTCTACCTCTGTTCCCCTGCCTGCTGCGTGCTGCCTTTATTGCTCCACCCTGCCTCATTAGCAGCATCTCAGGCTTGCCCCATCTGGCTGTCACCCTAACCACTGTCTTCCCTCTCCTGAGTCTCCCTGTTATTGACAGCCCCTGGGAAATCACGGGGTGTGCTCTAAGAGCCTCAGACTTCACTCGCAGTTGCGCTCCAAACCCTAGCAGCCACCACCATGAGCAGATGCTCAGGCACACGGAAGCATGAGCAGAGCATCACGAGAAGGGGTGGAACAGGGCACACACAGCCAGCGCTTGTGCTGAGGCACTAGCAAGAAATGACAATTTAGAGGCAAGTACCAGCTCTTTGTAGGAATGTGCCTCTTGCTGGGATTAAAACTGCTGGACTAAAATGGTAGCTACACCTGAAGCATCTCGAGGAGACGGTGGTGGGATCCTGCCTGCTGCTTGCATCTAATTGGCACTGGCCTTGCCAGGTGCTGCCTCACCTCTGCTTTTCCTAACTCACTGGAGGGCGCCGAGGATGCAAGCTGGAAAGGATGCGGCAGGGTTCCTGCTGAGGTGGCAGTCTCCCATAATTGAGACAATTTAGCCAGCAGGACTGCATAAGGATGTGCAGCACTGCCCTGTTGTCTCCTGTTTTATCCTGAGGGATGGGCTGGCTCTGCAGGAGGCAGAAGTCAACTGATTTGGAAGGGCTTTCATTGCTTTTCTCAGCCTTGCTAGATTGCACCAGGTGCTGCACCTGCTTCTGTGTGCCTGTGGTTATGTTTGCTTGCTTAAGATACCTACATATGTAAGCCTATGTATGCATATGCTTATATGACAGATATGATTCTACCTTATATATATATTATGTATATATATATACATATATGCTGCACAGGTTAAGATATAAATTGTCTCTTTTTTTTTTCATAGCACTCTGTTGGCTTAGTGGAATGAAAAGGAAACAAGCTCCCTCCCTCCTAATTCACTTGGAAAAAAACCCTCTCCCTTTAGCTGTAGCACTGCTTTTCACCTCTGTCATGCTGTGATGGCAGCCCTGACTTGACCTCCCTGTCAGATAATTTTCATGGAGATCCGCATGCCCCTTTCTGCCCCTTTCACAGCTCTCACGGTGTTTTCTGCTTGGGGGTTACAGACCTTGTTCCTAGGCTCTGCAGAGCTGAACTAACCTCCTGGCTCACCAGTGCTGCAAAGCACGGTTGTGCCTCCCAGCTCCTCCTGTCCGTGGACGTGTGATATGTCCCCCCCCCAGCCTTGCAAGGGCTTTGGTGCTTGTTGAATTAATTCAGCTCTGCACAACAAAAGAAAACATTTGACAGGATTTTAGGGGCTGGGTGGTAAACCTCAGTTATGTTTTTGCGGGTGTAGATCAGTGTGTGGTCCACTGAGGACCAGAGTACAGGCAACACCAAAAACCTGTGGCAGAGAGCAGGGTGAGCAATAAGAGCGGGGCTGAAGGGATGGCAGCAAGCTATGAGATGAGCTCTATCATCAAACAGTACCTCTCTGGGTACGCTCTCTGTAAACATATTCCAGATTGCTGTTGGAGACAAGTTCCTGGGTAAGACAGGCCTTTGGTCAGACCCAGTATGGCCATTTGTATGTTACTATAAACACAGTCTCCAGGAATGAGGAGTATAAATCTCTCCACCTACAGCAGGCAATCCTGCTGCTGCATCCTTTAGAGAAGATCGCTAGCTATCTATTCACATAGCTCAAGGGAGGTGCTTTTGTATTTTAATACATCTTCAAGCTATGGAATTGACATCTAAGGCACTTGGTCTCTCTAAGACTTTCTCAACGTAGGCTGAGATTTCCTGGAATGGAAGTCGACCATTTTTCTCCGTTGCTAAACTGTTCTTTCACATCATTTTGCTAGCTCCCCTTCTGCCTTCCACCTCAGGCAAAGCTTCCAGTACCTCATTACTAACTCTCTGGTCGTTTCTTCACTACTGGCTGCCATTTTTTTTTTCTTTCTCTGCAATGGGCCACTGAGGAATCATCATTGTGTCTGCCTCCCTAGTGGGATGTTGCCCTACAGTGAGTTTGTTCTCTATTTAAAAAAAAAAAAAAAAAAGAAAGAAAAAAAAAAGAAATAAAACCTCTGGTTCTGGGGAAGAAAAACACTCAAAACATTTCAGTGTCTGCTGTACCTTGCCAAACTTGGCACTGCTTTTTTTCTTTTTGTTTCTGCATGAGTGTGTTGTCTGGGAATGTGCATTTCAGCTATTGTGTGATCAGTTCAGTATTTTTCTCAGCCAGGCTTATAGGTTTTTTGGGTCACTTCTTTATCTTTTTGAGGCTTGATTCCCTTCACTCATCGCCTCCCTGTTTTATTTAACCTTAGAAATACCTACTGTAGCCTGCTCAAATTTCTTATTTTTATCTCTCTCTCTCTTTTCCACACTCACTACAAGAACAGAGGAACAATATTAAGCAATTTTCACAATGGCTTTCTGTCTCCATAACACTGAACACTGAAGAAATGGGATTAACTAAGCAACAAAAATAAAAGTTAGAAACAGTCTGATGAAAATCATCAAATCTTTCTCAGCTCCTGTACCTTCATTCTTCTGGCTCTTGTGAAGTTGCTACTTCACAAGCTCTCAAGTGTTTTGTAGCATAAATAGGACTTGAATTTCTAAGGTAAAAATGATAAACAAAATTCAACAACTCAACAGAAGGAAAGTTACCTCCATACACATCAAAAGGAGGCTAAAATAGATTCCTTACTTTATTTTCTTGTTGCAAGTCATCTTTAATATTTGCCATGTCTCCTCTTGGTATAGGTATTGGCAACTTTGCAAGATCTCCCTGGATCTCTTACAGGTTCTGCCACTGATTTTATGACCATGGGTAAACCGCTTCTTCACTCTATTTCTTAGGTTCTTCTTGCAAAATGTTGCTAATAACACTCACCCATTTCTGAATAACTTGCTATGTTAAAATATTCATTGCTAGCAAATCCTTTGAGATCCTTTGAGGTGAAGCTCAATGCAAAATGCTTTTCTAGCAAAACCAACCCCCCATCTAAAATCACGTGTGCATACATACATTATTGAATTTCATCTTATATTTTGTTTCAGTGATGCTTTTCAGCTCATCTGTATAACAGGAACCAACAGAGAGGGCCAAATTTAGAATTCAGCCACAAATAATTGATTCTAAACTTAGCATTATATTAATATCAGCAAGAACAAATCTGGAGTATTTGAAAACTGTGTTCCAAATTGCTGCCTGAGGATTTTATTTGAATCTCATGACAGTCACAAGACCAGGGTGAAAAGAATTTCAAACTAGAAATTTGCTTTGTTTCTGTGACCAAATGCTGCAGGAAATCAAAGATATGTATTTTACGATAATACTGATTCTTCAGGAAAAAATAAATAAATCTGTAGAACAGATTATGTAGAACAGAAGAAATCTTGCAATAATTCAAACTGCACTTGTAATAAATCCAGAGGTGGTAAACACAGAACATCAATGGTTTTATCCTTTTCCACTACATCTGTTAAAAAACAAAAACTTTTTTTTTTTTTTTCTGGTGCTTCCAGTAATCTGACCACACACAGCAGCAACTAGACTAAACTGCCTCTCATATTTAGACAGCTTTGCATAGTTTATCTTGTTTTTCTGTTTAAAAGGTCATGCAGGTCATGGCCTGAGTGTTTTAATTCAGTGTGGAAACATCAGAGGAATATAGCTCTATGTGATTTCTTGGTCTTTGGGTGCATTCATGTGAGTGGGTCATTCTGCTGCAGTCTATTTCTGGTGGCAATAATAATGTGCATTGTAAGCTGAGTCCAAGTGTTGTGCCTAGGATCCAGAACTGGGTTTTGAATAAACCTCAGTTTGTACATGTACATGGGTGGGAGGAAAGCAGCAGGGTCTTTATTTAGGGCAAGTTTTGAACCAGCTGCAAAATTCAGACTCAGCAGGTAATTCTGTTCTGGAGCTTGGTGTAGTCCCAGCTTCCACCCTTTTAAGTTTACTGCAGCAAACTCAGTAACTGAAAGGTAGCAGAATGAGATCCCAGGAATTTTATTCCATGTTTCATCTGCTGATTACCTTTTTCCCCATGTTCCCTACAGTATGCCCCTTTAAATCACTCTGTCTTATCCTACATTTTTCCTTTCCATTTTCCTCCTATTTTCAAACTCATTTCTCTCTCCATTTTTTTTTGACTCTCTTGTTCTCCTCAGGCTCCGTGGCTAGTCTCTCCATCTCTCTGAATTACTTGTCATTTCTCAGCTGTCACAGACCCTTTGAGCCCCGGCCTTTCCTCTCCTTATTAAAAGGCCCGTCATTCTAACGGCGTCTTTGGGTCCAGCCTTAAAACAAACATGTTTTTATTACTTTAACAAAACCTGACTTTGGCAAAGAAAGTCTGTCAAAGGGCTTGACCATAACCATTTTAATTTGGCTGTGTTCTTGTTTCACTGTCAGTATGAACACGTATGTGTCTGAAGTAGTCAGTTCCCAGCTGGAGGTCCCGGGGGGTTGGCAAGCAGATAATTCCTGAGTTTTGTGTCCCAGTGTCCCTGTGTGCTCGCTACCAAGCCTCGTCTTTGTGAGAGCAATCTGGACCTCCTTTCACCCTCTCCCATACTTACTGTAAAGGTATAGGCTGGCGTTTGTGACTCCCAGCTTGTTGGCAGCCACGCAGGTGTAGTTCCCGTAGTGCTCCTCAGTGACGTTGGCCACCATCAGCAGAGACTGGCTCCCCGTGCTCTTTATCTCCAGACCGTTGGCGCTGTTTATCCTGGGAGGACAGGACAAGAGGCGTGCAGTGCAATGGCAGTTGTGCATCAGGGAGTAAATCACAGCCCAGGGGGTGGGTGGTAAACCAAAGTCATTTGGACCAGCTGGCAGGTGAGGATGGAGGGAGGCAGAGACGAGATGTGAGAAGGAAGAGGACAAAGGAGGCACTGATGGAAAGCAGGAGGAGGGAATGAAAGGAAGGAGGAGCACAGTGGAGAGAAATGCCACTGGTAAAGTAGTGAAGAAGAAATAAAAGCTGAGGAAGAAGCCTTTATCAGGCACCGGCTTACACTGGGAAATGAATGCACCATGGCCAGCTGAGGGCTAGTCTATAGTTGGAGAAAAGGTTTTTAGTGAAACATACCAATTAAGGTATTCAAATGCATGCTTTAACAAAAGCAAGCCACTGCTGAGCCTGGACATGTGGGTCAGGTTAAAAACTGCAATAATAAAACCACTTCTAAATGCAAAGTAAATTCTCAGGTAAAAGGAACAGATAGATCCCTTTTCTCATTTTCTCCCCACATGCAAACCCAAGTAGCTCAGGTTGCAGAGATGGGGGAGTTTTACACCTCAAGGAGCACCATCCCCTACATGAAGGCAGTTGGAGTGGTGTTATTTACTTTGTGACCAACACCGCCTATTTTATTATCTGTATCATGGATGAGCATTTAATCCTCTACCTAGGCTGATGGAACAATCTTGACTTACAGGGCTCATGGAGAGTAACTTGCTTGAGGAGAACTGGGGATAGTAACAGCTCTAAGGATCCTCTGTTGGACTGGAAAGAAGAGAAAAGAAAAGGAGAGCTAATGGTCTTACCTGGTGTCATCCCTGTACCACTCAAAATCAGGTGTGGGCACTGCTGATGCCTCGCACCGGAGTAAGGCTTGTCGTCCCGTGGCCGCTTCATTGCTCTTGGACTCTGTGATGGTGGGAGGGTCTGCAGGGAGGAAAGGCTGGGTCACTTCACGCATTTTCCAATGGAAGGAAACAGTGAAACTGCTTCAGGGCTGGCTTCCTTTAGGCAAACTATTTAGACTGGTGGAGGCCCGCAGCTGCTGCATGCTGTGGCACATACACCTCTTGCTTCCCTGGAGAACCCACCTGCTCTTTGAACTCCCCCTAATACATTATGCCAGCACCACTCCATATGCATGCTTCTCTTCACTGGCCCTCTGTCATAAATGCATAGGCACACACAGGCAGAGTTGAGGTTAATGATGGAGTTATGTAATTTATGAATATTCACCTGTGGCTCTCTGGTGCACATGGGCTCATCAGAGGGAAGGAGATGAGAGAAAGATGTTAGCAATAGTAAAGGAAGGCAGCAGCGGTGAAAGGAAGAAAGTAGGAATTTAACACTAACACAAACATTATTTTCTGTACAACCTCTCTGTCTAACGTCAACACAATAATAAGAAAGGAAAGGGCTGAGGGCAAAAAGACATTCGCGGCTCAAAACTGAGGAGCTTTAGCAGGAGCTGTGGGTATGACTTTGAACGCCAGACCTCTTGCTGAGACACCTCCCTGAGGCATGCAAGGCCACAAGGCCTGCGCGAGCCCGTCTGGACACCACGCTTTGTCACAGGCTCCAAGGGGTTTGTTCGTGCTAGCTCTGTGTGAAGCCTGTCCTCAGCCCAGCCTGGTGCTCCCACCCCTGCTCACTTCAAAGGCTGAGAGTTGTGACACAGAAAAACAAAACTTGGGAAGCATCGGTGTGCTCTGCTGGAGCAGGGCCCATGTACTGGGCAGGGTAGGCGCTGGTGCCTTCACTCTCAGCACCGTGTTTGAAATGTTAAGTGACAGGCTTTACAAATTAAAAGGCAGAATTATTTCCACCTGGCTGCTGAGAGGGTGGAAGTGCCTTGTCTGCCATCACGGGTGCTTGGATACTCTGAGAGTCTGGGGCTGCAGCTCAGCTGGCTGCTCTGCTGAGACTCAGGCTGCCATGAAGCATCTTCCCTCTGCAGGATACAGCTCTGCTGTCTGCATCCACCCTGGTACCGAAAGGCCAAAAATAAGAATCAAAATGGGTTGTGTCAGTCAAAGAAAAAAAAAATAGTTCTGTCTGGAAAACGTATGGCGAGAAGTTTCTTGTGAACACATTAGCCATCTCAATGTGATCCCTTTCCTGACCTTAATTGGGATTTTATGCAGGGCTTTAGGGATATTGCAGTGCGCCCTCTAACATCATAAATATTAATAAGTGTACATAAATAGGATCCCACATTCAAAGGCTGTGGGTTCACGTAAATATTTTAATTTGGAAAGGAGGAGGGGTAATAAAAGGATAGCAAAGGTGATTTTTTAAGCACCCTTCTTTGATTTTTTGTTTGAGCACTATATCTTCCTGCTGTCTGCAGCAAGAAAAACCTTTTCCACCTCACTAAATCCAGCGCATGTGATGAGTCATGCAATGAACAGCACCTTTCTGTGAGCCTAGAAAATGCAGCCGCTCTGTGTTTGGCTGTGTGCTGCTGGGGAAGCCAGGAGGGGGTCCCCTTTCACTGGGGTTTGCCCTCCGCTCTTCCCCAGGCCTCAGTTTCCCTGTCTGCAGTGTGCCAGAGCCATTACTCACGAAGCCTGAAGGTGGTAGTGTGAGACCAAAGCAAAGAGATGATGCTTTCTCCTGCAGTCGGGGCTGACAAGCTGCCTGCTCCACAGCCTCAGCGAGAGATGAGATGATAAGCGATGGCCAGGAAGCTCCTCACTATGGGCAGGTCCCATTTTTCAAACCTACTGTGATTTTCATAATTTTTACTGCTTGTGGTGTATTTCAAGAAGCAAGATAAGGAAAGATGTATGCAAATATCTGGCTTTCATTTCCCAAACAGGACTGATTTTTTTTTATTTTATTTTTTTCCCTGGGCAGGGCCCTCCTGAACTCTGAGTTTTTCCCTTTGCTTGGCAACAAAAGATCTGTCCTGAAGGAAATTATAATTTGTTCTCATTACAAATTAGGCTGCGTAATAATATTACAATATTGCATCATTTTATTTTCATGTGCCATGACAGTAAAAATGTTTAAGATATTACTCTAGTATAGCTACTACGAGTTGAAACAAAGTCAAAATCAAACACTGACTTTATACAAACAATCTGTTTCAACCATGTTAAAGGCATCATTGAAATTATGCTTCACAGAAATATTTGAAAACATTAACTGGTTCTCATGGAATGCCTCAGGTTTATAAATTTGGCTGTTTTTGAAAGAAAAAAAAATTAGAAAAAAAAAAAAAAAGCTTTACTTCAGAAAATCTGCTACTATAGTTTCATACTAATGGCAAAATTTGGCCCAAGAAGCAGCCTTTATTAAACTACTGTCACCCAATTTTCTAAGATAATTCAAAAAAAAGTTGTTGAATCTGAAGGCACTGCAGGGAGCCCAGAAGCAATGCCTATAACCTTGACTTCTAAAGCAAGACAGAAGAGTTGATCTGATGTGATGGCTCAAAAGGAAAGAAAGAAAAGAAGAGCAAGAATGGTATGAGGAGGTGCTAAAACCACAGGGAGTGGCAAAGGAGGCTGTGATGAGCTGAGACACTTGTTGCTGTCAGCTCTCTGCCCTAACTCCCTCCTAGGGAGTGCTTACCCATGAATCAAGGGCACATACACGCACCCTGGAACATGCCTGTAACCATCCCCAATTTCAGTTTAAGTTAATAGTCTGAGTAAATTGAAGCAGGTCTAGCTAGAGAGGCTGTACGTCCCATTTATCCATCCCTGCTGCGGCAGTATTAACCTCCAAGCAGGGGAACAGCACAGGCAGGTGGGGATATTCCTTTTAAACCACTCCAGTGCCAAACACGAGCCATACAAGCAGGGAGGTGGACGTACACGCATGCAGGATCATGCTACCAAAGGCAGCCTGAAATATGGTGTGTGCGCAGGCATGGCCGATGTGGTCCATGCCCCGCTCGCTAGAGCAACACCCGGCGAGGACTCGTTGAGCTGTGGGGTGTGGATGGCAGCCACACAGCTAGCCGTGCCTCTGAGTGCTTCCAGATGGATTGCAGTCTCCTTTGGCTGAACCCTTTTCTGTGCTGCACTGGTGCACGGAGGGCTTTGTGCAAATGACCTGAAGCCGGCTTAGAAGTCACGTTTCTGGCCCCTCTCATTAATGCGTGCCTCTACCACGTGTGCCCCCAAGCCCCTGGGGCGTGATACCCATGTAAGCACTGCCGAGATGACTGGGTGCAGGCAGGCGCGTTTGCTCTGAGCCGGCTGAACCTTATCTATCCTTGCTGCCTTGCTGAAGCTTCTCTTCACGCTATAGTTCTCCCGAATATCAATGAGTAAAAACAAGGCATCGCCAGCCATACTGAGGGGAGAGAGAGGGGCAATGCACTGCTTCTTATTCTCTTCCTGTCTTTCCCCCCCACTTTTCTTATATATTTCCAGGTTTAAAGCACAAACTGTACCCTAAGGTAAGTGCCCCACGTTTCAGATTCTGTAATTCAGACCTGGAGAGGCTTCTCGGTTTATCCTAAAGCCACCTATGGCCATGGGGAAAGCTCTCCCCGTGGACCCGCTCCCCTTGCGAGATACTCACAGTTCACAGTGACCCGGACTTGCTTGACATCTGCTGAAGCAACCTCGTTGGCAGCTTTGCACTCGTATTTGCCCGACTGCTCTCGCGTGATCCCCAGGATCTCCAGATACTCTTCCTCACCTTCAAACTCTCTGCCTGCAGAACAGAAAAAAAACACAGATGGTGGCTCTGCTTGGCATACAGATTGGGGAAGTCTTCTGCTTAATTCCTATGGAGGAACAATCACCACAGCAATTCTGCAAATAAACAACAGCCATCGAGAGAGCTATTTTGAGGTTATTCCAGAAGCTGTATCAGCAAGATATTTGCATTTTATTTAGTTATTGAAAACTTGGTTCGGAAAACTGGCAGGAAACATACAAGTGGTAGCAAAGTGCCGTGCATCCCGTAGGCTGTCCAGACCAAAAAGCAAAATCTTCACCATTAGAGACTGAAGTTCAGTGGTGTGACCATGAGAAGTCAGTCAGCCTGTGGCCGACGTGCTGGGTCAGGGGTGACTGGCTCTCAGACGAGCTGCTGTATTGTCAGCAGCCCTTTGGGCACCGCAAAGCTGTGAAAAATGTCTTTCTGTCTCTCGGAGCAACCGCCACCCCGAAGTGTCATCGATCAGCTCACGCTACAGTTAAACACATCCAAACTGCGAGAAACAAAGTGTAATTTGATCTGCGAAGACCAATAATCATTACGAATCCTCCACCTACTGTCCACGCGAGAGGACGCATTTAAGCCGTGCTGCCTCGCTACGACAGGTTTGGAAGCAGCGACTTGAGCATCAGCTGGGGCAGGAACCAGGGGAGGGCTGCGGCCGTGCTTTTAATTCACTGCCTGACCCTGGGTGAGGCACTCATTGCTTTCCCCCCGTAAACTGCAGCTAATCGCCCCTCTCTGCCATCACCTCCCGGTCAGGGAAGGGCGCTGAGGTTAATGCATGCAAAGCACATTGGAGTCGCTGGATGAAAGGTGCCAGGGAAGCATGAAATATTAGGATGGGTATATCTGTGCTATTCCTTCAGAAAGCAAAGTAGAAGAAGGCTCCTCCCGGAAAGACTACGAACTACCGTGGCAGCACTGCGATGGCAGACAAACCTCCCTCCTTTTTGGGGGCTGCAGGGTGCAAAGCCAGCAGCCCCAGCTGCGTGCCTGGGTTTGTTTAGAGAAAGCATTACCCTTTAAGGCCCCAGGCCTTAAAGGGTAAGAGCAAGATTTTTCTTTCTTTTTCTTTTCTTTTCTTTTATTTATTTATTTTTTTTTGAAGAAGGTCAGCACACAAGGGCTCCCTTTCAGGCTCCTAAGAGAGCGGTCAGATTTTCCAGCGCAGCTCTGCCCGGAAGATGCTTTCCGCTCCGAGGGTGCTGAGCACTTCTGAAATCCTGCCCACTTCACAGCGGCGCTTGCTTGACGGAATCCAACCGGGGCCTGGACGACAGGGCTGTCGTCCTGGGGCTCTGCGGTGCTGTGTGAAGGCAGCAGCTAAGCCCCCAGTCCTGCGGAGCCCCCCGAAATGAATCCCACCAGGCAGTCACGCGTCCGCTGCAGCCTATGAGCCAGGTCAGGCTGGCTACACACACGGTGGCGGTGCCAGCTGCATGCATTTGCCTTCTGCACCGGAGGTAGGGACTTCAGCAACTTCACAATCTGCTCAGAACTCTGTCCTTCACACAATTATTATTATTTTTTTATTATTTTTTATTTTTTTTTTCCCAGGCAATTTTCAGAACCATTCTAGGGGAAAAGCATCCCCCGTCACGGAGACTCAGCATGTGCACCTATTAAACTCATGCAAAGACAAGCTTTCCCCTCTCCTTCAGCAGGACTAACCAGCAATCCCTTTTCCAACTCCTACCAGCTGTTCAGGTGAGCGGAAATCTCATCGCTACGTCTGAAATTTACAACAGCTTTGATGCAGGCTTTCCCGCCCCCTAACGGGCTGCCGAAAGGCCTTGCTCCGTGGCACCTGCGTATTTCACAAGGTAATCCACTGGCAGAGCTGGGACACTGCTCTCAACCCTCTGCTGTGCACCGGGGCTGATGCTATGGAGAGCCAGGGGAGAGCTTGTGGAGGAAGAGGAAGGGCAGGGTTTTCCCCTGCTTTTTGCTGGGGTAGCTCCTGAGTATACTTGGGAATCTGACCTCCTGTAGGAGCAGAGTTAGGTCAGTCCTGGTACAGGAAGGGACTTCAGTCACCAGAAACCCCTTCCCTAATCTCTGCAGGACACAAGGGCCCTTTCAGGGAGATGGTCTTGCCCTGCCCTCCAGCAAAAGAGACTCTGCAGCTTCTCCAGACGGTCTGTTCCCCGCTTCACCACCCTTGCCGCTGGAACCATTTTCCCTGCAGTCTGACCTGAGTCTCCCTCGCTGCAATTTAAGGCTTTTTTTATTTTTTTCTTAACCACTATAGACAAAAAGAACAAATCATTCCCTCCTGCTCTGCAATAGCCTTTTATCAACTTTAAATCACTTATGTTCCTTCCTTAGTTGTTGCTGTGTTTTTTTTTTTTTCCTTTTGGCTGAATAGTGCCAGGTCTTCCAACCTCTCTTTGTAGGTGAGGTTTTGTAGACCCTTGATCATTCTTTTTCTTTCCTTTTAGACCTCTCTGACAAGTTCACATTTTCCTGGAAGTGCAACACCCCAAAAACATAGCACTTCAGATGAGGAATTACCACAGACGAAGGACTGCATCACTTCTGCACTGGCCTGCTCTTTGTGCAGCCAACACATGCTTTGTGTTTTCACCCTAGCATGATTCATTTTTGATTGAGATCTCCTTTAATCCCCAGATCGTCTTCCAACATACCGTTACCTGCTAATAACTCTCTTTGAAAATGCCACCCCCAATTTGAGCCGACGGTCAACGCTTGCCTCCTTTTACAGCAGCCCTCCCAGTTGGTAGGTCAGCCAGTTGACTGGAAAGTTAATCGGACACTGAGGAAAGGCTTACAGAGAAAAGGTTAAAACATAATTTGCCTCCACTTTGCAAATCATTTGCTCTGCAGTTCTGCCTTGTTTATACACAGGGATCATTCCAAGTGGGACTTGCTTCTCCTGCAATTCGCCCTTGTCACCAGACTGTCACAGTAATGAAGAGAGGGTTGAGGGTGACTTACCAGCTCTAATGGAGTGGCACCCTCGTTAGGGGTGCTGTTAAGTCTGTCTGTCAGAGCACTACATCAGTGGGGCTCCGGAAAGTATCCTAAAAGGTACACGCTTTCCTAAGGGAAGACATTTTTCGGCTCTTCCCTGATAAACATGCATGCACTTAAAAGTCTAAACTGTGTACCATGTCCAGCAGAAGGGCTTTCAGCAGCCACCCACAACCCTTACCAACAGACGATGAGATGCTGCTTTGCCCACTGGAGCTCTTTGGGTGAGTGAAAGGGAAGGCTTCTGTTTGAAAGGGAAGCCGAAGATATCAATAGGCCTATTCAGCTCCTCATCGCCCTGCCCCAGGACACAGATATGAGCATAACACTGCAGGGGAAGCCTCTGTGACAGTCCGTCGGTCTCCGGATGAAGTAGTGGTAGCACTGTTCTTGCCCCTGCACCAGAGATCTGTTTCATCCCTGGCACCACCATTTTCCTACAAAATCTAGACTTGGCTCATTTGCAAGTTGGACCCCTTTGCTTGCAGCCCTGTCCCCCCCCCCTCACAGCACATTAAGCATTCCTAACAAAGAGCATTTATATAAAATTGAGGTGTCATAGTACACATCAGAGAGAGAGCAAAGATATATCACAGTGTGTTAGAAAAATGTCAGGTTGTGATACCTTGCACAGAGCTGTGGAGATGTTTTCACTAATTCACCCTGGCAGCCAGATTAGGTGAGTCATATTAACTCTAACCTCCAAGGCAAAGCAGGGCAGGGGGGAAAGAAACAAAGCTGCAGACGCAGAGTAAATTTACAAACGTTTCCGTGCAGGAGCCAGCTTTGGCAGGAAGCTGATGGTTGTCACGACGCAGTTTATCAAAGCAGGGAGGGAGAGGGCTGGGACAATGCTCCCTGGTAGAGCTAACAATGAACATACTCTGTTAGGAGAGGGACTGCTAGCTCTTGGCCAGAGAGCTACTTGGTTCCAAATAACAGAAGATGTTTGCCTAGGGTGTGTTTGCCAGGGGCAGAGTCCTGACCCCGCTGCCCAAACCATCCTTGCTGACAAGGGCTGTCCCCTGGCTGCTTCGCCTGGTTCGGTGCCACCCCATCCCAGTGAGGGGCTTTCCAGGAGTCCCTGCAAGAAAGGACTCCCCGTGCAGGTGCAGCTCTTGTCCTCCCAGAGCACCCATCCCTTACTGTGATTCCAGACTGCTCATTGCAGAGCTGGCTGCCACGTGCCCATCGTCCCCTCCTGTTTGTGCCTCCAACGCTGGGCTTCTCGTGCAGAAATTTCTCTAGTGCCTTTTTGTTTTAATATAGCTGTGCTCTTAAACTGAAGCTCAAGCCCACTGAAACTATCTGCTTGCATTTGGTATGTGGAAAAAAAGAAAATAAGATCAGATACCCTGCTTTTGCATTTGTTTTTTCTTCCAAGGCTCTTTGTAGTTGTGAAAAGGGGAGAGCAGAAGGGGCTATGTGTCCTTGTTGGGCCCTCCTCTGCCTAAAAATAAGAAGCAAGGGGATAAAAAAAAAGATTGCAAATCAATAAACGCCATTTGAAGTTTTTTGTGTATGTAGCAACTTCCAATATTGAGTAGAAGTTTTTGTTCTCTCTGCACTGTCCGTTTTATTGTTTAAGGCCTTTGCCCTCCCAACTCTCCTCCTTCCCTCTGCACCACACATTCCCTACGAAAAGGCTTCTGAAAGACAAAAAGTAGCCAAGGGAGCCTTAGACATCATTTTCTTGTTTTACATATAGCTGTGATTTTTTTTTTTTTAATTCGAAACTTTGAAGTTTTCATTTATCAGCCTCCATCTCCTCACCCATCACAGATTCCAATGAGCTTGGCAATTTTTCTGTCCCTTAGTTGAAGAAGCTTGTTTATAGCAAAGAGATCAGTGGAGAGCAGCAGATGGTGGATGAGCAAAGGGAGTGCTAGTGCTACAACGCTACAGTGAGGAGGGAAGGTAGAAAAATGAGCACAGTGTGGGATACGGAGAAAAATAGATGGAGAAAATGAAAGATAATAGAGAGGGAATGAAGAGAGGGACGGAGGCTGGGGGAGAGAAATGGAAACAAAGCGAGACTCTTCACGGGCTGAGAAAAAGAGAAAATGGTGGTCAGCTATGGACACAGAAATGCAATGAGCCAGAGAGCGAGAGCTGAAGACGGAGGAGATGGTGGCCAGCAGGGAGATGTGTGGTATGGGGAGAGGCACAGGCCCCCCTTGTGCAAGGGGACCCATGAAATAACCGCTGCCAGAGGGACACAGACGGGGGGGTCAGATGTAGCAAGGCAATAATTACTCTGTTTAGGCAGCAAGGCACAGCAGGGTATTTATTGTGTAAGCTGGCCTCATGCCTCCCATGCCCTTAGGTCTGTAGCTATTGCACATAAACCAAAAAACGAGTGCAGTGCCAGCGAGGGCTCTGGCCCGGCTCTGGCTCCATGAATGCGAATGAGTCAGATCAGGAGGAAACACCCTGGCATGGTTTTCCCTGGCGTTCGTGGGACCTTACTCAGCAGCGATCCCATTTTCTCCTTACGTGCAGAGCTGACTGCCTTCCCTCTCCAGCCATGGGCTGCGCCCCAGGAGCTCAGAAATCCTGCAAGCCTCGTGGAGACTTTCCCCCAAGCCCTGCAAAATAGCATGTGAGTAAAACTCTGGCTGAAAGCAGCCTCTGTCTCCAAATTCCCACTCCCTCTTGTCCAAAGACAAGCTGACTTTATGACTTCACGTCAAAGATAATTTTTTATTTTTTTTTTTAAATCACTTACCTAATTGGACCCAAATTTGCTAACACTTTTTAAATGAACACAAAACAGCATTTTTTTTTTTGATGGCTGAATTGCTCTTGCACAAAACTTGGCCATGATGCCAATGTGCAAAGTAAACTATCAGCCATGAGGTAAATTAAGTCATCTAATGTCACAGCTGCAAGATTAGGCTCCCTAAGTGCTGCACGCTGCAATGTGAGTTATGTAACGACGGTGCTCCCAAACATCAAGACCCAACTCCGCTGCCAAGAAAATGACATCCAAACACGAAGAAAACAATAGTTGCACTGCTTCTGCATCCCCACATTCCTGCCTGCTGCTTTCTGGACGATGCTTCACAACAGTGTGGGGCAGACATCATCATCAGCGAGAGGAATCACTGACATCCTCCGTCACCTGGTATGCCCTCATTTAGCCTCATGTGCTCCCTTCCCTGCAAGTTCTCCCGTCTTGGACAGAGCACTCATGCTATCATCGTTACGTAGCTTGAAAACCAGTTCTTCCCAAGGCCAAAGAACAGATCAGCATCAACAAGTCCCATCTGGGGCACGCTCCACAAGAAGCACAACCGAAATACACGGTTTCTGTCCTGTCAGCAGAGAGCTGGGATGGACTGCAATGTCCCGAGTTTAATTCCACAAATCCTAATGTCAGTCCCAGCCCTTGGGGAAACCTCATGTGACGATGCACAGTGGTACTGGCTGTGCCAGTCGGCCAGTGTAAGAACTATAGGGGTGGTCTGTGCTTGGTGGCATCTTTAAATATCCTTGTTCTGTTCCTTACAAGAGTCTTGTGTCTCCCACAGAGCAGGACATGCTCAATGCACCATTGTGCAAGAATCAATTGGAGTGCTTTCGGAGGCGTCCATGGAAATGTTCCCATGTTTTTAAATATAGTGGGTTTGTTCCCTTGTGTCATACCCATTCCCGCTTCCTGGGACGAGGGGGTAAGAATGAACCCAGAACTTCAACCTAATGTAAAAATTATATATACACATATAAAACAACACGAAGATTCAAGTTAGCCCTCAGAATTCCATCCTTTTACGTCTGAAACTCTGAAAAAGACCTGAAAAATGTCAGACTGTCCCAAATTTACTTGAAGTAGGAAACAGCACTACCTTAGAAGCTTACGTGTTGCGGTGGCTCTTTCTCTGCAAGCCAGAGACAAACATTTCATGGCCAGATCACACAGCCCTCGAATCTCCTGTGCTTCTGTGAGATGGCAATTCTCGTAGCTCATCCCTGTTTTCAGTGATGCTACTCTGAGCACCGAGTTCACAACTAAACCCTAAAGACCAGGGATTTCCGTATCAGCTTGGATCTTGCCACTGATCTTTTACACAGCTCTAGTTTTCAACTGAGGAAATGGGGTCAAAGAGTTAAGCCACCCCTCAGCAAGATTTACCCTTTCAAAAACATGTCAGTGTGTTGTGATGGCTGGCGCCAATATTTGTATAGGTGGATTAGCTCCTCGAAAAATCGTTCTGTTTGCTTTCCTGTTGACCACTCTCCTTGCTGTAATGTTTCTCAATTAGATCCAGCACAGAGACTGCCTGACACCGTCCCCATACCTGTCACTGGTGGGAGGAGCAAAGGGGATATTCTCCAGGGGACACAAGGGATCGGGAGGTGAGGCTAGGTGGGCTGTATCTAGGATGGAGTGTGCATAAAGCACTGCTGGGTATCGAGGCAAGGATCACGGATGTTTTGGGCAGAGTGGGATGTGCTGGGAGGAAAACTGTCTGGGCTCACGTGCGGCAGGGACTTCTGATCAGCTGGGCTGGCTCCCGTGGTGCTGTCATCTGAGGCATCTGCTGTTGATTCATAGTGATACTGGTCCAGATAAATGACTGCTTCAGTGCAGGATATGTAATTCCTACGCTGTTAGACACTCCCTTGCTTTCCAAAGAATAAGGAGTCTCTCTCTCAAACTCTCTCACTGACTGCGAAGGAGGAAGGCGGCTCAGTGACTAATCTTGCAGCTTGTATAATTGTACAGGGAGGCAAGCAGTGAGGAAACACAGACCCTGCTTTTGAGCTCTTTCAGCTCCCAGACACAGCCCTTCCAGTTGGCAGGGCAGCTGCTGGTCATCAGCACTACTGCAAGTCACGGCTTCCTTCAGGAAAATGGGGAAAAGAGGGTGTTCATCCGAAAAGGAGAAAGCAGAAGATGACAAACAGAAGAAATGGTTTCAAACCAACTCATTTCTGACTTCTTCTATGTTACCACGTAAGTCTACGATGGGGTCGGAGGATAAACCAAAGAGATATTGCATTACCTTTGTCTCAATTTCCTGATGCTTACAGAAAACTTCAACTGCACCACTGCTGGCATATGAATACCATGGCAAACCATGCTGATAAAAAGCGTCTCACTGGGTTTCACCTCTCTGCATCTGTTACGGACAGGAATTCACTTCCCTCTCTGCCTTCCCCTGTCCCTCCTTACTCCTCAGACACATTTGTCTCCTCCTTGCTCTGCCACGAGCCCCTAGCAGGCAGCGCTGCCCACAGGAACCAGCGGCAGCCCGAAGGCACTGACCCAGGGGGGCAGGAAAAGCCATCCATTTTACGTGCAGGACTCACTGGCTCCTTTCTGCAAATTTCCCGAGGAGGGGGGGGGTTCATTAGCATGCCTTCGCTACTGCACACCGGTGAGAGTTTTACCATAACTAAAACAGCAGTTGTTCTAATTAAACCAACGTGGAGCAGGCCACCTTAATCACTGGCATCTTCCTTGAGGAGAGAGGGGAAGAGGGATCACACCTGGTAAGAGAGAGGGAAGAAGGGGAAATGTGCTGAGTCCATTTGCTCCTAGTTCCCCGGTTTAGAGCACTAAGGGACGTCTCTCATCTCTGTAAAGATTAATGTAAGCTTCTGACGGCATGTTTTATTAAACGGTTATATAATAATTAATGCTTGAGAGCTGGGCTTCCAAAAGCTTCTAAATGCTTTAACAGGACAAGACCCAGTGGCTTCCGATGGCATTTGTGCTTGCAAGTCACTCAGGTGCACTGGAAAATGTCACCTCTACTCTCTTATTCAAATCAATGCCTCATTTACTCCATCAGCGTGACCTTGCAAGGCTGCATGGTAGAGACCAGGGGCAGGGGTGACAACGGTGAGAACTCCAGGGAGAGGGTCCGTGTCCCCTCAACCTTGGGTGCAGGGAGGAGGGACCATCAGCGCACGGCCCGAGCGAAAAATCCATCAGCTGATGAGCAAGTACCCTGACACCAAGGACACCTGAGGAAATAACAGCATGATAATTCCCATCCCGACTCTCCCAAAGCCTGCAATGGGGAGGCACATCTGTCCCTGAGACGAGGCACGGCGGCAGACCAGGTAGAAATGCTGCTGGCAAGCTAGGAGGCCAGTGGGCCAAAGCTTAATAGGAAAACAGCAGTGATTTGTCTCCACCACTATTTATGTTTCAAGCACATGACAGGCTGTCAGTGGAAGTGAGTGCTGCTAAATTTACTGCTTCTCAGATCTCAGCCACAGTTGCATACTTGACAAGTCACTTCATTTGAAGGGCTAGGTGCTGGGCTGGACCTTCCTCCCCCTCGCTCTTCTTCAGGGAAAGCCACAAACCAGCTGTCTTTACACTGAAAAGCCTTCCCCTGGGGGGTTCTATCGTCAGGGTGTGAGTTTAGAGAAAGGGGACTTTCCGTGAATATTCATTTTTAAACCTGGTAAGTGCCGGCCTTGTTCTGGGCCGTGTGTCTGCAGCTGTGTGTCGGCGAGGACACACACCTCGCAGAGCTGAGCTAGTAACAGGTCTGGGCATCAGGAGAAGGTGAGAGCGCGGTGAGAGCCGGTGGGCACCAGCTGGGAGCGTGGGTGAGAGGTGCCAAGCACGGGAAGGAGAGCAGTGCGAGGGCTGCTGGGGATGCGAGAGGTGGGTGAAAGTGTGCACGTGTGGGAAAATGCACGTGGAAGCGTGGGTGTGGGACTGAATGCATGACAGAGCATTAATGTGACGAGGAGGATGGGGCAAGCAGGGAGAACGACCCTGCAGTCTCTCGTGGGGACAGCAAAGCTGTGTATCAGGTGGCAGCAGGTGCTCTTCTGCTTCCTCTCTCTTTTTTTGGAAGACAACAGTTCAGAGCATTGTTTGCATCCGCTGCCCCAAGGCTCGGGACACTACCTCCTCCCCAAGCTCCTCAGGCAAGGGCTCCAGTCTTCACACCTCTCCTTCACTGCAACGCCTTCTTTCTCCTCTTTATCAGATTTGCCACTGGAGGCATCTGCGATGGCTTGTGGATACCTTGTCCTCGCCTGCTGATCTGGGGATGCCGGTCACACAGACTGCAGACAAAGACTGCCTCTTTAGAAACTAACGGGAGGGAAACGGGGAGAGGTGGGGTTCGTGAGATCGAGACTGACAAATAGTTTTGGCTACCTTCTGCTCTTTCTTTGGTTCACTGCTTCCCAAGCAAAGTAACAGACACTTTTATGAGTGTCTCGTCCAAGGCTGCTCTAAATTTTTCAGGGAGCGTGTGTGTGGAGGAAACACGACAGCCGTGCCCTCCCACCAGGCCTCCAAGGACCAGGAATTCATCCACAGTAATCATCCATGCCCCGTGGAGTGAGGTCTCTGACACTTTTACTGGGTAATAGCCCCTCTTAATAATCCAGCCACCCAATCGAATTCCCTTTTATCACCTCCCCAGTATCAACACTCCATCCGAGCGCTCTGCGTAGGCAAGGACTCAATGGAAAAAAAAATACCCTGCAACTTCTGACCACAAGATATTGAAATAATAAAAAAAATGATTTTCAAACCCCCTCTCCCCAAACACTTATTTCCTTATTTCTCAGCTACTCTCAAAACTGCTGTCCTTGTATTTCTAAGGCCGGCATTCCAAGTGGGATGCTGGGTTTGATTAAAACAACTTCCCAGCTTATAGGTTATGTCAATATCCTGGTGGGATTTTATGCCACTAATCTCAGCAGTCTGCAATTTCAGAACAGTTGATGGAGGGGAGGATTTTTAACTACATTAAAATGGTAAATTCACCTACAGACCTACAGACTTTTGTTTTTTTTTTTTTCCCTCTGGGTTAAGAACAGAAGGTCCTGAGATAATTTTCAGGCAATATGAGCTTACATGTACGGGGGATGCCAAGAGCAAGATGGAGAAGGGAGAAAAGAGAAGGAAGGAGAATGGAGAATTGGGGAAGAATTAGTAAGACAAAATAAAAAATAAAAAGGCATAAAGAAGATGGTTTGGGAGACAGAAGACTGCAGGAAAAGGACAGAAAAAGAAACAGATAAGGAAATGAGACAGATTAAAGAGCATGAGGTATAGATGAAAGGTTGATTAAAAAGTGAGGGGACAAAGAGGGTTAGCCCAGGCAAGGTGAATCACCAGGGAAAAGTACTGAGAAAAGCAGCTAACGTTGGCTGGGAGTACAACATACAGGGGGTTACTGAGCCCTGACTCTTTCAGATGTATTTGAGTAATATTGATCTGTAGTAAACAATTTCGCCGCTCAAATGCAACCCAAGGCTGCTCGCAGGGTCACTGGGAGTCTCAGACACTTACATGGTATGTATACAACCGTGGGACATACAAGTTGGTAGGCAGGTAGATAAGATGTCCCCATGACCTTTGACAGTGAGGGCTAGGGACACAGAGGGAAAGTTTGGTGCCGACTCTTCCTCCTTACTTTCTGCCTGCTACATCACCTTAAAGGCAGACAGAGTACACCATCAGCTAACTGCCCCTCTATTTCTAGGCAAACGAGTGCTAGCTTCTCAAATACAGAATTTTCTAAAATATCTCAGCTAATACAAGTTTCCATGTTATGAGACCATCCCTGATTCATGGATCAAGAAGACAAGGAAGGAGCTGCAGTCCCACCCCATGAACAATCCCAGCTCTGCAGGAGATCTAGAAGACAATCCCCAGCACTTTCCAAGCAGCTCCAGTAGAACTCCCATACATTTCTTTCCCTCTTCTTCCCCTAGGCCGTTGCTGTGAACAAGCCCTGCTTCTCATGGAGGCCAGCACGACTGCCAAGAGGCTCAAGGAGGAAAGAAGCACTGTGAGCCTCTCCTGTCGCTTGTCACCGGGAACACTGGAGGTTTCAGTGCCCTCACCCCCAATCAATTCTGGCATGCAAAAGCTCATCACATCCAGCTGTGTCACGCAGCACAGCTGGGCCACCAAATACATGCCTCGGAGGCAGCCTGAAAGATGGGATGCAGCAGGGAGCTGCTGCAGGAGGGCAGGGAGATTAAACCCAGCCTGCTGGAGACCTTGGGTCCACTCCTAATGCAGTGAGAGGCATGGCCTCGCTGCCCTGTGCTCTACTGCACGCACACAGCTTGCCCAGAAAGCATCCGTCATATGCAACAGGAAGGCTGAGGTCTGCCACGAGGGAAAGGGGCCTCCACTCACACCCAGAGAAACCCCTGGTTCTTCTGTTCCCTGCTCCCCTTCCAGCTGGAGGCCCATGTGGAGAGTTACGGCAGAGAGCTGGAGGAACGAGAGACTGAGACACCTGCTTTGGTGTTTCTTCACTTATATCACAATCCTTCCTGAGCCCCTGCCAAACAGAAATTGGCTGAAGGTTGACATACAACCTTCTGTATTTGAGCCTCCTATGGACATTCGCACATGCTGCTCGTGCCAGCGTGCGATGTTAACTCATACATCACTTGCCTAATGACTCAGGGATTCGAGCACCGTAACTTGGAGCAGACAGCAAGTTGGAGGCAGGAGGGTTCGACTCCCTGTCTGTCTTTCTGTTCACTCAGTCACCCACAACAGTGGATGATTTCCGCACTAGCCTTAAGGCAAGCCTTGCTCTTTCAATTAAGAAAAAAAGAAAGAGTAAACATTTAAGAGCCCTCAGAGAGTCCGAGATGGGTTGATGCTGGCAGAGAGTATTCAGCACTGCTTAGAGTCATGAGCAGGGAGATGGCCTCGCTTCCATTTCTAGGCAGGAAGCCCGGTCCTCACCTGCACTGTGGTGCCCATCACCAGCCCCATCCAGGAGGGGATGGATGCCTTAAAAGCTGGCATGGGAACCATGCTGGCGATGGGGATGCTCACCTGTAGTCTCTGCTGTCTGCGTGGAGCTGGGAAGGTGCTAACAGCCCTTCCACCCCAAGGACTCGAGGGCAGGCGGTAGATTGAATCTCAGCCTAGGCAAGGGCCTTTCTAGGGAATGAGGCTGCAGAATTTCCTACCGAGTTTTCTCAGGAGAAATGCAGTCTAAGTTAGATTCAGACTAATAGCCTAACACTTGTTCCTCTCTAAAAGCAGAAAATGCCCAAGGCATTTTTCTTGTGCTTGTGCAAAGACACTGATCACAAGCCTGTATACAGCACCACATTCTGGGTCCCTTCTGCGGGGAAAAATCATTAAGGAAAATCACACGCATACACCCAGCAAAAAAGGAAAAAGATGAAAAAAAAAATCTGTGTGCAGAGGGAACAGTCACAGCTGTTTCAATTTATGAGACAAGAAATTGTATTTCAAAGAGAATACAGGAGTTTTCCCCTTTGAGAAAGTTATTAACCAGAATTCGCAATAAACCTCCCTCTGTTTATATGCCCCTAAACTGAAGGGCCCTGCAAGAGACTATATTGAATTCTGCAGGGCTCTGCCCTGCCAAGGAAAACTCACGAGTCCCAGACCTTGCCATCCCAGAGGTCTGCATCATCTCTCCTGCTTTTGACACGCCACCCCTTGCTTCTAGTTTCTCACCCTTTTTTTTCCCTTCGTCAGTTCACGTACCTCTTTTTGCCTTATCAGTTCTTCCTCTTACCCTCTCCCCCTCCCCCTCTTGCCCTATTATTCTTTTTCATAACTTCTGACTCTTTTCTTCTTCCACTCGTATTTCTGTCTACCACCAAAACCCGACTGTAACTCATCTGAGCTACTGCACTGACAAAAAACATTCAGAGAGGAATACTGAACGGGAGAAGAGCTCTTGCATTTGCAGCTTTGTTTTGCTTTTATCATTGCCTGTTATACGGCAAGCACATGTGGAGATTGCTCCAAGATAGACAATCCCATATCACACCACACAGGTGGAAAAGACTTGGTTCTTCAAGGAATTAAACCAGAGAGAGAGAAAAAAAAAACAGAACAACAACAAAAAAATCCCCGGCAACGAATGGACTATGCTACAGCTACAGAGAAATCACCGGGAGGTGTTGACAGCAACGAGCACCACCTGCGGAAGAGCACGGCTGCTGGAAATTTCCTTGAAGATGACCTACTGAAGATGTGTTTGATTTGAGCCGGTAAGGGTCTGCATCTACTTGTACTTGAGGACCCTGGTGGAAAGCTCAAGGCTAACTAGAAAATCTTTTGCACGTACCAACTTCGATCCTCAGGGCGTTTATCGAGAAGCAGGCAAACAACAGAAGATATAATGGTGGTGTAAAAGAGGTAGTAAAAAGTAGAGAGAGAAGGTAATTCCAGCAATCCCATGCATACTTGCCCTTAAAAATGGAAAATTTAATGTGGAACATACATCCATGGCTCGCGCTCGCTTTTTAACAAGGAAGCAAGTAACTTAAGGCGGTGGTAGGTTATCCCACGAAAGGAAAACAACCAAGCAAGCAGCTACACAAATAAAGGACGCGGTCGTCTTCTTAAGCCTCTCTCACTGCTGGAGGAAAGACAGTGGCCTGGGTGGACCACTGCCCCTTTTCTGGCAAGGCTGCTCTTGGACACATCCTCCGAGTCCTGCTGCTTTCTGCTTCTACCTCGCAGTGTCTCAGCACACACTTTTCTGTACACAATATTCGCGTGTGGTCTGTTTTATGTAACAATTTGTATGCAGCAGCCTGGAAACGAAAGTATAACAAGCATCGCAAAGCTGATGTTCCCCTCATTAAAAAGAGAAAAATCCTCCTTCCCCACATATGACCTAGTGTCTATACCTCCCTTTTGGACAATATATACTGTACTGTACATACAATGGAAGCAATAAATAAGCCATTATGTAAAACAAGAAGAGGCTTTCTAATAGGGCAGTGAGTGTTCGACATGCAGCCATTGATTTAAGCATCAGCCAAACAGGTAATGATTAAAAGATGAGAAAATGCCTGGTCTCACTCAAGAGCCCAATCAAGATATTACAAAAACCTTCCAGTTTTTGCACAATAACTCTCCGGATAAC
The DNA here is from genome assembly GCA_011075105.1 of Heteronetta atricapilla. Taxonomy (NCBI): domain Eukaryota; kingdom Metazoa; phylum Chordata; class Aves; order Anseriformes; family Anatidae; genus Heteronetta; species Heteronetta atricapilla. Next base: position 86,697,604 of record CM021731.1, on the reverse strand, counting down.
TCGCGCTGAGGAGGGCTCGAGGCACAGGGAGGGGGAAGTGTTTGACCCTGCTGCCCCACACCTCTCTGCGCTGAAGACAGGAGGCTTCAGCTGCCAGTGTTTTCAGTCTAGTACCTGCCCTAGCACAAAAGTCGTGTTATAAATTAAGCAAGAGCTTGGGTCTTCTGCAGCAAGCAATGGGCAGTATTCACATGAGCAGAGGCAGGATCTTGTCTAGGATGAGCACAGCAGCAAATGCAGCATCCATTTACTACTTCAAAAGCAGCCTTCTTCTAGCTTCCATTGCATTTTCCTACCTCTGCTGATGAAGAGAGCCTCCTTCATATCCTGAAATACCTACACGTGCACATAAACCTCTTTACAGGCAACCTGCTACCCAGTGTCAAACAGGGTTATGCTGAATGACTCAGGGTTTTCAACCACAGGTTGAACAAAAACCAGTTGGAAAAAATACAGCACGCTGCTGACAGTCTTTAGAGAGAGCGTTATATGAGCCTGACGAGGAAGTAACTGCACATCTTACTGATTTACACAAAGCTTCTTCTCTTTCGATTCATCTGCTTTTAACCAGCTGACTCAACTCTCAGGAGACGCTGTGGTCCCGGGTTCAGCTCCTCGCAGCTCTTCCTGCCCGTCTTGTGCTAGTAACCAGCCTTTCTTTTCCAATACCTTCAGTATGAATAAGAATACCTCTGCAGGGAAAAATCATCTTCCTCTGCAATCCCCAGTTTAATACTGACGTGGCATCAATATCCTGCTGCAATCTCTTCCCTTTAATTAAGCTCTACCCCTTCCTTTTATGCCCCTTCTCCTTAAGTCGTTCAATCTTCCTCCTCTCTCTGCCCTGCTTCAACCTTCCCGGCGGGTTTTTATTTTCTTTCCCTTCCCTTCTCTCCTGGAAACTTGCCAGCGATACAGCAGAAGGGAGCACACCGAGAAAGGTTAGGCAAACACAACATTATTACCAGAATCAGCAACATATTGCTCATTAAACATTTAAAATCAACAGTTGCTGGCTTGATCTGCCAATACCGTGAGAAATGCCAGTTTTAGCTCAAGGTGCCTCTTGTTTCCAAAATGGCTTTATTTGTGATGGGGGAGCTGGTGGCTGCGAGAACAAAACCTTACCTCCAGCGGCCAACAACACCCAAGCTACAGGCGGCACCGCGGGAAGTTCCCCAGCGAGCACCAATTGCTTCTGCCTCCCCATCGCCCCCGCCGCTTTCCAGAAACAAATGGATGTGTAAGAGCACAGAAATGTGTTTGCAGGAGATAAATTATTTATCTGAAATTTACTGTTGTGAAGTCAGCGTAATTCTCAAATCCGCAGACATATTTTATGCGCTGATAGGACGTTTCAAACAGGGGCACTTGGACTCGCTTCTTCCCTCCTCCTACAAGTATTAACACAATAATGCCTCACCTGGAAAAGAAAAGAGCTGGCGCTGGAGCTAGAAAGGCAAGAGGATAATACGCTTGTAGTTTCGTATTGTGTCCCAGTGAAATTCTGTTTCTTGATAAACAAGACAGTATACATTCCTTCCTCCCTCCCTCCAACTTCTGTGATGTTCATCTTTATCTTTCCTCCCTCGCTTGCAATGCCGATGAATTCAGTAGTTGGAGATGAGCTTTATATCGTACCAGGTACAAACATCACTCCTGTGGACAAACCCTGTGGATTGTGAGCCCTCCGGCTCTGCTTCTGCCTGCTCTCTTGCCCCACAGCAGCCCATGCTCTCCCAAAGCCCCTCTGAGACAGGTCGCTCCCACTCCCAGGCACATACCCACACGCCTGCTGCTGTATGGGCACTCTCCTTTCTTCTGCTGCCATGCTGGGTCGTTTCTGCATCAGTCAGGGCTTGCCAAATGAGACGTTCTTTCAGAAATCCCCTGGGTAGCACAGCGTATCTAAAAGTGACACTGACAATCTTGCAAATATGAGCGGGCATCCAGACTAATACTGCTTCTTCCCGTGAAATACTTTTGTGGGACTTTTTGGAAATAATTCTAAAAGGAACAGAGCTTGGTCTTGGCAATGAAGACTTTTGAACTTATCAGATGCATACATCTCTTGTCCTCTGCTAAGACACGAGTAATGAGGTCAATAATAAACCCCACAGCTCATATAGAAGATAATCAGCCCAACATTTCTACAAGCTCTTGTGTCTAGCAAGCAGCAGCGAGTCCCACAGATGCTCACAGGCACCCTTCAGTTCAAGTCAGTCAGAATGGAAGTGAATACGACCCCGCCATTTCTTCCCCTTTGCTCAGCACAGGTGTACTTAAACAAGTATATGCTCAAAGAGAAGCCAATGGCTTGCTCAAGGCTCTAGTAAATCCAAAAGACAGCAGCAAAGACTGTGGTTTGCCAGGCTGTAAGTGAGCATTTTTGAGAAATCAGATGGAACATTTCCAACAATCCAGAATTCCTGCAGAGAAGTCCCAAAAGCTCCTCATTTTAACAATAACTCTGTAAGTGGATGCACTCCCCCACCTGCCACTTAAGAAGCCTAATCACATACCAGATCCTCCATTAGAATTGGCCACCACACAGCAAAGGAAAAGCTGGCAGCCGGTTTCACTGAAACATAGCCTAAGCATCTTGAAATGCTGCCACTAGAGTTTTCAGAGGGAAAAGAAAAAATAAGAGTCCTTTTGATTTAAAAGCAGTCTCTCTCCTCCTTGCATCTGGCATGCCTTTTGTTTGTTAATCCAAATAAACACCTGACCTATGGTCAGATAAAACAGGCTGGATTTTCACTGATAGGAGCAGGTCTTCACTGCGGCTGCAAGTGGCTATTTTTGTGTGCTGTTTGATATTCCACAGGAAAGATGAAGCCTGTCTTCCCACCCTTCCCGAGCTAATTACTGCTGTCGATGGGACTGCAGGACCGTGTTCAAGTCAGCCCAAAAGACCATACTCTTACACTTACATTCTGTGACAGCAACTGATGGTGAAAAATTGCTGCTGCGTTAATCCAGATGTTATTCAGCCGCTGTAGATCTCAGACCACAGCCCTGTTCTGGCTGCTGGCATGGTACTATGGATCCATACAGACCTGAGGCACCCCTGGCAAGTGGTCCTCCAAGAGTGGGGCCGGCTTGTCTTAAAGTGAATGTCAATGAAAGTGTCAAGGTTGACCTAGCAAAGGGAGTGGCAATAGGTCATGCTCCAGCTTTCTGAGCCAAAACTGAATCAGAAGAACCCTCTTATTTCATCAGAGGCACCAAAACAGACCAGTCAAGCACTGCAGCAAGAGGATTTGCCAACCAGGCAATGAGCAGACTGACCAATGACTATAAAGAAATAACAGCAATAATGCATCTCCTGGATTTGAAAAAAAGCCACCAAACTCAGAACCCCAAAGAAGCCCAAACCCTCCTGTAATGAGATCACAGGAGGTCTAAGCTCTCTGTATGGCAGATAATTTAAATGAAAATACAAAAGGTCTGAATTCCTAAGACCGGTACTGAGGACTGAAGAAAGATTGCCCCCACAATGCCTTTGCTAGAAATCCAGCAGTGATGAAATGACTTGCTCAGCTTGCAATGTAGCTTCGGGCAGTCCAGTGGTTTAACTACATAATCACCTGAAATCTAAATGAGCGCCCAATAATCTGGCCCTTTATCAGGCCAGGAAGCTCCCTGAGCCCTGGAGGGTTCCAGCAGCATGGCAGAGCCTCATGCTCCAAAGTGGCGTTGTGCTGCCGAGCAGTTGTAGGGTGAGGAACATCTCCCACTCTCCTCCCTACAGGGTTCCTTGACGGCTTGATCCTTCTGGCCACAGGTCCTGGTGGATGCTTTCTTTATCTGAACGAGTTGCAGTAGTTATGAAGGAGTAACTTTTTCTCATCTTAGTGAAACTGGTGCTACCCTCCCTCTCTTCAGCATCCTTGTATCATTTCCTGAGCACTGTATTTCTGTCAGTAAAGGCAGATGCACGGCGGAGTTAAACAAAATGAAAATAAGCAAGCCATTTGCACCTCTGTAACAGGGTCAATTTTAAAATTACACCTTTGGTTAAATGGGTGCAACTTCCTCGTGTAGCCAAGCCCTGAGCTCCCTTTTTAAGAATAGGTTGTACACCGAAAGCTATTTTCTTATGAGAAACCCCCGAAATAAGTTTCAGGCCTCAGAGAGAAGGATTAATTTGCTAGTAATGAAAGTGACACACAGGGAAAATGTAAAATCAATCTTGTGTTTAAAGGCAGAACAACACTGGCTCCGCTTCCATTTTTTTTTTTCCTCTCTCGCTCACTTTCCTCCTCTCTCCCCACAGTGAGCTTGTTACCACCGAGCATACATTATGCACATTACCCACAAGGCTCCGCTCGGCTTCAATTAAAAAAAGAAACAGCGTTTTTAATCAATCTATTTGCACTCTTCTGTCACAACTCACAAAAGCACTTTGATTTCTTTGCATTGCTCTCAAGAGAGCCCAACGCAGATGACTAAAGAAACCACTGCAAACTAATAATAATAATAGTAATAGTAGAAATAATAATAATGATGACCCCCCTGAAAAAAAAAAGAGAAATGGAGAGGAGAGGCACGAGTAGTTAGCCGGTCCTTGAGAAAAACACAGACTACATTAGAAAATAACAGGTCAAACTTAACCAAACCTCGGTGATCTGCCTTGTTCTGACCTTGGTCATCCCTTGTTCTCACCACCAACAGCTAAGATTAACTGCAAAATAACAGAGGGACTTTTTATCCTTTAAAAATAGGCTTGCCTGTCTGCACCTATTCTCCAATTCCTGGCAATTCTGATGCGTTCCCATTTGGAAATGAAGTTGCTCCCAGAAATTCAGCCCTCATATTGGGTTTCATATACTCTGCGTTTCAGATCCAAAATTAAAAATAGCAGAGAAATGTTTAGCTGCTTTGCCCGTATTGAATCGCAGCCATGATTAATTTTACCATTCAGTTCAAGCGAGTGCTAATTCTTTCCTTCTTTCTCAAGTGAGGCAACAGAAGGAAAAGCAGACCATAACTTAACATGACCGTATAATGCTAAGAACTGCTGCTCAGCTTTCTAACTATAAACAATTTTACAAAGTGAAAACCTTTTCCTCTCTCTTTCTCCCACAGATGAGAAGTGGAATAATCTAGCCAATGAGTAACCTTGACACAGGACCAGGATCTCCCCGCTGCTGCACCCCTATCAGGAGGAACCCTGATGCCTGCAGAAGATGGTTCCTCACAGTAGATGCCCTTCTGCCTCCTCCACCACCCCAGGGCTGCGCCCCATTTCCTCACCTGAAACATCTCTCATGATCTATATACCGATCTGGAGCAGCTGCCACTAGATGCCACATACTTTACGCTTCCAGACTTAAATATCCTCCAGGTCTCCTGAGTTTTAGACTCCTGGACTTACTGTTCTGGCGGTAAAGATCCTGCCAACACAGTGATACGTCTTTCTGCTCCAGCCCAGATACATAACTTGTCCCTTTCGGCCATATCAAAGACATATACGGTACATTAATGCTAAATTATATTCACAGTTCAAACTGTGAAAAAGATTTACTATTCAAAGAAGTAAAGCCAGGGACCATATCCAAGATACAAATCTAGATGCTAGTTTGAAACTGAAACATGCAAGTATTTTGGGTTGCCAACACCTTAGGGTTTGGTTTATACTTACTTATCTGTAACCAAAATACTGCCACTTTCCCCTGCAGCTTTAAAAATGGAAGAGAGAAAGAGAAGATACTGGTTATCTTCCTAATTGCTTCTGTGTAGCAGTCATCTGCATAGGAAATAATGCTGGGATTTGCCATGGGCTTTAAGAGAATTAGATGCTCTCTATGCACAGAAAGTCACTGGCTCTGGATGGCTAACTCCATTAGGCTATTTGGAAAATCCCAGCTAAGTAGCAACTCTCTGCAGTGCTGGGAAAAGGAAATGAGAAAGAGCACGATGGCTTAATGGTACCCTTAGAAGTAGCGGCTGCCCTCAGTGTTTGCAGCTACTCTTCGAACTACAGCAAGCACCATTTCTGAAGCAGCACAGGAACGGACAGGCCGGGTGGGTGCAACACATACGGGCAAATTGAAGGCCATTCTTGCTGTCAGTGGGGCCTTAGAGGGCACAAACACACAATTTCTGGCAGAACAGAAAGCTGGGCCTTGGCATGGGTGAGCTACCACTGCCACGCAGGCAGGGCTGCGGTGTTTTCCAGCCAAAGGAGCAGAAGGCACCATGCTGCAGCGCTCTCCTGGTGAAGAGCCCTAGAGAGAAGGACTCCCTGCAGGTAATCAGGAAAAGCATCAGCCTCGCCACGTTCGGAGCACGCTGTAAGTGATCTCTTCACATCACCTTTTCTCACCTAACACAGCTAGATCACCAGGCTCTGCTGGCATGCTCTTAGGGCAGCTATCAGCTAGTGTAAGGGAAGTCGGGGAACCTAGGGTCTGGGGTCGTCATTAAGGGCTTTTGACCAACATAAACTGTGTACGTGGTAAGCCTAGACCACAGGCAGGTCTAAATCATAGAAACTTGCCAATGGTGGGGGAAATTATCAGATGAAGTAATGACGTGGGCACGTTCATATTCTTCCAGGTGGCTGTAACTCCACCAAGAAGTAATAGGTTTTGGAGGCTGTGTCCTTGAGCCAGACGGTCCAGCCTGGACTACCACTGTGTCTGTGTTACTGAGACTGGAGTGCAAAAGGAGCAGATTTACAGAGCAAAATGGCATTAGAGATCATGGGAAATTTACTCAGGGCTAGCTGGGCACCATGGGACAGGTCCCCTGAACCAAACACTATTAATAGCTGCCACCTCCTAGTTCAGCTTCATCTGCAAGGAAGACAGTACGTGTCCAGAGACCATCCTGCTGTAAGAACCAAGGGGCAGTATGCAGAGATGCCTCCAAAGCATGGTCAGGATTACAACTCAAATGCTGATGTGCTAATGAAGACACGCTCCATACCATATGTTGCACTGCACTTCATAAGTGGTACATTTCTACATATAAAACGTGATTCAAAATCAATTCCCTTTGTAATTATTTACGCCCAGGGTGGAGAGTTCATGCGAGCTTGTCAATACTTCACTGTGCCAAGTGCAAAAAGAAGCCTTACCACCTCTACTTATGTGAATTAAAATCGGATCAGTTCCCAAGATCCTGACTTTCTTCTGATTCTAGATATCCTCAGTATGACCTCACTCACTGATTCACACTTAATATGTCTAGTACAATCCAGTCACTGCTGTTAAAATCCATTTAATATGAATAAATATTGAGCACCGTGCCTCCATTTGTCTGAGATCTGCATGTACAAAAATTCACCAGAGCGAAGATTCCCATCATCCTCTGTCTCAGGATCTTCATTCCCTCTCTTAAAATCCTGATTATAGACAAAAGACTGGCTGTAAAAGTTAGATGGGCAAAGAAATTCCCTGCGTGATTCACTATTTTTTCACAGCAAAATAGGCTTTTCCCAAATGACAGAAACACGGGAGGGTCAGCAGAGAAAATTTCCTCTGTCTCATCTGCCATTCCCAGCAAAAACAATGCTGCCACTGGGAACAGGGATATTTCTGCTGATAACGCTCAAAGTGAAAGAAAATCTCATTCACCTTTTGTTGAACAGGCAATTGTTTACACCTGTACGGTAAGAAGATGAGACTCAAAACCACAGACACATGCTGCTGTGAAAGTGCTTATGCATATAGGCCTGAGTAAAATGGGGTTTTACTGATAGAAATTGGTCCAGATCCTATTAGAAATTTCCTATAAAACAGAAATCCTTTAGGCTCTCCTAAGCAGACAGAACTCCCACTTCCTAAGCAAGCTCACCTTGTCAGCTTCTTGCTACAGTGCAGGACAACCCCAGGACCCTGCTTCAGCAGCTCTGTCTTCCCCAGCACGCACAACAGGGTCTGGAGGCAGTTGGGAGTTTGCCGGCTCTCCTAGGAGCAGCAAGTAGCCTAGATGCTCCTCTCATCTGGCTCCTGGAAGCTTTGGAAGAAAGGCGTCAGCAGCAAAGTGCTTTGCCTGTCTCCTCAAGATTTTTGAACAGCAGGGAGTTCAAACAGACTGCTCAAGTCTGAGGTATCTAAAGTGTCAGGGTTGAACAAGGGAAAGAGAAGAAATGCTCTTTAGTGCATGGACATGTGAAGACTTTTGAAATCTACACAGTATTTTCTCCCCTGCTGGGTTTCATTTCCCAGTGAAGGGCTATCATTATATATATATAAATACCAGCTCACATTTTCACCCATCATTCACATTTCTCAATTCCCATGCCTAGTGCACAAATGCCTTCTGGTGGGACATTACCTCTGGAAGTTTTGCTATCTGATCACCATCATAAACAGACCCAGAGCGTGCTGCTGACAGATGATGCACAGAATGGGCAAAAGCCTTCCCTGGTGTTACTCTTAACCTCTGCTACACCTCCATCAACGCAGCACAGCTGACAGAGCCCTTGCCAACATGCTCGGGAAGGGCAGCCAAGAACTGGGCTTAGGGACAGGAGCCAAAATCTGGGGAGTTTCAGCGTGGGGCTCTCTGCTGCTCCTGAGCTGTCTGAGTCGGTGTATGTAGTACACATGCATGCATACGTGTTACTGCATACAATTGAAGATTTAGCTCTATATGGGAAAGTGAGGAACGTGACCTTTTCTTTTTTCCTCTCTGCTCAGAACAACTAAACTACTTGGATATGCTTTTTTTTTTTTTGCATTTCTTCTGGGTTTTCTTAGTTTGTGAAGTCCACAGAGCACCATCCAGAGCTGCAGAGCACAGCAAAGACCATGGTATTGGGCTGAGTACTTTGAGCAGCCACTACATTGTGCACAAAACACCTCATTCTTAAATTGTGTCTGCCTCAGTTATCTCATCCATGAGCCTCTTACAGCTTTGACAGTTCTTTTTCCATTTACTCCTTGCTCCTAAAGCAATGGCCTTCACCCGCAGCACCCTTGCTCCCTGAGTCCTGGTCTCCCCACCCCCAGCTTTGCTAGTCACCCTAGCAAGCCCTAAGGAAACTGCAAATGGGGAAAACCCTGGTTTTCTTTTAGATTTTTTCCTTTTCTTTTCCAGGATCCTTTCCTGGATGTTTGGCTAACTGCCTGGAACAACCCTACCTCCTCCTCTACAGCAGCACACCACACTGCCTACCATTATTAACAGGGGATGGGGCAAATGCAGAGGGAAGAAAGCAAAGGGAGGGAAATGAAAAAGAGTCAGCAAATGATTACAGACCACTGGGTACCAGCAGACAGGAGGGCAGGGAAGAGCAGGGAGGGCTCAGAGCAAGGTGTTTAACCCTCAGTGCATTGCAGTTACCATGAGACTGCAGAGCAGGGGCGGATGCTCCTCCCCAGGAATGAGCCCTGAGGAGATGCTGGGGCAGGGGAGCAGAGTCCCTGTGAAGAGGTTGTTGCCACTGTTTTTGGCAACCTAGTCAGAAAAGAAAACCACCAGCTGGGATGGAAGCAGGGGGACTGCTTCTGTCTCCTTCTTGACTCGCTGATGAGAGGCTGCAGTGCGGCACTGCGGGAGGCTCTCGCTCCTGGGGCTGTGTGCCCCTGTGCTGGGGGGTGACAGCTGCACCATGGGGGCACGGGAAGCTCTGTGATGGGTTCCCCCATGCTGGCGTCTACATCCAGCAGCCCTGGGGAGGAGGGAAATGTCCACAGCACAGCAGGGTCAGTGAAGCTGTGCAATGTGCAGAGAGGAGGCTGAAGAAATGGCTCCCTCTGTAGCGCAAGGCAGCCAGCTGATGGCCTGACATGGCCACCACCGCAAGCCAAAGCCACAGCAACAAGACGCACAGGGCAGCAATTCTGTATGCCAAGCAGGGAGACAGGCTGACATCCCCTCCATTTAAAAGGGTGTGTGTGGGGCGGGATGGCTCACCCCACATCCAGCCAGCCAGGCAGCCTCCCAGGGTCACCCCAGCATCCCTCTGGCCCTGGGGGCTGCGCCCAGAGCACCTCCCTACCTTTCCTGAGGTGGGACACGCTTCCAAGCCAGGGGACAGGACAGGAGGGGGGCTCACGCTCTCACACTCCCCATGATGTGCTCACAATCCCGATGGCCACGGTCACACCTCTGCAAGGCCACCCGGAGCCTGGCCTCATTGTTGCTGCAGGGCACGTGGCCTGCTACGCGCCTCATCTGGTGCTCCGGCCTCCCCCCAGCCTGGGGCTGCGAGGGGCTCCTGCCGAAAAAATCTAGGACACAGCAGGGGGCTGACAGGCAGGTGGAAGAAGAAGCAGATGTGGAGTCGATGTGGTGTGAGGACTGTGTTTGACCTGCAATATAGCTAACATCAAAATCAATCTACCCGCTGTAGCTGGTCCTCCACCCCTTCCTACCTCCCCCCTCAGAAGCCCACAACAACATATTATTCCTTCCTCCCTCTGCCAGGCTCTGCCGCACTGTCTTTTAGCTGTATCTATTTACCCGTCCTCCTTATTCCTCAACCTGTATCTCTCTCCCCCCTCCATCTTTTTATTGTATCTTTCTTTCCTTGCTGTGTCTGATAGTTTCTTTATTTCTTGCACCCCCTCTGCCCTCATCTCTCAGCTGCCTCTGCTGACCCTCTCTTCCTTCACCATACTGGTCCAGTCGTCCATGCTGGGCAAATACCCACCCATCCCTCCATCCTTTCACTGTGGCGTATCTATTTATTAATCTCCTATATACCAAATACCTGCATTTTTGTTGGCTTGCTTCTGCCTCCCTCTCCTCATCATTATGAGAATATAATGAGCTGGTTGGTCTATTTTCCTGGCTGAGGGGAGGAGGGGAGAGAAAGGAAGGGCATGTGGGAGTAGCAAGCCAGGTGCTCCGGATCGTTTGCCTGGGAAGTTCTCTCATCTTTCTTCCTTGCCCATGTGTCCTCATTTGTCTAAAGATGCGGCTGCTTTTACTGTATATTATTAAAAAGCCTAAGAAAGCAATCATTCTGCTGAAGAGGAGGCAAGAGAAGCCATTAGGAACACAAGGGCTCTCTGCTAATCATTACCTGAGACTTGCCCAGGGCTGACAGCTTGGAAGCAGGTTTACGATTGTCTCCGATGGCCCTCAGTGTCTTACAGGGAGATTTTTCAAATGCTTCCCTGGTTCTGGACATTTGGAGGAAAACAAAAAGGATGTGCCAAGGTTTGAAGTAGGACATTAAAAAAATAAATAAAATTAAGAGTTCTGGGTTGGTGAGAAATCCCCCACTACCTCTCCCAGCCTTGTGGTCCCACTGCATCAGTCAATGGTTTATTACTGCTGCCATCTGCTCGCCATTCTTGTGGCCTCAGACCTTCTCCCACATGTCAGTACCACCGCCTCCTCCTGCTCCGTCACAGATGTTGCCCCTGATCCCGTATCCTTTTCCTTCAGCCTGTTAGGGCTTCGCTGCCTTCCTAATGCCCTTCCCATACCACATTCCCAAAGTGATGTCACGGCAGTCACGGAGAGCCCACTTCCAGCTCACCTGTGCCATCTGTGCTCTGACAGTCTCCTTTAACCTGCTGCAAGCACTAGTGAGCACCTGCCAAGGGGAACAGTGAACAACGCACCTCCACAGCCAGTGGCAGCTCGGTGGTTAACTTAAAGTTGACCAGGCAAAAACTTAAGACATTAAGCAAAATATTTTTTATTCCCTCCCCTTAAAATTGGCCTGAAATATCATGACAAGCATTATTTATCTTATTAAGTACACTACATTAACCTTGCAAATATGCTAATGCACAAAAGGCGCTGCCTTAGCAGCTTTTTAGAATAGGAAATTAACCATGTTCATCAGAAAGCTTTTAATTATTATTATTTCTTAAATGCTGGCATAATGCAACAGTGCTCCTTCTGCCAGGAGCGGCAAGAAAAGGATGAGGGACATATGCCACCTTCCTCACAGATGCCCCTACAGAGGCAGTGTGCATATTCCTACCTGAGCTGCGCACTGAGGAGCTCCTCTGTCCCACAGGAGGCAAAGCCAGCAACAAGTAAGAAATAGCTGCAAGATCAGGCTGGCAGAAGGAAGCTCAGCACCCTCACCGGGGCATTGCTCTAGCACTTAAGAGGATGCAGATGGAGGGGCTGCATGCTGGAAAAGGACTGTGGACAGCAGAGAGAAGGGGCCACGTCCTCTGCCCACGGTGAGCTTCTAGCAGCTCCTCAAGCACCTGGTGCAAGCCCTGATCTAGGAGAGTGCAAAGAGCCTCAGCTGGAGATGGCTTTTGAAAATAACACACTTGGCCTGAGTCACAGCCTTTCCCTAGGACGTCCCCTCAGCATGGTGCTACTGGTTCTCTTTCCCATGGTGACAAACGTGCCATTCACCTTGCTGCCTACACCTCCACCCTGGCGAGAAGCAACTACAACCCTGTCAAGCAAGGCTGGAAAAAACCTGCTCCCACCAGCAGGAGGTGATTCCCCCAGCTCATCCTGCTCAGGGCCTGCTCCAGACTGACTTGCCACATCGGCTGGTTGTACCTCCCCTGATACAGCCTTTTGCTGGGTAAGGGCTGTGTCCTCCACCCAGGCATCCCTTGTTTAATGGGTTCCCAGCGGTTCTGCATCCCTTATCTCACTGTGCCTCGCTTCTGGCTGCGCATGGGGCAAGCTCAGCTCAGCTGCCACAGACAGTGCAGTCACAAACGTAATTTCAGTAGCACAATTCCAGCATTTCTTGCCTTGTTTTATACTAATGATGGCATTACTGTTGCAGGCTGAGGGCAGCTGCTCCCTCAGCTGCTGCAGCTTGCTAGGACACTGCAGCCCGTGACACCTAGGAGATAAGGCTGAGGACAAGCTCCGCACTGTCTTGCCTACTATCTCCTGAGAAGCTTTTTAAAAGCTTTCTTGTGATTTTTTTTTTTTTTTTTTCCTAAGTAAAATCTTAGGAGGGCAGATTTAGCCCAGTATCCAATGCTTTTCTGGAGTGTGCCCTGATAAAGAAAAAAAAAATCATCCCCCGAGCAGCGCAGAGGTGAGGGAGCTTATCCTGTGCCACTGCGCAGGAAGTGTCACAGCAGGATAAGCCAAGGGAAATCAAAAGCTCAGAGATTTACTCAGACGCAGAGAAAGGGATGATATTATCCAAAAAGACATTACATGTTCTTTCAGTAACACAAATCAGCTTTCATCGGTCAAATGCTGCTCTCCTGCGACATGATAGCCTTCCCGAACAGACTGCGCAGTGCTGCAGGAGATCTGAGCGTTTCTTTTTGTTTGTTTGCTTTCCTGTTGTAGTTATTTTCTCTGTAGTCATCACTCCTAGGCTGCCTTTCTGCTTGGAGAGGCTGAGGCAGCACGATCTCGGAGCAGGCCCGCAGATGGCTCTCCGATAGCGTCTTGGGCTGGCATATGGCAGGGAAGGAGCGGCGTGCCCTTTCCTCAGTCAGCAGCAACGTGCTGCTGTCTACGGTGCTTTCTGAGGGGCTGTGCTCAGGCAGCACGGCTCTGCTGGCCTTCTCAAAGTCAGCACAGAAGGAGGCAAAGCACCCGTGCGTGTACTCCTGGAGCTACCTGAGACAGGCCCTCTGCTCACAGGACCTGAGGCAGTCACTTCCTCCATCCCCACTCATGCTTGAATCCCAGCCCACAGAGTTATTTGGGCCCAAATTGCACTTGGCTGTGCTTAATTGACCACGGCCTTGGAGAGGAGCGGTTGCACCACCAGATGTGCAGTGCTGAGAGGTGGACCCAGGGGAGCAGGGGCAGGGAGCATGCTGAGGCAGACACTGGAGATGGAGGCACAGGCATACAGGAGAAGAAGTTTCTTGTGCCTGAAGAAAGAACAAGAGGTGATGGCAAGGCCATCTTTGCCCAAGGATGGTTTCATGGTATCCTCTTGGAAACCTTGCCAGCATTTCCATCATGGGAGACAGAGTAAAGGGTGCCGGAGGCAGAGCTGCTGGCACATCCCTTTCTGGACGGGATGGTGTAAGTCACACAAGGGAGCAGGTCTGATCTCTGGCCTTTCAAGTACTGTGTCACAAATCATGGTCGTACATTTTTCAGCATGCTCAGGAGCATGATGATGCTCCATAACAGAGCTTCAGGCAAACGTGGAAGCAGTTCCAGGAGAAATGGAGGGAGAAGAAGGGGCAGGCATCAGTGTGTGGGGAGAGGAGAGGGCTGTGGTTGCAGAAAAAGGTAATTTGCTGACAAGAGTGCAGCAATTTATTCTGAGCCACTACAACTGACTGGTGCGTTCCCTTTCATCTCTGACTTATCTCCTCCTTTCTAGTACAAACCGTGGGCAGCACGGGGCCTGCTTCTCTCCTCTGGCTCAGTGGATAGTGCTGACTTGGGAGGCTAGGACAGGCCGCTGCCATCAGCAGGGCCTTCATCTCTGCTCCCCCTTCCCTGATGAGCCCGGCAGCAGCCTAGCTTGCCAGGGGACAAAGCGTGACACAAACCTGCAGCTAAAGCCAAGCTTCAGTGAGGTGAGTTAGGTGGGAAGGTCTCTCTTTTACCTTGGGGCCTGGTATAAGTAGTTTCCTTTCAATCCCGTCTGGTAATAGTGAACAGTTAGGTGTGGGTGTTTCCTTTTTTTAAAAAAAATAAAATAAAAAAATATAAAAAATATATTTACTGACTTCAGATTTTGTGGTTTGGGTTTTTTTGCTTGCATTTTCCCGAGGACTCCTGGCTCTCACGGCTGATACTGCACACATTTTCCAGGCAGACCTCGGGGGTCTGGCTCCCTCTTAGCTCAGCGCAGTGCCATGCACACTCATGTACGGCTATGTAACCCCACACCCCGTTAAGAAAACAGCTCTAGAGGTGACCACCAGTAGGGCTAAAGGAAATGAATGAACAGGACTGGCGCAGCCAACCTGCCCCTTACTTAATATCTGCACTGCTTGCCCTGGAGGGGGACCTCGCTCTCCGCAGGCCAAGCAGCAGGAAGGCTGCAGAAAGGTTGTGGGAACTCCTTCAGGTTTTGTCTCTCCCACCATTTGGTTGAAAGGGAGGCCAGAAAGCTTTCTAAAGTGGACCTGAGCACTCAGTGTGGAGGGACTGGTGAAGTCCTATGACAGCTTTTGGAAAAAAGGTAACGAGGAAAAAAAAAGAAGTTTGATAAATAAAATACTATACAATTTTATTTATTTTTTAATGCAGGAGCATAGAGTGTGCCGGCCTACTCTTTCCTTTTGGTACGCCATGTCAGATGGCATGGCTCCCTGGGGGAGCAAGCCTTCAGCTGATGTACCTTACAGAAAGATCCCACCTTCAGCCTCGGCCAGGGGATTCCCTGAAGAAGACAATGCACTGGTAGCAACGAGCCAAGGGATGGGGCAAGCCTGAGGTGAGACACCAGCCTGCGGGAGAAGGCATGACCTGCAGGCAGGCCACAACTGGCACCTCGCAGAAGAAGGACCAGATAAAATGTTTAACACTTGGCAAGCTGCTGCTGCCTGCCTGTCTCTCCATCTCCTGAGCAACTTTTTCAGCGCCCAGGGAAAATGATTTCAAGTACTCTGCTGTATTGTTGGTTGATTGGATACTTATCTAGCTGTTTCTCTGAATTTTTGACGCAGAAGCTGCTTTGTATTTTGGTTCCCTCTCTCCTAGATGCTTCTGTGAAGCCTGTTGCTGGAAGATGCAGGCATACTCTTGGTGGTCATGCTCTCATGCTGCCTCTTTACCTTGGTACCAAGGGGAGCAGCAGCACCCTAAGTCAGAGAGGCCCACACATCAGCACAGCAAAGAATTTCACTCCTCAAAATACAGACTATCATAGTCCTCTTCCCAATGAGGGACCAGGGCCAGGTGGTGCACAGGTTGCCTCCACCTTGCTGTTTAGCGCATCTCACCAGCATCCCGAGGACCTGCAGACTCAGGCTTTTACTCTGCTATCAGCTGCAATGCGGTGCCCTCAGTTGACTCTGTTTCTTCGATCTCACCAGCTGGTCTGGTGGCAGAGGCAGGGAGGAGGTTTCCATCAGCCCAGCTCACACAGGAGGGCACCTCCTGAAGAGCAGACTCCTGAAGAGTCTCTGTTGGGTCAGGCCAGAAGGCCACTGCCTCCTGCTGGAAAAATTATTCCTTCTTTTGGAGCCTGGAAGGAAAGGGAGTGTTCTGGAAGCCCCCAGCCCCAGTACCTGAGTTCCTTCCAGAATGTTTGCCCAGACTAACCAGCTTCTGCCAGATTTCAATATAAGTCCCAAGAAAGAGTAAGCATAGTATCACTGATTTGCTGTACTGCTGAAGCCTTCAAAGACACTCCAAAAGCTAAATTTTCATTCAGGCTATTTTGTTTTTGTTTTTGTTTTTGTTTTAAACTGTATGTCAGTGCCTGTGCCAAACATCAGCAGTCAACACAGGACTGGGATGATAACAAATGTAATGTTAATTACATGGTTATTGTTACTCATTTTTTAATAAGCTCTTTATATGCAATCAAATAATAAAGCTAAACTGAGGCTCTTTGCAAAGCATACTGTTCCCGAGCAAGCACATAAGAAGCCACAAAAACCTCCAGGAAGGGCTCCAGACATACATGTGAGATTTCTAACACTGATCTCCAGGTCTTCTGGCGACGCAGCCAGGGTAGCTAATCTAATAGCCTGGCAAAGATACTGGCAGAAAGAATAGAGCTATACATAAGGACACACATAACACTTCATCTCCATGCTCCCAACATCTCAAGTCACTCAGGAGAAGCAAACCAGATATCTAGAGAAGTATCTTTTTGCCTCCCCCTTCTCCCCACCAAAACCCCAGTGCTCATGGCAGACTTTTCCAGTTCCCTGAATGTTAAATTGTCACGCTGCAGTATTTCACACCTTGGTGGGAGCAGCAGCTTTATCCCATTAGGAGGGGGAAAAAAACTCCTGATCCCCACTTGGTATCAGCCTTGGAAAGGTCTAAGATAAAAGACATCAAAAAGCTCTGATGATTTTGTATGCAGGAGGATGACATTATTTTAGAGGATTCCCTCTGCCCTGTAAAGCTGGACTTAAGATTAGTAAGGTGCCTGGATTTGTTGCTGAAGGCAAGCAGACAATGGGCCTGGTACAGCGAGCTAAAATATCCTAAAACATTTCTAAAATACTTCATAATGCCAGACACAATCATATCTTTAACAGTAACACACAACAGCATAAAGGGTTTACTGACATGAATTGCAATGTGTTGCCTTGTTCCTGCGTGACAGTGTTACTATATGGAGCTTGTTCCCAGCAACAAAGCTGATAAAGCCAGATGCCATCCCTGCCAGCACACGTTGTGTGTCTGGGGCAACTCAGGGACCCGCTGACGGGAGGAAATCCTACTCCTCCCAAACACAGACTGGCAGCAGAAATGCTTCAAGCAGTTTCTCGGTCTTAATGACTGTACCAGCATTAAGGAAGAGGAGCAGGAGATGATTGTCGCTCACCCTCTCGCTGTATTGCCAAAGGAACCACGCAGTGAGGGACGCGTGAGGAGCCGTGGAGAAGGGAGATAAGGGAACGGAGTGGGGGGAGATGGGCTTTAGAGATACACACCCCCAGCTTGCCTATGGGAGTCTGTAAGAACGTACCTGAACGCTCACCTTTTGTAATACACCTGAGTGTTAGGAAAGTTTGGCTTTCAGTCCTTCTCTTGGCCCCGGTCAGTTCAGACCTGTGGAGGCTAAGGACCTGACCCAGCAGGCCTCAGTTATGTGACACTCCCAGAGAAGCATTTCAGTGAAGTCCAGCTGCAGGTGGAGTCTATGGGGCTGCCTGTCAGCAGTAGAAATGCTGCTTGGGGAAGGACAGCCAACATCTGTCCTAAATTCCCTCATACGGTGCTTTTTCCCCCCATTTTTTAAGCTTCTGTTTGGTATTTACTTCACAACCAGACCCTTCATGCTCTGCAAACACAGGCCCACAAAATGACTGAAGCACTGCTGGAACAAGACATCCAGAACACGATGCGAAGGGGAGGGGAAGAAATTAAAGGGAAGAAAACAGAAGGCAAAAAAAACAGCCAGCCCAGCAAACAGCATTTAAGTCTCTCTCTTCTTCTCTCATTCCCTTGTTCAGTCATTTCTGTCCTGCTTTGAGTGCGCTGTTTTTATCTTCTTCGCTCCCATATAAAAGCCCAGCTCCCCTAGCGAGCGTGCAGATGATGATTTGGCATTGTCCAGGACCATTATGCTGTCAGCTCTCAAAGAAAAAAAGGCTTGTAAAAATCCTGTAGTCAGACAAAGGCAGAGCGTGCGGCTCAGGACAGTTTGTACTGCCGCCTGCTAATAACCTTTCTGAACAATAGCTTACACGGAAAGATCTTCCACAGAACATGAAATTCCTCTTTCAGCTTCACCTTCACTTACTCCTAATTACTGTTCCACTCTCAGCTCTATGCGTGCTACATATGCAAATCCTCTTTCAACCTCTTTTGAACAGAGACAGAGGTGCGCTTCCTTCCCCCTGGCCCTGTTCTGGTGCCATCCTACCGCGCCCTTGCACGTGCACGAGTACTCCCAGTTCAGCCCTGGCTACATGCACATTCATTCATATACATGGTCTCCACCATTCCCAGCAACTTGGCTCCTCCTCTGCTCTCAGATACGTGGAGCTCAGCTTAACGCGTGCTATTTTTCTTTTTTAGCTTATTCAGAAATAGGAATCCATAAGAAAATTAAGAAGATGCCCAAGAAGGCCGTTTCTGTTAAAGACCTAAGGTAGGAACAACACCTTTCCCAAAGCACAGAAATTCAGCAAGTTTTCTTGAGGCAACATGTTTCTAAAGAGGGAAGAAACCACATCAGTGGTTTGAGTTGAGTTCGGATTGTCCCCATTGTCCCTGAGCCCCACCGTGGTTGGGTCCATTGCATTGGGTTTGTCTGCTCAACTTGTAGAGCCTCGTGCCCCCGACAGAAGAACCTAGGTGACCTACAACTGCTGCCCCCTCTTTGAGATAATCCTGAAATGACTGCATGTATTTGGCAGCATGTAAATGAGACCACGAAGGTGCTGTTTGAGCACAGCAGCACCTTGAAAGGAGACTGGAAATGGACTTGAAAGTGACCCTTGCTCTGTATGTACCTGAGACAAGGTCAACATGCAGAAACTCCAAAGACAAAAGCACAGGCAGGCTCTGATCTCTTGTAAACTTGCCTAATGCCAGATGTTACACTCCCACAATCGATGGTGTTAACTCTAGACTTACACCCATCTCCAAAAGGTCAGGATGTGGCCCAGACAGTTTACAGTGGGGTGAGCAAGAGCAAGCTCCAGGCTTGTGGGCTTTCAGCAGTGTATCTGCTGAGCTGGGACTAGTTCCTGTTCACTGCCTGTCGATTTTAATGAAAGTCACGTTATCTGAAGCTGAGGACAGGAAAGCTGTGCGGAATCCAAGGTTTTGCAAGTGTACTGAACAATAACAACATGCACTAGGGATGAAATCCACCCTGAAAACCGGGGCTGTCAGGAGCAGGCTTCTTTAAGCTCCGAGCTCTCTTCCAAGCAGGGCCGTATCCTGCTGTCTGTTACCGTGATGCTCATTCTGAATAATGCTACATTTAGCTCAGTTGACAAACATGTACCAGAGCTGGTGAAATAAAGGCCCACGCCTAATGAGACAAGAACCTCATTCAAGCAACAAAATATACTGTATCTATGATGAACAACAGGCACAAACTGCCTAGAAAAAGGCCACATCAAGTGAAAACCTGGATCTGTAAGGACTGGTTTGGTGTTCTTTGGGTGCACTGAAGGAATGTAACTCACATGTGGAGCTCCAGCTCTAGGCACTGGTCCAGCCCCTTCATTGCTACCAACAAGTTCACCAGCTCTCAGAAACATCACACATGCAGAAAGGACTTAGGTGGAGGAGATGTGGTGTCAAGGACTTTTGTAACCTTCTCCCTGGAGGTGTTGTAGGAAGGGATGGGGCAAAAGCTCTCTGGGCTGGAGCTGGTCTGACACCAGTCCACTAGGGATGTTCTAGCATACGTGAGCAGCCAGGATGGGTGGCCAAAATCCCAAAGCATCCTGTATAGCTCAGGATTTGGCCAGATGCCTGAAACGGGCTGGGAACCAAGCAGCTGTGGGGAACTGCAGTAACCCATACAGTCTGCTTCTCCCCATTACCACTTTCCTTGACCCATTCCAGACAGCCTCAAAGGTAAGGTCCACTCGCTGTGTGCACTCACCAAATCTGCTTTTAGTGAAACAACACCCCAGCACTCACACAAGCCCGTGTCAAGTCTGCCACTGTATTTGTAGTTTCTGGCTTAGATTTGATCTTTATTCTTTGTTGTTGTTCTTTTTTTTTCTCTTTCTTTTTCCACATTCTTCTTGTGCTAAAGCAGCATGAGCAGAATGAAATTCTGACATACTTTCCAACCCAAGATAGCTAGTGGCTTTACCTTCCCTAAAATAAATCATCCCACACTTCTTTGGAAAACATGAATACATATCCCTGTGGTCCAAGGCATCTGAAGCACACTGTCATTCTTATCAGCTGAAGGAGAGCCTTCAAAGGCCGTGGTGTTGTCCCCAGGTACCTCAGTATGCGGTGTTCAGAGCAGGGCCTGGATCAGCACAATGTTTTGCTCAATGTTAACGCCAGACATTCAGGTCTCTCTAATTTCCAGCACAGCCGAGCCCACTCAGAGAAGTTCATGGTCTTACCCAGCAGTGCAAGAAATGGGCTCTTTATGGAGTATGAAATCCATTTTCCCCAAGCCTTCATTTGGACTGTGCTTTATGACATGAGAAGATGCAGTAAGTGAATAAAGCACTACACTCTTGCTGAGTGATGGACAGATGAACCCAGCAGACTATCTGTGTCTCCCCTTGCCATTGCTGTGTATTTGTTGGACTGTCAGTCTTAAAGCCAAAATGACCCAGGAACCCAGACTTTCTCCCAGTTTTTCCCCTGCTCATTCCAGAAGAGGAACTGGAAACTAACATGGGAGTGAGGGCAAGGAGAGGGGAAAAGATCAGCTTTGGCACCTGCAAAGCTTAGATAAGAAGAGAAGTGATGAGCGAGGAGCTGGGACTCAGCTGAACTGCAGATGCAGCACTGCAGCCAACGCAGGGCGGCTGCAAGAGAGCCTGTACTGACTTCACAGCAATACCAGGCAGCGGGGGTGGGAAAGTGCTTATTGAATTCCTCCTCTTGGCAGCCAGCAAGATCAGGGAAGGGAAAGGGAAGCAAGCAAGGACTGAGGTCTCTCACCAGAACTGGACAGAGCTAAGAATAAAGCCCAAATCCCCATTTGAAAGCTGTTCCCTTAGTCACCCACCCCTAAGCATAACTTCAAGGTTTTTTCTTCATTCAGGGAGAAAACAATCATGTAAGAGACAAAAAACCCCATGAGTTACCAGTTACTGGAGTTATGGGAAGCAGCTCTGGGAACATATGCGGTTTTCCCCCCTTCACTCAAACCAGAAATTAAAATGTATTAATATCCGGGAGAATAATCTGCTCCAAGAGAAGAGATCATCTTCTGCACAGAGCACCCCTGTTTCAGAGACAGCCTAAGGAGGGCAGTGCAGTCCCTTCTGATTTAAAGATAACCTTTCTCCCGTGGTCATGTTCCCAGCTGGCATCACCCTGCTTGCTTTGGAAGGCAGCCAGAGCAATTTATACCAGCTAGCAATCCCACCCACCGTACTACTGGGTTTCCCTGGAGATGCTGCTCGGTACGTGGTCCCCGAGCCTCCCTGCTCTGCTCTGCCTAGGGTGGGATCCCAGCAGCCAGCCATTCCCTGCGTGCTGGTGAAAGCAGCTAGGCTCCTGCTCGGCCTGAGCATCCCGGCTAGATTTGCTGATGGCTTTGGGTTCATAGTCACTCACCGTACCTCCTCAGCCACCGGCTGAAGTGGGCAATTTACATCTCCTGGCTTTTCAGCTGTCTGGTCTGCCTGCCCACCTGCGCTCTGCTTCCCAGCTGTCTCTCTCCCCCGCACCCAATGCCGCTCGCTGCCTGGGCAGTGAAGCAGCACGGACAGGCTCACACCCTTTACCTCCGGCCTCAGCTTCTCGCAGCTGCTTCCACCCCAGAGCTTTCAGGCACTGCACTGTGAGATCCCACTGATAGGAAGAAATTGGCCTGCCAGCCCCTCGCCATAGACAGGTACACGGATGTTACTGCGGGGAACGAATGCCTCCTCCCTCTCTCCCCAGGACACAAAGAGGCCCTGTTCTCCAGCAGCGTCAAACACAGGTTCAAATAGTTAAGACTTCCCCAACACAAATGCAAGAAAGGAAGATGAAATGCAAGGGAGAGCAAGAAATTAGTCGTACAGAAGGCTCCTTTTAAAAGCAGTGCTCCCGGTCTAGAATCTCAGCGGTGCAGTCTTGAAGGCCATTAAATCAAGCTAGAGTGAAGTAACAGCAGAGGAAACGGTATGAAAAACAAAACAAAACCAAACCTCTTTGTAGCAATAATAGACGATATTTGGCCAAAGTTCAGGGAAGGAAGGTCGAGGAGGAGGTGGAAAGGGAGGGGGAGAACTAGAGAGTGCGTGCTTGTGAACAAACTCCCAGCAGCTTGTCAGACCTTAGGTCTTTTTTGCCAGCTTAACCTTCAGTCCGCGGACACGCTGGCTGGGATGTAGACCTTTCAATATGCTTGTTCCGTGGAGCACAGGCCGTGGGGCCAGATCGGTCCCTCCTGTAACTCTGCCAATTTTAGCAGGCTTCAGTGCAGCTGTGTTGTGGTGAACTTATGAGCTAAGTGTACATGTGAAGGTTGCAACTGGATCTGTCTTCCCATGGGAGTGAGTATTCTTGCTTCCCCAAGAATATCCTTGAAATAGATGGAGATGTTTGTAATAAAAAGAGGATAATTGGGCTTGCCATAAATCTCTGTGATGTACTTTCAACAATCCCTGCACCTTGTGTGACTTAGCTTGGGGGGCACTTTCTAAGTCACAGCAATGGTGTATACTACTGGCAAAATAATTTTTGGAGCACCATATATCAAAGGAAAAACTAGGGCACCACACAAAATATTTGTTCTAGTTTCAAACAATCACCACTTGTGGCCGTATGGCTCAGCTACCGAGTAGCAGCCAGGAATGACTTCCACAGTTGTGGCAGAGGATGGGGGTAGATGCAAGTAGACACAGGGATTGCATTGGAGGTAGCACAAATCCACCTGTGGCCTGGCCAGCCTGCAGACACCTGTTTTCCTACCTATTTCCCTCCTACAGCTGAGAACAGCTGGCTGCCAGGTCAATTCTGCATTACCTACAATCAGACTGTGAGATGCAATCAACAGGCTGCTAATAATATATTTATCTGACAAATTGGAAACCCACTGGAAAGGCCTGAGCAGGAATGCTGAGGGGTGAGAGCAAGAAGGATGTGGGTAACCTGAGAAGAGGCCATAAAACAGCAAGAGAATGACCAGAGATGTAGGACACAAGAGCTACAAGGAAAGACAAAATCAATGGTACTTGCTCAGCTTTAAGAAGACTGAAGAAGGATACAATAGAAGTGATGAAATCGTGAAATCCCACAAAACAAACAGGCAAGCAGATAATTTGTCCTAGGAGGGTGTGGAGTCTTTCAAAACAAGCTAGAGAAACACTTATCAGGAATGACTCAGGAGGAGCTTACCCTGCCATTATTCAGGGATACGGACTAGCTGGCTTGTAGCATTTCTTTGAGACCTTTGGTCCATACATCCACTGTAAGATGAGCATTGTGCACCCACCAGCAGAGTCTAGCCACTAGGCATAATTTCAGTGAAGGTAAGAACATAACAGTGAGAGGGAAAGGGGTGGAAAAGAACACAGGACTCCTTACAATTCAAATTGAAATGCTACATCAATATGCTGGATCAAACTAACTCACACATGAAGGATTTCCTTGTTATCATATTGGCTGCAGCATTCAAGACATGCAGTCACGCTAACTTGCTATGAACCTGCACCAAAACTCATCCCAGTGAGTGCTTTCCTCACCTGTGGCTCCTCAGCCCCAGCCCGGACAGGTACGAGGACTGGCGCTGTGATGGAGTGCCATGGGATTGCCTCCAGCACCAGCCACACTAAGTCACAGGAGCTCACCCCAGCTGGCCAGTGACTTCCTAAATATGTGGAAACCCTCCTTCCCAGATGGCATTTTACAGATGGGGACAGGGAGGAGGAATAACACCATCAGAGTTCACTGTCACTGGGGCTGTGCATGCTACCTCCAGCTAAAAGCAGAACAGGATATTCCCAGGGAAGAGGGCCAGTATGAGTCCCCTTGCTTTGTCTAGTAGCTTACTAATGGTCAGCTGCCACTTATCAAAGACTTCTCTTGGATCCCAACCAAGAAGACATGCCCATTTTCACCTTCGACCTAAACTTGATGAGCAAGCAATCTCTGGTGCATTGTGCATGAAAACAATGGTGATTTCTGAAGAAATACAGCTCTGCCCTTGACAAACAGGGTTCTGCTCTCATGAATAGCACCCTTTTTCCAGAAATGGCTGAAGGCTTCTCCTTAGCATGACATTAAAAGTGAGGCTTCTGTCTCTGAGCAGAAAAAAACCTGGGCTTTCTGATCATTTACAAACAAAAGCCACTGCAGTCCAAGCTCTCTCTTGTAAAAAACAAAGGGGCTTTAGCTGCAATGTGATGGCCAAATTCCCAGGTGGGGGTGTAGTTACTTTCTGCCTCCCTTAAATCCACCTTGGCAGTTTAAGATTGGACATGGTGCAAATTATGGAAGACAAATGGCTGCTGTGTCAAGCCCTGGAAAGAGGCAAAGCAAACCCTACACAACAGCTTCTTTAGTGCCCTGCTACAGAGTCAGCCAGATGCCAGGGCCTAGATTGGAAATTATAAGTCAGATCCTCAAATGGAGCAAAATGACCATGCTCCAAGTCAGCACTGATTTACATCAGCCAAAATCCGGCCAGCTGATCTCACACTGGATCAAATTATCTGAGTTTCTGGACTCCATAACACCCATCCTGCTCTGTGCATGCGAATGAGAAATGGCATGTTCACAAATATGTCAGCTCATGGATACACACAGATTGCAGGGACATCTGGCTGACGGAAACTTTAGGGGACATCGAACTTGTGGCAATGGAAAGAAATCCATTATCTGACTAAAAGGTTAGATACGGTAAGAGGAAAAGTACTTGCAATCAGCCTGTTGAACAGAGACCTCCATGGGGAGGGTGCGAAAAGCTCACCACTATTAGCCAGTTTCTGTTAATCAGCTTTGAAAGAATTCTGCCTAAGCATGCCTAAGTCTTGCAAACAGCAGCTTGAGCCACACGTAACACAAGCAGGTGCTGTGAAAGTACCTCTAAAGCCTCCACTCCTGCCCTGCAGCCCCCCTGGCTCTCTCAGCCCTGGGCTCCCTGCCCCAGCTCTGCCCCTCAGCCTCATTGCACCACCGCCTCATCGTCCATCACGCCGAGCTGTTTGATGCCCTAGGTGCAGCTGCCATGTCCACACCAAGCCGAGATACCATTTTCAGAGCCATGGTCAGAAAGGCCACACCTGATGCCAGTGGCCTAAGCCACTAAGCCTTCTCCCCGAGGGACTTTGATTCTGCACAGTTGTCACCTTTCCGGTTGGCCTGGCTCCCTACTTAGTCCTCAGTGCTTATAAGCAGTTGGTGTGTATAAGTGACTGAGCAGCTGCTGAAAGAGAAGGAGCTAAGAATCATTTAAATCATTAGGTTTTCATCAGATCTCATTCTGCTGCTGGAGTGCCCTGGAAGCATCTGTTAATAAAGGAGGGGGGTGTGTGTGGGGGGGAAATAAAGCCCCTCTCCCTCGTGTTGAGATATCTTTTTCTATCCAGCTGCACCCAGAATGAAAGAGCTATCAAAGAAAGCTCCCCCATTAGCCATCAATTCAGAGCAACTTCAATCAGTCAGTTCTGCTGGAGCCTGCGGGAATATCTCCCCAGCAGCCTCCTACATGCTGCACTTGAGTGCTCAGAAAGAGCCACATTAAACCTGCCTGCCATCAATCCGGGGGCCTCCTTCTCTGTAACTTAATGAGGTGAGCTGGTTGGCATCGTTGACAGGGAGCTGAGGAGTTAAAATGGAAGCGGGAGAGCAAACCACCCTGGCTGGAAAGGCCTGCAGGCCGAGGCGGAGCAGCCAAGCCACCTGCCCTCTGTCACGGGGCTCCCTGCAGGTCTGTGGCTTGTTTTGGAGCCACAGCAGGCCCAAGAGAAGTTGAGAGGGATGGAGGGCAGCAGCTCGCTGGGGCAAGCCCCTTGTCTCTCCCCCTACCAGGCTGACAATGCCTGTTGGCATGGCCTGTCCCTGCTACCCCCATCCAGGAGGAGGTGATGTTCTCCCTCATCCCCACCATGCGGCCTCCTCCAACACCATCCCATCTGATACCGGCACGTGGTGTGCCTGGTGATCGAGTCTGGCGAGGAAAGGCCGTGCCTGTTATATGCTGCTCTAGCGAGGGGGCAGGTGGCTGTGTTTCCACGTATTTTGCTTTCCCAGCTGACACAAACCCTCCCTGTCTGTCATGCAGCTGGAGAATGGCTGAGCTGCACAAAACCAAACAGAAAAATTGTCTTTCCCAGCCATTTCTAAAGATCTGGGGAAAAATAAAACAAAACAAACAACAACAAACCACCACAAAAACAAAAACCATGACTTGAGACTCAGGCTTTGCCTCCAAACAGACTAAGATGGACATAACTAAGTCAACTTCCAAATACGTCTAATACTGCACTGGCATTATATCTAGGTCCAATGTATGGGTTGGACCTGGCCATCATCCGTACTAGCAACTCCTAAGACACCTTTCCTCATTAGAAAAGTGCCTAAGACACCTTTATTTTTTCAAAGAAAGGTGCTCCTGGCAACAGCCAGCTCCACAAGGGCAATTTCACTGCTGAGTTGGTGTTTTCTGCTCTCTCTTAGCATCTACTAGACAATTTTATTTCCTCTTCCTTTTCTGGGGAGGAACTGCTACTGCTAAAGGGAGACTTCCCAATACAGGAATACCTCCCCTCTTGAATGACACCTGAAAATTGTTCTTATTGTGTACCAGAAGCTATAGGTTGAAGTGGGAGGAGTGTTGTGATGACAGGACAGGAGTCATGGATTAAGTACTGACCAACAAGGATGTCTAGACCTGCTTTTTGGAGTAGGTCTATTGCTTCAAGAATCCAGAAAAGAACATGAAGTATAGGGAAGTTGCAAGGCCACTATTGATGTGGTGTACCTGACTTTCCTGGATCATTAGGTTTTCTCCTTCAAAATAAATTGTCCAAGGCAAGAAGCTCTGTATGGCCACTTCTACGAGCATAGCAGTGTATTTTCCTTGGCACTTCTGTGATCTGAGTGCTCAAGAGGAATTAGCAGTTCATAATGACCAGCAGCAGAGGGCCTGCTTTGATAGTTGGTAGTAAGATGCCTCAAATAATGGTGAGATATGTTGTACAATGAGCGTGCTCCTCCTGTCATAAACACTCCTATCATCTCTGTACTTGGTTGGAAGTAGCAGCCCTTCTTCAATCTGCTTCTTTCTTCCAGGCAAGGAAACATCTTGGTGTTGCTGTCAGAGATTGCCTCAGTGAAGAAGGGTATACAAGACTGAACACTATGCCAATGTGTTGTTGGCAAAGCAGCACGTTGTATGTCTCATCTCTTGGTGCTCTGAGCTTGTGTGTGCAGAGAAGAGAGCAAAACAGAGGGGACAATATTGACACTCCAATCTGTCCAGCAAACACGAATCGAGCCACCCTCACCTGCTGGGTCCTTGATGCTGCTCAAAGAGTTCTTTGATCAATAATATCAAAGGACACCGAGATATCAAGGAGCACCAGCATGGAGTCTTGACCTCCATCTGTGTCTAGAAAGAAGTCATCCATCAAGATGAAACCTCTTTCATGCTCATGTCCCAGGCCTGATCATGCAGTGGTACAGACTGTGGAGGAGGTTAAGCACTACTGCACTGAGCTCATTGCTCACCTTTCTCTAGGTACTTGCTCTGGAAGGGCACAGTGGGAATGTGGTGGTATTTAATAAAGGAGCAGGCTGACAGCTGACACAATCCAAACCCGCAGGCACCAATAAGAAACTTCAGTCTTTCACCTCATACCTTCTGTAGATGGAGCACAAACACAGTTTAGCTCTGCCCTCCCTAACCAAAAGGGAGGGAAGGCAGCTGGACTGCTTTATGCTGGAGAATGCAGCTGAATATAGGTTCTTTCATCATCCAGCATAACATGCATGCAAAGCCCTCTCTTGAAGGTATGATTTGTCATGGTACTCCCAAACAAGCCAATGGCTAGTGTGTATGCAGTTTGGTGGTCCGGAGAGTGATCTACTGTGGATGCAACAACATGACAGTGCTTAAGGTACTTGCACAGAATCTGCTCTGTTCTGCAGCTGGTTCCTGCTTTTGGCATAACAACAGGAGTTTCAGGGCACTTTGCTCAGCCTCTGCTTGAGGGAACTTCTCCCCAGTAACACATCCTGGGGACAAGAGGCTAAGGTGTGCCTTCACGAAAGTGCTGGCCAGGAGCCTCAGAGACTGTCCCTGCCTTTCTTTGGCTTCACTTTCTGCCTCCCATCTAATTCTGCCCACCCAGGGACTGCATGGGGTCTGTTAACCCTATTCATACTGCTGCTTCTGCTCTGTTCCTACTCTATCCCTAAATAAGGTAGGCTGAAAGGAGGGAAAAAAAATTAAAACGAGAAAAAGTAGCAGAGAGGCCCCAGCACACAAGTACAGGCATGTTTGTAAGATGTACAGACATTTCATCTCCTCCCTGGTGGCAGCTTCACCTCCTTGCTTGCAAAAGGAGTTTTATCACTCAAAATGCATCAGATGAATAAGAAGAAAAGGTTAAAAAGTACTTTCACCACTGCCAAAGTCCACAAAGCAAAAATAAATGTAATAGATTGCCCCCCTCCCCTTGCATCCCTACACATCTTTCACTTGCAATGGGATCTTCAAGGTCTTGTAGTCATGAAAATGATTACACCACTGCTACCAGCAACAATGTCTTGTTGGTGCATTTCACTTGGCATGCATGTGGATGCCTGTCAGGGGAATATCTCCATGCTCACACATTCATTTACATGCAACAGTCTGTTTTGTTCGCAGTTCAAGTGCCCATTTGTGCTTGGGTCTTTCAGTGTGTATAGCTTTCTGTTTAGGATGTATAATACGACTCTTTCAAATCTGCAATAACAGACAGCTTACGCTAGTGTCAGACTGAATAGATGTACTCATTGATTTCTGTATCATTTGTACGGTTCAGCTTGCATTCAAATGACTCTGTTAGGAGTATTAGGCCTGATCTACAAATAATTTTGTTATCCAGATAGTAATAGTCTCATTAGGAGTAGGAGGTTGTAGTCAGGTATCTCTCACTCCAGTCCCATAACCTCTGAAGGTACTATCCCTTACCCATGCTTAGCGTTACCTCTTAGCTGGAGATTATTGCTCCCAGCACCTCGTGCTCCACTTAAGGCAAAATTCAACAACAACCTCAGCAAACTCAGATGACTTCACGTTGAAACAGATTAGAGAAGTTTGACACTATCCCCTTCTTCCTATACAGAACTGCAACCCTCAGTAGGGAGATGATATAAAAAAAAAAAAAAAAGGAGAGAGATGAAAAAGGGGGCAGTGCTTTTGTGCTTTTGGAACTAATACTTAAAAAGTCAATGTCTGGAACATACCTGTGTATATGCTGGGATAGCATATTCCAGGTCCTGTACAGCTGCGCTGCTGTAAAGCACTGTAGAGCTTTTACAGAATATGCATTAGGTGGTATGGCACAGCCTCAGCTACATCAATGCACTTGAAGTGGCACAACTTTATGCTTTCATAAGGCCTTAACAACAGATGAAAGACTCTGTCCACACTGCTTTGTCACTCCATAGTAACTTTAATCCCATAAATTTAAAGCACAAGACAAATGCAACAAATAAACCCTCCCAACATGCACCAATGCATGTGAGGTATTAGAGCTGGTTTAATTTTCGCAGCAAAGAACTTACATGAATAATGGATCCTTTTATTATGCTCATGAATTATCTGTGAGCGGGCTGTGAGCTTTATGAACATGTCTGCTGCTCAAAAATTTTTAATGAACAGTTAACGTTAACAAATGTCACTGTACTGGATTACGGTAACGCTCTTTGCTCCAGCACTGTGATGTTTGCTTGTGGTGACCTGGGTCACGTGAAAGCATTTAGCCTCCTTGGAGCAAGAATGGGAACCTCGTTAACAAGGACAATTACAAATGAACTATATTTGCTCATACTTGAGCTGCTGGCTTCTGATTCCGTTTGGATAGGTGAGCAATCACACACCAACCTTAATGTGAGCAAGACCTTATATACCACGAGTACTGAGAACAGGGAATAAAAAACGCCATCAAGAGAAGCAATTAATTGTCGAGACATTCTCGACTGTCTTTGGACACCAGTTCAGCCATTATTCCTAGACTTTATAAAGTATCTTTATCTGTATTTTACAGATGGAGTAAGTGGCACACAAGGAACAGGCGTAACTTTCCAGGGTCACTTGTTCAGACAAACTATTTAACTCCTTATCTACTCTATATGATGTTTCCACTAAAATAGTGAGGGGCCTCACTTTGCAAAACCGAGCTAGAAATCTCAGCTGAATGAGCTCTCTAAGGGGATTTCTTGCTTGAGATGATGAAGAAATAGCTTGAGGTTGGTCTATTTCCTTCTAGTCAGCCACTTCCTTCCCCAGTTGAATCTGAAATCAAGAAGCATCTAGGCATGTAAAAAGGAGCAATCATTGTAAGAGAAACTAGCCCCCAAGCTTTCAAATCTCCTAGAGAATTTGTGCTTGAAATCACCAACTGTGTCCAAGTTCCGAGCCAGTTCTTATGCCCACACCTGCTCACTGTATCCAAGGTAGGGATTAAATACATTAACCTACTGAAACCAAGGAAGAGGAAAAACAGCCTGAACTGAGATGCAATGCCGAGTTCAGGAATAACAAGACTGGCTCCCCTGAAAGCTGGATTTTACTTTGGACAAACAATAGCTGCACAGCCCGAGATGTGCTCCCTGAAAAGGAGGAAGAGGGCTAGCAGAATAGAGCTAATTAAAACCAGCTTGGTAGAATGGGTTGGAACCATTTTCTTTAAATCTTAGTCCTTATCTATCTCTATGTCATAATGCCATCTCTTCTTGCAGATCATCTATTGTTAAACCCATCCACCCTCCTCTCAATCCACTGCAATTAGAACCAAACATTTCCTTTGAATTAGCACATCAACACTCCCCTGTCCCAACTAGAAACAGTTTTGCCTGAGGGCACTGAAAAATATTCAATGGCAGCAGCACTCTGCCGTAGGCATTACCTTGCTATTTTATCCTCATCACAGAGCTCTATTTAGTTTTCCCAGGGCAGCAGACAGGCACAATGGAAACCAGAGCTTCTCTTTCCAGGGAAGCCTGGCTTTGCGGATCTTCACGGGTAGGCTCCCTGTGCAAAATTAGATTTCCACGTGGACAGAAAACAACAGACTCTTTTCACTTGCCTCTTTTCTTTGGTCCTTGGCAGTCAGTTTTTGACCTAGAAATCATGCTGCCAAAAAGACTCATGTGTTTAAATAGTCTGTACCACACATTTCTAAAACCTCCAATTTCTCTGGGCTCTCCACCCAAAACTATGGGGATGTGCTAAACCTGGACACTTCCCCACCACACCAGTGATGATTCTCTCTGAGTTGTTATCCAGCTGCTGGTGGGAACACACCCGGACATAAAATTCCCAAGGCAAAACTTCCACCATGGGAGATGCTGCTGCTGGGATGCATTAATGCAACTCCAGGCTTGCAGCATCTTGCCTGCAAGGTAAATCCCCCACTAATTTCTTATTTTTAACTCCCAGTGGATCACGTTATGTTGATTTTGATGAAAAAGTAACCTATCCACCAAAATCAAATGAAAGTTAAAACAAACAATCAATTAAACAACTCCCTGCATAACCCAGCCCCAAGGACAGAAGTGAATACTAAAAATCTCACCGCGTGAAGTACACCTTATATCCGCATCATGCACACATTACTGTTCTGGCCATTTCTGAGACTGGTCAGGTACTTCTACCTGTAAATAATCTGAAAGCGTGGACCACCAGGGGTGAATGCTTTAAATTGGACCAGATTTAGATGGGGAAATCCAAAGGTAAATTTGTTTTAACGCTTAACACAGAAATGCCTTCTTATTTTAAAGAAACTGACCATTTTCATTGCATTTCAACCGCATACACTCAGTTTGCCACCTCATCTGTCCTTGGGTGACCTCGAAATCGCTTTTCCCCAAATCAAGCTCTGATTGAACTTCCAGGTCTTCAAGCTTTCATCCTCACTAAACAAGCACATTCTCAAATGGAACAAGTGCACGAGCAATTTCCCTCGAACACCAAGACTAAGCACATGGAAAATGAATCTCTTCTGTTCTTCAGTAAATTAATCACAGGATCTTTTATTTTCCAGTCTCACAGTTTACTCTGTGAGGAATAACTCAAACCCCTTGCATTTGGCGGCTAGACAAAGCTATTAGGAATCCAGTTTGATTCCGTGCAGTTACGCCAATGTCAGGATACTGCAACTCCAGCATCGGGACTCCTGGGGAGCGACTCCCGTAACTAATTCAAAAATGAAAGGATAGCTGCTCCTCTGCTTCCTGCACCCTGCCATCTCTAAGCAATTACTTATGTGCCAGCATCATTGTAAATCTGTGCTTTAAATACTGTGAAAAGCCACTGAAGCTACACAGCAACTTAAACCCAGAAACACTTATTAGTACCTGCACTTACAGCGAAGAGACATGGGCCTGCCTCGTTTGGGTGATGAGAGCATTTGCAGAGCTTTCTAGCCAACGTGAAGGTGTGTCTCTGACTGACAGGTCACTTGGGCTTTCTGTTCCTCCCAGCAGACTACTGATGTGTCTCACCCCTTCCTTGGGATATCGCCTTTCTCTGCCATGCAAAAAGGCAGTAGCTAACATTTTATGCTCTGTGAGAGTGGTGTTACACCACAGGTTTAAGGCCTTCTCTCCAGAACTCTTGCCAGCCGAGGAAAGACTTTCACATGAGTTACCCTGGACTTGGGTGAAGATCTGACAAGAGCCCTTTGGTACTAGCTACCCCTCCTAACAGCAATCTCAGACTTTGAAACAACTCAGAGCATGATGTAAAATCTTCATTGGGCATGCAGATAAATGTATTCAGTGTCTTATTGACCTATTTTATAGGCCTACGTGGCTCTCTTCGCATTGTGCAGGACACTCCCTAGCTATAAGAACTTCTGCTTCACAATAATGTAAGGAGGTGTTTTTAAAATGCCTTGCTAGTGAGGAATGGAGGCAGAAGGGGATGAAGAACCATCTTCTGACCAGCTACCAAGACAGCTAAGGTAGACTCGAGGGTGCACAGTGGCATCCAGGTGCAAGAGAGCAATAAACAAACCAGATCTCCTCTCCTCCAGGGCTGTCAAGCCTGACTCCCTCTGCAGTCAATGGGAAATGCTGCTGCAACAACACACACAAAACCTGTGTGCTGCGTGTACAGAGATTTAACACCACACGGCTGAAGGGATGAAGCAAGGGAGTTCATGTTTCCAAGTGATTCATATTACCTAAGCAGTAGAAGTCTCTTCATGCCATGCCATGCTGTTTAACCTTCCCGAGCTAGTATAATGCTTTCCAAAGTGTTTTATTTTATTACAATACTGGCAGCGTCCTGCTTTGAAAAGCCTTAAATGCTCTGGCAAAGACAGACTTAGATGTTTTAGGAACACAGTTATCACCAGTGTATTTGGCCCTGTCCCTTGGCAGTAACTGGTCAGTTCACCCCCCATTGTAAGCAGTGTACCTGGAGTTACCTGCTGGAGTCCTGTTGTCAGGACTCTTAGAGCAATGGGTTAAAGATTAAAAGGATCCTTCTGAAATGTAAACTTGTAATGGCTGCAGTACAGTGCAGTGATGTAAAATCAATGCAGATGCGAGCTTTAACACAGAGGTAATGGGAAGGCAGAGACATAAATAAGGAAAACTACAAGTGAGGAAAGGGCTGGTAATAGAGGAAAGCGCGCAGCAAACACAAGGTGCTGTCATTTAGGATAAATAATGCTGAGCTCTTGCACAAGGATTTTCCAGACATGCAGCCCCAAATGCTCTAAAGATGATCTAATTCCTCTGTGCAGTTGAGGAAACTGAGGCACAAAGAAGGGGTGCAGTTCGCCCGGGTCACCTATCCCATGCCAAATGCATAAGCAGCCTTCAGGTTTCTCAGCTTCCCATTCCAAACCCCACCATGCTATGTTAAAATGATTTGTTCCACCATTCCTGCAGTCTTTCTCCAGATATGCTTTGCTGGCTAACAATAAACCCAGCTTGCTGCTAAGGTAAGGGTTTCCTTAGTCAGGGAGAATATGTCTGTATTAATGTACTCCTCTTCCACACTCCACTTTCTCTTTATTTTCAGCATTTACACAGGTACAAAAAGGTTTGTTACCCAATTCAATACCATGTACCTTTGCATAAGGCGAGTGTCACAGCTGAATGCACACTGGAAGGGTTTAAATACGTATTCTGCAGAAGTACCATACAGAAGTAAACCATAATGCCTATTTCTGTCCTTTAACGTTTTTAAAGCTATTCCACTCCCAGAATTACTGCAGCCTCTCAGATAGGAAGGCCACACACAGGGCTTTGTCGCCCTTGTTGTCCTACTCTACAGCCTGACAAAATATTCCAGCTAAAGGATGCTCCTCCTGAAATAAATGTTTTCTGCTGCAGATGTACCGTTCTGATAATCTATTTCCTTCTGAAAAACTACTTCAGTAGGAAACTTTGTTTCGATTTCAATTGAATTTTTAAAAAACACTCATCTGGACAAAAAACAGGAAACATCTCATTTTTGTATTTGCCTTGCTCTCTGTCCATTTCCCCACTCGATGCCTTCGCATTTTCATTTATCTCCTCTTTCCTTTTCTAGCCTTCTAACTTTTTCTGACTTTTGAAGTTGTTGCACAATAAATGGACAGTTATTAGCTAATTAAAAAATGGAGATTATCCCCAAAATTACAAAGTGGAAATTGTACATACTTTCAAAGTATGCATGGCATTATCGTAACACCACATTCAATGATGGCGAATAAAAAAGATGTATTGGAAAATAAATTCTTCAATGCCCCATTTAAAGGTATTATAAAATCAAAGAATCCACTGCATTTTTAATTTTGCAAAACAGAAATAGCTTCCAAGGGAAAAAAATAATCCTCTTTAAAAAAAAAAAAAAAATCACCTCTAATGTTTCTCTTAACCTAAAATAAACATAAGCACCACTTATCTGTCATCATGCATTGTTACTCTTTCCAGCTTGCTGGCAGCCTGCTGCAAGTCCCTCTTGGGATTTTGCTTCTTTTTCAGAGGTAGGTGTTACTGTCCTGGTTCTGTTGATATCTAATCCATTATTTCTGGACTTTTCTGTGTTCCTTTCAACAACTGTCAAAAGCATTTCCTTTTCCAAAGCCACTACCCTCTCTTTTCCCCTTTATCACTTTCATTCATTATCTAATAAATCAATGAATAAACAGTGATCATTCTTCTGGAGAGGCAGTGGTAGGAGTCCAGGTGGTGAGAAAAAAATAATCTATTAGAATATAAAATTCCATATCAACCATTAAAACCCCAGAATGTTCTCTCCATTTGCCCAGACTCTGCAGGGTTCAGAGGCCTGCCTAAGAAAAAAATGGTGTTTCAGGTATAGACATTTGTCAGAGTTTATAACCCACCCACAGCCTAAGAAAGTTATTGTTAGTACTTGTAGGGAAGGTGACCACTTAAAAGAAATGCTCCGCTTCAAAGACCCAAAGGGTCCTGCTACCGTTGCCCTGTCTTTCCGACAGCTTTTGGTGCCATGGCCAGGTTTTGATTGATTACTCACTCTCTCACACGGTGACTCTGCTAACACTCAGAATACTTTTAAATCATCAATTCCTTCCATCGTTCTTGGGACAGGGCCATACAGGAAGCTTCTCAACAGTCTGGGTACTTTTAATAATGGACAGTCAGGCCTGTCCAACGTGCTTGTACTGGACATGCAGCTATCCAGCAGGGAAGACATCCTCAGGTGCAAATACTGGCATGCTCTCCATCACTGTACAGTTACAGAAACCTCTATTTGTAGGACATATATTTTCAATCTCTGTTCTACAAATATTACTCCAAATCAGGGCATACAATTCACCTGTTTCCCCGTTTTATGTAACTGGTATAGTAAGGTTACTCGTGATCCACAAATAATTTATCACATTTCTTGCCACTCAGACATCTTCTTCAAAGTCAGAAGAAGGTCTGGGAGATAGGGAATATACACATTCAACAGCTGCTCTCTACATTGTTGGTATGGAAACATGCACCTCTCTTTGATCACTCTTTCCTACCTCAAACTTTCAAGATCTTTTGTCTAACATATGACAAGCCTAAATCCCAAACTTTAATAAGCTTGGAGTCTTCAAAATGAATTAATTCCCAAATTTGCCAGTACCCCTTAAAAATCACAGATCAGATAAAAGAGTTAAGTCTATCAACTAAATTGTATTGTCATACGGTTAAAAACGTTACAGACTAAGACCTGAGATTTGAACCTGCTCAGGTCAACACAGCATATGGTTTAAACGCACCGGTGTACAAGTGGGCCTGTCCAAAATCACCTCCCTGAAGGACTTCATTCTTTGTCCCATCAGACTGCCCTGGGGTTTAAATTGCTTGCATAAACCTATGCTCCGTCCCATGAGGTCCACAGCACTTGTCAGACCCAGGGAAGAACTCTAAGTGCAAGTACATCTCCGTGTTGGCTGTAGGGATTTCATCCACACGGTTCCTGTACAGCAACCTCTGCCACATCGTTCGGAGGCTCTCAAGCTCAGAAG
Organism: Heteronetta atricapilla; assembly: GCA_011075105.1. Taxonomy (NCBI): domain Eukaryota; kingdom Metazoa; phylum Chordata; class Aves; order Anseriformes; family Anatidae; genus Heteronetta; species Heteronetta atricapilla. Next base: position 86,660,792 of record CM021731.1, on the reverse strand, counting down.
GACAGAGGGGAGGCCCAAACTATCAGCAGCAAACCCTGACCCCCGATTTCCAGCCAGTGAGATGATGTCAAACGATTTGCTCTGCCTTCTAGTGGTGATCCCAACATCCAGCAGGAAATCTGCAGAGATTTTCGGAAGCTGCTACGCTTTACAATTTCAAAGGTTTACTGCCTTTTGCAGGCTGCTGTGAGACAGGGCGGTCCACTGGACCTTTCGGTCTGAGAGGGGATGCACCTCGCCCTCCAGCATCCCACGACGAAAGCAAACATGCGTGGCCCACAGAGGGCAAACAGCTCGGACAGATAAAGCCAGAACAGAAACCTCCTCCCACTTTTGACTTGCCAGCAAGAAATACCTTTCTGTTGCCCCGTTTTTAAAGGAAGTCAGAGCAGGTAACAACTGAGTCGAGTTGCACACGACGGCAAGAACTTCGCTTCAGAAGAGCTGGCATACCAAATTGCTCTGTATCTCCCCTCATTTGTACAAAGCCTTCCTTTGTCTGTCCCCTTCTTGACAAGGCTCTTGATATTTTGTGCTTGATGCGTTTTCCTGTGTACGGGCTGATCAATGGCTTTTCAGGGCACATCACACACCCAGCTGCGTTTTCTTCTCCAATTTCTGTTTTACAGTTTGTAGCAGATCCTACTGCTCTAAAGTTAGCATACAACAAGATATAAACTCAGACCCTGACAAAAAAACGTGCACATTAACACAGTGAAAAACAGATGTTGCAACCCTTTGGAGGGTTCTCTTTCCGGCTTCATTTAGTGTCTGCTTAAACACCCTCTGTAACTTGCACGTGTTACATGTAGCTTTCTGTTTGCCAGAAAGGGCACTTCCCAGAGCTAGGACCTCCTGTTCTCACCTATTTGCAGCTCTTCCTCTTCTCCAGCATTGCGCTAGGCATGGTAAAATGTAGAAGCTTCCAGGTCAGGCTGCTTGCACTGGGACAGGAAGCTGTGCATTGCCAGGAACCGTCTGCTCATTCCCCTCCTTCCCTCACAGTCATGAATTCAAACCATTTTTTTCTGAGCAGGCAGAATGCAAGAGGGTGCTTTGCTCCCCTCCGAGACCATGGAGAGGAAGCTGCCTGCACTTTGGCAGTCGCTGAATAAAAATACTTTCCTTGGGTGAAGTGGCTCCTCCCCAATCCTTCAATTTGACAATGATGTCCTAAGTGCAGCAAAGTTATTATGCTTCTCTCACCTAAGACACTCCAATCATGAGTATTTCAGTGGAGGAAAGGTGAGCCAGATCGAGCCAGCTTGGAAGAAAGACAAATGACTGCCCGTCGCCACAACCTGATCTGAGCAGCTTGTGAGTTTGAAGGAGAGCTATGATTGTATTTTACCTCATTAGTTTTCATTCCCCTGCTTCTCCACACTCCCCACAGGCTGTGTGAAGCTGTATGTAGAAAGGAAATCTGGCACAGAAGGGGAAGAGGCCATGCCCCTGGGACTCCAGGTTTAGTGGAACCCCTCTGAGATAGGCTGTAGATCTTGGGGGTTCCTGAGGAGCATCTACGGGCCATGGGGAAGGTCCCAGTGATGACACCTGCACCCCTGTGAAAGACGGCCTGCTGTCCCCATGGGCGTTATGGAAATGACACAGGAATTGCTGTGCCAGATTCTCTGGACTGTGCTACGCTCAAAATCAAACTAGATGTTCCCTCACGGTCTTCAAATTTAGCTACAATAAAGTCTTATCATGCTTCCCTTTTTCCCTTAATGTAAGGAATATTTCTTTCCAAAGCCCAGCTACATTTTTTTTTTCAGCTCAAGAGAGCCAGCTTTTTCGACTGAGAAAATTCAGAGGTCGTTTCTTTTCTCTGAGATTTACTCCTTCTTGTTACTCACTCTTTGAACCATGAGAAACGACAGTGGCTGTCTTAAAAGCTGCTCTCACTGACTAGAGCACAACCATTCTGGGTGCCTTGCGAGAATGGCTCCCAGGTTTTGGGGACAGCCATAGCCAGAAACTTCCCAGTCTGTGTCTGTTGGCTCCCCCTTCTTGAACTTGAGGATTTGTCATGAGTGAGGTTTTGAGCCCAAACCAGTGAGCTCACCCAGACACAATCTTTGAGACGGACTGGGCATCACAGTCTGTTCCTCATACTGGAGATCAGAAGCAGCAGCACAAATGCCTGGGAACCTGTTTTATGGGTTGATTTATAGAGTTACCACAGCTGTAGTCTCTCTGGAGCAAACGTCTGAGTGTGTTTTGCTAAAACTTTAAACACGACAACTTCAGCCAGTCATGGTAGTGGTCTTCAGCCTCATCTTCCCAAATGCAAGGGAGTCAGGTCATCCAGTAAAAGGCCCAGTAAATGCTGACTCTTGAGCAAATGCATGCTACTTTGCATGGCAAAGGTGATTTAACTCAAATCTTTGGCAGGCTGTTAAGGAACGGGCACATAGATGCCTACCATCTATCTTCCCTAGGCATGCTAATGACAGGAGCCCCCTACAGAAGCGTGGCAGAGGGACCATGACTCTCTTCTCATTTCATATGTGCAAACACAACCCAGACCAAATACAAACACAAATGTTCCCACTCACAGTAGTTTTTCTGGGGGCTGTCAGCTAGGGAAAAGTGGAAGCCATGTTATATATCTGTTTATTTTACGTATTTATTCATATTATATTGAGAACAAACTAATCTTCAAAAATTCATCTTCTCAGAAGCTGCGAAATACATTTTCCAGTCTTGTTGACCCTTTGGCTTTGTAGAATCGCAGTCTGATATATTATCTGATAATCATATTACATACCTGAATGCTGCCTTTCATCCCTTCCCTGGTACTGGTCGGTTACGAGTCGCACGAAATGAATACTGATTGGGTGGCACTTACACACCATGAATCCCGACTGGCTACATCCTCGGGAGCATGAAGGTCACCCACTGAATTGTTTTATGCTTTAGTCAATATTGTCCCATGTGCTCCAGCAGCCCTGTTTTCAGAGAGCATTATCTAATTGAAAACCAAATCTCAGCATCACAATGCCGGCCGTAAGGCTCACCCGTGTCCCTCCCTTTCTCCATGCCACAACAACTTGTAGTTGATACTAACAACTCTCATCTTTCACAGAAAAAAAAAAAAAAAAAATAGAATGAGAGCTTTTTTCAGTGCTCTCCATGAGATAGGTGGAAGCTGAAATAGCAAAGATGGGAGGGTAAGCGTGGAGAGTAAAGAGCTGGAAAAAGCTGTGAAAAAGAGTAGCAATAAAAATAGGTCCATGAATATTGATGCATATCTCTAAAATAAATATTGTTGTGTTTGTGCTCTTTTTGTGGTTGCTTTTCTGACTTATTCTCATGCCTTACCCAAAAGGAGCCCCAATGACTCAAACTGACAAATGTCGCAGAATATCTGAGGAAAGCAAGCTCCAGATTTTTACATGTATTTGCACCTGCCACCCAACCCTAAAAAAAATGACATGTTTACCATAAATGCATGTCTGTTCCATCCACCAAAACAACCACAAGTGCCTTAGAAATGCCTTACAAGCTAAAATTCTTACGCTCATGAAGACATTTTCTGGGGAAAAAAATGGAGCCACAGCAAGATGGCATATGCACTATTATACATGAGGACAGAGAACTGAGCACGGAGCCAAGGACATGAATGTTAGAGTTTCAATGAAGGACCACTGAGGACCGCTTGCAAACCAGCCTTCAACGACTGAGCATGTGAGCAGCTAAGAATAGTGACGGTCCCTGCTGAAGACCTGCCCAGACGCTCTGCCTGGGCAGCCGCGGGCCAGCACTGCGCTTTGGCTAACCTTCCCACAGCACAGCGAATGCAGTCTTCTTCCAGCAAGTGCCACTCGAGCCAGCTACAGCCAAGGGACAGGAATTACGGAGAGGAAATTCAACCATCTCCTCTGATTTCCTCTGTGTGGGGGTAAAAAAAACAGCGAGCCAGGAAACACAGATGATCGCGTAATTGGTTATTGATGAGTGCCAAGGGCAACAGCAACTGTTTGCACTGAGAGAAAAATCTCTGACGGTGCATGATGTCAGCATTGATCTACTTCACCAACAGAAAGCAACATCCTTCCTGGGCAGCACCCAGAAAGCAGGTGGACCTGTCCAACCGAGAGCTGCCTGATGCTTCCCTTGCTGGTGCCGTTGTACTGCTATGGAGATGAACACTTCCAACAAACCTGCCTGCTACCTGCTGTGGGTGGTGGGGCTGCAGTGCAGGGCCAGGAAACTTTCCATCCTATCAAACCCTGTTTATGGAAAAATGAAAATAAACGCTTCTTTGGAATTTGCACTCAGATCCCAGGCAGTTGGCAGGGACTGGTGAAGCCCCGGAGAAGCAGGAGCCATCAGGTGCTCAGTCTCCACCCTTCATGCTTCTTTGGTGGACAGCACAAACCTGGGGTTCTTCAACTCGCTCTTCCTTGACTCTGTCTCTCACTTCTTGGTTCTTTACTCCCTCTTTCTAAACCCAAATGCCTTGTTCTCTTTCCTTTTTCTACCCTGGTTCAGTTCACCTCTGCTTTTCCTCCTCTGCCGATGCATGTCTCTTCCGCTCCATGCTTCCCCACCTCGTGTTTTGCCTCCGTTTCCTTTCATTAGCTCCACGTACACCATTCCCCCTGCCTTCTTCTTTTACTGTCTACATCTTCCTCTATGCTCTTTCCCTCTTTCATCCTCTTTCTTTGCCATCTGCCAACTCCAGGCCTGTCTTTCCTTCTGTGTTTTCCAGTCCCTTTCTTCCCTGATGCCATTTCAATTATTGGCCAATTCTCTGCTTGCTTTCCTCTCTCTCTCTCTTTTCCCCTTTCCTCTCCCTTTGGGACTCAAGCTTGTCTCTCCCCATTTGTTTCAGGGATGCCGCTGCCGTGGGTTTGTAGACGTCTGCAGGTTTGTTTGTTTTTATCATCACACCCCTCTCTTGCTGTTTAGCTGCTTGTCACTTCACTTTCCTCTTTCTGCCTACCCCAGCCAGAGCATCATTACGTCCCTTCTGTCTCAGCCCGTCATTTCCCACAGAGGCCATTATTATTAACCATGCCGGGAAGCGTACGAGCAGCGGTCAGCGGGGCTCTGCCTCAAATTGATGGGAACGAGAAATGGAAGCGGCACAAGAGGCGAGGGGAAGCGCCAAGGGGGAAGCAAGCAATGGCACCTCGCCGAGCGGCGCTGCAGAGGACACGCTGGCAGCCGAGCAGGGGGTCTCCGGCACCCATACCCCGATGGCTGCACCTTAATTAACTTCCCCCGTGGAAAAGCTGGCTGCAGCCAGCGAGTATGAAAGAGTCTCAGTGATCCAGACGCTGCCTGTTGCACTGTAGCTCCAGCCTTATTTTACAGAAACACGTCTCCGTCAGCCTCCTGACATCTTCAGGCCAGACAGAAATTCCTTTCAATTAACGAGCTTGCAGGAGGATCCCATTACTGTGGCAGGTATCTCAAACGCGGGAAGGGGGTGGAACAGCAGCTGCCAGCACCGAGCAGGGGAGGAGGAGGGAACAGGCTACGAATATTGGTTTCTGAGGCTGATACAGGGAAAAAAATCGACTCCCAGTGCAATGTGGTGGTAGGAAGAGGGGAAGAGCATCTCTGGCAATCGCATTGTGGGTTGGGGGGCGGGGGGGTATGGCCTTTGACAATCTCCAAAAATAGAAGGAAATGCTTTGTGTTTATGATGAGAGGAAGGGCTTGCTCCTCCTGTTGTGAGGGAAGTGCTAGGGAAAGCAGAGAAGGATAAGCACAGGAGGCCTTTGGTGGCTGGGAAGCTCATTCCTGAGGCTTGATCAATCTCGAATCCCACACCAGTGCTGATAAAAGAGTAGGAGGAGCAGGGGCAGACTCAGTTGTGGTGCCCTCAAGGATACTGTTTGTGAAATGCCTGCACACAAGGCTCCTGCTCATGACTGGCATCATCTGGGCAGCCCTTTTGATACCCCTGGGCACCTGCTCCAAGCTGTCTGCCAACTATTGCTCTTCCCCTCTCCCAGCCTGAGCTCCAGCTCTTGGCATGAGATGGGGCCCCAGCAACACTCCCACCATGAGCACTACATTTACAGGGCAAACTCGTTGGAGAATGCCGTACCTCCTCTAGAGAAGAGCATCTTGAGACAGCAAATGTTCCTATTTTCTTGCACAGCATCTCGTTGCGAGCTGTGCTCTCTCATTCAGATACTTACAAGAGGCTGCATAATTTTAATAACTCTGCTACTTCATGCGTTCACAAGTCTGGGGATTTAAGGTAAAGTTACCTTTAAAAACGGCCTTCGGAACACTGAAAAAATGCAAACAGGAAGGGATCACAAAATTGCTCAAACAGCCCTGTCTCTGCTGCCTTTCCCCACAGGCATCATTTAGTTATTGCCTGCATATAAATTAGGCAGGCTTTGATAGAAGAGCTATTGACAAGAGTACCTCGCTCCATTTTCTTTTCCCAAGCTGGGGAATTCTGGAGAGGAAAGAGCCTACCCTACAAATGCTCAGGAAAAGGACAGTCAAGAAACAGAGGGATTGTTCTGGTACATGTTTATATGCAACACCCTACCTCTATTAGACTGATGTCTAGAAAATAACAGCTGATAGATGGTCTGGTCTTTAGGTTTGCAGGGTAGTTAGCTAAATGGCTAGCCTTTGCTAAGGTTAGTACTTTGACAGCACTTTTGTATTTAAAGTCGCTTTCAGAAAATCTGTTCTGGACAACTCTCCTCAACGCAGCTTCTTCTTAGGAACCTATTTCCAGCATCTTAAGGATGATGCACACAATTTGCCATAGCAATGTGAAAACGGGCCCAAGTGGATCCTGTTTACCACCTTAAGTTTGAATTTCTAAGGTATGGTTTGAGAGGGGGAAGACAATTTTCAGCATTTCAGCATTCCCTCCTAGATTTACTGACGGCAGATAAGCACTAGATTAAAAGAAGAGCTAGCAAAGGGAGAGACAACATAGAGGGCAAAAGAAAGTGATGTGACAGAGATCAACAAAAAAAGATCACAGTAGCAAGACAATGTCATTAGTATAATCATTTTTAGGCTGGAAATATGCAACTTCCCTGTTCAGATGCAATTTCTGGGTGCTGACATAATGGCCTGTAAATTTTAGGCTGTAAATTTTGAGGAAGTCTTGAGGCCTTCCTGATCTCTAGGAGAGAAACTTTCATTATATAAGTAAATGAGGTCCATCCATTCCCCCAATCCTTTTTCTTCAAACTCATACTTGTCAAAAGCAACTGATTAAAATGCAATTGGGGCTTACAGACCAAAGAGGAAGATGATAAATTGCTCGGAAAACATTCCACATATGAAACCCAGCTCAGTTGTAAACTTACTCTATCCTCCAGTGTCTGTAATCCATACTTTCCTGAGAAACTCTTCCATGAACACAAATTGAGGTTTTTGAGGCATCCGGACTATTTTTTTTTTTTTTTTTTCTGCAGGAAAGCATTTTGAGTGAGCAAGCTGAATCCCCAAGCGATCTGGATCCTGATACACACACCCGTGGTGTCAAGCCCAAAGATAATGGCAACCACAGCCCTATTATATTTTGGCATAAACTAGGCTAATAATATGGGAAGTCTCAGATGTATTCATCAGTCTGGAAGCATCCTAAGCGTAGACATTTTCAAAATGCCTACAGGCTAGAGTGTGGGCAAGGAACTTCACTGCGGTCACATTATTGCAGCTTGCTTCCGGAAAACAGTGAAATATTTTTGCATTCCCCTAGCTGGAATTTGTGAAAAACATTCGCCCTTCGAGAGAGGGATCTTTTCCGGTACAGGTGGGGATTTAAGCCAACAGCTATGTGCACATTGCAACAAACCATGAAAAAAAAAAAAAAAAAAATTAGAAAAACATCTGAGGAATGAAACCATTCCGTTTTCACAAGCTGTCCTCTGTTCAAAACCTCAAGAGCGGTCTGAAACTTTCCAGGATACTTCTAACTCCGATTATATTAACACAAGCAGTTCTTCAGACAGATCAAGTCTGGCTGAGTAGACTGGATTTGGAGAAGGATTAAATATGGGTAAGCGTCAAGGGGTGTGTTACAACTCTATCTCTGTGACAAGCGCAGTCTCTTCAAAAGGTAGAGAGACATGGCTTCCCATTTAGGACAGGGCACATTTTATTTTGAGTACAGCAGCCACAGGAGCACAGGGGAAGACAGCTTTATACAGCAAATCAGCCAACAAGATTGCTCACACACACATGCGTACGCACGCAGATGATATTACTTGCCTCTGGGGATATGAATAATGCCATAAACAACACACACACACACAGTATTTTCTTAGAAGTGACTAATGCCTTAAATGACATACTCAACACACAATCATTTTTTAAAGGCATTTGATTTACAAAGAAATTGGGTTCCTGAAAAATACTCAAAATGAACTGTCACATGAGGAAGGATGGAGAGCAGAGACAGATAGATGAGGGAGATAAATGGTCAACGGAGTTTTGGGTAGGACCTGCCAGTGAGTTACATACCAGTTACAGGAGGAGTAAGGGTATATAAAGATCAGCTTATCCCTCGTGAACATTTGGTTCCAACCAGAGAAACGAGGACTTGGGCTCAGTGACTCAGGTAGTGCTCACCTAGAGAGAAATGCAGCAGCCCAAGGAGAGCAGAGAGCCCCCGGAGGCTGTGCACAGCTCAGCACAACTATCACTCTTTCTAAGGAGGTTATAAAACCAAACTCTTCTAGGGCTGGGGTGGCTCCAAAGAGGGAGAGAACTAAAAAGATAGTAAAACGCAAATAAATAACCTGTTTCTGCTGAAAGTCTGCGCAAACCCAGGACATCAGAGCTTTAGGAAGTCCGTGTTGATGGAGCAGTGCAAAAGAACAACAATGCATGTTTTCTGCTCTGTGCCTGGCGCTATTACAGCCTTCTAATGTGAGAATTATACGAGGGGTGCTCTGAAGTAGCAGTGAGAGGTACTGGCACAGCAGGGAGAGTGGGAAGGGGGCAAAGCACCAGTCTGTGAAGTGAGCTGCTCCGACGGCAAAAGGCCTCACGTGTGCTTGGTGTGCCAGGGTTAGGATCTCACCGTAGCAAACATGAGGTAGCTGGGTAGAGACAGATTTGCCTGGCACTAGCAGCATCTCAAGGCCTCCCACAGAAGCTTCCTGCTGAAAAGTGCTCAATTCTTAATTCTGATTGCCCAGTCTGTTAAACAAATGCCAGCGTGTTACTGCTTTAACTCTCACCCGTGTGCTGGAGCTGCTCGTGCCCGGCGTAAGCTGGCCACCCACGCTGCCCATATGCTTCTCTGCTGTGGCTCAGCACAGGACATGTTCACAGCTCACTGCTCCACGTAGCTAGATGGGTTAGATGGGCCCCGTGGCACATAACCAGGAAAAGATCGTTTCCCTCTGAGCATGAGACAGGCTTTTCAGCAGTGAGGGACAGCAGGGAGTCAAGTCTTCCCCCTGGTAAGGGAGAACCTCAATCCCACGTGCAGAGCAGGTCTTGTGGTACTTGGTCTCCAGCTCATGTATCAGCCCAGAGACTGGAGAACACCCTCTCTCCCAAACACGCTCATGATTCCCAGACTGCCAGGAGAAAACCAGACAAGGGGCAACCCTTGGCTGCTTTTAAAACATTTCTGCATCGATTCCTCCTTGAGCTACAAGCCAGAGAGATGAAATCTCCTCTTACTCAAGCCTTATTTTTCATAATTATGCATCTTTAGTGTTTCATAACGACCAATTTAATCACTTTTGCCGTTTAGAGGGCTATAACAGCCAATCATGGTAATGGGCTTGGTATTTGGTAGGAACCATTTAACGCCCAAGAGCCCTTGTTCTGAGCCACTTGATGCCACTTAAGTTTGACAGACAGACTCTCATTAGCACAAGTTGCAAAACCTCTCAGATGAAGCTCATTTCTTTTAAACAAACTCTGCTCAGTGATCCCCAAAGTCTCGGAGTGAGGAAATTTTTAGCTCACTTCAGATCTGTGCAGGTCTGTGGAAACTAATCAGCGTATTTCCCCTGAGCTGCAGCCCTTCTGCGAAAGCCTCTCTCTGCCTCCTCACCGCCGTCCTCTTGTTTCCGGCACATAACCTCTGCTCCCCCGTGGCCAGCTCCCAGAGGACCACCGGGGGTTGTGTGACCTTCCCTTTTCACACAAAAACCTCCTGATGAGCTTCTGCTCTTCACGGACTGGCCTCCACCTGCCTCTAAGGGACAGATCTTCCAACCATTTTTTTTTTCCTTGCTGGGGACAATCAAAGACGCATTTGGAAGCCTTTAGAAATGCCTACAGAGCTCTGACTGCTGCTGGAACTACTGTACGTGCTTTTTTGCCTTTCCTGTTACTCCATCCACTCTTTCAATAGTGATCTACGAGGCAAGAATAAAGCTCAGAGCATCCAAGACTGCTTTAGATGCCCTCAAGTCCACGTGCAAGTCTGCACCTGAACTCACATGGTGGCAAACAGATTTGGAGACGGTCATAGTCTAACAGCACTTCAAAGGCAACCAAAGCAGGCTTCCCTGGGGAGCTGCAAGGACAAGCAGTGGGATAGCAGGGGTGCTGCAGGATGTGTTGGAGGTTTGTAAGAAAACTAGGACTACTGCAGTAAGGATCTGCAGGGAAGGAAAAGTGTTTTCACTCAAGACCTTAGCAGAAGAGCTGGCTTCCCCCCAAAGGGCATGGTGTTCAGTGGGCAGGCTAACAATTCAGCAATAACTACCAGGGAAAGATGTCAGATCTAAAACGTGGGGCTTAAACCCAAGGGATCTGTTCTACAGTGCTCCTCAAGAACAGATTTGCCCTTCGTGCTTTCTCTCTTTTCCATTATACCACAGCCATTGTACATGCAATGAGACTGAAAACTGCAAACATAGGACCTATGAAAGGAAAACACTTTGATATGTGAACGGGAAACTCCTGGGTCTCATTGATACAGCACACGGACACATCTTGCACCATAGTCTGATGGGACAGAGTAGTATCCTGACCAGTGGATGGTCTGAATGATTTCAACTAGTCAACTAGGTCAAAAACACAATATGCAGAGCTAAAGGAGTCACAATCTATCTTTGGAAAGTAAACTCCCATATTCATCACTACTTGCAGCTGATGTTGACGTCTTCCAAGCCTATTGCTTTCTGATGCCTGAAATGGTGACCTGGGAGAATGGGTGGTGGGCTGCCCTGTATTTAAACAGTCCGAATGGACCTGATGCCTAAACCACAGTGTTTGGTCAAGTACAACTAACACGGTATTCTCAGTACCATAATTACAAAGGAGCTGTTTCACAAGGCAAACACAGACACACACAATATTTAAGACACTGTACAATCCTGTCCAAAGCTGAAGAGAGCATTAACCAATGTTATGATATATTTCTTGAGAAGTAGCCTGATGCCCCTTAATTAGAGGCTGCCTGCTAAGGTACACTCAGCAGGAGAAGAGTTAAGGTTGTATTTGTAACCTTACATCTCACCTTACCTGGCTTACAAGTCCTTAACTACGCAACCTTAATGTGTTCTTATCAGAGCATTTTTATTGAGCCATTATTAACATCGGTTAGATACAATCTAGCATTTCCCATATCCCCTCCCCTTCCCAGCCATTACTTGGGCTACACAAACCAAGAGATTCAAAGGAAGCACTTAACTCAGCCTGTGCTATCGCCCTCCGTACACCCTTCACCACTAATTCCCTGGCAGCGCCCTTAAACGGGACTCAAGTTTTCTGTTGCTATCTTTCATGCCCTCGGCCAGCCTGAACACTGAAGGAAATCCTCTACTGATAATTAATAAGTTCCCCTGACACTGGCTGCTCATTAATCTATTATTTTGCTCCTCTAATTACTTTTGTCTGTTCAAGTTAACAGTCTCCTTCCCTCATCTTCACCGTGTCTCACACAGGAGATGCTGCATGGCAAACGCGACTTTTCTTTGTCCCCGAGTTCCTCAGGCACAAGCCAGGCTCTCACATGGACTGATGCGCCTCACCACATGCCCGTATTTCACCCAAGGTCTGGTACAGGCAGCTCCAGGCACAAGTTGGGGCTCACTGCAATGTCTAGGGAATGTGGGCTTCCCGTCTCCACCTGCTCCATCCCCTGGAAATCTCCTAGGAGCTACGAGGAGTCCTCCTTGCAGCAGTCAAGTAGCTGTAGATCTCCCCACGGGGAACAGGGGCACTTACAATTTCACAGTGCAAGGACCATCTATCTATATATGCCCTGGGTTCCTTTTGCAATAGCAGCTTTACCCGAAGACTAATAGTCAGCACAAATTAACTTTAAGTCCCTTGGGCAGAAGGGGAGACAGAGGCAGGAACCAATTATTTATTTACTTGGAAGATGCCCAAGTCCAGCAGAGATAAATGCAGTAGATACAAGTGAGCATGTCAGAGAGAGGCTGGAGTTGCAACGTTTTGAGCCTGATCTGAGCTTATGCAGTTCAGGGAATTTCTGAAATTCCTCATCGTTAGTGACACCAAAAATAATTATTCTCCATCCCCTTCATGCAGCTGTGCTTTAGGGTCTAGAGACAGGCTTTGGACAACTGTACAGATCCATGCCCTGCAGTCCAAAGATGCCCTTTTGTGGCAGGTACAAAATGACTCGGGATACTATTTTTCTCCTCCCCTCGTTTTACTTTGCACACTTACTGCTGTGTTTCACACTTCTACCATGAAGGAAATGCAAGGCTTTGACGATGATGCATAAGGCTGTCAAACATCAAAAAAACTTACATGTGCAGCAAAATGCACGCACAGACACCAGCAGGCTGAGCATACAAATGAAGACATAGTAAAACACTCCCAAGTACTGCTTACAGCAGTGCACACGTGCATACGCTCGTGGCTTTTATTGATCTACAAGCTCCACAGCAGGCAGGGATGGTGGCAGTGACACGTGCTGCTGGCCACGGTCCACACGGTAAGATGGCCCTGCCAGCAGTCCTCAGCCAGGCACATGGAGCAGGGCACGTATCAATACCCCGATAACCGAAATCCCTCACAATCAATGCCTTTCCCAGGCCATCATTACCTGCATTACACACCCTTTGCTCTGGCAGGATGTGCTCACCCTTCTAATCACTCAAATCATCCCCATCCAGCCTGGTGTGAACTTCAGTGGCTGCATCACGCAGCAGCTCTTGCTTGCCCGGATGGGCCTGCACGCAGCCATGCTGCTGCTGCCTGCTTTGTTCCCATGCTGTGCTAACACCGAGGTGGCCACTCGTTGCAAGTTTATGAGAAAGGATGATTTGCTCAGCCAGCGCATGAAAAATAATACACAGTGTATGAGAAGAGTCATATTTTTCGGGTACGGTTCAGCAAGAAATAAAAAGCAAGTGAAGAAGAAATAAGAACAACACTTTTTATATATACATAAGATGCATTTTCAAAAGTACCACGTTTTCAGTCTCTCCCATTTTTCTTCAGACAGGAACGGGAGGGAGGCATGTTCTGAAGACATTTCTGAAATGCTCAGAAGGAAGGCTGCGGAGGGAAAATAGCACCAGTGCTCACATCACCAGGGCTTACTGCAGCCTTGCATTACCAAAATAACTCACTGCCTTCATCCAGGAGACTCCCACTTCCATGACGACTATGTTCAGACCCTGGAGAAAAGCTCCACACTGCAGGAGGCTGAGTGACCCCTGCCCTTGCTGTGGCCATCATGGCAAGCAAGGTCAGGATGGCTTGCCCCCAGAGCTGACTTTTTCTTTGCCCTGGGTTTGTCTCTGTACAGCAGATTCTTGCAAATCACATTTACCTTCCTGCTTTGCCCTGCACATCCTATTCTCTCTCTTGCTCGCTATTTCCCAGCTACCAGCAGAGCTGGGATATAGATGTTAAGTAGCTTCATTAGTGGGACTAACGGAGGAGTGGGGGAAAGAGGCAATAGGCAGTCAAATGACTGCGTGCTAGAAGCTAGAATGGGTGAAGGCTTTGGGGCTGTATAGGGAAGTCCCTGTGGACATTACTGTCCTGGATATGTGCATTGCGGGGGATGCTGTCATTCCACTGAGTCCTCAGGCTGCAGAAGACAGTTGCTCTGGCTCCAGCGCAGCTCGTATCAAGCACTGAGGTCAGTGAAGCCACTGAGATCAGCTGAAGCCAAGTAACAGCATAATAACAAAAATGGTGAAGTCTCTCTTTAAATGAGAAAAAAAGATGCAGGGAACAGCTATAAGCTACTACCTTAACTTTGCCTTTTATTAGTGCATCTTCTTCCTACTGTGAAGAGATAGTGAGAAATATGCTTGCCTAAAGTGAAAATACTTATAGATTACAGCTACAAGGGGGAGGGAATGCAGCCTTTACATTTTCTTCTTAAGCATAACTTTAAGAATGTTATGGATTAAAACTATTAAATTTAAAATGCTGTGAATTTTCTCTCTTGAGTTCACAGCCAAGCTCTCTGTATCTTTATGAGCAGGCTACAGCCGTAAACATGGAGCTGCCAATATGACCTCCAGATAGAGGGGAAACAAGGACCCAGTCCTAAAATATCAGCCCCTTGCCCCAGTGAAGCCTTGGAATACCTGTCACCAAAGAAGTAGCTCCAAGCACAAGCGACCCAGAGCAGACTCGTTAGTTCACATCACTAGAGGGAGACACAATAACACACACACACACACACAGGCAGTGCCTTGCACTCAGTAAGGTTTTCTCCAGGCAGTTCAAGTTGACTGCTTAGAGGTGGGATGCAGGAGTGCTCAATGGCAGGTTCACGCAAAGGAAGGCTGGCAGGGAAAGAGGGTGAGCAGGGCAGCACCTGCCACACTAGGCAGGGGCAGGCAGCAGACCTTTCTCCTTTTCCTTCTGGTCATGACAGAGTCCCTAGACTTCAATGTCTTTCTTCTGGTAGGAATGATGGAGGATTTGCTAACGTTCATCAGCCTGCTGCTGGGATCCTACTTAGGCTAGTGTGTGGCAATTCCTTTTCCAGTCATCATTAATTATAGCAGATTTTGAACTCTCATCTTCTTGGGTGCTCAGTTTTGACTCCTAGCCTTCTGGGATCCTTCAAGACTGTCTCGTGGAAGGACAGGAGAGGAAGGAAAAGCTAGTTATTGCTGAATGTCCTAGCTGAACACTGGCCTTGAGGGTAGAGGTAGTGGCTGTACAGCACTGCGCAGACAGGGATATTAAAGCACATGGTGAACTAGAAAAATGCTGCTCTTCTATAGGTAAATGAATGTTTTCATATGGACACAGACAAGATGGGCCTTAAAACACCATAGAAAAAACCCTAATATCATGTCTGACTCAAAGTGGTCCCCACCTTAGGAAAAGGAAACACAGAAGTCATCCTGTCAGACTCCAACTTGCTGTTTAAGAACAGCATTTCTACATTACAGGAGAGCCACCAACATGGTACACAACTGCCACATCTCCCTAGCAAAGGCACAGAAAAACTTGCCAGAGATAGAGCAGCCAAGCACGGACCAGAGGACTCCAGATGTTCCTCTCTAGCCACTGCTGAAGGCAGCAGGGCAAAGTCCCTCTACAACAGCTGCTTCATTCACCTATTCCCCAGAAATGGTAAAATACTTGTGAAATCTTGCTTTCCCTCTGTCATGGGTCACGAGAGAGAAATCAACCGCTAAGAAAATGAATGTTTCATGTATCAACAGTGTTTGTACTGAAACAGCATCATAGACGATAGGCACAAAAGGAAGAAATCAAAACCATCCTGTGCACTGGGGAGAGAGCAGGGCTTCTGGACTTAAGCTTATTATTGGTAGAGAAGGGGACAGGAGGGCTCCTGCTTGTGGACCATGTAATAAGAAGATGGGATTTCTTTTAAAAAAAGTAAAAAAAAAAATATAATAATAATAAAAAAATGCAGAATCAAAGGAAGTGGGATGAAAATAGAGGCTGAAGCAAATTTGGATGCCTGCTACAGAAGGCTTGAAAAAGTCAAAACTTTGGCTTGTTTCCCAGGCTCTTTGTGAGCCGGCATCCTTCCCCCCACTTCCCCTATAACATTGAACAAGATGGAAACTAGATCAAGAGAAGAAGAGACATTTTAGAAAGAGTCCCAAAACAAGCAGGGAGTGTATAAGAGGCAAAGCAAGAGGCCTCCGTGGAAGAGAAGACCGCATTTTTGCCAGAGTGTATTTTGACAATACAAGAAATAAAAGGAAGAAAAAGCAGACATGGTTAAAAAGCATCCTTTCCCCCCAACATCCTAAAATTCAGGATCAAACAAGTACCTCATAAATCTTAAGGTCACCTGATTAGGCAAAGGCAGTTAGATGGGGGAGAAGAATGGGACATGAGAAGAGCGATGACCTTACTGAGGAAAAAAGCAATTAAATATATCACTCATTTTCCACAACTGTTTCACTGAGGTTTTAAGAGTGGAGCAGAGAAGTGGGCTAAATCCAAATAGTTTAGATAACCAAGAAAATCCCCTTCCCACTCATCACCACCCAGTGCTTATTGGGTTGACCTTTGATGACTCAAGGTGAAGGTGCTTATCTTCTCTGGGCAGAAAGGGGTTTCCCTGTGCAACTCAAAGTGCAGTAGCAAAGCTTTGGACTCAGGCAGCAACGAGAAGCAAACAAGCTCTGGACATAAAGACCAGAGTTGCTCATGTGAATGATATTGCTATCTTAAATCTCATGCCTTCAGAGAGCTCTCTGCTTCCTTCATGTTTCTGCGCTTGCCCCTAAAAAGAGGGCATGCACTGAAGGAAGATACACGAGTAAGTGGGGGTGTGAGATAATCTGTCCCTTTCAGTTTAGGTCTCATCCTCATCTCTAGTAATTGAGCCCCAAAGCATGAAGTATAACATCCTTCTCAATATTTTTGTTGTGAATAACAAGAATATCCAGATTTGTTCACATTATCCTCAGGAACACACAAACTGTTTGAGTCTTGCCAAATTCCCATCTTTAAATAACTTTCCATGGCAATGAGTTCTACAGCTGTTTATAAACATATTATATGTATACCATCTCAATTACACAGAGCAGGCAGGCACTCTTCTGTATTCTCTCTTCCTTCTAAACTTCCCATGTTATGGTAAATTCTCTAAGACTCAATGAGAATTTCTAGCACCCTCTAGGGAGAATCAGACTGGCATATTTGACAAGCGTTCCCATCTCCTTTCATTTTATGCTGTGACATGAAACTTGGGTGTTGCAATCAATACTTATCTTCTTTGCTCTAGACTGTTTCTTATGCTGTGATTACCACTGTAATAACTAAGCTCCTTTTTTGAGCCAAAGTGTGTGTCTTTAGACTGTCAGGTGGAATTTGAGAGAATCCAAACTCTTCTCTTCCACATCACACTGCCTTCCTGTGCTGAGACACGGCAAGTTGGACTGGGGATAGAATACCTGATGGTTTGATACAGGTTTCACGCTAACTGTTCTAGGGAAACCAAATGGTTTGCTACTCAACTGGTTATGCAGAACCAGTAGGTCTCAGTCATTCAACCTTCCGATAAGCCCCATAGAGATCAAGGTGCCACAACACTTGGGTGCCAATCTCACGGCACGTGCCACAGCACCCTGGAGCAAGGCCCTCAGGGAGGTTTCGACCACCAGTGCCTTGTAGGAAAGCAGCACAAGGATGAATGGGACTGTTTCTGTCAGTGTGACTACTACCTCCTCAGGACAGGAGCCGTCTTTTCCTTCTGTTTCTCTACCCAGACAATGGGCTTGGCAGTGAGATCTCTGCTAAAGCCAAGACCTTGCAACAACTGTCCATGTCTGTATTGTTGCTAACCTGATTCACAAGGGGTCCCTCTTTAGGGCTTCTGTTGGGAGGGAGTATAAGTACATGAACCTCTACAAATCTTTATTTTTCCTATTTTTCCCAGGAAGCTCTTCCAGAAAACCAAGCATCTAGCATGGCTCTGAAAAAGATGGAGAGATGAGGAATGATAAATGATGAGAGAGAGCAGAGCATCTCATAAGACAACTGGCCATAGGTGGGTAGGCTGCCCGTGGTAGCCCACACAGAACCTGCCAGTATGATGAACGACACACGGCCCTGAGCTGGGACCTTGTCCAGGCTGATGTACAACAACTGGAAATTTGATTGGGCTGCATTCAGTGAGGAAAAAAAAAAAAATCTATACCTTTGCAGACATGGATCATGTAGGCTACGAGTTAATATTACAGAGAAGAAAACAACAGGATAGCACCCACTCCTTACAGAAAGTCACAGAGGGGAGAATCTGGACTCTGTCCCTTTCAAGAGATGAGAGGCTATAGGATATCCTCTAGTTAAATACTCCCGATGCTAAGTCATCTCGTTTGTACTGGAAATCACCAATACTCATTCCCGCCCTAAATGAACAAATCAGTTTTCCAGTAAAACCAGTTTAGAGGGTTGCTGTGGCTTAACATAGTGGGATGACAAAACCACGTGGCATGACAGGCTTAATAAGCCCACAGCTGCATCCTGAATTGCAGGGGAAGCGATCAGACTACATGCAGGGAGTTGCTGGCCCACTGCTGGCACCTGCAGGTCAGCAGTCCCTGAAGAGAGCTCTGCTAGCTGAAGGAGAAGAGCTAATGAAGTTGTTCGTGCTCCCAGGCAATGCCTATTAAACTATCCATAACTAGTTAGACCCTGCTGCCCAGGTCCTCCAGCATAATAACCTGTCAGATAAGAAAGAAAAAGGCCTGACTGACTTTTTCTTCAGCTACTCTGTCAAAGCCCAGTTAGTCAACCATCTGAAGAGGAACGGAGGAGGAGTGCAAGGACTTGCATCGTTCCAAGGAAGGTAATTTCCCCTTTCAGTACTATACACTGCCTAGAATTAAAGCTGATCTGCATTGTCATTTGAATTAAGTATTTCCCCCTTATCTGCCTTCTCCCCAGGTGTCAGTACTGCAGTCAACAACCACAGCCACACTTTAGCTATCTCACAGGGGAAGGAGAGGTTTTCCTATGGATTTTTCAGGGCTTGGGGCCTTACAGTTGAAAAATGCCTTGTTCAATTACTCGCTGGAGGACCAGCAAAGGAAGAGACGTAGCATTCTTTAAAGTGACTTTTCTACTTCCTAGATCGGTGAGTGGGCTACGATCGTTCCTGAGGCCCAGCAGCATTCAAATGAACCATCGTATGCATCCCTGCCTTCTTTGCATAAGTAGCTACACTGCCTTCCCTTTGGCATTTGTATCTTCCACCTCCCAGCCAACAAGAAATAAATAATTTCTGCGGTTCTAACTCAGGTAATTAGCCAACAAACACTATTGACCAAATCAATGAATGAAAGAAACAGCAGACAAATTTGCTAATGAACTCCTTTAGGAGAGTGCACAAAGAAAAAGTAATTTGGCCCTCTCGCCCCCCAGTGCTGGTTTAATTTCACAACCTGTCCATTCAAAACCTCCTACACAAGCTCAATAACGCTCGTTCTTCCAATTCTGCAGTCACGAGTTTAACCGCAAAAAGATCCACAGAGAGAGAGAGATTTTAGAAACCTTTACAATGTCTAAAATAGCTCTTTGATGCACAGCAGATGTCCTCAAAACCAGCATAAACTGAGCCAAAACGCTTCACAATCCTGGAAAGAGGAGATTCCAAGATAAGACAGATGTTTCTAACTGTAGCAGCTCTGGAATAGATTTGGGATGTGTATTAATTGTCAACCTCAAGGAAAATATTTAAAAGAAACCCCTGTGCCCCCCATTTTGGGACATGTGCCTCACTGGGCTACGTGCTGCACGAAGACCTGATGTCTGCCTGAAAGCAGTTCTTCTGCATGCGTAAAAGATAACAGATGGGTTGAGATGCAGAAAGAGAGAGAGTACAACAAGCAATGAGACATGGAAGTGACAGACTGGGGACTGCCTGCCCTTCATCCCCAGCTCTAGCTGGTTAGGAGGGGGGTGCTTGGTAGGCTTCGCTGTGGAGGGGAGGTCTGAGGATGGATTGGAAGGGGGCCAGGTGAGATGGCACTGACGGATGCTAGCGAGGCAATGCCTCTGAGACACATGGCACAGGGGGAAAAGCATGAGGGGGGCATGCTGGAAGACTGAAGAACAGACCCAGGAAAACTGACACTGGAATCAAAGCGGGGGTGGGATTCCCCAGTCCTGTTGTTTACCAGAGGGGATTGCCAGAGTCGCAATATGCTCTGAGGAGCCCCAAGAAGGAAGAGAAGAAGTCTGTCCGATACAAGGGAGTAGGCGGTACAACTGGGAAAAAAAAAAAAAAAAGAGCATGCAGCCAAAGGAATGAGTCAGGACAAGAACCCTCACATGGCTGTGCTGAACAATGCATCTGATGTGTATCAGGCCTTAGCTTTCATCAAGATTTAATCTAGTCCTCTTGTAACTCCCTAATTCAGACAACGTTAGTCTGCACCCACAGAATAGCTAGGGAGCATCTCCTACTGAAATACAAGGAGTGAGGTGGAGGACCAAAATACTGAAGCAGCAGTAGGATGAAAGACTCAGTAAGAAATAACTCTAAGAGCAGAACTGCCAAAGTCAGAAAATTTTGAGTATGCATAATTAAAAGTGACAAAGATAGAACCTATTTTTGCCATACATGCCAATGGCAAAACTGTGCTTATAGAATCATAGAATGTTTTTGCTTAATACTGAAAATAGCAGAAAGTCAGGTAGCGACAATGATATCACTAAGTATTAGTGATCCCCCCATCAGCTCTGCTCCTCCCACTTCTTTCTGGCAGTCTTTACCCTTCTTCTTTCTTCCAGTACTGCAAGAAATGGGCCAGAAATGCAAACTACGTATCTGGCTTTCCAATACATGAAAGCTCAGGAGGACTTCGGTTTGGCTGAAGGGATGAGAGAGGAAATTTGAATAAACCCAGTCTGAACCACAGACCTCAAATCTGGGTGCTTCTGGATGCAGCACTTGGACTGGGCGCTGTTCCAGTGTCTCGTTCTGCCCACCTCTCTTTAACCTTCTTTGTGCAACTCTTCCTTTTTCTAGCTGTTGAACTGCAGTAGGACAGCTTGTCTGTCTCTAGCACATGCAGAAAGCTTGTATTCTGCACACCTCAAGCCCTCTTTAACCCTTTATATATATGGGAACATCATACTGAGCTAACAAATGATTTCCCCATCCACTTCAGATGACAAAATATCTGATGGCAAAAAGAAATCCAGCAAAGGGCTCTCTCCTCAAAGGAGATGAGGCAGAAGAAGAGAAACCCATCTCTTGTTCTCATCCCAGTGATGATTTTTTAAAGGATGAAGGTTTCCTTGCAACCCAAGCTGCTGTTCCCATGGAGTCTAACTACTGAAAGAATGTTCTTCTTCCAAGCTTGCCATGTCCTCAAACATGGGAGGTGCAATTAAGTAAACAGAACAACGCTGGTGCACAATTCTGCTTCCACCCTGATCTTCACTCATTCTGCAGATCAAACACCTCCTTTATTCAACTCACAAAACACAGGAACACTGTCTGCCAAAGTGGATATATATAAAATCATCTATGCCATTATTTTTCTCTCTTTTAAGGCAAATAAATGGGAAGCAAACTCCATGTTTCGTTTTGGAAAGATGCTCTTCATTGCAACGTCTAAACAGAATTCCTTCTCTTTGTCTCTCCCTCCCTGGCAGTGTTTTTTCTCCATCCCCTTGATGTTCATTACCAGCAGTAGAGATTGAAACAGCTAGATGAAGACCAAATCTAAACAGAATTACAAGTCCAATTCTGTAGATCATATACTGAAGTAATTTTGGTTGTTCCCTGGGACAACCTGGTTATCGCTTTGGAGGTCATGCTGCAAAACATGCTTGCAGTGCATTTACAAGCCTTGCCACTTTCCTACAGCTGCCAGAATTGCTACTGAATTTTTCAGTAATATTTTAAGAGAAAACTACTGCATAGTTCACAAATCATCAGCACAGTACAGTCCTGTTGGGTCACTTACCTGTTGGGGTGAGGTGCCTCCAGGTGATGACAGGCTCAGGACGTCCATTTGCCATGCAAACCAGGGTCACATTGCTGCCCTCATTCACGGTGATGTCCGAGGAGATATTGGAGATCTTTGGTGGAACTGTGAAGACAAAAGAAAGTTGGACACTGTTACTTCTGGAGTATAGCTGGTCTGACTTGTTAACCTGTCTACTTAACCAGAGGCAGCCATGAACCCCTCTCCCAGGCTGCGCTCCTCATTACTACCTGGTTTTCTGAACTGTATCTGTGCTCCACGTACAAGGTCCTGGCTTCTCAGTAGACAAGAAAATCAATTCAAGTGCAACAACCTTTTGATGGTGCAGACATGTAAAAAAAGAATGGAGAAAGATACAGGGAGCAGTGGTCTGATTTCAGGAGTATGCGCGGGGTGAGGCAGCCAGGAGGGGGAAAAGAAAAATGGAGCAGAGACGCAGGCAAGGTCACAGCTGAGTCAGGAAGCGCTGAAAAAGCAGGGCCTTCAGGCTGCAAGAAAGCAGCCAGCATTGACTAGGGAGCACCCAACACAGCACTCCCAAAAAGCTCAACAGGGGTAACTTATGGGGCAGCACAGTGATGGGAAACCAGCATGACTCATGTCAAAATCATACAATGAGGAAACCAAAACAGCATCTCCAGGAAAGCCTGCTGCTCCAGACATCCTCTAGCTTCTATCCTTAAGTTTCCCTTCTAGGAGCTGTCTTACAGGGGTACGTCTGCTTCAAGGAGCTACAGCTAGAAATGAATGGCCTTTTTGGAGCTGTGATGCTTTGTGTCTGGAGGCCTGGTGACTGCAGGCCAAGAGCATGGTGTTTCAGGCTCCAAGCCTTCCCCGTGGGCAGGGCAGGCTGTGGCTGCTTCTCCTTCCTCACATTCATGTCTCGCTTCCACGCTTCACACCCAGGAGGTGAGGGAGTTTGGCTAAAAGGGAATCTTCTAATTTTTTTTTTCTCCTTTCCCCAGCATCCAAATGTGTGTGTAGCGAGGAATGAAACAACATCATTTTCTGCTTTGCTTACCACAGAGTAAACAGACAGCAACCTCCCCTTCCCACTTCTTGGCAGGGGCGGCTAATGGTCCTCTGGAGGCAAAGCTGCCTATGAGCTGGGTGGGGAAAAGGAAACGAAGCCTGAAGAGAGCAACTCACCTCTTCAAGCTGTGTGCCTGGATTCATAGGAAAATTGTTTACCCACAGCTTTTAGCCCTAGTCCATAGGCGCCAAGCTCATGGCCAGGCCTTTAGTGTGTACAACCATGGGACCCCTCTGGTCTGCCCAATTTTGGTCTGCCCAGTACGACAATACCATTGACACAGAGGAAGAAGCAAGGCAGCCAGAGGGCTTCCAAGACAGTCAGAGGGCAGCAAGCACATGACATACAAGGACAGCATAAGAGTGAGAGAAAGATGAGTGAAGATCTTATTGCTGTCGACAAACACCTGGTGGGAAGGTGCAGAGTAGACAGACAGGCTGTTCTCAGAGGCGCACAGCAAACAGCAAAAAGCAGCAGACAAGAGCGGCTACATGGGCAAAATTCTGACTCAAAATGAGGTAGAAGCTTTCGCTTTGGCAAGGTTAAAGATAGGAATAGGTTCCCCAGTGAGGTGGTAGAATCTCTGTCTCTAGAGATATGCAAACCTTGCTTGGATAAAACCCTGAGCAGCTTGCTCTAACTGGCACCTGGAAGGAAGGAGAAGGGAACTTGGAAGCTAGTCTACTGTGCAGGAGCTCGAGTTGACGGCTGAGCTCCTGGTGAAGCAACCACAGCAAGGCATGTTGGGGAAACAGTTGTCTGCACCTGGGTTCCTTTCCCAGGAGAGGAGGAATTTCAGAGCGGGGAGATCTGCCTAGCAGCACAACGCTGGGTAAAGCAAAGCGTAGCAGAAAATTGTCCCCTTTCGCTCAACATCCCCTGACAAACACAAGCCCTGCTACATTTTTACATCAGTGATTCACTGTAAGCCATCAGTAGTGCATCCACACACAAAGAAAGAGGCCGGAGAGGACAGAACAAAGCAAGATTAACGTTATTGGAAAAGAGCGATGACGTCAAAAATTAGATCTGTCCTGGTTTCAGTTGTGACAGAGTTGTTTTTCCTCCTAATGGCTGGTGAAGTACTGTGTTTTGGATTGGGATGAGAAGAGTGCTGATAACATGCTGGTGTTTTAATTGCTGCAGAGCAGTGCTTACACTAAGCCAAGGACTTTTCAGCTCCTCGCTCTGTCCTGCCAGCGGGCAGGCTGGGGGGGCAGCAAGAGCTGGGAGGGGACAGACCCAGGACAGCTGACCCAAACTGGCCAAAGGGGTATTCCATACCATCTGGGGTCATGCTGAACAATATATAGGTGTGGCTAGCCAGGGTGGGGGGGCCGGCTGCTCGGGGTTGGGCTGGGCATTGGTCAGCGGGTGGTGAGCAATTGCATTGTGCATCACTTGTTTGTACATATTACTATTATTATTATTATTATTTTCTCTCTTAAATAAACTGTCTTTATCTCAACCCACAGGCTTCACTTTCCCGTTTCTCTCCCCCATCCCAGAGAGGGAGGGGGGAGGGTGAGCGAACGGCTGTGTGGTGTTTAGCTGCCAGCCGGGTTAAACCACAACAAGATCCCATCACATTGAGGGGTGCATGAGAGTTCTGCTGGCGGTAAAAGAGATCCATTTCCTGCCTCCTCATTTATCACAGCCCCATACCTGGGATTTTCTGCACAGCAAAAAGGGGCCCATGGAGAGCCCCCGCAGGAGCAGGCCCCGGGCCGGAGCTGCAGCCCATGGAGGGGAGCCCACACAGGAGCAGGGGGCCTGGGGGGAGCTGCTGCCCGTGGGGGACCCGTGCTGGGGCAGTTTGCTCCTGGGGGATGGACCCATGAAGGTGCGGCAGAGACAAAGCCTCAGGGACTGACCACAGCCCCCATTCCCCTGCCCTACTCAGGGGGAGGAGGTAGAAGAGAATGGATGGGGGGGAAGGTTTTTTTTTTTTATTTGTTCATTTTTCGTTTCTCACTGCTCTAGCTTGTCAGTAATAGGTAATAAATTACATTAATCTCCCTATGCTGAGTCTGTTTTGCCTGCGATGATAATTGTTGAGTGATCTCCCTGTCCTTATCTCAACCCTTGAGCCCTTTCCATCATATTTTCTCCCCCTTTCTCTTTCAGGAGGGGGAATGAGAGAGCAGTTGGGGTGGAGCTCAGCCGCCCACAGCTTGGGATTTGCATCAGGGAAAAAAAAGAAAAGCCATGCAACAAACTAAGAAAAGGCCTGTTCTGGGCTAAGCTGAAGTAGGTCTAGCAGATGGAGGCTCTGGCAGAACGGTCAATGCCTGACCAAATGGTTGAGCGGGCAAAGCCGCTACTGGGCATCAGCAGCAGAGCTGCAGCGAGGACATGTGCACCCTGCCACCTTCCAAAGCCGTCAAGTCGTTTTAGCTTGCAGCGCGTCAAATAAACTCAGAAAATACAAACAGATCTGACCGTGCAGACCGAATGCCCAAGAGGAGGAAGATGTGTCCAGATGGACGTATCTGGCTTTTCAATGGAGGCAGAAAAGGGCATTCAAGGCTGAAATCCTGTTAGGAGTATAATGGCTGGTTGCCTTCAGCTGCCACCTTGGTCAGAGGGCAAGGAAAGGCTGAGAGGGAGGAGAACAGGGTAGGAAATAATCTCCCTGTGAATTAAAAAACAAACAAGCAAAAAAAAAAAAAAAAAACAGTTCAGTCTGCTTAAAAGCCAGCCAGCATTAGAAGTGACCAGATCTTAGTGGACAGTAATTTCTCTCAGATTAAAAAAAAGTCAGACACTTAATTTTCAGGGTGTCAAGGCAGCGTTTTAAAATGCTGAAACTGTCAGCACCAGCAACAGTTAGCATTGCCTCCTTGGCACTTGTCATTACTTTGCACACATCTTTTTAGGACAGTCTTGAAATGAGAAGCTTTGACCTTATTATTTTCTGCCCATGTGTGGGTTGTGTTATGCTTTCACGGTTCCAGACTGCTGGAAGTGTGACTGCTGAGAAAAAAATCTGCTGGGCCCAGGAACTTCTGGGGTGTCAGAGCTTCCTTTTGCCCAGACGTCTTTTGGGTGACATTTGTCTGGAAAAACCTCATGCCTGGCCTCTGTGAGCCATTAGCACGAGCAGAACCTCCACAGCCCAGGGAGCCGTCGCATGGGAAGCACTACAGTTAAATAGTACTTTGAGGCATTTTCCTGCTCAGACTAACAACTTGTCCCTCCAGAGGCCAAGCTGCTGTCAGACCCTTCTGGCTGTGGGGACCTTGAGAAAGCACGGCCAGGCCTCTGGTACTTCTGAGGAACTGTCAGACTCTTTCCTCCCTTTCAGCATAAATGTAATAGCGGGCAGCCATCCCCCTGTGCTTAGGATCCCACTGGATGCAGCTGGGAGAAGAGATCGATGTACAGAACACCACATACCATAGCACAGCCCTGTGGAAGGCAATCACAGCCCATTGTCCCTCCTGCTTCAACCCTGGTAAAGCAGAATGCCATACCCATACCAGGGACAGATTCTGGAGAGCTGGAAACGAGCTGTGGGAAAAACGCCTGGAAACTTGTATATTTATTTCTTCTACGTTTCAGATCTACTGGACAAGGCTGAGGCCAGCTCAGCATCTCCTCACGCATACCACTGGTAATAAATAACAAATACCAAACTAACCAGTAGCCGTTCTTCTTGAGAAACTCGAGCCTGGAAGAGCAGGGTGCAGCAAGGCAGAAGGGGGGCAAGGGCAGAGCTGGCGTAGCAATCCAACTCTGAGGCACAGCGCGGTGACAGAGCTAGGTAGGAAGGGGCTGCGCAGAACTTGCCTTGCACCGAGCCTGTTCAAGTTAATTGCTGTCAATCCTTCACTTTCATGACAACTGCAACTCACATTAATTTAAATAATAAGAAAGACTGAGACATGAAAAATAGAGCACACTCCCCCAGCGCAATCACTGTTGCTCTCAAGATGAAAGCAAGTGATTTGTTTCCACAAAACATTACTGTGTCTCAAAAACACCCACTACAGCAGTTATTACAAGCCAGGGGCCGCATACAGGAGGCGGCAAGGAAACCACAAGCAAGAGAAAGCACAACATCTGTTGTTGTTATCCTTACCTTTTATGACCAAAACCCTTGAGAGCTCAAAACTCCTCCTGAGATATTAGCTGGGATTGCGTGGGCCAGGTCAGCGTTATCATTTCAGGTTATGGAAGTAGGTAATGAGTGATATTACACCCCTAATCTCCTAGGAAATGAGTCAGCCCAATGCTAAGAGATGTGAGCTCACAGCCACGAGGCCAGCTCCCCAGTCCCCTTCCAGGAGTGCAACAGGGGACAGAACAAGAAAGCAACAAGGCCACCCTTGCTAGTTCACAGCTAGACTGCCTGGCTGCTCCCTTTCAAGCAAACAGGGCTTTGCCTAAGACTTTAAATTACAGTCTTAGGATCTAGCAGCTGTTCCCCATTCTGAAATTACGACATTCAGGTATTTTGTCAATAAATCACAAAACACATTAAAACAAAATAATAGTAACTCCCATTCCACAGAGCTAAAAGACAGCAAAAGCCATTTAACTACCCAAGAAGTAGAAGCAAACAGCACCAAAAATAAGGAAGCCCAACAGCCCATTATCTCCATTTAAGCACTCTAACTGCTCGCCCAAGAAGAGCGCCTTCAATACAGGCAGGAAAGTTACCACAACCCCTGCCATACATCCCCATTAGTTAGTTACCTCCTCCGGCCTGTTTACTTCCCTCTCTATTGGCAAGTAGGACCCCCATCTGCTGGAGAAAATAAGACTCCCACCCACTGTTCTGCAGGAGCCCCTAGCTTTCAGGGCAAAAAGAAACACATCAGGACTTCTCTCCAAAGTCAAAGGAACTTTGCAGCCTCTAAAGCCCTCCGCAGGTGCCTATCAATTAGCCTCCAGAGTTCTCATTTCCTCGTCCCCAGCTCCCAATTAACAGCACTTTGCAACAAACACAAAGACGCTAATAGGCCCCAAGGCAGAGGCAGGGGGGATGCTGACCACCGCATGGCCCTTGAATGCTTTAGAGCTGCCACCTTGCTCACCACAATTAGGGGTCCTTTCCTGGGGCAATTAATTGACAGCAAATTGGCCTCATTAGTCATTGTTTAGTCAAAGTGTTAGTGGGGAGAGAGGGCTTGAGGAAGGGGCTGAGCTGCTATACACAACTAAATGGTTTAATTTCCCTCTTCTGTGTGCGGCAGGCTAATCGCAGCTTTTTGCTGCAGGAACAAGGAACAGCTTGTTGCTGCTTAGGTGCGCGCGGGGAGCGAGCGGAGGGCTGGAAAGTAAAATCTAGACCCCCTTTGGGACGTGGCATGCTAATGTTTTGGAAGCACTTCACAGATGAAATGCGACATGAGACCCGAGCTGTGTTTTTTACGGTCTGATTCATGCTGGAGCCTCAACCAGGGAGAGATGTAGCTGTCACCAGGGCAGGAGGGCAGAGACTGAAGTGGTTGAACTTCCCTGAAGAGAGTGGACTCTGAAAAACCCCTCTGACTTTCTGCTCTGCTTGATTTGCTTCACCCTGTTAGTGCCTCTCTCCGTGGCCTTAAAGCTCTGGTGAAGTAGAAGGAAATGCATAAGGCTTGGTTTTGTGTTGCGTTGTTTTTTTTAAATCTCCTGGGAATGAAAAAAAAAAGCTCTCAAAGTACACTGCAGCGTTTTTACAAGGTGCAAAAATTGCTTCTTTCTATTGTCTGGAAGGGGGTATCTTATCGCTTCCATCCCCGGCAGCCTTCTGGGAACGGCCTACCCCAGCCGGAGCATGGGAACGGCTGCAGAGATCTGCAGCCACCACCAACCCACGCGTGCCCCAGCACTGCCGGCCCCAGGGAGGCAGACTGCCAGACTTCCACCCCAGCATCGCTGCCGATGCACGGAGAAGCTGGGCTGAAGGAAGCACAGGGGCTGCTGGCGTGGCCCCTGCGTCAGAGCGAGCTTCCCTCCTCGCGCAGCTGAGCCTCACCCGCCGGGATGCCGCAAAGGAAATGATTTAAATCGAAACGGGGACGGCGCCGATTGCGCTGGCTGGGAGCAGGGGAGCAAGCAGGACGCTGTAAATCAAAGCCGGGTGGGAAGCCCCCCCAGCCTGCCGAGCCGAGGAACGTGTCAGACCTCGCTGCTTTCGAACGAGAGTCGGTGCTGACAAGCCAAACCATTTCGTCCAGAGGAAAGCTCTGCCTCATCTGATATACATTTAAGCGCCCGGGCTGTTTTTCCACATAAAATCGCGTGGCAAACACTCTTGGTGCATTGTTTCCTTGCAGAGAGAAGCACGGGGTGTAAACCTGCTGGACTGCTCTAGCTGTCAGCCGTCGGAGAAGTCAGCACAGAACTGGGCTCCACTGCTTACATTCATTTCCACTGATTTACTTTTTTTTCAAACTTGTCTCCATGAAATTGTCAGGAGAGAAATTATTCCACTTCTTGACTGAGAGGGAAACAGAGAGAAGAAAGTATCTTGAGTCTCCAGCCAACTTATTTTTCAGCGCACTGATGTGATGCTGTGGGACAGGGCTAGAAGCAGTCTCAGTCCTGCTCTGAACCCAGTGCCTCAGCTTTAAAACCAGACTCCAGCCTTTTTCCCTAACGCAGTTCCAGCTCCAAATCTGAACCCCAGCCCCGGTCCCATGCTGACACCATTGCACCTAGGGTTTGTGGTGTCTCCCCTGGCCAAGCAAAGGGTCACCAGCTCTCCTCTGTGACTTCTGGTATATGCTTAGCACGAAGCACAAACCAGGCGTGTGCCTGATAGCCCCTTATCTCTAGTTTTGGACCTCTGCATATGAAGTATGGGTTCCTGGCTACACCATTTCTTTTCTTTTCAATTAATGTATCAAATTTACGCCGGGATTGCAGTGATACGCTTATCTGTGGTTCATTCATCTCCTTCAACAACAGCTCTGCGCGTGTGCCATTGGTGCTGCTTGGGTCCTTCCAGCTTGAAAAACTGACTGCAAGTGCTTTCTGACCAGCCTTCCTCGAGAAGCCTGCTGTGAAAACACAGCCTCGTTCACAGGACATCTGTAAGCAACAACAGAAGTGCTTGCCACGCTCATCCCAAGGGATTAACCCTTGGAATGCTGCCTAATCCCAAGCACTTCAAGGGCCACAGATGTACACAGCATTTGGTCTTTGTGCTTCAAGTGTGTTTATATTTTCCCTCAGACCCTTTGTTTTACAACCTGGAAGCATTTACTTACAGGACTGACATAATACATGATCTTTTCTTCCGCAGATATAGTCTGCCATCCTGGAAGATAAATTGTGTGAGAAAAAATCTCCTCGGTGTCCAGGTCCTCCAAATGCATCTCTGACAGTTTTGTTAAGAAAAAACTTTTTCATAGAAATATGACGTGTTGGATGTACATGGGATTCAGCAAATCCTAATGTACAGCCTTTTTCAGGCTCGATTCGAAGCCCAAGGAGCTCCTCCTTTGATGTTAATGGCCTTTGGACAAATTCTTTTAAAGCAAGAATGGGTGATGGCTTCAGGAAGTGTTGCAACCAGAACAGGGATGCCTTATTAGACAATTAAGAGAAAGAAAAAAAAAAGAAAAAAAGGCAGATTATGGCTTTTTAACCGAGTCCCTGCAGTCCTTGGTTGCTGCCTATCAACTCTTTTCAGGAAGTAGACTAGGGAGCGAAAGCCAGGCATGGGAAGAAAACATGGAGAAAAGCCTGTGTCATTCCAGGGCAAGAGGTACAGGTTCAGAGAGGCTTTTGATGAGTTATGAAGATGACTGGGATTTCCTGATTAGGAAAGCAGGGGAGGAAGTTAGTTTCAGCTGACATCCCACTCTGGATGAAGACAAGGTTGAGACAAGGTTGGCCATCACAGATTTGTGATCAGGAGAAACACAGCCAGTGTTTTGTTTGTTTTTCTTTGTTTTTCATTTGTTTATTGATTTCTTTTTGAGATCATATACTTTTGCTTACGTTCAGCTCTTTAGGGACAGATGAACAGATGAGACAGAAGAGAATAGCCTTCCTGAACCACCAGATGGAAATCTACACACTGGCTGAAGAGGCAGCTCTCTTCCAACTCTGTTCTCGGGTTCCTTTGGCCGCCCATGGTATATCCCACAGCCGCTGTGATAAACCACAGGGAGGTGCATACAATGCTCCAAGTGTCTTGTGCAGACCGCATACCCAAGGATCTGGCTCCGTTTCAACCAAGACAGACAGCTTCTCCGTGACAAGCCTCTCACTCAAATCAAATGCATGTGGCATATGTAAACCAGCCTTTACTAGCAGGCTTTCCTTCCCTGCACATTGAAATGAACAAAATGGAGTGGGACAGCTTGCTGTAACCACCTTTTAAGACTGCTTTCAGGCTTCTAGAAGTACAAAGCTAGCGTAGTACTTTGGGACTGCTGGCTTTGTTTCTAGTGCAAAGTATAGAGAACAATGCAAAAAAATCCCATACTCAAACCTTTACATACTCTGGATAAAATTCACTCCTGTTTGAATTCACACTGTTTTCCCAGGAAGAAGATTCACTTTGTCCAGTTCAATGAATGACTGTCTATAACAGAAGCCACCATAGCTCCTTCACTGAGCAGTCAGTTCAGCAATAAGAAGATTTAGCGCAGAGCAGCTGCCTCTTCTGATGCTGAAAGCCCCACCAAAAACACATCAAGCAAAAATGAACCTGAGCCAAAGCCTCATCTCCAAAAAGTTGTGAATTCTGAGCATGAAAAAGACTCAAAGTGCAACTCCACATTTTTTCAGCTTGGGTTGCTCAGCACATTCCTGCATTGTCACTGTCGCTGGATCCACAGATGGTGGCCTTCCTCAACACACGCGGCTATGAAATGCCAGCTGTGAGACCTTCAATTGTTAGCTATTGTTGAGCTCGGGGATAGCTGCAGCAGCATGTTTTCTAAAGGCCACAATGTTATCATCAGCCATCTGAGAAGGGAAAGACAGAGAGTTCAAGGCAAAGAATCCCTTCGGTCAGAAATGCTCATCTAGACAAATCTGATCCAGCAGGAAAGACGAGAAAACAAATCGAGTGTTCCTGAAGTGAAGGCATCTTCAAACAAAATAAGCAGCTGGCTGGAGCTGAGATGTAATTGTGGTGATTTCCTTCCCGCAGACTCCTTCCCACAAACCAACCGAGGGCAGAGGTTTCTTGGGGAGTCGAGTTTCTGCTACCCGAGCTTCCCTGCCAAAAGAAAGAGCGCTCTGTTTTGGTTCAGCCACGTGCAGCAGCACCTTCAGGTCTTGGAAGTTTCCCACTGTTTTGTTTTCCAAGCTTTGCCATGTGGTAAGGACACGCTGTGTATGCGCAGACAACCGCAAGGGATGTGAGGGATGGGTTCCAAGAGCTTTGCTCTGTAAACACGTTACTGGTGCCATTTCAATTAAAAGAGAATCTCTCCCAGACGGCCAGGCACGAGGCTTATTCCTTATAACCTGCGACTTTATCAAGGCACATAAAAATGCTGGCTGTCCCTTTTCCCCCAGTTCAAGTCTGAACTCTTCAAAATTGACAATATTCTTTTTTTGCTGTTTTTTTTTTTTGGGGGGGGGAATTTTTGGCAAACTGAGGTACTTAGCATATTACGTGCTAAGACTGCAAAGAGGTAGAGGGGACCAGAGCCTTGGGTATGCAAACTCAGCTAGAGCTGAGAGGAATTACCCACCCAAACCATCCTGAGAGGATGGGACCAGGCCGGCTGTCAGAAGACTGGTTGTCTACAAGAAAGCTATACATGAAGGTGGCTACAGGAAAGCAGCAGCAGGGTTTGGTAAGAAGGTTTGGAATAGTGAGTATCAAATTGAGAAGAAAGAGGTAGACATTGTTCTTTCAGGAGGATAAGGTTTCATCCAGAAAAGATCTCCAGCATCTTTACACTGAGTGACACAACAGCTCTACAGACACCCTTTGTCTAATGTTTTGCAAGAAAAAACTCCCCACCACAGAAATCCAGCACTACTGACTGAGGAGCAGGAATGGGGTGATTCCCCCTGTTGCTCAAGAGACTAAAAATGCTAGTCAGAACTCCATCACAGCAAGGGATCAAAAGCTAAGTCTAATGGAAAACACAAGCCGCATCTCCGCAATAACAGCACGTCCACATCTGAGCACCTCTAACATCACAGTTAGCAGGGTAGGCAGTCCTACTCAAAACCGAAGAGAGGAATGAGTTTGTAGGTCTGGGATCCCAGGTTCTGCCACTGGTGTGCTGCACACTTTTGCTATAACCTTGAGTAAGTCAGTCCACCTTTCTGAGACCCACTTGGCCTTCCTACTCTTAGCGAATTACTACGTGCAAGATGTACAGCATCCCCAGTGACCGGCACCTGACTGGTGTCATGACAGCTGTGATGCCTTCACCTCTACAGCTCCAAACGATCAGCAGGAGGGACAGGGGAGGGACAGCTGCAAACCCTCACACTGTTAAAGGGAATTCCCTGTGAGGAATTATCATGCTGCAAACTTCCCTGGCACAGGAAAAAGCGCAAACCCAAGGCAGATTCCGATTCTTCATTGCTGATAGAAAGTAAAGATAAAATAGTCTTTTACAGGCTGAGGAAGTTGAGGCTGTTAAGCCTGGAGAAGAGCAGGCTCTGGGGAGACCTTATGGTGGCCTTCCAGTACCTACAGAAGGCCTACAGGAAAGCTGAGGAGGGACTCCTAAAAAGATTTAATTAGATGTTAGGAAGAAATTATTTCCTATTAGGGCAGTGAGGCACTGGCACAGGCTGCCCAGAGAAGCTGTGGGTGCCCCATCCCTGGAGGTGCTCAAGGCCAGGCTGGATGGGGCTTTGGGCAACCTGGGCTGGTGGGAGGTGTCCCTGCCCATGGCAGGGGGTTGGAACTGGGTGGGCTTTGAGGTCCCTTCCAACCCAAACCAGTCTGCGATTCTAAACTGGTTTTCCAAAATGCAAATAAGGAGAGAGTCAGCCATGTTGCTCATAAATCCAAGGGTAATAGCAGGACCCATAAAACATTGCACAAACTGAAAAAGGAACGGAAGTGTAATCAATATAGTTAGGGATACTGATGGATGAGAGGGATGCACTCATACGCTTTCTCTTCTGATGGTCATGATATACTGGAGTCTGCAAAGCTGATTTCCTTAAAGTATAAAGAGTGATAAAAAAAAGAACAAATTTTGCATCAGAACACAATGATGAAAACTCTGCCAAAGCCTAAGGAAAAGCAGAGATATAACTGAGATGGCATCACACTATGGATCAACCTGCCACTGGATCAGGCACAGACACTCTTGACAAACAGGCACAAGGGATGCGGCGCAAATAGAGTGTGACACCATATCCTGGGCATACGCTTGATGTATGGAGGATTAAATACCACACACACACATTGTCCTGGGTAGATTCTATCTAGTGTTGACAGATACCTGAGGGATCTGTCTCTTTCTTTATATACTTTGGCACTTGCCATGCCAACACAGGATTATGGGACTGGGGAGGTTGAGAAGGAGAGATCATTTGCTACTCTGTTTAACAGAGGCCTTATCCTCTGGGGGGATTTTGTCAAGATGCTGGACTTCTTAAATGATATTTCTACCTGCCTAAACACATTTGGGGTTGATGGCCATTTCTCCTTCTGTCTGTCCCCGTGACACAACGGCTCACTCCTCTGCAGTCCCAAACCAGCCTTAAAGCAAGCGTGGCTTCTGTAAGTCAGGCTGAAGGCTGCTGCCCTCAACCCCCAACCCCACGCATGCTGCAAGGAGAGAAGAAAGTAGGCAACGTGCTACAAAGCCCGATTCCTTTCCCCCTCTGGTGAGCCCTCTGACTGACGGCTCCGTTTGTCAAGAGAGACAGGCTGTCTTGAGCGTGAGATAGCTAACTATCACCTGGGGAGGCTATTAGAGGGAGAGGACGTCAGACAGAAACACAGACGTGGCCAGACAGACAGAGGGAAAGGTGAGCTGAGGAGGGGGAGAGAGGGAAGGAGTGACAGAAGATTGCAGATGAAAGAAAGACAGTAGCACTTGATGAATTAAGTTGTCAACTTTGGCATCACCTGTGTACCTTGTCATGCCAATAAATTCATTGAAGCTGAAGCTGCACTGAGAGTTGAGAGTGAGAGTGCTGATGGAAAGAAGAAATAACAGCCCATTTAAAGACTCAGAGCAATTTATTAGTTACCTCAGAAGGGAAGCAGTGACAATAGGGAAGGAGAGGTGCTTCCCATCAAGCAGGGCAGGAAAACTCGTTTTGGATTCGAGACATCCACCCAGCTGCACTGCAGAATGCAAGGAGATCATCAGAGACCAAAACCTGGTTCAAGAAGGAGAAATGCAGGGACTCACTGAGGTCCAAGGGGAGCAGCAAAGTTGTGCTTCTTTGTGCCTCCAGCCATGACATGTGGATAGAAGATGTCCTCTCCTTGACATGTGGATGGAAGATGTTGACAACAAACAGGCAAATGTCCACGGCAAAGGGCACTGAACATGGTCAGTGCTGCAGTGCTGGGGGAACGTGAAGGACAGCGGAGATGGAAACCACAGCTCCAGCACGGAGGGGTGCTGTGGTGGAAAGCTGAGATAAAACTCTGTTGGCTTTGAAGTCGGAAGCACAGCACTGACTGGGCAGAATTACTGGAGGTATTTCCTTCCAAGAGGAAGAAATTCTGACTCGGAGAAGCCACCCTTCAGCTCGAGTGAAACACAAAGACTTACAACTGTCCAGGGCATTTGGAAAGTTTGTGTGCACATGCACAGCGCTGGGCAACTCCGTGCAGAGAAATAGTAGGTATGACATGAAACCATCACGTGTGGATACCTGTATGTGTGTATACACATAAAAAATACATACACACTTTGAATGCTTACATATGTAGGCAATACTTTCACAGACATATATGAGCATTCGTACACATACTGCAGTTTGTTCCTGAAACTTCCTGCCTCTTCAAGAGCTCTCATTTGGCTGGTGGCCTGTGAACTGCCAACCAGCCAAGGCAAAGCCGTCCCGACTGTGGTCCCCTGAGCTGTCCAGTGTAGCTCTGTTGGCTGCCTTCAATTTGATACGAAATGAGAACGGGGATCCCACCGAGCCAAGCTCCGTTCTGATCTGACTGGTCCCCACATCAGATCAGCTGTAGTGCCCTCAGGCTGCGGCGCTGTATTAAAGTTGAGGGCAACTTTAATCTGCTCTGCTGTTTGCGCAGTGGAAGCTGTGCTTCACCTACTGGGAAATTACAGACAGGTCCCTCATTTGAGCAAAGTGGGCTTTTCTTTTCCGGGAGTTGTGATCTGTGGGTTCGTGCAACTTAGTTTAAATGATCTAGACTGGTGGCTGCAAACTCTTCTCACTCTGTGGACATCCTGCAATCTCCCAGGGAAAGCACAGGCACCGCGTAGCGAATGTAACCCTCCTGACAATTGACTCTGCTTTCCTGAAGTGCACAGACTTCTTGGGAGGCAAAGACGGAAGGGGGAAGATGACTCGGTGAAGGACCTGGGGGTGAGAAGGTAAGCTGGTGCTTAGCTCGGCCTGCAATGGGGAACAAGAAGGGTGAGTTGAGGAGCAAGGCTGCCTAAACAAAAGGGTTGGTACTGAGATGAACTAAGAAAAGCCAAAAAACTGACAGCAAGCTGTCCTGCTCTCTGTCACACCCAGAGATCCTAAGCTGCAGAGCCCAGTACTACCTTAGCTGAAGGACACAGAGAGCTTTGAGAAGGTCTGTTTACTCAGAGAAAAAGCTGGAAAGCGAGAAATTCAACGGGAATCAGTACTTGCGCTTGCATGCCAGTTGTGCACACAAATTTGAAAGAAAAATGCAAGGAATAAAGAATATCTGATGAAGAAACAGGTAGCAACAGATTCAAAAGATACTGCAGGCTGGCAGAGGGGAGAAAGGAGGGCAAGGCAGAACGAACAAGTGACTGACAACATGGAGAACAAATCATGTTCTTAATCTTGAAAGGATCGTATCGAAAATACAGTAACAAAGGCACAGGTAAGGAGGATCACAGAAGAAGCACAAGCCTGCAAGAAGCCTGCCCACATACGCTGCCTTGCTGCCAGCAAGCTATCTCTCATGGTTCTGAGACACTTACTTGTTCCACCCCTCTTTGCCCTCTTTTTTACTCCTCTCTCTTCTCTTTTCCAAGATTTTGGGTCAAGGAATGCCCCAGCAGTGTACGTGTGCATACAATATTTAATGCACCATTAGCTTCGGTCTTACTTGAGCTCTTTGGTTATTGTCACAATAGAAATGCAACAGTCCAGAATTTCAGACTCACCGCTCTGCAGTTTGACCAAGGTTTTTTAGTTTTGCAAAGACCAGTGCTGTAATCCAGGCCTACTTTTAGAAAACCTAATTTGCAGACATGAGACCTTGCAGAGGAAACATTATTAGCTGGAAAATTTCCTTCCTCAAAAAGCCACTTATAAACATCCGTGACCAACTTTCTCTCCTGGAACTGCTGAGGAACCCAGAACACCTCAAAGAAGGCTTGCCTTTAGCTGGGTCTAGCCAAGGAACTGATAATGGAATTGTAAAGCAATGATGGGATCATGCTAGAGGCTACAGAAAGGAAGAAAGACTTTTATTTGGAAATACCATTCAATAGTATGTATGCTGATTAATAAATAAATGAAAAGAGGTGACATTCATGATGACATTTAAATAACTGAGGTGCCAACTGCTTGTTAAAATACCACATGGTAAAGAAAGAGGCAAACAAAGAAACAGGGCTTGGACAAGCAGTGAGTAACGGTGACCCAATCAATTTAACTATTGATAAAACACAGGTGTGGAAATATTCAGGAAAAAAAAAAATCCCTCCAAATCATCAGCTAATGGATTAAATGCATCTGAGTGCGAGATGGAAATTAACCGATCAATTCACTCAACAGCTGCTAATTACATGTGACAAGGCACGCAGAATTCAGAAGGTACACGGGGCTCAGAGGAAAGCAGCGCTGGCAGAAATATTTGGAGGCTGCCTCTTGCCACTGTGGGGTAGGATACTTACCCCAGCGAGAGAACGCAATTGCTGATTAAATATCAGCTCTGCGAGTGTTTGAAGTCTGTATTTCAAGAGCGTGGAAAGGAGGGTTCTTTCCTACTGCTTTGTAACAATTTGCAACATTAGGTATAAATATATGGTATCAAAATTAACATGCCAATCTAAACAAAATTAAACGTAATGATACAGTCAAAATGAAACGTTTTTGCCTCATTGCAGTTAAACGTTTTGACATTAGCAAAATGAAACGAGGAAGTTAAAATGATTTGTTGTGACACTCGTCTGTCAAAAAAATTTGTTGCATCACCACGCTCCTGCAAAACACTTTGACGCCGGCAAAACTGATCTGCCAATAGGAAGATATCTCACATTTTCTGATCGCTGCTTTCACAATTTTATTCTGAATCATCGTTCACAGTAGTATATGGCTGACCACTGTTCCATTTCAGTTTGCGTTGTTTAGGAAATGGTCTTAGGAATTTCAGCTAGTTTTTCTCTCCCCTTCTGATATACTGACCCCTTGGGACTCCTTCAAAGTCATGCCCTTGGAGAGTCAGCAGATTGAAGGAAGTATAGGAAAATAAAGAGTAATGATGAACTAATTGATCACCAGGGAAAGATTAGTACCAAAATGTGGTGTTTTTTCATGAACTAGATCAGAAGGGGAACCTCACTGGTACAATTCTCACCTTGTACTGTACCACTGAGTTTGGAATTCACTTTTGGAGCAAGAAGAAGGGCTAAGCCCATATTTAACTTACTGCCTACACCAGTGATAGAATTATTAATTCAACGGGGGAAAACAGCGTAACTTATAAACCAGGTGGAAGTTCTAAATCAGGTAGCTGAGGACAGAAGTTATAACTCAAGCAATGCCTATTCCGGAGATGATGAGACCTGAGCTGGGGCAGTCTTCCAGATTCATCAAGTTAACAGTATTTATCACCTATTCTCAAACCCCAACCCTGTAACTTGTGAGGGTCTGGTATGTTCTATACTTGGCCTATGATGCTATTTTTAGACTGTTTTTAAAATCCAGGGTTGAAGGGAATTCAGAGGGCTTAATGTTTAATACTGTGCTTCATGAACTCCTGCTAGCAAATTTAATTCAATCTGTCTCGGGTTAGGAGCACTGTCACGGATTAGAAATTGCCTGAAGAACCATAAACAAGGGATAACGACAAGGGGCATGTAAGAGCAAAGTTGTAAGTAGTTGTAAGTGAGGTGCTGCAGGAATCTGTGTGAGGTCTGCTTTCATTTAACATCTTCATTAATGAGCCTGAAGAAGCAGCTCTCTAATGAAAGCTGGGGATGATGCTCAACTGGGAGGAGCTGCAAACATCCATCAGGGCAGATGAACAAAAAGGGATATGCACGGATTAGGTATAGGGGCAGAAAAGAACTGAACAAGTTAATTAACTCCGCTGAGAAGAAAAAAAAAAAAAAAGTCAACTTATGATTAGGCAAGATCATGGGTCTGAAGAGACCTGCACGCCTTTTTAGATAGAATGGGTGTGCAACTTGCAGAGGGAAGAACACTGACACTCATGCATTCAATATGCTGAGGAGAAGTGCTGAAGAAATGGAAGGTGATGGCAAAATCCCTGGGACCTAAGCAAATTGCACAGTGGAAAAGTAAAAGTTTCAGACAAATTATGAAGGCACCTTGCGGTAGAAAGGTCCACCTTAACACCACTAAGATTACAAAGTCAATGGAACAATTTATCCAGGTCTGCTCCAGCACCTGAAAGATGTAGAAAGAAACAGGAGAGGTACTCCTTGGCTTGACAAATCTAAACATAAAAGAGGACACAGCTCCTGCACAACTACTCACTTCAACACAAAGACTAGACTAGACCAACACTCATTCCACAGTATGGCTAAGGATAATGACTATAAGGATAATGACTCTTCATCTGAGACAGATCTCTACAGCTTGCAGTTAGCCAGAGAAGAACTTGATATCCAGCACCCCAATTAGCCTCAAGCAGCTCCTCTGTGCTCTTGAAAACTTGGCCAGAATTGGTCCTCCTCACTGTAAATGCAGAAGGCAATAGCACTGCATTTAAAGTGTTCACTATTTCATGGTGAACATATCACTAAAAGACTACACTACTTAAAAAACTGACTTATCCCCTATTGCACCTGTGTTCCCTTGTATTTAGTACCTGTACCTTCAATTTTTTAAGGGAAGACAGAACAGAATAAACAATCCAAAGAGAATAAGTAATCATGAATGAATAGAAATGAGCAGTCTTGGCTGTCCCTTCGTCCCAGCACCTGTGATCAGTTTGTGCCTACTCCAGCTCCTCGGTTTGGGGTACTTAAAACTTGACTGGGCAAAAAAAATAAAAAAATATGTGTGCTACAAAATGTATGCTTATGTATGCTAAAAAATTCTGGGCGGCAGGGGTGTCAAGGGACAGAGAAGACAAGGAAGTTATCAAAAATAGAATATTTTACTGATTACAGCAGTTCAGAGCTAGGCCCTGCCGCTCACTTGCTCTTATTTTGGGCAACTTCCCACATGCCTCGTCTCACTGGGAGTAACACTTCTTTTTTCTACCACTCCTTTTTTATCTGGTCTGTTTAGATTGTAGGCTCTGCAGGGCAGAGACTATCTCTTGGTCTTTGTCTACAGCCTCCGAAGGACTTGACTGGGGCCTGTGGACAGCACACTGGTTTTAATCAGAATAAGCAAAACGAAATGATGTTCCCCAGTCTGTACCATAAAAATGTGAAATCAAAAGTTAAAAAAAAGTCTATTTTTTAGTTAGCTAAGAGCTAAATAAAGAATCTGAATTACTAGTTCACTCGCAAAAATGTGCTTTTAATTCTGCGTGCTGTTCGTTGTAAAATGGCCAAATTAAATATTAAACCACTACTAAAAAAAAAAATAAAAAAATTGCAACTGGGCTTCAGTAGAACTTGGCAACTCAGTCTGAAATGTATTTTTTTCCCTCAGAAAATGATAAGCAGGATGCTTAAAATAACATTGTTTGAGCTAGGTAGACTAGTTCCATTTTTAAAGGCAACGAGGTGAAGAAGGGTGAAACAAAAGACCCAGAGAATGCATGGGTCTCGATGAAAACCACAAACAACATAAGGGCTTTTGCCAGGAGGCATCATATTTTGAACTTAGATCCCAGGGTCACAGGGTCTATGAGGAAGTAGTTTCTGCAAATTAATAGTATGATGCTGTGAACTCAGTGCTATAACACACACAGACAATACCCAAAAACAAATTTAGGACCTAACCCGAGAGGGCAGGCATTCATTTCAGGTACACGAGCAATGCATAGGGCACCTGGATGCCATAGGTTGGCAGCTAGTTTTGATACCTAAGGCTTCCCTCTCCTCCTTCTCAAGCCAGGAGACTTCCAGTTTAGCAGCAGAGCTGTCCGTGTCCTGACAGGCAAGCCTGCATTGTCCCCTTTCACATTGCCAGCTGGGGGTGGGAGGAGGCAAGAGGGGGTTCAGATGCCTTCCTGGACAAAGGAGGTTTGTAGCTGCAGCCTGATCAACATCGGAGATAAGAGCAGCAACAGCAAATTGGCCCCAATGGGAATGGCAGCAGCACTCTTTTCACCTACAGGCAAGCCAGCAATTACGCTTGCAGTGCCCAGCATCCGTTTTTCTGTTCCTTCCCTGCTCTCCCCCTTGCCCCTCACTCTCAGACCAGGTGTGCTCAAGGCTACTGCTGCGTTATGTGCAGCTTGGCAAAATCTTCCACTCCTCCCCGTCTCCTGCTCAGGTATCTGGAGCCGGAGCTCTGTCTCACCGTACTGGATAACAAAATGGAAAGGAGGGCACAGGGAGAGAGGAAGGAAAAAGGACGTGCTGACACATGCGTGGTTTTGTTCCACCCGGCGGAGTGAGGGAGGAGAAGGAGCCTTTGGAGCTCCCGCCCTTGGAGGCATCCCTGGGCACCGATATTGCACCTGCTCCAGAAGCACGCTGGATTGACCGTGTGTGGCATGGAGAGGGCCAGAAGCACTGTGCTGGTCTCCACAGCACAGCAGCATGGGCCTCACTCCCCGTCCTAAGGAGCTCAGCTTCCTTCAGTCTTGGGGAAGAAAATGGGAAGGATGGCTTCAATCTGACAGCCCAGGTTCCCTGTCTGCAAGTGAGCTGGAGAAGAGCAGTGGGCATTACCTGGCTTCCCAAGGAGCAGCACGAGAAACACATTAGATCTCTGGACAGCAAAACTACAGCAGGAGTAGGCAGGCAGCAGGCTCTCTCCTCGAGGCAACGGCACCGCTGAGGCTGCTGACAGAGGGCTCCGAGACGCTCAGGTCCCAGAACTGGCTCCAAGACTGACTGAACGCCTATAGCATCTCCCCCCAGCACACAAGTCAATAAGCAGATACTCAAAACGCTCTGCAATTTGCTATGAACCTCCTCCCTGAGCTCCTTCTTTTGTCCCAGCTCCCCTCCTTACCCTGAGTCAGCATGGCTTAGAGCACCCAGCTACAGGAAAAGGGCTTAATAGCATAGCTGGACAAAATTAAAGGGGCGTTATTAATTTGGCAGGTGCTGCTGCCTGGTGTCATGTCCCAAGTTTGTCCTATAGCTGTGCTGATTATTTTCTCTCCTTGGATCAGGGACGTTTCATTTATTAGCACTGAACTTCCCCCTCACTGCCTGCAGCCACTGCTGCTCTGATCTCCCCAATTCACTTTGCAATTAAATTTCGTCCTCTTGTGAAACGACTGTGCAAGAAAGGTCTTGTGCTTTGTTTTCTTTGGTTGTTTTTTTCCCTCAGGTTCCAATTGGTCAAAACAGCCCCTGGAAATCCTAGCAGAATCCCAGAGTAAAACTGGCTGGAAACAGTATTATATGGAGAAAAAAAGAGTCTAAAAGACAGAGCTTTGTGTGTCTGAAACACTCATCTCAACAGGGAAGAAGGAGAAGGGGCACAGGAGGCCACTAAGTCTTAGCTGCAGAGGCATACATCTGACACAGCCACAGAGTTGATGGAGATTTACAAGGAGGTGGCTTGGAAGGAGACACGAGGGGTTTCGTGTTGGGGAAGCTTGGAATGAGGAGCATGAAAATCATCATGTCCTTCCCTCTGTAAACACCGGCAGTCAAACCCACTGATGGGCTGGAAGACTGGGGAGCGCGACTGCGTCCATTTAAGTGATTTACTTTATTGTAACTGCTGCTAAAGCCCTCTGCCTTTTTCCTCAGGAATCACATTAACAGCCATAAAACCGCACATTTAAATTAACTCTGCTCAGGATCTGGTTTTGCTCCATAACGCTCCAGAAGTCACGAGGTTTTCTGTTTGTTTCTTTTCATCCCACTCCTCCTCTGCGAACACATCCCCAGCAGCCTTCCCATCAGTAGTAAACAACCACTTTGGCTCTTTCCCCTTGTGACGCCCTGATCTTCATTCTTCCCTCCTCTTCCTGCTGTTCCCTCCAGGAAAAAATCTCATCCGTCCCTGGACAACCCACACCAACCCTTTTCATTCACGGAGGGGAGATATCTAGGACAACCCCACTAGCACACCCTGGTCTGACATTTGTGTGTTCATGGGACTGGACAACCTCCCGTAAGCCCTGGATGCCTCACAAGCTTTAATTAAATGCAAACACTTTTCTCCAGGCTTTCTAGGCATTCCCTAAGTCCCTGTTCCCTTTCCTATCACTGAATAAATCAAAGGCTGGAAATAGCCAAAGTCATACTACCCTTCCCTAGGAAGGAGCGCTTTTTCTCCAGGATGGAGCTAGCCTGCTCTGATGCCAGCCACACCAGCTTTTTTATGCCTACATTACCGTGAGAACCACCATAAAGTGCAGCACTGAAAGGTTGAACCATCCTTTTAATTGCTCCGGGGTACCAGAGTGCTTTTATGCACTTGAGATGCTCCTTCTGATCCTCCACTTCTCCGCGCCAGGGATGGCTCCCCAGGCTGGGCAGAACAGGATGAGGAAAAACCTGGGTAAAAAACCTTGTAAGCTGCCTCTCCCTGGAGGTCTCCACGAGAGAACCACAAAGCACTTTGGGCTGGTTTAAGCAGGACAGCTGGCAGAGCAGCAAAGGTCAATACAAAAAGGAAAAAAAAAAGGAGGAGGGAGTTCAGCACGAGGGATTTGCAGAGCATCACTCTTTCCACCAGAGTGATCTGGCCATTCCTGAAAGGCGTGGGTCAGACTCTCCTCTTACCCACAGCACCCTGAACAGAGCTAAGTCCCCAGCCGTCACATG
Organism: Heteronetta atricapilla; assembly: GCA_011075105.1. Taxonomy (NCBI): domain Eukaryota; kingdom Metazoa; phylum Chordata; class Aves; order Anseriformes; family Anatidae; genus Heteronetta; species Heteronetta atricapilla. The sequence goes on along the minus strand of CM021731.1, from coordinate 86,616,723 downwards.
CTGCAATATCAAATGAATGCCCGGATGCTGCAATCAGAGACAAAATCAAGAAGCAGTGGGGGATTCCTTTCTGTCTTGATTACCAGTTGTTGATCTCTGGATAAGTAAAGGTAAGAAAAAAATCCAGGGTGTCTGACAGCAGCTTCCTTGGAGAAGTCAAGGACACTGAAGGGCTGAGATGAAGGAATAACTCAGTGTTTCTCAGTCTGGCTGGTACCCCTAGGACACAAGGACATCCTGAGTTGGGAGAGCATATCAGAAGCAGCAGCATCCTAGAGGCCAAATAAGTGGTTGCTGCTTCTTCAAGCAACTGGGGTTGCTGTAAACCAGTTTGGCCAACTCTGGAGGCTCGAGTGAGGTGAGCTGCTGAAACCTAACTCTTAACAGAGAGTGAAGAGCACACTGGTCTGTGACATGGGAAGCTGGGACAGAAAGCAGTGCTGGACAGATTCTCAGCACTCACGTGGAGGTGCAGCTCCATCCTTTGGTACCTCTCTCCCTCTCTGTACAGGGCAGGGACAGCTGCCTGCCATTTGCTCCCATCCTGGGGGTGGCAAGATAACGCAGTAGCTCTCCATCTGATGACAGCGTGAAATGTACCTGTGGGCACTTGCACAAGCACGTTAAGAGTCTTTTCCAGTCCTGTGTGCATTCCTGCATACTTCCCTTCTTACAAGCCCATCGGAGATTCAGGTTTAATCTGGGAGAAGGAACTGAGTGTTTGTAAAGAGCTTGCTCTGGCCACTGGGCTAGAGTAATGAGCAGTAGGATGCAGGGCCCAACACATGGGAAGTGACAACCAGAAAGCACGAGGATTTCAGCACCTTTGTGGTTGTGCTTGTGAGTGAGGAACGGCAAAGGGCTGAAGTAGCTCTGGATAAAGACGGACCTTCTGACAAAAGGACAAAGGGGCAAATGGCATGGGGGCATGTTTTTGCTCTGGAAAGGTGCCTTGCTAACCTTCCAGCTTCCCTTCTCATCCCCTTCTTGAGTTCACCTCTAATTTTCTTCCCTAAGTCTTCATAGCAAAGACAAGAGGGAGCACCAGGTTTCCCTCAGCTTCGGGGTAGAGCTGCACCAGATCGATGAGAGGAACAAGGCATCAGAGGCCCACTCCACCAGCCTTGCCACCAGGTCTGGAGGACATGACTGGGGCACTTGGCACACGAGTGCCCTGCTGACTGCTCTGTCCCCTCTGACAGCAATTTCACTTGCCTTATTTCCCATTCCCAACAGCCCCACTTTCTGTGTGCGTGCTTGTTTGGGTAGTTCTTGTTTCCTCCCATTTAGTACAGAGGAAAAAAAGCATTAGTAACACTCCTGGTTTTAAATGAACCCCATTAATATTCGGCTCTGCAAGGAACTGTGGGATAATTTTGATAAATGTGGCTGGGAAGCCTGGCTGACAGAACCAAGCACGACGCTAGTGTGTGTTCACAGCCCATCGCTGCACACACAGAAGGGTGCAAAAGGTGGGCACAGCATGGGGCTGGGGGTGATGCAGCGGGAGGGAGGCCTGTCCCCCAGGAAGGATGCGGAGCTGTGGGACAGAAGCCTCGGAAGATTGAGAGCAAAGGGGGCTTAGCGAGATACAAACGGGGAAACAAAAAACAAGATGCAGTTTGAAAAAAACAGGCTAGAATGACAGAGAAACGTCGTTTGAAAAACAGATGCTTAACTGGAGGGTGGAGAGGGAAGGAGGGGCCAGCAAATTCTGATGGCAGAATGGAGTTAAAGGTGACAGGAGGTAGGAATTCAGAAAGAAGCTTGCAGAGGACTTAAAAAGCAGCTTGAGTGGGATTAAATGCACCCAGGCTGAAGTTCAGCAAAGCACACGAATGATTTGAAGCCCCTTCTTTTGGTTGACTTGCTTGCACACCTAAAGTAAATACTTCTGTGGATTGTGAGTGGCAGCTCAAGAAGCACCATCTTACAAGAAGCAGGCAAAAACTAGAGGCAGGAGTGAAGAGAAATGCACTGGAGGGCGATCAGTTGAGATAAGGAATTACGTGTGCCAAAACTAGCAGGACTAAGGTGACATGTTTTGCTGTAGACCCTCAAAGACTATTTGTCCTCAAAAAGTAGGTGCAGCTAAAGGAAAGGTGGCTGAAACAAGAATCAAGTTCAGAAGGACTTCTGTGAGTGAGTTGTTAGGAATATGTTTATTCTTGATGGCATGTGCTTTCAGACAAAGGTCACAAGGAGAAGAGCTACAAGTCCACTGCTTATTTTTATAGGTCACTGCAAGTCATGCATTTCCACTTCATGCACAAGGTACTAGACTTTCCTGGTCAACTCTACGCATTCAGTATAGGTCTTGTCTTCAAAACCGCACTCAGTACCAAGGGTAGACCAACTAAGCATTACCTGCTACGAAGATGGTCCACATGTAGCAGTGAATGTTGGGAAAGACCAACAGTCATCCCCCCACTTACCCCTAACTAGTCTCTGTGAACCCCTCAGTACTCCACTTGCAAACAACATTGCTCCATTTTGGGCCTGCAACTCTGAATTTCTTTGACAACCAACATGAGAAACCCGTTTAATTAAAAACAGAGGCAACATTTCTGTGTGACGTCCGTGATAATCTAACACCAGCTTTACCATGAGGTCCTTGAACAGGAAGACTTCTATCCCAGGACACAATAAAACTACAGAGCAGCATGCCTCTTGGCAGGAGACCTTCTGGCGCCCAAGAAGTGCATGAACTTCATTTCAGGATGTGTGTCCTCCACCTCCCAACGCCTCTGAGAACCCTTCCCTACATTGGGTGAGCCCTAGCCACGGTTTCACACAACGACAAGCCTACGTGTGCCATAGACTGTTTTGAACGCTCCACGAGATGCTGCTCCACAAGTCGTTGATCCTGTAAAACTAATTTGCTTTTCCTGCGAAGCAGGCAAACACATGAAAAACGCCAGGATCGTTTAGCTGCCTCTGACGTGCCGGCTGTACCCATGCTGTGAGGTTCTGGAGAAGCATGTACCTCTCCTTTCAGAGAGCAGCTGCTGTTTGCCTGCAGCTGGTGGAGCCAGCTCCATCTGGAGACCAGATCAGAACCCATTAAGCACAGAGGTAGACTGCTTGGAAGTGGAGTGTACAAGGCAGGGAAGCAGGCTAAGGCTTGGCTGCAGAATTTCACCTTTTGTAAAGAAAGGAAAAAAAAAAAAAAAAGAAACAACCCACACAGCCTATTGAGCAATTGCTCCTGCATAGCCTCTCCAGTCTAATTGATTTGGACACCACAGCTAATTTTTGCTCAGACATCTGTTAGCACACATTAGCGCATGTCATTAGACAGGGAAGCACAGATTAGATGGAGGGGCAGATCTCAAAGGCCCTAGTTTGGGATGCTGGAACAAGCGAGAGAAAGGACAAGAAGAAGATGTTTGTATAGGGCTGGAATAGTTGGAAGGAGCTTGGAGTGAAGGGAAAGGATTTGGCTGGCTCAGAGCCCTCCCACCAAACAGTTGCATATGTTCCACATGCTTACCCATGCAACAAGCATGCCCCTCTCATTTACAGGCGTACCACAGAGGTCCTGGTCCTCACCAGCACACAGGGAACAAAGCCAGAGCTCCCACGAGCAACCCTGAAGTGTACTCTTCCACGTTCTTGCAGTTTGCAGCTGCTCTGGTTTATGACTAGAGGTCTCCGAGATAAAAGAACGGGACAACAGAAGAAGAAAATTACCTTTTTTTGCTTTTTTTTTTTTTTCCTTCCCTCATATCACTCCAGCACGGTGTCAGATTGCCCTGGATATATTCTCTATTTAAAGCTTTAGAGATCTGATGAGTCTTTCCTCCAGAGAAAGCAGAGCTATATGAAAGGTGCTGGCTAGGACCATGGGACAGAAGGGAGATAGCAGGACATCAGCAAAGCCAATAACCAACAGTTACAACCTTCCTCGAGGCTGTTTGACAGCCTAAAAGCGGCTGCAGTTCATTTTACCACCCTTGACACTATAACCGGCCAGAGAGCTGGTAATTTCAGTCTGGCTCGGACTGAGCGCACACCAGAACCACCGCTTGATGCAGCCTCATTTATCTGCTGGTAAGGAAGCATCTTTTCCTTTGACACAGCTCTTTCTTTTTCGGGAACAATGCGAGCCCTCTGCCTACTGGCGCTGCAGCAACATGGAGGCATGTGCTCAAGTCCAAACCCAGCCTGCACAAGCAACTCCCCAGCTGAAATCCCACGAGGCAACATTGCCGTCAGGAGCGGCTGCCGCTGCAGTCAGCACGGGCTCGGCACCGCACGGGGCGCGATGGCTCTGCTGGCAGCACGCCCTTGCGACAGGGCTCGCCACATAACTTGGGAAGGCATGGCGAGCGAGAGCTGTTTATGTACGAGGAAGCAAAGGTAAAGATGAAGGGCATAACGCAAGTTTATCTGAGCTTATTTCTGTTTTCCCATAGCTTTCCCATTAAAGGCGGAGTAGCTGTGTTAATTTGCTCGAGTCTGAAAAAGGGCTGAGCTCATTCTTTCAGGTTTTTGCTCCGTGAAAGTACTAAGGGAGCATTTCTTTCCTTGTGGGTCATACTTTGCACAAAGCATACGGGAGCCCTAATAGCCTTGAGGCCTTTGTTCCTCCAATTGTGGTGAAAATTAGCCAACAAACATCCAGGTTCAGAAGACTGACAGTCACTATGACCATGCAATATTCATTTCCTTTGAAAAACAAGCCCAAAGTTGATAGAATGGCCTTGTTTTACTGTAACAGACCGCGCGGGAAGGAGGGAGAGGCAGGATTTGTCAACTGAAACTGCATTGCTGGAGTGAAGAGGTCAACATCTATTATAGGGATGATAGAGATGAAGGTAAGCCTGTCAGTCACAGGGTGAAAAATGAAGCCCCTGCTTCCCATCTAGCATACAGTACTTCTGCTTGGTCACAGGGAGTGTCATCCTCTATTCCCCTGCACTGTTTTTGCTCTGGCATAGCTCATCTGACTCCAGCAGAGTTGCTCCCACACCTTCCCAGGGATCGTGCTCTGCCCGGCTTTGACAAGCACGCCACTTCCAATTGAGACAAGGACTGATGCATAAGCATCTGCACAGCCCTCCGCAAAACCACTCTTGTGCGAGCATCTGCCAGCTGAGAAACTCCAGCCTGATCACAGTGGTGGCAAGCAGGGAAAATAAAACAGATATCCCCACCCCAAATGTGTGACTCCCCGGAAAATACTAGCCAAACAGGCCACCAAACTGCAGCAAAAGCACCCTGATTTTGATCCTCTGCTGGGGACCGGGCTGGATGCAGGTCCTGGAGGGAGGTGCTCCATGCTGGGAGTACCTCAGGGGGGACTGTGGCTGTCAGGGACCCACAGTTGAGGAGGGACTCCCCAAGGGAGAAAGGAGAAGGGGAAAAGAGAAAGCAAGAAACCAGGAGTGACAGCAAGAAACCATCACATATTGACCCACCTTCCTGCCTAAGGGACTGACAGGGACAGAGCATAATATGTGGCCAAAACAAGGGAGAGGGTGCTGAGCAGGGGAGAGGTTTTGGAATGAAGCTGAGCTGGGGAAGGGTTGGGAAAGGGGTTTCCCCTCATTACTTCTCTTCATTTCTCAGTAACTGAATCAGTAATTAGAAATCTGTGTTAATCGGCAATGAATTAAATTAAGTGAATTTCCTGAGTCTAGACAGTTTTGCCCAAGCCAGCCCCCAGGCTGCTCTCCAAGAGCCAGTCTGTACCAACTAGAGGAAAGTCCACAGCTGCCTGGAGAACAGCAAGGCGATGACATTAGGAAAAGTTAGGGGTTTGTTCCTCCCCTTACATTATCTACTTGGACGCCATGGCTACTGAAGTCTATGCAGTCCCTCACAGAAGGGAACTAAAAATGTGGATTGTTTTAGTCTGGGCCAGAGGCATCCTTTATTCTATTGTGTGTCTTCCCACGGTCTTACTGCACGGGCTTCATTATTAGTGTGTATCAAGGACTACAAAGCATGCTGCAAACATCATCTGTTCAAGACCTGTAATTCCCGCACTGGTGAAACACATAATTATCATTCTAAATATACCCATGAAGAAATTCAGGCATTAGTGAGGTAGAGTGGGGGAAGTGACTTACTGTGGGCAATAGGCATGAGTGACACACTAGGAAAGGTACACAGGAGCAACCCCCCCCCCCCCCCCCATCTTGTACTCTGGGAGAAAGGGGAAAAAAAAGAAACAAACATGAAAGATGGATAATGGTGGGAAGAGAAAGAAGGAAAAAGGATAAGAAAATGCAAGACAGAGAAGGAGAGAGCACACAGGGTGAAGAAAGCTGTCAGTGAAAAAGCGGGCTGCTTCAGTGTATACCAAGCAAGAAATGGAAGTGACAGTCTGAGCTACAGAGCAAAAATGCCCCAAACTACATTGGAAATAGCCAGTGTCCTACCATGACTTCCACAGTATAAAAGATGTTGCATTTGGGATGCCTGTAGAGGAGGCAGGAATTCCTCTGACACTCGCATGCCTCGGGGCTTCCCTGAAGGGCAGGTTTCCACTGGCAAAGAGAGAGCTTCGGACAGTTGGATAAGATGCTGTGAACAAGGCTTGCAGCATTTAACCTCTATTCGAAAGCAACAATTTACTCACCCACTATCAGTTGCCAGGCACCGGGGCTCAATTTCATGGGAGACTTTACCAGAAGGAGCGTCCATACATTATCACAGCAAACAAGTCAGTGTGACTTCGTTCAAGGGTATCATCCACCCTGGAACCTATTTCACATCTCGTTGGTTAGCTGAGTGAGAACTGATTGCACACACTCCCTTGTTTCTCTCTCTGAGTGTATGGCGGAGGAAGACCCCAATTCACTAAAGGAAACAGAGCGAGGTAAAGAGCCGAGCCTCTCCTTCTTACTCCCTTCAGGAAAGGCAAATTCCTACGTTGCCACGAGTCTTATAGGGTGTGTTTGCACAGAAGGAGCAGACAAAGCACTCCCCCAGACTGCTCACTTTCCCTCAGTGTCTCCAGCTTTAAGGCACGGCAGTGACATCATAAGATCTCCTAGGTAATCTACTGTGATAACAGGGGATCACTTTGGAGAACTTGCGAAGCCCCTGCAAGGCTCACGTCCCTCCATTCATTGCACAGGACTGGACCTAGATACCCCCAGCAGGTACCAAACACTCGAGCACCCTTCCTCACTGCTCCGGAGGAGAGCAAATCCTCCTTTCCCTGTCCCCTCAGAGATGAGGCAACGCTTGCCCACAGCCTCCATGACAGGCCGGGCTGTCCCTGTGTCCCAGGAGGCAGCCACGAGGCAGACCAGAGACAACGCCTTTCCCTCTGCCATGTCTAGGGTGAGGAAAGCCCTACCTCACCTTCACACTTGACGAGAAGGCAATCCAAAGTGATAGGAAGACAAAGGCAGCTGGGAGCCAGCTGCGCGCACTGCTCTCCTGGCCAGCCTGGGTAGCTCTTCTCCAAATCCCACAGCTCACAGCAGGCGGTGTGCAGCCATTATGAGACGCATTATGTAGCGATGCCTTCGGGCACAGGAACTCTGCCAACAACTAGCTACTTGCTCTGGAGGAACAAGGAGAAAGTAACTTCTTTTTCCTTTTTTTTTTTTTTTTTTCTTCTTTTTTTTTGCCCTGTGGATGAGGGACAACCTATTTTATTAACCTATTTAAAGGATTTGAATCTGCTGCCTGTCGCCGTGTTTGAATATCTTCCACAACAGTCAACAATAATGTGGAAGTCCCCAACAGTCTTTGTGGGGCCTCAGATACTTCATTTGGGCAAGCCTAACACAATGAGAGATACATGTCCTCCTGTTCTTTTACTGGTTGTCAGTCCACAGTGTTTATGAGACCAAAACCAAGTATGTGCTGTCCTTTGCATCCCAAACAAGGAAGAAAAACCTGTCAGGCAGTCCGGCCTCAAAGAATCAGGAAACAGAACTACGGAGCCTCATGTTGTCAAAACTCAGAAATCCTGGCCTTATCAAAACCAGATCTCCAAAGGAAGTGGAAACACACTGGAGGAGCTACACCTGGGGAGCTATCTTCCAGGGCGTTCCTCAGACTTACTGTTGACACTATACTACGAGAGAGTTAAGGGTTAGGCTGGACATTTGAGATGCACCTTTTCTCTTGGCCACGAGCTGCTGAGAGCTCTAGGGGCTCAAGCAAGAAGGCCTGCTTCTTACATACAGAGCGCAAACCCCTTTAAACTCAAAAACAGATTTACTACCCCCATTTCCACCCTAACCTTCAGCAACGTAATGGTCAAACATTGAGTCAAATCCCAACAGTATGCCAGACTCACTTCCGTGTGGTGAATGTGCAGTGGGAGAGCAGGAGAACTCTTGCAAGCAGATAGCAAAACAGAGAGGAAGATACTCCTAATCATAAATGATGCAAGCAGCCCCTCTAGGCAATGTTCCCTCTTACTCATAAACCAGAAGAGGTATTGTTAGTGTTTAGCCAAAGAAGGACTGGGAGGCCCAGGAGCATCTGATCAGCGATAGGCTATAGCGAGGGAGGAACTGTTTTGTCTCAGGTTATTGGGAACCTTTAACGTGGGGCCTAGTCTCCTCCTGCTTACGAAATCATAACCTTACTTACTATCCTAGAGACAATCAGAATCAGGCTGTGGGTAGTGACAGCCTGATCAGACACAGTTTCTTAAGGACACAACTAGATGCGCCACCTACATACCAAGTGTAAGCTGGTATGGGTGGTGGTGGTAATTCACCTCAGTTAATTTACTCTCCTAATATAAGATATTTAATACAAGTGCATTTTTTTTTAACTTAGCCCTACAGTCAATGGAGGGGAGGCGAGAGAGAGAGGGATTTTGAGGGCAATTTATTCCAAGCATTTCTAATTAAACTACCTTAGATTAGATACCTATTACAAGTATGTAGTCCAGTGTGTTAAGTCCCATCCAAAATTGGCTCATTAACATAGCTTGACCTGGCAATTGTTGAGGGTGATCATGGCAGTGCCCTCACCAGGAGGGCACAGTCCCACAGGACCTGAATAGGGTAGGAAAAGCCAGGTGCTGGTAACAGGGTCCATAACAGTCCCATGATGAGATGAAGGACCAGGTCCAGATGCCACAGAGGGAGACAAGGCTGGAGACAAGACAGTAGATACACTAACCCATCACACAGGTTCAAGATCTATTCAAGAAGTGTTACCAGAGACAGGGCTGTATACAGGTATACCTAACACACAGACCTTGGACTGAGCTTATACAGGGCCCCTGTCCAGAGGAGAGGTGGACATCCCCAGTGAGACTGAGGTGATTATGGCCTGATAGACCAGGGGGCCCCTGGCAGACAACACACTTACTGAAGAAGCAAAAACACCTCCCAGTAGGGAGGAAGATGGAGCAGCTATCCAGAGCAACTAACCTGAGCACATGACATCTCCAACACTTGCCAGTGTCGTTGTTTGTTAAAAATATCCACTGGGGATGCATTAGTTATAATAATGTGTTTCCTCACTAAAAGTCGAGTCACTGCAAGTCACAAGCATTCTGTATGCAGAATGACTAATTGGAACAAGATGTGCAGGTTTTTTTTTTTTTAAAAAAAAACAACTTAAACCATCTCCTTTATGCCCAACATCTGCCCAATACCTAATGACACAGTTTATATTTTCATTGAGGATCCAGCATCCTGGCAAAAAAGAGAAAGCTTTACAAATCTTCACTCTAAGTCAATTAGAATTTAAATGTAGGTCGAATACCAGGGAGAAGAATGGGACCTGCAGCAATTCAGATCTCAGATGTTCACATACTCTAGAGACGGAAGAATGATTTGCACACTTATTCTGTCTTCCAGAGCTGGGGGCATTCAGAAAGGCAGGTTTGTTCTCTGCTGCATATCTAATAGTGTTTTGGCCAACTAGTCTTAGAAGTTTCTGGGAAATGACTCTCTACCTTTGTCCTTGGGAGACTATTTCACAGCTGAATACATCCCATTCCAGATCTGCCCTTGTTAGTCCTAGCTGTGACCTCCATACTGAACTACCCAACTTCTTTAAATACTCGGTGACTCTGTTAGTTGTTTTGCAGGGTGTTTTTGCACCTAGATCAAATCCAGCACACCACAGCACTAGCCTGGAATACATCAGGAGTGACTTCTGTGAAGTCAGTGATGTTGCATTAGTATAAATTAGTTATCAAATGCTACATTTTCCACTTCATTATCAGCTAGCCAGGATCTGTATACCTCCCTCTTTGATTTTAGCATATTTCTTTTTGCAGTTCACCACAATTCTTGAATTGATCAACCTTGCTGGACTACAAATAGGAGGAGGCCACTGAAGGAAGAACGGACAAGATGCAATTACTCAATGTGACCAAAAGCTCCTGGAAAGGTCTGGCAAGCCACAAGGTTATTGTTCACTTCAATTAAATACTTAAGCGCACTAACTAGCACGGACATATGCATGCACACATATAAGTGATTCAGTATCAAAAATATCACTTCTAGTTCTAAACTACTTTCACCCCCACTCCTCTCCCTCCCTCCCTGTCCCTCCACTCCCTCTGCTGCTCATTAAAGCTCATCTCTCCCGCCTACAATGGTGGAAAGTCAGCAGGCTGTCCAGGTAGCATTAGCTAATGGGAATTGACAGCCTGCCACCATTTTCCGAAGGCTTGTATTTTTGATATAAGACTGTCTTCCAGCCTGACTAATTCCATGGGAGACTTTCATCATGGGAAGACTGACCTCGGGCAGGAGACATTTTGTGTCACTGTGAACAACTGAAATGAAGACACAATGGGAATGGCAAGAACTCTCTAGCAGCAAAAGGCAGGGAGAAGAAAACTGATGTACAACAAAAATACTTGCTTAACCATGGCAGGCAACTCAGTGATTGGTCCTCTAATGAACAAATTCACTGGAGAACCTGAACTGTGAAATAGTTTGAGACCCTGTGAAAAGCAACCTTAACTGATGATAAACTAAAATACCAGACAAGTTACGAGAAGCATTTTCCCACTGATTTACAGCACTCTGGATCCAATTAAAGAGCTCCTCCTTCCCTCCGCTAGCTAGTGCCTCTGGAGGTTTGTAGGCTGTTTCACAATGACTTACGGGGACAGAGTCCAGAATATCATTGTACTCGGGATTTGGCACAGTAATTTTTACTACATTTTATTGTAGAGATGTGGAAGTAAAAAAAAAAAAGTTAAAATATTCACAGCATGGTTACCACTCACAGAAAGTAAACAATGCTGTTACTGTTGGCATTTCCCTACTGAGGGGCTGTGTCTGACAGGAGCTTTAGTCTGGAAGACTCCCTGTTCCCTTTCCTTCCCAAGCACAACATCCCTGGCTGAAGTATGTTCCTCAAGATCCACTTGAACCTCCTCTCCAGCTGAATGGTAGATCCATCCCAAGAATCACGTTTTCTTCCCATTCAAGGCTTCTGAGTCTGCAGCACAAAGAAAAAGCTAGTCATCCAAAATCCTACGTTCCTTCTCTCCTTGCATGGTGTCGATTGTGCCCTAGTTATGCTTTTCAAAACACACCAGGTGACTCTGCTGTTAGCTCTATAATGCTGGGTTGGCAAGCCGAAGTTGTGACAGTACATTCTCCTAAGAGCATGAGACAGCTCTTTCCATCGGTCTGAGCTCCCTCTTCCAAGACTGGCAAGTGGCTGAGTGTCACAGGCCAAGGAGGAACCAAAACTACCAAAAAAATGAGAGGATTAGCATCCACAACGATTTCTTATTTCACATGTTCTGTTCATGTCACGCACAGTGGGTGCATTTTGCAACCCCTCTGGATCCTAAAGAAGTCTTTAACACCTAAAGGTTATGAATAGCCATATAACCATCCCTTATGGGGAGCTCCATGTCAAGAACTTCAATGAAAATGGATACAAGGCCTTTGTTTCCCTTAACTTCTCTGCACGGATAGCTGCTTCACCCCCACCTGAATGCACCTGCATTGCATTTAACACTTCTGTTCTGAGGTCCTTCTCTACCCCACTTACTCTGCCTTTGCCTGTTGGATGCACTACATTCCCAAGGAGCACAAGGTGCCTCATAGATGTGCTTCTAGCAGCTCCATACAAGACTTTTACCCTTTCCCTCAAGCTGGATGGCACAGGCAGTGGTCTTGGTTTGCCCTTGTTACTGTCAACCATGCAGTATGAGCCATCTGAGTTTGCAACCTTTCATCAAGGTTAGGCGTTCACTGTTTCACTAGTCCACCAGGAGATACATAGGCCACATGTACAGTGCATAAAAAAGCTGGATTTGCTTCCTTAAAGATGGCTATCACAGCCAGAATGGGCTGTAATTGTCTTTGAAGAGGCCGAGGGCCCTGTAGCAGTGAGGCATGAGGCCTTACCAAGTGGCCGGGTAGAGCTGCAAAGCTCCAGTTCAAACTCATCCAATGCTGACGAAGGTCTATCTCTGGGACAGGGGTTTCAGCTCATCTTTAGATAAAGAAATTAGGGGTGGAGTAGGAGAGAATCTATATTTTACTCAACACTGTTCACTCATCCCTACAACCATCCAGCACGCCCTAATTGCTTCAGTATGTCCCTGCAAGACAGAAATCGAGAGTGACTGGGTAAGAGGCATGCAAAGACACAGATCTAAGATGTACACAGAAGCAGTCGTCCAATAATGATGACCAGCTGTCACAGGCAGCAAAATGCTCCTGGCAGTTGGCACTGGTGAATTTTCAACTACCCGCTGGTCACTGCTACCCCATTAATCATGGGCACTTTGCCCAGCCTACATTCCTGAACAGCTTTTTCCTTTCTCTTCCCCTCCTCCTCCTCACAGACTTCTAACACAGTTAATAAAAAATTTATCAGGGCAATGAAATAAACAGCAATTTGATTTGATCTGGGAGCCAAAGAGAGGAGAGTTTCTGCTATTCAGGTACAGACTTGGGAGTTTCTGCAACTGCTGGCAGAAACGTGCCCACAAAACCAATAGGATTAGAAAAATGGAGATGAAGGGTGGGCTTTGTTTGTCCATTTGTTTACTTGTTTTTAAGGGAGTGGAAAAGTCTGGCTGGGAGACCAGTCAGCAGTGTGCTCCTGAACCCCAGGAAGAAGAGAGTAACACTGTGAAATCCATTGGGAATAATGGGCTTTGCAGAACCACAGAGATGATACACAGCAGTCACTGCAGCTCCTAAGAACTGCAGATGCAAGCAACTAGATACCTGGTGCTTCATTTTTCTCTCTTACATAGTTTTCCCTTCAGGAAGAAGAAAGAAGATAGAAAGGAGCACTTGGGTCCAACAGTACTGATGTCTTAAAGTAGTTCAAGGACTAGTGAGACAAGGGCAGCACAATATCCAGGAGAAAAATTGAGTAGTCTGGAATAGTTTGGGCTAGAGTAGGATTACTCATCCAGTGAAAAAATTAGCAAGTGCCTCAGGGCTTTCCTGGGCTTGTGGCTCACAGAGCAGCAAGTGCAGGAATCTTTTTAGGGGAGTCCCTTACCCCCTGGCTCAGCGAGAAGCAAAGGTATTCAGACAAGGAGGTGGCAACCTTCCACTGTGAGAGCTTGCACAAATTTATGGCAGGCTTCAAACAAGAGATTTGGAGGGGAATGGAGATGCTCATTGTGAGGACAGGTAAATATATCAGGCAGTATAACCAAAAGCATTACCCAGTGTAGAAGAAATTACAGATTAAAAGAAAAAGTACTGTTACACTATTTAAAGTCAAAGTCCAGGTCACAGCAAGAGAGAGTCAAGACCAGCCAGATCTGCCAAGGAGACAGTGTTAGACTGTGGGAAATGCCAGTCTCCAGAACTAGTCTCTTACACAGTGTACTTGTCTTTCCTGCATAGACACACAAAGTGAATTCAGGTCACCAAATTTTAGGCATCCAAAAGTTTGCTATTAGATCCAAGTTAAATTTGCACTACTAACGTTTAGATGTCTAAGATGATTAAGTGTGATGAATCTCACCTATACGACACCACTTCAGCTTGCATGACTAAGTGTCCATACAGAAAAGAGCTGCAACCTGAGGAGAGTTACAATTAAAAAAGTGAGTGACAGAGAAGTGTATCTCTGGACTTGGATTTTAGCCCTGCCTCTGATAGGACACCTGTGCAATTCATCTGGAAGAACCATGTACACACTCTCGATTTGTTAAAATGAGGTGAACCTTTTATGACCTTGAAAGACTATGTCTTGCTGTTGATGGGGTTTTCTAGATTTTGCTCCAGAGAGCAAACCACAGTCTTGCAATTTTGCTCCTGTCCTTTGGGGAGCTGTGCATACAGACCTGAGCTCAATCCCAGGCTCTCTTCTGGAATGACACAGTGCATCCCCTCTCAGCTCCCCGCCCTGTGTCAGGCACAGCTGACATGGACAGCCCCCTCCGGACAGGGGGACAGTGCCACGTTTGGCTCTCTGAACCTGGGAGAGCCCTCCAACACCATCTCCACAGGCTCTGGGCTTTCAAATTCTTCCATGCACTCTTGGCATCCTGTTATAACAACACCCGTCTGCCAGACTGTGTCCCAGCCTTCTCATCATTCCAGGCGCTTTGAAGCAGGAAACATAACAAATCAATCAACCAACCCCAAAATAAACGTGTCTGTGGGCCATGGGGGCACCACAGGGAACATGCAGGAGACCAGCCCTCCCTGCCAGTGCCTGGTGCGTTGTGGACATGATCTATCTGCTCCAAAAGGTAGAACCAGTGAGTAGCATGAACACGAGCTGGTCTATGCCATCTGGCCTGGAGTCCAGGGCTTCCTCAGACACTGCCTTGGCAGTATAGGCCAAGCCAAGGTACCAGCCTCAATTGCAATGATACTATACAGGTTATGTACTCCTGTAAACATTCTCCTGGAACAGAGTCAGACAACAAATCATGTGAAACATTCACAGTAGAGAAAAACACAGTCACTGGTGCCCTGTTAACACCCTCAAGCAGGTTAAGGCATTGGCAGCGAGAGAGCCAAGGTGCCTTGATTTGGGCTGCCAAAAGTGGTGTCCTTACAAACTTTTTGTTCTCAATCTCTATCCAGTAGGTCAACAAGCAGATTAATCTTTCAGATAAAATTGTGAATTGGGAGCTCTATGTGTTAATAATCCCCAAGGTCATCACTGGAACTGTACAGTCGAGTCTGTTCTGTGGTTATTTGGGGAGATTCATCCTACTTTGCAAAGATTTTTTTCTTTGCATTCAAAGCATTAACATACCCAAAAGTCACATTCCCATCAGTCTAACAAGGGGACAATCATTTTGAAGAGACACTCCAGACTACAGCTGCTGCTGTGGCACCTGTGTGAGGGCGACAAGGAATTCATGTTTAGGATCTTGCTTCTTGGCTCCTCTCCCTTTGAAAGGCTCTTCACTCTGTGCGCTTTCCTCTGCCTGCCTGCAGTGGATTTTAACACGTTAATGGATATACTCACCAACAGCAGAGCTGAGATCTCAGCCTCCCAGTTAACCCAACATAAGCAGATGTCTCACTTATTCTCTAAATCTATGTTATGCTGGTCCTGCCGTACAACTTCTGGCGACATAGTTCTGGTCTCCTTGTTTCATCCAGTTTCATCAGTGGTTCCTGCAGCCAGGTTGTGATGATGGCCCTGCCAGGCAGAGCACTACTAACTTGTCCTGTACCCATGCCTAACTGAAACCAGATGTCCCAAGCCCACCACATCACCCATCACTCCGTGTATCGCTGAGCATCTGCATGACGAGATGCTGGGAAAACCAGCTCGGTGGTCTTGTGGCCTGAGTAGCTCGTATTCTGAGGGTACCCCAAGTTGAGTTGCCAGTACACTGAAGTCACCATGAGAGTCCCTTCCCCACAAATTCAAAAGGAGTGTCTCCTTACCTTATTAAAGGAAAAAGGCTTTTCTTGTAGTGCTGACAGAGAAGAATCAGAAAGAAAAAAAGAAGATAATAGGCTGCCAGAGGCCCAATTTATGCACCCCCAAATTAATGAGTCATTCCAATTAAATTATTTGTCCTAAATTAAAACTTATCACCAAAATCCAATTCTCATTTCATTAAAGAGGACCTCCCTAGTTATCTTTTTTATTTTTTCTGCAAAGATTTTTTTTTTAAGGTAACCTTCATGGAAGGGGAAGAAAAATGTAGTTATACTCTACTTTTCTGTTTGAGGAGACCATGAAAGTTTTATATTTTAAGGCTGTTTCCCATACCTACATGTGTCCTTGTAATAAATGAAGAGATTCCTGGAAAAGACTCTGGAAGACTGTAGAAGTACTATCAAGTAGACCATGTAAGGGAAATTGGATATGTGAAGATGGAGGGAATTTTAGAAGTAGCTTTCCCCAACCCTCAGCAGCCTCAGAACTGGGAAACCCTGTTTTGGGATTTCTGAAGGGTCCTCCAGCAAAAGCCAGGCAGACAAGTGATGGCACTCCCGATGCACCTTCTAGATCACAAAGCGATCTCCTGACAGTATTCTCAGACTGCCACAAACCGCTAAAATTTCTCGATCAGGGCTTTATTCCTCCTACCACGGGTCTCCCCGCTGATAGTCTGAGCTGTGGCAGGCAGAGACCCAGCGCCAGCGCCACCAACGACAGCCTCCACGTGGTCCCTCAGATTGCCAAAGCAAATCTTTGTTTCTTCCCCAGGAACAACCCCGCTGCTTCCTTTGTGTTTTTAATCCACTACCTTTCTCCCATTTTCTGTGGGAGATTGACGCTTTTTAACCTAATATTTATTTTTTTAAAGACATTTTCAAAAGCTGTGGTTGGGTTTTGAGAAAGTGCTCCCTGTCTCCATACTCAGTAAATGGAAGCCATATGTCTAAATATCTGTTTCTTTTTTGTCTATTTTATTGTACGCACATTTGGCAAGTCCTTTTTTTTCCCACTTAACTATCACATCTCAGGCTTTATTAAACCAAGCTGCTATTCTGTTATTTTGGAGATTTTATTTTATTTTTTTCCCAAGCAACCAACTAATGACATTTTAGCAGCTATACAGGAAATGTGATATCAAGTCATTATTTTCTCAGAATGTTTCTTCACTTTCTGGTGAGTAAGGAGCCTCTACCGGGGTAGTAATTCCAATATTTCTAAAGATAAAAAGAAGAGCTTGAGCACCGAAAAAGCCAACAGAATCCAAGCCCTGAAAACCTATTACTTAATGGAATTTATCATTTGTTGTTTTTGTGGAAAGCAGCTGGAGGCTTATCCTGCAAGACATGGCTTGTACACACACCAGAAAGACGGCACATCTGCTGAGGAGTGAGATGACGGCCAGCAACTGGATAGAGACAAATAGTAGGAGCACAAGGTTACAGCGGGATGGGTTGAGATCAATACACACCACGCAGGCAGAAGCATGTGGTAGGAAGACACAGAACAGATACCGTGCCTACCTGCCTTCCCTTACCCTTTAAATTCCCAAGTCAGCTCTAAAATGACAGTTTCATATTAGAAAGTCTATCACCTTGTTCTTTTTCCTGAAATGCCAATTTCTTTCCTTCTGTAATTATTGCATATTAAATACTAAAATGGAAAGCTTTTAAAGCAGGAAATAAATTTGTTTCTTTCTACAAGCCTGGATGTTGTTTTTGAACTGCTGGCTCAATTTAGGTTTATTTTACAATCTGTTTCTAGCCAATTCCAATTTCAGATGAAGTCTTGGCTCCAATGAAGCAAAATTCCCTTTAATTTCAGTGGAATAAAGATTTTCATCCAGATCCTTATCCACTAGCACACAGCTACAATGAGTGTAGACAGCAACACAGCAGCCAAAAACACAAAACCTGAGCTGGTGGACCCCAGGAATCTGGAATTTCAAGTGAATCCCATATGGAGCTTTGGGCACGGCAGATTTGTAGCATCGACTCCAAGGGCACCGGTGAAATAAAAGCAGGCAAAAGGAACACGCTGTTCCACAAACTCTGGAGTTAACAATGCCTGGTTTACCACCGTGTCCTAGGTCCTAATGTCTCATCTCTCGGACAACCTTCAGGGCTCTTGGCCAGTTTTAGTCAACGTGGCACCAGCCAGCTGGCACGCACGTGGCTCCAAAGCAACCTGCAGCCACACAGCCTTTTATACGACCTGTCGGTATGCGATGCAGGAGAACAGGAGCCACTAGTGAGAACTTCAGGGTTCGCAGCTCTTCTCCAGCAAGGTCTCAGTGGATAGGAGGGGTGCTGGAGGTAGCTGAGCAGAGGACTGCCAAGCGGGAGGAGAGGCAAACAGCACACCCATTCAAACAAAACCCCATGCCCTTTGTTTCCTCAGGAAACCAAGCTACCTCCAGTATCTCTAGGATATAATAAAACCTCAGCTAAACAAACCACAAATCTGGCTAACCTCAACCTGGCAGTATTTCTTTCAAATGAAAGTAAGAAAATAAAATGGACAGCAAAGCTATGGAAAAGGTTGATCGGAGACAGAGAAACGTGGAGCATAATTAACCTTAGCTTTCATCTGTATTGCACGCGAAAAGACAAGCTGATCCAAAAATGTCTAGTAGAGACTAGCTATATATCTCCTCTTATTATCGTGGGTTAGAAATCCAAAGCTTTAGATCAGATCTTTTGAGATTTTTTTCTTCTTTTAAAAAGCCTTATTGCTCATCTTCAAGCTACTGAGCAGTTACAGGCCTGTTACATACAATGCATAATATATTAATTCCAGGTTATACCAGCACTTTTTCCTCCGCAAAAAGATCTCAAGAGGGCGTGGGGAAAAAATTGTTCACTCAACGTTGACAAGACAGTGGCCATCGTGGAGGGTGCAAGCAATGGGAACCTACAACTTCACTTAGGATGTCAATGGGACTACCCCCTGTCGTGGGCAAATGGGGTCAAGTTTCAAGGCTTGCATCAGGACAAGATGACTCTGTCGTGCTACCACAGCCACGGCTGTTTCAGCCATGAGAGCAGGAACATGCTTGGCTTTAGGACTAAGAATCATCTGCACTCTTTCAAGGGTTAGCAGACTTGGTGGTGGTGGGACTAGGTTCTTGCTGCGTTTGGAGCTGAGAGCCAATATTGTCCCTACTCCACTGTCTTATAGTCCAGGCTAGGACATAGGGCAGCAGATGGAGACAATCAGACAAAGAGCTACCGAGGGAAAATCTTTCACAGGACTGCTCTGAATCTAGAAATCAGCTGATCAGGCAAAATCACACTAAGTCAGCTGATACTGCTCTGAAGAGACCACTCGAGCTAAAATGATTTCTATCTACAAGGAGCTGGATTATCATATCAAGACCCTTCCTCCCAGCCATAGGAAAGCATTCAGTGTCTTTTATGCAATACTTTTTCCTCCAAAGTGAGTAAGCATTTTTTGAAGTATTCTGTTTTTGTCTCCTGCCTGCACCTGCAAAGCAAGCACCAAAATATTTCCTGAAAAAAACCTCCTGATTTATGCACTAAGAAGTGCTGAGAGCCGACCTATAAAACAGAGACGAAACCTACTCTGCACAGTAACATTCCAGCCCTGCCTAGAGATAGGAAAACAGGAGTTAAGAGGCATCAGGACACTATGGGGAGGCCATAAAAATATTAGATGGGGCGCGGCTGGAAGTTCCTTGGTAAACTATGAAACACCAGGTGCAATTTCCTGCGATTTATGAGTTTGGGCAAAACAAACCAGCACAGAAAACCTGGAAAGATTGCCAGCAATACCACTGTGTGCCTGAAATTCTAGAATTATTTTGCTGGTAGGAAATCACGGTCCACGATAGCAGCAGAAGGGGGGTAGCAAGATCTACTGTGCTTTGGTTCCCCAAGATGATTCCCGCCTCTCTCAGCTTATTTCCCCCAACAAACTGATCTGCTGTCACTTCCTTCTGTGCACACTGGTCCTGCCTCTCCCAGCCCCTGTAGTAATCTGAATTTATCTCCTCCCTCCAATCTTTTCTTCTTCTCCCCCACCGCTCCCAGTAAAATGATCTTTTTTTTTATCTCCATCTCAGAAAATTCATACTCCCATGTTATCTCATTATTCTTTGCAACAGCATGCCAAATTCGCTGTCATTTTCCCACTGGGGCTATGTCCTGAAAAAGACAAAGTGGTCTGCGCTCGTTCTTACCTACTGCAGGCTCCCTGGAATTGAAAACGCCACAGTGCTACTGCTCGGAAAGATCCCTCCGAATTCTGGGCTCGGCGCCCACCGAGCAGGGAAGCAAACATATCTCAGGGAACGGCACCTGACTCCAACATCCTTGTTGTTTGGCTGGCAAAGGAAAAATAGCTTCAGCTCTCTTCAAATCACCCTGCTTCCAGCACCGGTCAAAGGGGCGCGAAGGCCAGAAATGACAGAAAGGGGTCTGGAAAGACTAAAAGGTGCATGGCACCACACAGACTGGCCACCCTGGGCTCCCCTCTGCAGTCACTGGAGGAGAGCTGACATTTCTGCAGGTCATTGCATCTGATGAAGTCTGGCTGGCTCCCTCAGGTTGAGCTGGACCGTGTCCTGGAAGAGCACTCTACTCCTGCTTCTCCTCACTAAGGCTAAAGGCAGTCCAAGGTGACTCACTCTGGTGGAAACGCTTGGTCACACGAACCCCACTCCGGCTCACTGGCGTAGGTCCGAGGCTGGTGTCCAGCAAAAGTTTCATCCATCTGATATCTGACTCCAGGGTCCTATAAAAGATGCTGGTGTGCCTTGCTCCAGTTCTGTTCAGAAACCCTTCCCTCAGCCCCAGTGCCTGAGGCAGAATTTTCCCTTATCATCATCCTTACTAGGGTCAGCGCTTACACGAGGGAAGCCTGGCTAGCTTCTGCTACCCTTGTGGGCAAAGGATTTTGCCCTGCAGTGCTTCACCAGCGCAAAGTCCTGTAATTTCAGGGGAGTGGGCAGAGAGGGGCAACAGCTAATCTACCGCACAGAGTTAATAACAAGTTTTCAATGGTTAAATCCCAGCGACAACAAACATCTTTATACCACTGGGAAAGAATGAATGGTCAGTCTGCACCTTTGTAAGCAAGGAGCTCTACAAAGGCAATGCATAATGGAGCAGGCTATGCCCTGTGGTTCTTTTCACACACTAATGTCTATCAGTTTGAAAGAAAATGGGGGGATTTGGCCTTTAGCTGCTATACATTGACTTGGAGTTTCCGATTAGGGCTGGGCTGTAAACAAGAATTCCCCTTTGTGAAAATTTGCTGCTGATGTTTCCAAATTTGGTTTTACTCTGCCAAAACGACAAAGCTCTTTTGATTAATATTTTTTTCATGAAATAAACATTAAAACAAGGGAGATCCCACATCCTTTGAACGCTCAGTAACTGGAAATCACGAGAAATGTTAGCGAGGCTGCAGGAGTCCCAGAGTCTGAGCAAAAAGGCGCGTGCGAGTTCTCCATACCTCAGCTGCGACCATTCGCTTTCAGATGGGCTGTGGTAATGCTACAGCTTTTTCTCTTCACAATTTTGACCAGAAAGCAGCACCTCAGACCTGTAAAAATCCTCCCGATTAAACTTTCATCAAAGCCAAAAGAAGTGAAATGTTTTTGTTTCACTGAACAGCTCCCAGCCGCCTCCATTCACAGTGATGCCTTGTTGTAAAGGCTCTTGACAGCAAAAAACAGCAACCATCTGCTTGCTCCTAGCTGAGAGAGTTATTCCTTCAGCTCGAGTTGGACAGGACTAAGCCTTTATTGCCAAAACTTTTAAACCCCATGCCTGCTAATATCTCTGCGCCTTTATGCCTATGACCCTGATCAGTGAGAACTACAGGGATTTCTCCCCTGACATTTATGCCCGAGAAGGGCCTGAGGCTACGGCCCTAGAAGAACAAGGGCCCAAGATAACGCTGGGAAAGGAGCGGCCACCAGGTCCCCTTTACGACTCACTCTCCTGGAAGAAGTTCCTGAGCATACTGGAAGGAACGATTAAGCATCCCATTTATAAACACCTAGAGGATAATAACACAGTAAAGGAAAAAATAACTTTGTACTTTTGGCAAGCATCTCTCCCGTCGCCCCGGCATCAGTCCCTGTTTTTTATAGGACACGTGGCATAGTGGATAAAGAGGGAGCAGTATGTGATATATCTTGACTTCAGCAGGCCTGACAGCCTCCTGAGCAAGCTAAGAAAAATATGGTGGATGTTAAATCACCATCAGGACGCTTCAAAGAGCTGCAATCAACAGATTCCTATCTGTTGGGATGGAGGTTTTAGTGGGCTGTCACCACAGTCCGCTCTGTGCCCTTCGATACTTCAATTAACACCTCTGTGATGGAACAGGAAGAAGGCATCTGACTTGTGTCGGTGGCAACAAGTCGGAGGCAGTGGCAAGCGCCTTGGAGACAAGGAGGATGAGAAAACTGAAGTGGTGGTCTCCATGGCGAAACCAACTAGCAGGAATCCAACAGCAGCGAGCACAAAGCGCTGCGCTCGGGAAGGCGGGGAGATAACAATCAGTGCTCAGCTGCACACGTGGGGACCGAGCAGCAAGTCGGCTGTGCTGCAGACCAGCACCTGTAGGCTGGAGAGCAGCAGGGACTAAACAAGAGAAAACGATGAGGTGCTGCTGGAAAATAATAATAATAATTAAAAAAAGATGAATCTCCTCTTATTCTGGGGGTAGTTAAACAAAGCAAGATTTGCAAAACACGGCTGTTACTTATTTGCCTTTTATCTGCCCAATTGAGTCTGAATTGGAACTCTTGCTTTGGTTTGGTACAGTACATTTAAGTAAATGTGTGGACAAACCAGACGGGAGCAAACAAAATACAATGTAAGGGTTGGAAAATGTGGCCTGCAAGAAGTAAGCCTGTTAATCTAGACTGGAGAGGTCTAAGACACAGGGGTTCATGGGCAAGTGAGAGGTAGTTTTGAGGAGGAGTAGGATAAATTACCACCACGTGTTGTGGAAGGACCAGAAATAATTGGTAACAAAATCAATTTGGATGATAACCTAGTAAAAGCTTTCCAAGTGCAAAAAGCATGAAAGAATGGCCACGCACTGGCTACGTATGTGGAGGGTCTCTTCAAAAAATACATGCTGGGGGCAGCCGGTGTCTAGCTGATCTTGTCTCAGTGCATCGAGAAGGACCAGACTGCCTCCTGTGGGTCCTTCCAGTTCTCTGTGCCTCTGATCAGACGTCACCAGAAATATCTGGGGTAGTACATGGAAGGCGTCTCTAGCCACCCCTACCCCAAAATGAGGCACCTGGGCCAGAAAGACGGAAGATATGGCCATGGTTATACTCCTCGACCATTTGGTAGTGGACGTCTACTTCTCCCTGCAGAGCTGACTTTGAATTTGAAGAGGGGGAAAGACAGATGAAGAGTACGGGATAACCTACCTCATCGCGATAGTCAGCAAGAGGATTTTTTCCACTGTTATCTGCTACCAGGGTGTAATCTTTTAGGCTGTGTCCTAAAAGATGCCCTACCCATCCTTTAGACCTCTGCAGTATGGCCCAGCTGGGAGGGATCCCATTGGTGGACAGCCTGTGATACACTGCTGCAGCTCTGACCAGCAGAGTTCACTGAGCAGAGCTCATCTCAGGGAAAGCTAATTTTCTGAAGGGAGGAAAAAGGATCTGCCCCCAAAATGCAACTCCATTAACCTGCAATGATCTGAACACAGGCAATCCTTAGGACACATCAGGGCCCATCTCTTTCGGCTGGCACTGTGGTTATGGAAGTGGCCTTCTCCGCTCACAATGCAACAGTCTAGCTTCTACCTACCCATTAGTCTCTGACACAGCTATCCCATTTGCTGGGCACCACTGGACACCCTGATACTTAATCTTCCAGAAGCCGTGTTTTATTTATGTGAGTTTGGGATGCCCACAGCTTCACATAGCTGGTGTTTTTAAATTTGTAACACAAAAGAGTAAGAAATAAATTATATGAAATTAAAAATAAATAAATAAATAAGCTTAGCACAACTCAGTATCTAATATCCTTTCATCTGCACTAGCGACAGACTGTTTTTTCAGGCAAACAACCTGCAAATCCGAGAATAATAATAGTAATCAATATGAGAAAATTATACTGGGAGAGGAAAGGGAGTATTTTGTAATATATACTAATTTCTAATAAATTAGTTTTATTAGTTAAGATTATTTCAAATGAATTATTTATTAGTTTTAAACTAATAAAAGCACAGATTAAAATGAGTCTAACTCTTTCAAATTGTAAAAGATTTCATATTTCTCCTTTTTTTTTTTTCCAAACCTAACCAGATTTACTTTTAGAAAAATTGAAGCTGTGTTACAGTTTCAAGTTTCATCCAATTACAGCATACAGCATTCTGGGACCCAAGCACGATACCGCAGCGGGTCTTTTGGTAAATCTGTGGCACACATCAAGCAACGCAGAGACCCCTTGTTTAGAAGCATCCGGAGTTTATGTGTGCCAGTGCCTGAATTTTCTCATCCTCAGAAAGGTGGCAGTAGCTCAGAGCTGGACACTCAGACATGTAAGTGAAAGCTTGGCTAGAGAACTCAATTCCGCTGCTTAGGCCTGTATCTAATAGGCACAAATAAAATTAATAATACATGTGTGTGGCTCTGAAATTCATTTGTACTTACATTTTCCTTGACAGGTAAATAGAAACCGCATGCAGTCAGACCTTAGCAGCAAAAAGCTACCTGCAAGGCTGCAGTTCTCAGCGAGGCTGGGTACACCCCCAGGGCTCTGCCAGTGCTTTTCATGCCGGGTGCATTCCCAAAACCTCTCGAACATGCTGGGGGACCTACTCTGCGTGCTGATGCTCACGGCTCCTCACAGTGCTGAAGGAGGATTTTGAGCAAAAGGGCAGCCTTCATTCTCATTGCACTCCCATGTAAAGCATCACCTCTGACCACGCATCCCAACTTTGTCTTGCAGATAGACACTCAACATCCTAGTCAGCCCTGAGCCTGCCAAGTAATACCAGCAAGAGGAGAGTCCATTTGTGCATGCATGCATGCATGCATTTATATCCTCAGTGGTTCAAACGTTTGCTGTGAGAAATAAAATTCGGAGCATTTTGGGTTACTAGACAGATCAGAAGAAACAACAAGCTCCAGTCTGAATGATAATGGAAAAAGCTGAACATTTCTGTAATATGTATTAAACACAGCCATACATTCCTATCTATTTAAGCTAATCTATAAATATTTTAGATAAATAGGCAGAGACAGAATTGTGTGAAGGAAAAAAAAAAAAAAAAAAACAAAAAAGTGTAAACTGTTTTGTTTAGTATTCTGGTCTGGGCAGAACGGAACAAGCAAACTCCATAATGTCCTTACCAGTAATTGGTGAGCCCCTAGATATGTTTGCTCTCTATTACACCATGAACGCAGGCATACAGATAGGACAATGTTGCTTTAGACTGCCAAGTTTCCAGTTTCCCTGTAACACACGCAGGAGGAGGGTAGCTAAAAATGGAGAGGGCAACATAAGGTAGGCAGCAGCTACCTCAGGTACCGGGTTTCACACGTGCCTAGAGACAGTGCACCCTGCAAACCAATGACCCAGCACAGGAAAACATCCAGGAAAAATGAATTCCCCAGCCTGGCAGAGAACTGACAATGGAGGGCTGAAAAGCACAACGCTCTTGTTGACATGGAAAAAAAAAAAAAAAAAAGAAAAGGAAAGAAAGGAAATCTGTGGAAAGAGGGGGTGAAGAAACCAGAGGGCTATCTGGGAAGACACGAGGCAAGCACATCGTTCTGACAAGTGTCATCATAAACAAATGCTTTCCTCTCAGCACCAGAATAACCGGAGCCAGGAGCTAGGTTTGCATTACGCTAGGATGTTCCTTGGCATCACTGGCATTCCCTGCTCTGTCACTGCTTTGGGAAGGACAGGCTAACAGCAGAGCAAAGCCTTGCCGTGCTGCAGCAGAAGGGGACAGTTCCACTGGCTCCTGTTGTAACCTAAAGGGATTGCTCACTCCTGGCTGACATTGCGAGGTCCGCAGGCTACTGACTCCTTGGTTTCTCTAAGAAAGACACAGATCCTTCCACCCACTGTGTTTTCCTCCGGTGTGTTGCTTACCTTGCACAATCAAGTAAACCTGGGAAGTCTTGGGGTGATGCTGTGTCTGCACTGAACACGTATAGGACCCCTCATCGTAGACGTCCACTTTCTGGATCCGCAGGCTGTACTCCAGGGGGTTTCTCTTCTCCAGCTCTACTCGAGGGTCCAGGGACCACTTGTCCTCTCCAGCAAAAATGATGCCAGAACGGTTTAACCAGGCCACCTTGGAGCTTCTGTCTTCTACATAACACCTGCAGAGGATAAGAAGGGGAGATTATCAGGGAGATCAGCAAACCTCTTCATCTCCCTTTTGTCCTTTACCACATTGCTCAGAAACTCTGTAGTATACTCCAGCTTTGCCAACAAACCACAGCAGCTCCTCACCATCACAGTGCCATGGCCAAGGATTTTCTGATGGGTTTCATGATCATTTGTGATCCGGGGTGACCACGATTCCTGCTCTTGCTTCCTTTTGTCTGTGGTCTACACCTGCACCAAAAATGACTTTGGAAGGTCACAGGAGATCCTGGTCACCAAATCCCTTCTAACCCTGGCAGTAGGAAAAGTCAGGAGTCCTTCCCATACTTCCCCCTCAACTTTCAAAGTTAAATATACAAGGGATAAATACACAAGGGTATTCCCAGGGTATACACAAGTAGCATTCCCAGCCTCCTGCCAGCCTGGAGGCCTCCAGCTTTGTAGCTCAGTGTGCAGCTGCTCCATCCCTCAGTTTCAGCAGCACAAGTGGAGGAACCTAAGATGTTCCTTCAGTGAGGAGGAGATGGGAGGGAAGGAAAGGCAGCAAGCAACAGCAGGACCAGGGGCTGCCTTGGCCCAGCTGGCCACTGTTGCAAGGGGGAAGACACTAACCCTCCTGCAACTGCCTGGCAAGCCTTCTGCTCCTTGACAGAAAGGGGTGAACGTGCTGCAAAGACAAACACATTTCTGGCCAAGGCACCACTTTCAAGCTCCAGAAGGTGCAGAAGGCCCAGAAGGTTTGCACAGAAGAGATGATATGCTGAAGAGGAGGCATGTTCTGCTCGCTCTTGGCTGAAGAAGACAAGGGGACAAAACTCCTCCTGGCAGCTGTACCCACCAGGGCCAGGCTCAGACAGGCTGACAGGGCTTTTCCTGCAGCAGCCCATGCTGTGTTTGTGCTGCAGATAAAGAGAGAAGTTCAGCCTCCAGAGCTGTCCCTCCTTCACCTCTCGAGTTCTGCCCACAGCCCGCTGGCATCCAAATAACCCAGCACCTCTCCCCAGCACAATTCAGGCATGTGTTACATTTGCGAGAGAACAGAGAGAGGATAAAGATTATCGCGTCGAGATAAGACAAATATTTGACAGTAGGCTTTTACACAGCCTCTTAGCACAGGGCAGACATTTTCCAAGTTCCTCTGCTTGAATGCATTTCATTCACGCCGTGCCACAGCTGCTGTCCCGTGCAACGTGACCCCACCAGTACGGCCAACACCTCCCACCCGCTCCCCCAAAGGCATGCTCTCCGAGTTGCTCCGGGGTTACTTGTGGGCTGGAGGAAAGCCAGGCTGTGCGGGAGGAGATGAGAGGCTCACCAAGCTGCTGGCCAGGCTGGGAGCAGGTCTGTCTGAGCTGACAAACATCTGCTTTAGAGAGCAGCCCTAGCCCCAGCCAGCACCACCGCCACCCAGCCAGGAGCGGGGAGGGACAGACCTCACCCCACCAGCCAGAGAGGCTTTGGTCCCAGGGGGGCTCATTGCTGTGATTTGATTTCTTTTTTTTATAATACATATATTTAAATCAAGTCTTCATATGAAAGACAGGGGAATCAGCAAGCAGCCATCTGTATTTAAAAACCAGTGCTGCGGTGCCAGCTCATCAGGCCATCCTGGGCTGCAACCACACATGGCAGGAGCTGGAATTGGGGACCTGGGGAGGGGACGGTGCCCAAGGGATGTGGCGGCCCTGCAGGGACACCCAGGCTGCCTCCAGAGCCTCAGGCTTGGGCAGCCTTCCCACACACGTGTGCCTGCATAGGTCTGCACCAGCACAGAGAATCGGAGGGTTAGATCTTTTCCAAAGGTGCTCACAGCCCCTCTCTGCACATTTTGGATTTGTGAAAATCC
This sequence comes from Heteronetta atricapilla, assembly GCA_011075105.1. Classification (NCBI taxonomy): domain Eukaryota; kingdom Metazoa; phylum Chordata; class Aves; order Anseriformes; family Anatidae; genus Heteronetta; species Heteronetta atricapilla. The sequence continues at coordinate 86,588,724 of CM021731.1, read as the reverse complement.
CCGGGGGGATGGTGGCGAGAAGCTAAGCAGATTAACAGCCGCAGCTGAAGTCTGTGGGCGTTGAAGTTTCTTAGTCACTCGTGAACCCCCCGGCACACCTATCTGTGCTAGCTGAGTGCCACAGACCCAGCGCTGCACCAACACAGCCGTGCTGCTTTCCGGACCTGTGCCGCAGTGATACGTGATGTGGCACAGCACCACGGCTCTGCCTGGGGACAGATTTCTGTGCCATGGTGCAAAGAGATCCCTAAAACGTCCCTTGTGCCAGGAACAGCTCAGCGGTGTGGTCACAGCCAAGCCCTGTCCTCCTGGTCTCAAGGGACACTCACCTGGGTACCCTTCTCCCCTCCCTCTCTGCTGACCACGGGCAACTTCTGGCCTCGTCACCGTGCACATCCCATCCACCATTTCCACTCCCTAAGGCCACTTTCCCCACAGGACCTTGGTCAGAGACCAAACAGCACAGGAAAACAAATGTTACCACCCATTCCCAATGAACAGGGCATCTCGCTGGGCTTCTGTCTGCCATGACCCTGGGGCTGAGAGGAAGAGGAGATGAATTACCTCAAAAATGCTGTGCCTGAGAAGAAAAAAAGTGTGTCACAACCCGTCCTATGCTGCTTTTGCCATGGGGTCAGCCCTAGGCCAGCAGGCAATCCCTACAGTCAGACAGCCTCAAAGTGCCCCTGACGACGGCAGGCAGCACCAAAATAAAGTGAGGGGGAAAGAGGAGAGGTAAGGAGAATTGGAAGAGTGAGCTAAAATGGAACCAAGCTGCTCACTTGAGCACTCTTCTTCCCCTGAAACTGCCACAGAAAAATCAATGTACAGGTGTGGAAATTCCCTGGCGCACGCCAAACACGCATCTGCAGGGATGAGGTATCCCAGTGTGTCCGTCTGCACGCACGCACTCTCCTACTCTGCCAGAGATGCCACCCAGCCTTATGGATCATGCTTTAATAAGGATTTATGGTGATGATTTTCACAGTGTAATAAGTGCTAATTCAATACTAATAGAATATTAAATGGCACGTTAACTGACGTTTTAACTGCGAGGCAGCAGGAGCAAGGCTTCTGCAAGATATCAAATGGCTCTTATCGTTCACTAATAATCAATAATCAAGTTCACAGAGATAGTCAAACGCTTTTCATTAGGCTTATTGAAAGCATTACCATCAGTGTCAGTGAGCGCTAATAAACTATTTGTGATCCATCCATTTTGTTTTTCCTCGTGGCTTCAGGTTTAATTTCCTGATATCTGCTGATGCAGCGACTGAGAGGAGCGGCTAGTGGTGATGGCCATGCCTCAGACAATCACTGCAGGAACTCAGGAACTATTGATCCTAGCACCAATCCAAACTACACACAAAGAAAGAACAAAAAACCTTGTTGCCGTGCCTCTTCAGTCTCCCTTTCTTTCTTATTAAAAAAGAGGTAGTTTGGTTCCTTTAAGATTTTTTAGCTACTGCACCATTTCTAGCTGCTACCGATGTGCTTCCTGTCCTCACACAGTGACTAACAATCATAAGAACAAGCCAGGAGACAATCAGAAACTGGGGAAAGGCACCTTGACATCCTCTGCCTCCTCAGGTGCAAATGCGAAAAGCGGTCCTGGGCCATTTCACAGGAGAAAGGGGAAGAGATGACACTTTCACCGCAGGAAAACTCTTTGGGATCTTCAGTGAGAACCACCATCACCTCTAATGTGAGTGAGGAGTGCTACAGGAAAAGCTAAACACGTGACAAAAAGAAAATCCTACCCAGCTCATTTTCTCCAGAGAAGTTGCTCCGTTGTTGCTGACTGCAGATACTCACTTGCACGGCCAGGACCAGCACCACAGTGCAGCACTGTGAGGAGAGGAATTAATGCTCACCAGCCCCCTTCATCACATGCTTGACCATGCACAGGATGCCTTGTGTCCTTTATTGCCTTCAGAGGGGTCTCTCAGGGTTATGTTCCAGCCAGTGTTTGGAAGGGCTGGGGGGCACTGAGAGCCCACAGGCAGGAAGGAGTCCCTGTAGGACCTGGCAAAGCTGCTGTTTAAATGATTACTTTAACACAGCAGGGATTTTACAGCATTACCAGTGATGTATTGGTTCCCCTTGAACCCAGGATAATTGTTTTGTTTTATTGCCGCTAAAGTTCCAAATAAATAAATTCTTTTAGAGCAGTCCCAGCCTCCTGATTCTCTGCTAGAGGCCTGCTGGTGAGAAGACACAAGGTGCTAGGTTTAAACGAAATATGATGTGCTGCTTCACCCCTAAACCACATCTCTTGGAATCACAGAATCGTTTAGGGTGGAAAGGACCCCTTAAGACCATCAAGTCCAACCATCAACCTAACACTACCAAGTCTCATCACTAAACCATGTCCCTAAGCACCACATGCACACAACTCTTCAATACCTCCTGGGACAGGGACTCCACCACTTCCCTGGGCAGCCTGTTCCAATGCCTAACCACCATTTCCACAAAGAAATCATTCCCGATAACTAATTTAAACCTCCCCAGTGTAACTTGAAGCCGTTTGTGTCCTATCACTAGTTACCTGAGAAAAGAGATGAACAAACTCCTCACTGAAACCCCCCACACAGTTGCAGGTAAGATCTCCCCTCAGCCTCCTTTTCTCCAGACTAAATAACCCCAGTTCCCTCAGCTGCTCCTCATAACTCAATTTCTAGTCCCTTCCCCAGCTTTGTTGCTTTTTCTCTTGATTTCCATCAACTCAGTATCTTCCTTGACACCAGGGGCCCAAAACCGAGCACAGTATCTGCGGTGCAGTCCCACCAGGGCCGAGTACAGGACAGTCACTTCCCTAGTCCCGCTGGGACCATTTCTGATAACGCCCTTTCTGATGCAGGCCAGGATGCCATTTGCCTTTTTGGCCACCTGGGCACACTGCTGGCTCATGTTTTTCCCTCATTTGGGAGAAAAATAAACAACCAGTGTAGTTTTGAAACGCACTTTCTGCCCTCTTTCTCCAAAGCACATTGTGGACACAGCTCCGTGTCACCATCCTGTCTGCCCGTGCTCTTCAGCCTTCCCTGGCTTGGCAAGCAAGGACCTGAGAGAGGTGACTACTCACTGGGAGCAGGGAGAGGCCCAGCCCGGGTATGGACAAGGCTCTTTGTCCCCTTTGGCTTTCCCTCAGAGGGATCTTCACACGTCTGTGAAGGCAAGGGCCCCCTGCGCTGTGGATGGTGACTGGAGGTGGCATCACCTGTCAGGCCTATGCTGCACTTTGGCTGTATTACGCCGTGACCTTGGCTGTCACACCTTTCTGCACCTCCTGGGGTGATAATTCATCCCTCAGGTGATAATTTGGGGCCCTTCCCCTGCTGGGGTGCTGCAGGGCTGGTAGGGACCCATGCTGCTGCTCGCCCTCCCCGTGCTTGGTATGGCACGCTGCTCAAAGTCCTTCTGCTCTGCGGATTAGAAACTTTTTTTTTTTCTCCCCTTCTAATTTTAAGTCTAGATTTATTCATGGCTGGTTTATATCCATTCCCTCTCATGCCAACACCATCCTTTAGCTTAAATAGCTCTTCTCTCTCCTGGGTGCTTATCTTCCAGCGTGTTCACTGAGAGCAATCATATTCCCTCTCAGCCTTCATTTTGCTGGGCTCAACAAGCCAAACTCTTCTAGTTTCTTCTTGTATGATAGACTCTCCATTGCCCTAAACATCCCAGTAGCCCTTCTCCGCACCTGCTCCAGTCTGAATTCCTCTGTCGTGACCAGAATTCGTACCCAGCTTTCTAGATGAGGTCTCCCCAGTGCCTTGTACAGAAACGCTCCTATCTCGCTCTCTCTACCATCAACTCTTTTTAATGAAAGCAAAAAGGATTGCAACCAGTGAATATGACTATCAGTGCAGAACCGCTCATGTGCTGTGAGCATCCTTGTCTCTCAGTCCGTGCGATACGCATGGAAAATGAAACCCGCGGGAATTCACCAAAAATATACCAGCCTAAAAGGAGAGCCGCGCGGTCTCTCACTAGCAGACACGCAGCTGGTCTCGCATGGGTTTTCTTTATGTTAAAATGACTACTTAAGAGTATAGGTTTCTGTTTGTGTAGAAAAAAAATCAAACCCCAAATTACAGTAATTGTTATGCCAGTACTCTCCCGGGGCGGATGTAACTATATCAGAACAAGAGAACTTATACTGGCGTGATTTATTGCTCTTCCCATCTTCTGGGGATCACTGTACCTGCATAAACAACTCCAGCCCACATCCATTCAAGCACAGGTACCTTTTTAATGATATCAATATGAGCAGCTACGAGGAAAGTTAACTCCCTCCTGGCCAGACCCAACACATTTTAAAAGTGCAAATAACAGAAAAAGCTTCAGTCCAAGGCGTACCACTACAGCAGCAGGTTTTCCTCCATCCCACCAGGCCGGGAAAAAAACATTGATTTCTTTACAGCAGAGTCAGGAAGCCCTTTTGTCCCCATGAGGTGCCACGTCTGGCACCGCAGCAGCCAGTCCACACGTGTGTGCAGAGGGGCTGCACTGCTCCCTGGCTGATGCCTGCAGAAATGCCAAGTGACAGCTTCCATCAGGGTCCTGCACCGGGGTTAGACAGGAGGGTGAGACTGCTGAGGGAACACCGCGAGCCCCCCCCTTCTCCCTTTTTGGGGTTAGCCAAGGACTCGTCTGCGTTCCTTTTCGTCTCAGCCAGAAACCCGGCTCTGATCGTGGTCCAGTGTCACCAGGCGATGCCAGTCAGCTACTGATCACACAGCCCTGGTGACACCTCCAGCCACGAGCGGGTGCTTCGCTCCACCGGCTGCAGCCTCCCGTAGCACCACGGGCGCCCCTGCGCTGCCCCCAGGGGAAACCGAGGAACGGTGGAGATGTTGTAGGACAGCCATGGGGAACACGGCCGGAAGGTCTGTCTCCTGGTCGTGCTGCACTTACGCTAAGGATGCTGCTCTTTTGCTGTCACTGAGACACGGGCTGACATTTAAAAATCACCTGCAGTCGCTTAGGAACTGGAGTTCACTGAAAGACAATTAGTCTCTTCTGTGATCTGGATGTTGGCTTTTACGCTGAATTGGTGAAAGGACCTGAAACCAAACGGCTACTGAAGAGTCTCAGTACCGTAATTTTTGGAAAACACAGCAAGAATGGGACGGGGAGCTCTAGTAAGGCACCCATACAGGCCATCATCCCCTCTGCTTTCCTTCCCCGCCTTCAGTGCTGGAGGTGGCCTGTTTCTGCTGCCTGAACCCGTGACGTGTGGGTGACTTTCCCATGCTCACCACTAGGCATTTCCAGAAGAGCTGCTTCCCAACTTCTCCCCTGGATTTCTTCCCTTTAAAACAACAATAACAACAACCACAGAAAAAAAAAAAAAAAAACCCACAACGTTATTTCCGAGATGCGATCTCCTCCTCTGACAGGAGGGGAGGGAGGTTTGGCTGGGAAGCCCACGTGATGCGGTATCTGGTAATTATCCAGCCGCAGAGGCGATGTGAAACGTTCTGTGCTGTCGCGGAGAATGACAGCACCTGGAGCTCCAGCACCCAGATAAAAAGCGGAGAGACAATCGGGCAGATGGAGAAAGGCAGTGCTACATCGCGGGGGGGGGGAGAGAGAGAAAGGAGCGGGGAGAGGCGAAAGCTGGCGAGAAACATCAAGGCAGCCGGCACAGCTACTGGAGAATGAGATAATGCCACAGATTAGAAATGCAAAGGGCAGCTCTGAAAGAGGGGGAAACAGAAAGAAGCCGAGTGAGGGCAGGGCAGGAGAGAGCGAGTGCAGAAGCTGGACGGTGTGAATGCAAGAGGGGATGGAGGAGTGACGCTGCCTGTGTGGTCTCGGGTCCCTTCCTCCTGCCCCAGGCACCGGCTAAAAATGCAGGAGGTGTCACCGGAGGCTGTCACAGAGCAAGGGGAGGTTGGCAAATGAACGCCCTGCAGCGATGCAAACAGCATCTCCCAGCCTGTGGGCTGCAGGGCTCTGCTGAGGGACGGGGACTGCAACCTTAGGATGGAAGCAATTAGAGCCGGAGCTCCGGGGCACTGCGCTTTGTGGGCAGGGCAGGTGGGAGGGAGGCTCACCAACACCGAGGCACCTGCAAGCTCCATGTGGGATGGATGCCACGGCCCCAGGGCCTGCTTCCAAAGGGTGAGGTGCAGTGCTTGCCACCCCAACAGAGCCCTGGGTCTGCCCCGGTGACGCTGCATGTGAGGAGCATGCCCGCGGTGCTGGCAGAGACGGCTGGGTCAGGAGGAGCTGGCTGCCAGGTGGCCCGAAGCCACGCACCACCTCTGGGAGGGTTCGTGACATGGGAAAAAAAGCCAAACGATCAGATTGGGGCCAAAGGCTTGCCAGGGACTGATGCTGGACACCAGCCTCAACGCCTGCTGGGACAGTGACCAAGCTATTGGCAGCAACCCGTGTATCTGCAGTGAAAGCACCTCTCCGTGCCCGCAGGAGGGACAAAGAGCCCTGGTGCCCACACCTCCACGTCTGGGGAAGGAAAAGGGAACAGTAGCAGCAGTGAACAGGTATTACAGGATCTCAGCACCGGGCTGCATGGCCCAGCGCTCACCCTCCTATGATGAGTGACAGATGTTTCAAAGAAAGGTGGAACACCTCCTGAAATGACAATGTAAATCACCATCTAAATAATTTCATGATTGTTCCCAGCCATTAAAGCCTATTAATCTAGCCCCAAGCAAATATAAGTTGGCCTCCTCTCTGAGTAACAGCTTGCATTCCACCTTGTAAGTTTGTACTCTACCTCTTTTATCCCCAGGCATTTCTCAACCCTCTGCCCCCTTTTTCTTTTTTTAAACTCATTAACATCCTCATTTGGTGATACCTTGTGGCTGAGAAGGTCATAGATTAACCCTTAACTGGTACAAAGCCGTGAAATAATACCAGATTTAAGCGTTATAACAAACTGGGAGGTGTCTCCTGTGTTGGGTACTGTGTGAAGCGGTTCCTCCCAACACCTGGGGAATGCACTACCTGACTCCCAAGATCGTGTTTTCTATTTTGAGGACCCTATTCTCTGTTCCATCTCGTACTGCTCCTTCTCCACAAGGGAAATGAGAGTATCACAGCCAAAATTCTTCTGGGAGGCAAATCACAGTGCAAGCAATATTAGGGAAAATTAGGGAGCAATATTAGGGAAAATAAGACTGAACTTTCCCCTCTTCCCTGAGGTGGCTTACCCAAGTTATCACCCCCCTCTTGCAATGCGAAGGGTGGCATGAGGAAGGGGGCCAGTCCTGCCTGCTGCATCCCAAGGAGAAATGCCTCCTCAGTGTGCAAACACCGCAGCTATCATACACACCCGACCTCCGCTGCTGGAGGCAGGGCTTGTAGAGACTGCAGAGAGGATGTCTAGCGAAACACGTTAGCCTCCCTGCCTGTGCCAGAGCTGCCATCGGTGCCACCACAGATTGAGCTACACCCGTGCAGGCAACAGTGGGAAATAGGAAGAAAAAAGGCTAATGTAGACAAAGCCTTTGAGGAGCTTAACCCCTCTTCCCCTTTCCCATCTCTCTCCCACTTGAAAGCGGAGAACAGCTTCTGAGCAAGACACACGCTCTCATTTCCATATCTGAAGCCAGTCCTGAAATACCATTGCGAAATAATGCTCTGAGAGAGGAGACCACGGAGCAGATTCCCTTTGAGAGATTCTGCCGCTTCTCTTTTTTAATTCCATCCAAAGCCAACTTCTGCTGAACACCGAGCACATCTGGAAGGGTGCAGCCAATCTCCGGCACCGTGTTACCAGCACGATGCAGGGAAGTTGGAGGGAATTCAGAGGCAAGCAGCAACAAAATCCATCAAGGGCTGGAAAGGGATCAGCATCTAAGGGAAGCTTAAAAACATTAAATATGTATAACTTGACTAAGAGAGGACTTAAAAGGGACGTGTTGACAAGCTATACCTCTTTGGAAGCTGCAAGCACCGAGGGAAGAGAGGAATTACTGAGCATGACGTGTAGGGGTCTAGGAAGGGGTAACGGGTCAGAAAAAGAGAAGAGTTCTACATCTGCTCAAACTTGAGGAAGAACTTTTTGCCACCTGCAAGTGCTGTCCTCATGAAGAGTCCCCCGGGAAAAGCAAGGAAGCTCCTGCTGTTTCGGACATTTAAAGAGAAGTTGGGCAAAGGCCTAGAGGATGTCTAAGTGTGCAGAAACATCCTCACAGTGGCTGTGAAGGGACAAACCTCCATGACCTTGTCGTCTTGCTTTTACCACGCATCTGACAGAGCTCAGCAGTACGTTAGGAAAAGACAGGTCTTCTCTCAAGTCTCTTTCAGGCTTAGCAATGTTTTTTTAGATATTTTCACTTCCCATGCTGCTACATATTTCGCAGCAAGACTGCAGATCTCTATGCACGGTACTAGAGTTAACTGGTATACCTATGGTCTTGTTTTCATAAGCTAATTTCTTTAGGAGTCAGCCATGGACAGGTTAAAAACTACTGATACAAAAGCCAGAAGTTTTATTATTTCCAAAAAACACTGGCATATGGTCGTATCCCCAAATGTGCTGCAAGTAAATTTGTCAATTACTCAAGAAGTCACAACTGAACCCTGATTTTTCAAAGTACTTCGCGCCGAAATTAAGACCAGATTTGCAAAACTGCTTTGGAGCCCCCAGTGTAACACACAGGCCCCAAACTTTCAGGACAGGATTTGGCACAGTGAGCTCCTTTACCAGTCTAGCCTTTCACCAAACGGGCATATTTTTGAAAACCCAACCCATAGGTGGTTTGTAATCATAGAAGAAAGTGCTGCAAGCTTCAGACTTGTGTACTGTATTTAGCTCGTGCGTTGAAGAACTCGACTTCAAGTGGAAATCACAGCAATGCTTTAACAGATAGGCAACGCTCAGCTCCGCTTCCTTTCTGTTATTTGCAGCTTTGCTGAATTTTGCCTCTCCCTAATGCACCGCTCCTGTCCACCATCAGATCAGGCCTTTCGAAAGGAGGCAGCTGAAAAAGACTTGCGGGGAAGGCAAAGAAGAGACGCAGCTGGAAGGGAGAACTCCCGAAAGCTTTGATCTGAGCTTACCTTTATCCCCCCACACAACATGCCTTGCAGAGGAGGACATGTTGATAAATAAACAAACAGCCGGGGAGAGGGGGAAGAGTGGAAAAGCAGAAATGTCAGGTATATTTGATAGAGTTTTGCCTGTTCATACGAAAGCCGGGAGCTGGCTTAAAACCTCCTGTGTGGAAACAGGCTAGGAGGAAGATATGACTCACTGAGAAAAGGTGCAGGAATAATACCCGCAGCTAGATCTCCTTGCCATCCTGCTAATAACACTATCTTCTGTCACCTTTCCTCGGAGCCCCTTGCAAGACTTGGTCTGGCACGCAGCAGCCACGGCGCTCTGCGGAGAAACATCACTATGCCCGTTCTACACCTAGCGAGACGTCGGAGAAGGGATGAAATGTGCTGCACAAAGTCACACGAAGGAGCACTTTACAGCTAGAAGCAAAGCCTGACAGAGCTGACCAACTTTGTTTGGTGTGCACTGGTCGTGCGGGGATGTCGAGAGGTGGGGAGCGATGGCTGCAAAGCAGCCTTCACAAACCCAGGCACCACCTCTGGGCACGCTTGTCTTAGCAGCACTGTGAGAGATCATGTTTTTCGTTTGCTCTAATTGGGAACTGCCTTGGGGATGTGCAAGCGGAGCAGAAAGGACCGGCTGAAGCACAAACTCTTGCTGCCCATGGTTTGAAAGCAACCAGCTCGGGTCAACTGGCTCCGAGCCCTGGAGCCTGAACTGCTCCAGCTTCCAACGGCAGTGCATGCATAACCGCGGAGACCGCTCTGACTGCCTCTGCACCTTCTGACCCACAGCCTTCTCAAATTGGCAAAACAAGCTGTGCAAATTGGCTGGAGCACGAAACTTAAACTCTTTTTGCATTTCCCAGTGCAGACAACGCTGCTGAATCCTACTGGAAGTGTTTACCCAGGGATATCCTACCTGACCTTCCTGCCTGTTTGCCCAGAAACCTGCTGTGAAATAAAACCTCTCCCTGTGCCCAACATACCAGAGCTCCCTCCTGTGCAGGTAACTTCTTGTTTCCTTCCTGACATGGCTGGGTCTAAGGCTAGCCACGAGAATCAAGCCTGGTCTGAGGCTGGACTCCCACCTCTGTTCTCCTGGTGGGCCACTTGTGCCAAATAATTTCCAGAAGTCCACCAGCAGGGCATGGGTAGATGCCCAACTGCAGCTTCAGCTGGCATAAATCAAAGGTCAACAAGGCCCCATCCCCGCTGAAGTAAATGGGGATGCCTACATTTATAGGAGATGGGGATTGGCCCTGCTTCCTTGCACCAGCCTCTAAATGAATTTGTTAAATACAGCACTTCAGTCTGCTCAGTTAAAAGCAGCTCCAGCTGGCAGGAGGTTTCAGATCCAGGGAATGTTTAAAAGATGAGGATTTGTAGCCTGCGCTGAGTTTACACTTGGCTAGAGGTAGGCTCTCATCAGCCGTGCAGGGGAGCTGCCATCACGCCCACCTGATGGGCTTCTGCACGGCGTGACATTTACACAGGACCGCACAACCTTGTGGGGCCAGCCCGCCCCAGAATGACTCTCTGACGCTGCTTGTTTCAGAGAGCTGCCGGGCCGCGGACTGGAGGTCCTGCTGTACTTCTGCCAGGCTGAGTGAGGGGTTTCTTTTTGTTTACTCCTGTAAATCAGCACTCCTTTTTCCGGGGGTGCGCACTGAATCTGAATCTGCAGCAAGGTAAGCATCAGCACTGGGGGGCAGCGAGAAGTGCCTGGGATTTGCAAGACAAGAGTGAGACAGTAGTTAATTTTGACATTAAATCCTAAATAAGAGAATGTTAAAGTTATTCTTAGCTTATGAAAAAAAAGAAAAAGAAAAAGAAACTGTACTGTGATCGTCTGGCATGCCCTCATGTATTGCATAGATCTCGTGATTCCTGCAGTTTAATCCCTTATCTGCTCACTAAAACAGATGGTGTTGCAGGCTCTTTGCAGACTCTGACAAATATGACTGCACTGGGAACACTGTTCATATATCCACAGCTTGCTGTACAACCCTCAGGACGAGATGCACTGGCTTGAGATGAAAGTTCACATTCAAAGCGCAGTCTGCAGCAAGGAGCAGATCCTATGGCTTCTCCTTCAGCACTGCTGCTGGGGTCCGTAACAAGCACAATCCTCTTTCCTCCCACAAGCTTGGAACAGTCACGCACAAAACATCTTCCTACAGACCTATGTAAGGCTCGGAGCAACGTGACCCTCCAAAACCTCCGTCCCGAGCTCCCGGTCAAACCCTCTCCCTTTGGCCAGGACCAGGGTGCGTGCTGTTTTCCCTCAAGGAACAGATCCACCCAACTGACCAAGGACACCTCCAACAAAGCTGGTAAATACGAGGCGCCTGACTCAGGTGGGCTTGAGACCAGCCCCTCTCTGACTTTGCCATTACCGTGCTTTTCTGTCTTCAAAGCTTCTGGCAGTGCTGTAGCCGTTCTTCTTCAGGGAAAAGCGGGTCAGCGCGAGGCCCAGCCTGGGCATTTGCTGGTGCTGGCCTGTTACAGGTCTCGTCTCCCCGATGCTCCCTTCTGTGTGTGTGTCCGTGTGCGTGAGATCAGCCAGTGCTTGGAACGACAAGTGAGGTTAACCGAGCTGCATGCATTGCTCCCCCTAGAGCAGTATAAAGTGGTGATAAACCACAACTGGAACCGCTCCGCACTAAGTGCCTGGCCAGAGGTGAAGCACGAGGTTACCGCAGCAGCTCCGCTCTCCGGTCCCCCTCCACCTGGCGGGTAGTGGGTAATAAACCACTCCTCGGCCTTCCTTCCTCTAAACCCAAACTGCTGGGATTTGGGGAAGATAAAGATTTCAACCGCCTTTCAGAAGAGCCTTCGCAGGAACTAAGAGCCCCCAATGGGCATGAAAACAGACATGTAACGGGCTTGCTCTGTCCCTGAAAGTAGTTTAGCACCGCAGGAACATAGAGTCCTTTCATCTCTCTTCTTTATTTAACCAGAGTCGTTAAAATAAACTGATTTCCCAGCCAATTAATTATCAAATATCTGTAACAGCTTTCAAGCCCTGCCATTACTCAGTCTCAGAGGCCCCCACAGGCAATGTGAAGCTGTGCTCTCCTTACCTGCGCAACCCCACATCCTCTCCCCATGCCCAGCTGCCAGCAGAGAAGCACCCGGGGGGTGCCAGGACCCCAGAGGAGATGCAAGCATGCAGTGGGGCCAGCTGCATGCAAGCCACGAGCTTTACCATGCTGCTTGACCGAGACTCAGACATCAGACAGACCCTGGCCATGCCAGGAGCAGAGACACCAGGTAACACCCAGCAGGGAGCCGATGGCAGGTGCTGCCAGCCCAGATGGACCACAAATGCCAAATGCCCCCGGCTCGGCTCAGCTGCAGGTAAATGCACGTGCTGCTCGTGGGCAGCTTCTGCCAAAGCCGTGTTACCTCCTGAAAACCCGCCCCCTGCCTCTTTGTTAACTGGAAGGTTGTACCCGCCATAGGTACATTAGCAATGCCCCTGCCATCTATTTTATAAGCAATAAACTCCACTCATATGTGGTTTCAATTAGGAGATTTCAAATGAGATTGAAGATAATGCATCCCATAATTACTCACCCTTCTCCTTTCTGGAAACTCAAGCAGAATCATTTCCAGGCCAAAATGTGGTCTCTCTTGATTGATGACGCTAATAAAATGGCTTTATTGTGATATAAATAGCCTTTAAAATGTCCTGGAGAGTCAATATCGGTGCTTGATGGCCTTATGCAAGCAAGGTCCTTATCTCACGGTGTACTAATGCTTAATGAGTTGTGCTTCTGGAAAGTTTGGTGCTGGATTTGGGCATCGATCTGGGGAACTACAGAAGGGTAGCTCCCGAATTAGACATGCAAGGCGGGAGCTGCCTAAACACCTTTCCTCTTCCTCGCATTCCCTATTAATAATCTCTTCGCTCCCCAGCTTGCCTGGTGTCAGTTCAAACGCGAGCGCCGGCTGAGCCCAGCAGGAGCCATGGGAACACGGCGCTCCCGCCTCCCTTTGCTGGAAGGTTACCAGCCGCTGCTGCGGCAATTGGAAAACCTGAAATTTCTTCGGGGCTGCGCAGGCTCCGAGCAGCTCTCAGCCTTCAGAGAAGCATGCGGCCACGTCCTGGGCGAAGGGCATCAGCCTGCCTGCTCTGGAGCACATCCGTGGCCTCCATCGCAGCAGACAATGCGTCTTCGTTGCCCCCTTGCTGGGAGGAGGCTGGGTAAAGAGCCTTCTCCAAAGCGGGGAGAAGACCTATGGACACTTGGGAGAGAAAAAGCCCAGGGCATTCTTCCCTTTTAAGAGCTGCAGTGAATCTCCTAAAGCCAAAAGGCTGTTTGTAAGGCTTCCTTTGAAAGCAGGACAGCCTGCAAACATGCAGCCGCCCCAGCGGGACCACCACCTCCTGCGTTCAGAATCACGAGATGTTACCGGCGAGCCTTGGCCGTTTAACTGTGCTTTCCAGTACCGCTACCTCGGCTCAGATCTGGGTGCTAAGGAGCTTTGCTGGGAGTGACAGAACCACATACACCTGTCAGAAAGCGCCGCTATCATAGCAGCCCTGACAGTGATGTGATCAGGTCCTGACAGACGGGCAGAAGCGAGAGGGAAGGATGCGTGAGCAAGGGAGACTGAGGAAGTTTAAGGGAACAGGGTACGAGTCCGTGCGTGGGGTATGCGGGTGAGCGACACCGTGCTTGTGCACGTGTGACGGAGGGGATGGGGGCCAGGCTCTGCCCTCCACCTTAGCAGGGCTCCACGTCTCTGAAGGGAGAAGAGACAACGGTTTCCCAGCCCCATCTCACTCCCCTCTCTCCTCCATCCAGCCACGGTGTATCTGAGAGCAATTTTACTCTCTGTAATAAAGCCGTTGCGGGTGCGTAGGCGGCGGTGCGTGTGTGCATATGTCGTCTGCGAGAGTGCGCAGGAGCCGGGGTCTGCCGGGAGGAGAAGGTGGCTCTGTGTGCACGACAGAGCAGGCGCGAGGGTGAGACTGCGCGAGCGTGCGTGTGAGGACACGAGAGAGACGGTGCTCTGCAGAGAAAGCAGACAGTCGGAGTGAAAATGAGAAGGTACGCGGTATTCGTATGAGACAGGGTGTGTGTGTCAGAGAGGAAGAAAGAGAAAGGTCTTATTCACAGCCTTCCTGTATGTGTTTGATGAATATCACAAGTTTTAACCAAGAAAAATATGTATGTATTCAAATCAAACACAAAACACCCCTTTTGCCTGGAGCACTCCTGCCTTGCTTGTTTGTTCTGTTGCGAGCTGCTTGTTAGAGGAACACAGGAAACAAGAAGAGGAAAAAAAAAACAGGCTGACATATTTAAACACAGGCAGCTATCAAGGCTGCAACAGCGAGAAGGGAAAAGCAGGTGGGATAGTTGGAGAGCTGCTGTGCATATGCTAGGAGAGGTGCCTGTAGAGTTTCTGAAGTCCATCCCTCAAGTGGATTACGAGCACGTTTAGCATACACAAACCGAGTTGATTCAGCGCTACCTACACGGAAACGCGCTCAAAAGCCTCTTCCTCATAGCCATTTTGCAGCAAGGAGTCTAAAGACAGCGCAAGACAACTCTGGCGTCCTGGCTCCATCCCCTGCAAAGCCCTCTACGCTGAGACTAGACAGCCCCAGTTGTCAACATGTGAACGGAGGGACAAAAGGACTTGAGCTGGATTTGTTAACAGCAAGAAAAATAGTAACAACAGATTGAGTCCAAACCTCCAGGGGCTAAAGGCTTTGCTAGGACTCCAGGTCAGACAAACACGGGTACAGAGACAGGGATGGCTTTGAAAATATTTTTCCCTGTTCTGTTATGCTTTGTTCTCGCTGGTAAATGTAAACACCTTTATACGTTTAAGGCTCTTGGACACTACCATAATCCACAGGCTTGTGGTGCCCACAGGGAAACCAACCAATACCCACAACCAGTACAAGCCTGCTAAGTAGCTTACGATGCCACAGGCAATGCCTGGGAAGGGCAGGGGTGTGCCAAGAACTGACCGTAGGGGTGGCAAAGCCACTGCTCCGGAGACTTTATGCTCAGGAGACCCAGGAAAAGGGTCAGAGGCATGAGGCTGTCCTGGAGGCAGCGTGCCCAAGCATCACCCAGAGCACTGCAGGTCACGGAGAGACTTTTGGATAAAGGTTTCCCGTCCTTCCCTTCTTAACATCAGAGAAAATGGCTGATTTACGAAATGAAAGAGCAACGCAGAGGGCTTGAGCTTGGGTGCAGCCCTTCCAAATCACCCCACCAGCGTATAACCAGACCAACGCCATCTTTTTTGGCCACCGAGATTAAAGCAACCACAGGCACCATGCAGCGCATGGGGTCCCCTCCGGACTGGGGGTACCCGGGGCGCTCCCACATCCTTGGTAATAACAGCGATCATTGCACACAGAAAAATTACCCTGAAACTTTACGAATCCTTCTGCAGTGTTTGACTCCCTGACCTCCGGAGGCGGTGTGGATTTCACAGACTGACTACCTGCTGTGTGAAAAAGCGTCTCCTTTCATGTGGTCTAAATTAAGCCGCCATTAGCATCTCCAAGTGACCTCTTGTTCTAGTATTACAGCAGGACAGAAAAAGGAGGGACCGATCGGTTTCCGCTGCACCCTTCGTTAGCGTAAATAACTCAATTACAAAGCCTTTAGCGTGCCTCCTCGGGGAGGCTGCGGATGCCCGGTGCCTGTGGTCTCCCTTCGGAGCGGGCCAGGAGCGAGCGCAGGCAATGCGCGCGCAGGGACGGCAGAGGGCACGTCGCAAGACAGGAGAAGGGAGAGCTACGGAAGGGAAATGGCGCTTGTACGCTTTTGCGAGCCTGCAAACGGTGGGAATGGAAAAAAAAAAAAAAAGGAAAAAAAAAAAAGCCCTGTTCAGTCGAACTGACTGCCTCCTTGTAGGTAAACCTCACAAGATTACTAACCATGCTTCACAGCCCTCCGGTAATTCTACACGCTGTCTTAAATGAGGGTGTAGCCAGTGTTCAAGATAATGTCATTTTTTATAACATATTCCCTATTGTTTTCCTGTCCCTTAAAGGCAACCAAGCATCCTCTATGCTTTTGGAACTGACGCTACCCACTGAAGAAGCTTTTATCGAGTTACTCACCATGACTCCCAATCTCTTCCCTCCAAGGAGCCCGGGAGCTCAGCGCTCATCACCACCGCACAGCTGATGTGGAGACTATTTTTGCAGCCTGCATTACCATACGCTCGTCCGCGCTGGAGCTCATCCGTCATCCTGTAGCCCTGTCCCCACGGAGCCTGTGGGCCCTGCTGACTCATGGAGGAGGCAGCCCCTGCCCAGCGCTGCTCGGCACGGCAGGGGGAAGGCGAGTGGTATGGAGGAACGGGCACCTAGGAGGAGACCTGGGAGAAGCCCCAGCAGAAGTCTGGCTGCCTCTCCCAGGGCAGGCCATCCCTCAGCATCTCTTATGGCTTTTGGCAATGCTGATGCATCTCTCACCGGTCAAACCAGGCTGGGGTCCTTGCCGAGATACCGACACCTCCCTGGGACCTGCTGACTCCCACTATTAACTTATCTCCCTGGGAAGGAGCGACTGTTCTTTGCTTCTTACTGCTCAACTGGTTTTTAATCCGTGACAAGACCTTGCCCCTTCTCCCGTGGCTATTTATTTCCCTTCATAATTTTGTGTGAAAGGCCTTATCAAAGGCTTTATGAAAATCAAAGTACATTATGTCTGCTGGGGATCACCTTTATCTCTTATTTTATTAAACTTAACAAAATAAAAACTTGCGGCTCAAAAAGGCACAGTTTTACTCCCCAGAAGCCATACTGGATTGACCCTGTCATGTTACGCTTATCCGACTGTTGTACTTGTCTGTCTTTAATTAGCTTCACAATCAGTTTGGCTGGAGCTGAAAGAGAGCTCATAGATCTGTAATTCCCAGGATGTCTTTTGATTATTAAAAAAAAATGAAAAAAAAAATAACAATAGCAGTTAGCACACCCGCAGCACTCCCCATTCGAAGACCTCAAAGCCCAAAGCCAGCCGCTGGTCCTCACAGCTGGCGGGGGTGTCTGCTGATCTGTAGCATCCCAGCTGAAAGCGGCGAGGTTTCAGCATTTTCTCCCTGAATCTGGCCCTGCTATTAGCAGTTCTGCACTCGTTAGAGAGATGCTGTTTATAAGGATCCGTCAGACACCGCTGTCAGTATATTTCATGCATTATTTACTTCAGAGCCCTGAGACTAATGCTACCCCAGTCCCAGTGATTTACTGCATTTGAGTTTCTCAAGCTGATCCATAACTTTGGGTAATAATAACAATAACAAAATACTTTGTATGCATATATCATCCCCGTCAGCAAAAACCCGCACAGAGACGAGCCTACGATGCCAGCAGAGCTGCCACTGCGAGGTACCAGAGCGTCAGCCATTTGCAGGTACAGCCTCCTCGCACAGACACATCCCTGCACCCCGACTTCAGGATACTCCCCTTAGTGCACATAGACCCCTTGGAGTGTGGGTCTGTACCCAGGGTGTTGACAGAGCAGGTTTGATGAGCCCCAAGACCCATCCCAAGGTGAGGACAGCCCTGCTTGGGCTGACGAGCCTCAGGAGGCTCTCGAGTGAGCCCGTGTCACCCTACAGACAGGGTCCCCCTGCCTTAATGAATTACAATTCCCAGCGGGAAGCTCAGCGCCTGGCTTGGGGACTCCGCAATCAGCTCAACACCAGCCCCTGGTGCTTCTTCCCAGCTGGCCTCGAACCTGCCTGTCGCCTTGCAAGAAGCTAACGCTGCAGAGAGGATGCTCATCAGATTCAGTTTCAGCTTTTCAACTGCATCCCCCACCTGTGGCTCCCCCCGTCCTGCTCCTAGCACCACACGACCACAGCCCCCTCGCTGCAGCTCCTCGCTCCCCATGGCTTCCTTCTCATTTACACCTCACCTACCGTTTCATATGACCCCTGCTAGTTCAGAAGTTCATTAAAAGACGCTTGACAAGCTCTAATAAGTGCCCACACTCTGCCGTGCGGTTGGCGAGCCTCCCTGACCCCCTTCCACATCGTGCTTCTGCTTCCTCTTCGCACGCAGAGGCAGGGATGACCTCCAGGCTGAGCCCAGGGCTTTTAAGGATTGTTTTTTTTTCTGGTTTGTTTGCTTTCATTTATTTTTGCCCTTCAGCCCATCTCTCACCGATGACTTTGTCCTCAAGAGTTTTCCTGCTGCCCTGTCCGAGGTTGTCCCGTTTTGCAGAAGCCTGGCACGGGGGCACCCCTGACGAGGAGCTGAGCACCAGCTTACGCTGCCAGGTCCTCAGCGCTCGTGCCTCCGTGCCTGGCTGCTGCCTGCTGCCTGCAGCTTCAGGGAAGGGAGTGCTGCATCCTGGCAAGCTCCTCGCACGCTGCAGGCCGTATAATAATAATATTAATAAAAGCCATTGAAAAACGCCTGCTCGCCCAAGCAAGGCTCTGTAGTGTGGAGGCCAACTCCTCCCGCTGCGCTGACACGGTTTCACTGAGATCAATGAGAGCGCTACCTACGTGCTGCGAGGCCGTGCTTCTCCCTTTGCCTTTCACACTTCACCCCGGCAAAAACAGCTCGCTTTTAGGGGCGTAACCCCTAAAAGTAACCCCTCCTGACGGTCTGACAGCAAGAGCCAGGCCCGCACGCGCTCACAGTGAGAGCAGGAGAGATGGAGGCCTGCGGAACGGCACCGGCCCCACCAGGCCGCTCGGACTCCGGGGCACTGCTGCCATTAACGCCCTTGCCCCTGCCACGACGGACACCCCCGGAGTCCCACCTGGAGAGCAAGGACTGCTGCACTGAGCCCTAAATCAGGAGCCACGCTCTCCCTCACAGGCACCAAAACAAGCTGCTCGCAAAAGCCGTCATTTATGGCGTCAATAAATTGCCTCTCCAAATCATGCCCAGATGTGCAATTTAGGGCCCAGTCACCTTGCCTTTTTAGTCTCGCCTGCAAAGTGCTCTGCTCTCCTATGGCACTCCCTGCCTAGTAAATCACGCCAAAATACATTAAAAGCACCCATTATTGTTATTAATTACTATTATTGCATTAGCAGATTTTACTGCTCCCCTCATCTCTCTAACAGCTGAAACCCCAGGCTCGCTGAGCTGGGGACGGGGCCCTGCCTTCAGCGCTGTCCCCCTCCAGGGCAGCCCCCAGCCCCACTCCACAGGGGGCACCAACACAGAGATCTCCTCCATGGAGCTGGGTTGATGGTGCTGACAAACTCCCA
The DNA here is from genome assembly GCA_011075105.1 of Heteronetta atricapilla. NCBI lineage: Eukaryota > Metazoa > Chordata > Aves > Anseriformes > Anatidae > Heteronetta > Heteronetta atricapilla. The sequence continues at coordinate 86,569,461 of CM021731.1, read as the reverse complement.
CCCTGGGCATTTCCACAGGGACCAAAAAGCTAGGCGAGGCAGGCCGGGGGAGGAAAGAAAGCTCCCCAGGTTATCTGCGGGCTTGATAATGTCAGAACACTTGCGTGCAGTGGGCTGGGCAGCCCAGGGCATGTTTATCATGCTGTCCTGATACTCAGCAAACACATTTCTACTCTCAGCGCTGAAACTGCCTGAAATGTCAACTCAAGAAGGCCAAAACATCCCTCGGTCTCATTTTTTTCTTGCCCTTTCCCTGCCTTGTTTATTTAACCTGCATCCTCTTCAAGGCAGGAGGTGCCTCATACTGCTTTTATACCTCAGAGGCTGGGGACAGCCTCTGGCTTTCTGCACGGTAAGTCACACTAACAGTGGCATCATTATGTTCTCTGCTTCTTCTGCACAGTAAGACCAGAAAGACGGGTGTATCTGATCATCAGCAACCTGGATGGTGGGACAGAACAAACCACCATCAACTTCAGGAATGAAACCTAATTCAGTCAAGTGACTGACTCACCAGAGGGCAGGGCTGCCATTCAATGGACCTGGAGAAAATGGATAGCAGGAACCTCATGAAGTTCAGCAAGGACAAGTGCAAAGTCTTACACCTGTTGAAATGACCCCATGCAACACTAGGGGATGAGGGCTAACTAGATAGGGAGCAGCTCTGCAGAAAAAGACCAGGGCATCCCAGTGAGAAAAAGTTGAACATCAGTCTGCAGCATGCCCTTGCAGCAGGGAAAGCTAAATGCATAGCTGGCTGCAGTAATGAGAGTGTAGCCAGCAGGCCAAAGTAAATGATTATTCCCCTCTAATCAGCACTTCTGAGGCTGCATCTGGAGCAGTTTTGGGCTCCCAAAATGTTTGGTTGGACATAAAGGAAAATATTTTCATAATGAGGGTAGATCAGCACTGGAAGGGTGCCAAGGCAGGTTGAAGAATCACCATCCTGGGAGATTTCCAAAATTTGTCGCACACAGGTCCTGAGCAAACTCATCTAACACTGAAGTTAGCCCCGCTTTGAGCAGGGAGTTGGACAAGCCCCCCAAACCCCCTTCCCTGTGGAATAATTCTGCGATTTCAAAGAGGAGGTTGTTCTTTATTCTGTCTGGGACAGCAGTGCTTTGAAAGCTGAGATTTTAACGCCTCAATGGGACATTCACCCACACCAGCCCTTGAAAGCCTCTGGGAACAGCTCTGCCATCTGCCAGCACCCAGCATGCAGGGACAATGCACAGCCCTAGCAGAGCTGGCTCCTTCCACCCTGGTGCTTGCCTTCTCCATGACCTGATCTCACCAGGGGAGCCTCAGTAAACGGGTTGCTTACTCCCAGTCCTCCATCTGTTTATTCCTCCAAGGGATTTCCGTGGGCCTCTGACAGCATGTGGTGTTCTCAAACTGTGGAGGGATCCTCCTGTAACAGACGGGGGCATGTTCCTGGGGAGGAACTGGGATGGGTGCATAGAAATGGTGGTGGGCGTACCCATACCCCTAAACAAAGAGGCCTGTGTCACAGCTGTTGTTAGCACTGAGAGGAAGCTCCTTTTAGGTTAGATCACAGCAGCAATACAACACAGTTTGGTTCATAAAGTGAGACCCTACTGCCACCAGAATGGGACTGGCAAGTAGGTCAGGCTGCAATTATCCACTCTGAATTTAGACCTGACTCCTGGGATAACAATCTGGGATTTAAAACACAATCAAAGAGATCTTTAATAGCTGAGAGAGGCAAGAATGTTCATTTTACATCTCCTTCAAAACACAGCTGTCCGTTATTTCTTCCTTCAAGTCATCATTCTCCTTTTATTGCCTTTCTCTTCCATTCACAAACCTGAAATCCTCCTTCCTCCCTAATTTCCTCCGCACTGTCCCCTCTTCCAGCTGACTTCCGCAAGTCGCTTCCTCGTCGCTTCATCTGCTGCCAACTTTCTGGCACTACCCTCACATCTCAGCAACGCCTGATCACGAAGCTGCTCGCGGAGAGGCAGGTTAAGGAGGGCCACTTGGCGGGAGCTGGGCCGGCACTTTCCCCTGGCTGCAGGAGGGACATGTGGCCGGGCTCTGTAATGTGATCAACGACATACGAAGTGTGGAGTGTCGGCCAGATGCTGTAGTAATTCCTTTATAGGCAACGTCCTCGGCAGAGCAAACAGCCATGATATAGGACGCCGATACAAGTGCAGGCTCACGGAGGGCTTGCACATGGGCACCCACTCTTCAGCGACAGACGGCAGAGGAGGAGGAAGGTGAAGTTTGCTCTTGGAAGAGATTTACAATTGCCTCTGGTTAGGTCAGGCTGCAGATGTGTACCATAATTAAAGAAGAAGAGCAATAGGGACGAGCAGGTGACTCTCACCCGCATACCGTGACATTTCAAGGGCTCCTCAAAGCTCCGAAGCCCGTGCCCACGTTTTGGCACAGGTGGGATGAGTGACAGTTACCTCTGCTGCTATTGGCTTGTGAATGACTGGCAGGGACCCAAAATTCTCGCGAGTCACCTTCCCCAGCAATTCAGCAAGCCAAGGACCAGAGTAAGCACTTGATGTAGCTGGGATTTCTCTGGTGACAGCAGGCAAGGAGATGAAAATTGAGATTCTAGGCAGGTTTCTCAAGCTGGACCAGCTCCAGTTCTGCTTGGAAGTGAAGGGTATTAGGGTACATCTTCTGCGCTGCAGAAAAGAGAGGAGTCAGCACTTTCATCCAGATGCTCAGACCCCTGGGCCAGGCAGAGAGGAGACAGCTGCTCTGCTTCATACTTGGGCTGGCGCAGAGAATGAGCAAGGTGGAGAAATCCCTTGCTGAAGAACAAGCAAGGAAGGAGGGTAAGATGTGTCATATGAAAGAGAAAAGTAGAGACTGAGTGACTAATGGCACCATTGCTTAGTTGTCTCATGTGAGAGTCTTAAATTGCCCAAAGTGGGCGGAAAGTCACTTTAACCTCTCAATATGGCAAATAAACCTATTGTTGAAAGAAAAAAATGCAATCGTGTTGAAGGAGTGATGAAAATGAGACTGTTACAAAGCTGACTGTACCAAGTTGGAACCTTCTAGTGAACGGTAGCTGAGAGCCTCCCTACTAGCTGATATACTGGGGTGGGGACTGAGGACCCCAGAGCTGAAAAGCACCCATCATCGTTGCTTGAATGCCTTACATTGAAGGAAGCTCACATCCTTTGTGGAGAAGACGCAGAAGTGAAAGCCCTAATGAGGTCCTTAGCCAGCTCTAGAAAAGGTAATACTAGAAAACAGAGGATACAGAGCCCACCTGGGAAGGTAATCTTTGACCAGAGTGTTCAATGTCCTTAGGAAATCCACACCACCAAGCAAGGAAGGAGAATGAACATGGCAGGTTCTCACAGAACCAAGAAAACCCGAGTGGGAAGGACAGCAGGATACTGACTAATGCAATCCCCAACTCCACACCAGAATCCACACTCCCTTTCCACTGCGTGGCCCAGTACGTGTAGAGCTGATGTGCTCACTTCGTGAGGCCTGGGGGTAGGTGAGGCTGCTGCAGCAGTGGCTGATCAAAGTGAGGTGCTGCACGAGACCATCCTGATAATATGAAGAAGAGAAACTGTGCAAAGAAAAATGTGTTTGAGTGTTAAAATGCTTTGTGCCTTCGCATTTTATGTGCTGGTAAGGATTCTGTGGTGAGTTGGCAAATAGATAAAGTTGTTGACAACAAAGCCTTCGGCTCAAAATTAAAGTTAATTCCATAGCTGTAAAAAAAGAAAAAAATGAAAAATAAAAAGATGGCAGGTTAATTGTGATAACATCATTAAATTCTTACCCAGTACTCAAAGCACATCATAGTTATTTAGAGGCAAGTGATCTGGGGAATCAGAAATGCAAGTGATTACGGCATTTCACCTCTTGGGGTCTGTTTTGCAATGAGACACAAATAAACTAAGTTTGGCAGTCAGAAATATTCTCTGACAAAATATTCTCCTACATCCCCAAGCTGATTAAAGGAACGATCTGGAAGAGTCGGGTCAGTGGGTAGGCACACAGTTAAAGCAATAGATAAGATGAGAGAAGACAGTGCTCGAGTGTATGTAGTCAATATCCTGGAGCTAATAAAAGTTCCTTACCACAAATAGTTTCCTCTGCACAGATTTTCACATCAAATCTCAGCAGCCAGTGCTTATCTTTGGCCACTTGTTAGATTAGGTCCTATAGCAGCACACAGTATGCAGAATCTTGCATCTAATTCTCCACGAGGACCCAGACAGATTCCCCATAGCTCAAAGAAGGCAAGGGAGGGCAAGGGAAGATTTCTGCAGACAGATGTTCCCACCTTTCACACAGCTCTCGGGGAGAGGCAGCAAGATTTCTGGTGCAGAAGAAGTGCTGAAACCCCTGTGCTGTCTGGTCAACGTACAGGTTCAACCCTTGTCAGCAACCCTATTAGTCTTGCCAGAGTATACCTTAATGGGAGCTGTCCCCAGGAAAGACTAGGAAGAGGAAATATTTTATATAGTTGCAGCCTTTGACTCCCTCATGCAGTCGGGGGACATAAGCAGCCCTCCCAGGGTGCACCTACACTGATATAACAACTTGCTCCTGACAATAGATTTCAACAGTGACTGCATCTAGGTCCAATTAACTGGTAATGAGAACTGGCTGCCAGCACAGGAGGCACTAAATTCTTTTTTAACATCATTAAACATGTAACGAATGACGTTCCACCAAGCACCAAGTTCGCGTTTGTCCCCGTACCTGCTCCCGCTACTCAGACGCTGCCCAGCAGCAGCGGAGGGGCGCAGCGTTGGGGCTGCTGTTGACAACCAGTACCAGGAGTAGGACATTTCTCTTGTGTGAACGCGCTAAATGTCTCTTCCTGGATTCTGCCACGTGAGTGCTTCCAGCCTGGTTGAGATGACATGAAAAGGGAAGGGGGCACGGAGCCAAACGCTGAGCTTTAGCGACTTGCCGGTTGCTAGGGCTCACGCTGGCTGAGCACGACAGAGGTACTCCTTGGTTTGTTGGAGCACCTACACCTAGCTCAACAGGCAATGTCTGAAATCCCTTCTTTCCCCTGTCATTGGGACTGGGCTCTACACATGGGGTCCCTGAAGAGGTCCTCACCGTGCTAGACTTTGCATGTACGGGAAGAACTGTGCCTCCCACAAATAAATAAGGGGATGGGAAAAAAGTAGGAGGCTTATTTGAGGAAAAAGCCGTCTCCAACATAACAAAGAAAGGCTGGGCAGAGCTGGAGTGGTACTCAAAAGATCTGAAGATGCCACTTCTAAAACCCCTAAAACGGGCAGGGAGAGTGGAGCACAGACAATGTGTGGGAGATGGAAAGGCAGGCTTTGAATGAGGTCCCTGTCTGCAGAATACGACAAAGTCCATTGTGGGTCTTTAAGATCTAGAGAGCCAAGAACAGAGCCCTTAGTAACCCACCCATGGACCTACCAAACAACCTACACCTATGCCACGCTTCCCTCTGCCTTTCCATTGCCCTGCAACTCCTTGCCAGCAAGCCTCAGAGGGGCTGCCTGCAAGCACCCCGGCAGAACACAGCGAGAACAGCGCAGGATAGCCAATATGCTGGCTCTACTGCTGCGTCCCCCCTTGTTTTAAATCAATAGTTTATGACATGTACAAGGGGAAACTGTAAATTTAATTTTGTCCCCTGCAGTGCAATTCGTATCTTGTTTGCCGGTAAGATAATGAATGTGTTTGCCCTCCAGACCCCCTGCCCAGTAGAGCAATTTAAGGATAAAGGGAGAGAAAATAGCAAAGTACAATTAGGGAGGTCGATTAATGCTGGATTAATCAGTAGCTCAGCTAAAGATAGCTTTACAACAGTTACGCATGGGGGCAAGGGAGAGAGGGAGACAACAAGCCTGCAGAAGGAATAACGAATCAGATCATTTTTCTCAGCACTAAAAGCCTTACAGATGACTTGAAGGTGCACGCTGCTCGCCAAACGAATGGTAGAGCCTTGCACCAGCTGCAAGGACCACAGACGCCTTGCCCTACTTGATGCTCATCAGGGTTGACCTAGAGCATGAACCCAAACTGCCCCAGACTCTGGAGATACACAAGTTAGACCTTGCTGGAGCTCGGAGGCTTATTTGCTCCTGCAAAAGCCACCTGAGAATGTCGCTGTAGCAGTCGGAGCAAGCACGAGCTCGGCATTGCTAAGGAAAGCTTGCTGAATATGCAAACGGAAACAAAACAGCGCGGGTAGGGAAGGTGATGGCACGCTGAAGCTAACAGGGAGGAGAGCACCGAGGAGTACTGCAGATGACCCCAGAGCTGGGAACCCAGGGAGAGGGTTTCTTGCACCAGGACGCACGCTGAAACCAAGCTGGAGCGGTGGGCGAGGAAATCGGCTCCGAGTGCGTGCTCCCTGCTGCACAACAGAAACGAGACTTAATGCGTTCTTGGGAACAGACAGGCTTTGCCAAAGAAACGGGACTCCATTGCCAACTTCTTTTTCCAGCTGGCATAACCAACAAAACTCCAAATTAGTTTGGCTAGGTAGATAGGGCAAAAAGAAAAAATAATGGTTTTGGCCAAATTCTAGTGTCAAACTTTGTGGATAGGTCTTAGCTTTACATAAAGCCGAAGCGAAAAAGAAGCCCCGAAGGAAAAAAAAAAAAAAAGTGCCACCCAATAACCTGCAAACACAAGATCCAAATGCCAGGGGATTTGGATCTGTAAAGACACAGACTGGAGCATTTCGTTGATGGCTCTTTACTTTGTGGTTATGAAGGAGCTGCTAATACAGTCAAGTTAAAGGACTTCAGTGCTTCCGCTATTTGAGTTAAAACCAAGGAGTGCAAAAAGGTATGGTAATAAAAAAACAATTCAATCACACTCTCAGCTCTCCTACAAGGCGTAGGTGAAGGGCTGAGGACAGCCTTGCTGTTTTTGAATTGATCTGCCCCTCTCCAATTTAAAACAGTTTCTTTCCTGCTCTAGCTACCTTTCTGAAACACTCTCCCACATTCAGCTTCAGAGGCAGCTCCCTATGGATAGGCATTTTTAGATGGATACAGTGTGATCTTCACCAATTGCTGTAAATTGGCTCTGAGGGCACCTTTACATGTCAGTTCTGTCTATTTTCTCTACAAACAGAGAGGCAGGGATGGAGAGGATGGAGGAAAAGGGCTTCACAAATAAAACAAACAATAGGAAAATGGAAAGGCAAGTCACAGCAGAGTCATTCATTCAGACCTGAAGCCAGGGCTCCTCATCCCAGCACCATAAACAATCTCCCTGACATCAATTACGGATGCTGATCAGACACGCATGCAGGGAGCTGCGTTCATACACAAATGTGCAGTTTACACCGTTTGGGAACGACCAGTTTGCAACACTCCCCCCAGATCATAACTGACAGCTAACAAGCTGTGGGGAGGCAACACATAATGGAGCGTGCAAAAGACACGGGCATCACTCGGTTTTGCTTACACATAAACCAGCAGCGGGCAAAGCAGCTCAGGTTCACCCCCCTCGCCCTTCCTTTCATCCTGGCGTCTTCATATTCACCAGACTTTAAAGACATCATACAAAATCGGGCAGAGTGAGGGAAAACCGTATCCATGTTCAGGCCCTACAACAGCACGACTTTATGGGTGCAGGTTATCCTAATCCGTGCTCTACTGTATTTATTGTTTGAGGCAAGACTGAAGGGAAACATTGAGAGATGAGAGGCTGAAAAACGGTATAACCACATAGGGCTTGTAATGGCAAAACATCTTCTGAGAGAAACTGCTTGGTTTCAGCTCGCTGAAAACGTCACACATCGCACCAGGTGCCGGATGCAATCACTGTCTCTGGGACCGGAGCAAGCATCGCTGTCGGAGACCGTGCTGTAGTAAAGCTGGGAGGAAAGATCCAGCTCCAGACGATGCAGTGGTACTGCTGGCATCAGGGACAAGAGCAATGAAGAAAAGGGCCCGAATTCTGTATGTGATAACAATGCAGTCAGGGCGTACCTTATTACTGCAATAAGCAGAGATACCTTACTAATGGCTGTCTGCATGAAGAAATTTAATAGCATAATGCCTCTGCTGACCTTGCACCACACGTTGACGCCTTATTCCCTTGTCCATCCAAGGACCTATTCAACTGTGTATTTACAGAGCCATCACTAACCTATCAGCTTCGCCTGAACAGGCAACTTCTGCTCCGTCCCTCACATTAAGTATGACTACGTGGAAAAGATTTGGGCAGAGCACAATTTTTCTCTCGTGCATATATTACTAAGTGGGAAAAGCAAACTCTCTTTTTTTTCCTCCTCTGTCCTCCATTTGTCCATCCAGCTGCTGTCCTTCCTGCACCCACCTTCCTCTGTCCTTACATGGCAATTGCATTTTGTAGAGTTTTGTCCTCCCAGGGCAATCTGTTTCCTGCCCCTTTCGAGAACGAGCCTAACACACTGATTAAACACTTTTTGGTGTCCCCATACTTTCCAGCACTGACAGTTTAATTTCCAGTCTCAAGTTTTTCTGATTCAAAAAATGCCAGATTGTGCATTGTCATGGCTAAAATCAAATTGTTCCCATTTATTTCCCACAGTTGGACAGCTGTCTGAAGACTTTTTTTTTTATTATTATTATTAAGACCCAAAAGATTATTTCCTAGTATCTGAGGTTGCAGTTTGTAAGTACACTTGACATCAACAGATTCTCCAGAAGTTGCCATTAAAAATATATATATAGAGTGTGTGGAGGTTTTTTTTTTTGTTTGTTTGTTTAAAATATTTCTTTCCTGTCGAGGAGTATTCAAAATTGCTTCCAAATGTAGCCACTTCACATACGATTGATACACAGGCACTTCTAAGGCAGAACACAGCCATCAGGCGAACAGCACGTAATTACCAACATAATTACTAACGGTGATTCAGGTAAAGAACCCGAAGTACCAAAAAGAAGACACAACCAGAGTACAAGCAAAAGACAAACATTACTCCGACATCTTCATCCTTTCTGGAAGGTTTCTGAGATCTTCTAACAACTGCAGTTGGCTAGGGCTCCTACCTTACTTCTCTTTTGGAGGATCACAAGGCATCCGCTGGTACCGGTGAACAAAGCACTAAAAGAAAATGCTCCTGAGTTGTTAGCAGCTTCCACAATAGAAGAGCTGGGTTTGAATGGCGGTGATTCATGCACTCACGGCACTTGCTACTTGGGAGCGTTTGACAACTTGCTGGGTGTCAGTGAAAATTTGTGAACTGCCAAGGTTCCATGCTGTGTAACGTGAAGGCTGATTCATCGCAGACAGCACCTATTTGTTATTCACAGGACTGGCCAAAAAAAATTAAAATAAATTAATTTCATTTTGTGCAAAGTTTTGAAGTTTTGGAATTTGTTCCAACGGTTTATCACAGTCTTTAAAACTTTTTCTTTTACTTGGCAAGAAAGAGCCCTTCCTGAGCAGATACCAGCCTTGAGTTGCTTGGTGTATGCAAGATCCAGGTACAAGTCCCTGCCTCATTTCCCTACAATGGTTTGGACAGGGTTTTCTGCATTCTAACTAGACCCCTACCTGCTTAGCTACTGGCCATTTTGACCATTTCTACCTCTCGCCTTTTGAACTGAATTTACACGCTAAGCCTGCAAAGCTGAAGATCACGGCACACAGAAACACACGTTTCTGTGAAATGTTTCTATTTCGATATATCTGCATTTCACATGGAAAAAGAAATCTCGACAACTTAATTCAAAAAACAACAACAAAAACAACTGACCAATATTTTACTCCGCCAGTTGAGAAAGCCAATAATTACCATGATATTCAGTTAACCAATAAAAGAGTGCAAATACTGAGCAAGTAATGATTCATTGAGGCAAACATTTTGTAAAGAACAGCTGGAGATCTAAAAATGACTCTTTTTAGTAAGCACTTATCAAGCACTAAAACACTGGAAGAAAATCTGAAGCCGTTTATAAACAAATTGCTTATCGCACAGCAGCAATGCTCTAAGGTCCCGCTGCTTTTCTGCTATCCTTATCCTCTCCACTATCAACTCCGTGCGGAAACTCCTTCTGCTAGAAGGTGCAAGAACAGCAGAGCCCAGTCCTGACAAATAATATTTGTAACTAATACTTCAGCTTTCTTTAACGCCAGGCTAGGGGGTTGGCAGCCACTCGTAAGGACGCGGTGACACTGCTGAATCAACCCACGAACTGCCCTAGCTCCGCTGATCGAGTCTCACAAGTAGCGCTGCTCTCCCCGGAGCCTGGCATAACAAATGTTCCCAATATTTGAAGAGAAAGAGACAAAGTGGTGCATGCTAAAACGGAGCCACCAGTGAGCCCGTGGGCATGGGCCGAGGTATTTCATCATCCTGCCGAGAGCAGGCGATTACCCCCGGCCCCGCTTCCGAAGCCGTGACTTCTCACTTTGGGAGCATGTACTAAGATGCCGTAACCCCTCCAAACAAGCCGCTACTCTGTCAGAGATGCCAGGCAGGGTTTGTAGCACTCTGCACCCGGGTTGTATAAAGTAATACCAGCAACGTGCAGCAACGGCGGACAGTTATTAATGCTCGTGCAGTATGCTGGAAAAACATGAAATGTTCTTACTGTACGAAGAGGTTACTCCAGGGTACCAAAGCCAAGCCTGTGCTCAGCCCCGCTGCTACGGGCACGCAATAAACTTGTTGTCTGTTATTTCATCCCTGCTGAAGAGACTCAGGTCCTGTGTTATCAAAGGCTAGCAAATCTTGATTCTCTGCTCAAAGGAAACAAGAGCATGTCCTCGGAGCGCGATGAGATGGCCTAAGAGAAACACCTGGTTCTCTGTGATGACTGGGTAGGAAGCCAGGGCTAAGTTAAATCCTTCACTGACTAAGCCTGTCCGGGATGCCCAGGCAGCCAGCCATCTGAACAACACCCCACATCTCCCAAAGGGCTTGGAAGAGCACGGAAATGAACCCAGATATCCCAGGTCGCAGACTAGCACTACAATCACCACCCTCGAGAACATCTCCTCATGTTGCTTCAGTACTGCAAGGCATAAATCAGGTCTGGGAGTCATGATGTGCTCTCTAAGCCTCATTTCAATAACTGTTTTGGATACCCAGTCTTCTCCAAACAGTTTGAACGAGGCAATAGCCCAGTAACCAAGAAGCCAAACCACCCCCAGGGCACCATCCAGGCAGGAGCTGTTCTCCAGAGGTACCTCGACCGAGAAGAGTGACAGTGGGCTAAACCCTGGGTGGCTGAGATGCCAGCACCTGCATGGTGTCTGAGGAGATCCCCTGAGAGCATGAGCCTAAATGGAGGATGAATCAAGAAAAGCTCAGTCAGGAGCACCTTTGGAGGAGACTGAGAACTTGGTTTTGCTTTTCAAACAGTACCCTCATCACCAAACATGCTGGGTTTACATCAAAAATTTCCCTGTGTTACAGGCTACTGTTTTCCTTATTCTTAAGCTTGCCTGTGGTTCCTCCCTGAGCCGGTGATTTATAGCACTCTGCCAGCACATTTTTCTTACTCTTTATTCCTCTGTTGCTTTCCTGGTGTTTCACAGCTTCTTCTCTGGCCTTGGAGGCTACTTGCTGGCCTCGGTCAGCGAACAAGCCAGCAGCACAGGTCTGCGCTTTCACTGCTAGTTACTGAACCTGGTGCTTTGATGGGACAGTCTGGGGTCCGGAAGAGCACGGTGGGAGAGGGAGGAAACCACACTCCGGCCCAGGAGGAGAAGGGAACGCCACTGAAGGTGATAATCACGGGTTAATGAGCAAGTCAGATTTGTGCCTCTTACTGTGGGTTCAGGGCATTTTTAGTTATCAAAGACAAGAACAACCAGCGCATCTTTTCCTCCACTTGAGTGAGCTGGGATGGGAGCTAGCTGGGGTTTAATCTCCCGAGGCTCCAAACACAAGCCCAGCACCTCCAAGAGAGGAGTGGACCTGCGAGCTCCGCCACGTACAGGAGCTCTGCTTCCCGCTGCATGACCTCTGTGAGCGGCTCCCAGCTCTGTGCGTCTCCGCAGGGGGCTTTTCAGAAGGGTGACAAAGAGGACATCAGAACCACCTCTCTCCGCAGCTGCTGTCACGCACACGGGGACCTGTAGGAACAGCTCGTTTTAATAGCTGCAGGTTAATATTTGTCATATCCCCCTCAACTCGCCTGTGCTCACTGCAAAGGCAAATGCAGCAGGAGGTCCCCAGGGGCGGACATCCTGCATGCACAGAAACAAATAACGGGAAGGGGAGAGGACAGGGTGACTTTGCGTGGCACAGCACTCGCCACGTGGAGTGGGGACACGGAGGGATGTCAGCAGGGGTAGTGATGGGAAGGTGCCCACGGACAGGTCCAAAAGGGTTCAGGTCCACGTGAGGGTGCTCCCGCGGCTGGCAGCAGATGAGGGCAATGTGTGTGGGGTGGTACCCTACGCAGGTGTTGTGGGGTCAGTTGCTCGGAGTGAAGAGCTCGTGGAGGCGCTACGGGGGAAAGTACGAGCGTGCAGGAGGATTTTATTCTGATCCCTACCCCAACAAAACGCTGCAGTGAAGCGCAGGTTAACCTTGTTTACTCGTGGGCATAAGTTCTGAAAATGTACTTTCCCTTGAATATCAGCACACAACAGCTGATACTTTAGCCCATATGGGAAAAGGAAGGAGGATGGGGAACAAACAGTCGGAGCTCCAGAACATGCTAATTCTGAGAGCAATGCACAACCACGGGGCAAAACTGTTACTGCAAAATGGCACCCAGAGTGCTTTGCTCTGCAGCTTGGCTCTTAAATGCTGTACTTTTGGAGGTCACCCTAACCTAATTAAGTCCCTGTTCCTGGTTAAGACAACAGCTGCACGATACGTGCGGGTTCGGGGAAGGTTGAAACCAACCAACACGCCCTGCATTTGTTTCTCTAGCCATGTCTGAGCTGACCATGGGGAGACTCACGCTGGCGCTAGTTCGGACAATTGCAAGGAAACGAGATTTTGTGTTTTGATGTTGTTTGTGAGGTATTGCAGTCAGCCTGGTTGAGAATGTGAGATTTGCAGTTAACTCCCAGCACGCCGAACAGGTACGGTGGGCTGGCTTGTCCTGCTGGCTGGAAAAGACAACACATGGCGGGGAGCCACGGGGAGCTGCACTGAATCATCCAGTTCTGGCCTTCTGGGGCTTCATGTGCTCACCTTGAGCACATGCCTTGTCTTGAGTTCCTGCAGGAAGACGCAACAGGCATAGAAACCCTTCCATATCAACATGCTTGCTGAGACAGGAGGTCCTGACGAGAGGAATTTCAATGTCTTCAGAACAGCCCCTCTCTTTTCATGGCCAGGATTTTAGGAGGACCAAGAGCAGACGAGGCAGAGGTTGTCAGAGGTAGCTGTACTGCACTGCTCGACATGCTTAGCATGTGCAGGACACGCACAGAGCCTTTTACGTGGAGCATGGCAGTCAGGCCAGGGTGTCCCATAAGACTCAGTTGCACCAGTTAGCATGGATCAGATCTTGAGACCTCTTCTGTCTCAGCAGGTGCTGCCTTCTGCCCGGGACAAGCAAGAAGCTACCAGTACTGTAACACAGGGCTTTGTCAGGAGGTGGCTCAAGAAACCCTCTCAGCAAGATTGCGCAGCGACTGAGGGGCAGTACTGCTGAGAAAACAATGATATGACCACGGTCATAAGAGGCTCTGCATTAGAATGTAACAAAATTGTCCTGTCAGAAACATACAGATGATGCACTGAACCATCCTGGAAAAAGGAAATGGAGGGAATGGACAATTTCATGTAATCAGCTTCCTTGCAGCAGTTTCCCTCTCCTTATTTATAGTCACTCTGTGATTCACTCAGGCTGGAGCTGAGAGTGCAAACACGTTTTCTTTGCTTCAGGCTCTCTTTGGACTTTGTTTGCACAGCAAAGCATCACCCAGTGCCAGAGATTTATGATATGCTCAGAGCCCAAACAAGGCTGGATCTTAACAGCCACATATCCTCCAATTTCATGGGGGGAAATGTGCCCCCAGTGGGTTCCCAAACAGTCCGCGGCAGGCTCATTGATCCCACCTGCAATCGTGCATGTGGAGCCACAGCTCAGTCTGCTTTGAAGAGGCACAGATGCAGCAAACCTGACTTCAAACCTAGGAAAAGCTCCTGGATGGATATGGTCTGTTGTCAATAAAACTGGACCTAGGAACTTCTAAACCTGCACAGGCTCAGAGCCAGTGCCACATTTGGTGAACAACCTCCCCGCTCTCCGTGCCTGTAGCCATGGATTGAACCAAAAAAATCACAGGGGCCATCCAGTCTCCTCTTAAAGGCTTGCAAAATTGTTGTTTTGGATTGGAAACTTTGCAGTTTGGGTTGTTCTTCATCTGGATGAGCTTTGCTACTATGATAGCACATATGAGCGTCAGCCTGGACCATGAAGGTGTTATCCTGGGGCCTGTATGAACAACTCGGCCAGAGGATGTCTTCTTCCCTGAATCAGATGTGTAACCACCTTGCTGTAAGCTTTTAGTTTTACTCAGAGTTTCCTATACTGCAGCCACAAGTTTCTCTTTCCTTAACCGCTCCCCACACCTACCACAGCCCACAAATGATACATGAATATATAAGAAGATGAGTCTGTCCATCTCTTTTCTTTTTTCCTTTTTTTTTTTTTTTTTTTTTTTTTTCAAAGCAGGAGAGAAAAGTAATGATCTTGTTCTGGAAGAAAATCAAAGGCTGCCGACAACAGCATGAAATGTCAGCTCTTTTAATTTCATTTATTTATTTATTTTATCCAGTTGCTTTAATCCTTGGAGTTTAAAGGCAAAGAATGAATGCAACGTGCTGGAAAATGAAGAACATGTGACAGTATCAAAGAAGTAAACCAAAGTAAAGTGCGTATGTGTGTTGGGGGAGCCTTATTAGGAGACACATTAAGGCGATCCAGCTGATAGATGAAGCCTTTTATAAACGAGGAGTAAAGTCTCCATGTCACACTCTGTCTTCCTTTTCTTTAACCGCTGTGTCTCTCTTTACCTTCCCCCTCCTTCCCCATCAACCCCCTCCTGTCGCGGTGTCCTCCCGGAGGTCCCACCTTGCATTTGAACCGGAGGGCTGCTGGGGCCGTGGCACTACAGAATATTCCCCGTGCCTCACTGGGGCAGGGCTAACTGCAGAGCCAAACGGCTTCAGCAAGCCACGGTGGTCCCTGCTGCTGTGTGACCGTCCAAAGGAACTAAAACGCGCCTTATTTCCCTCGGGCTGAGATGCTGCCTTCATCTCTGCCTCCCGGAGCTGTAAGCAAGGCATGGAAGCTCACTCACAGACAGGGAGAGCCTGGACTCCAGGTGGTCTGGGCACTGCGGCGGGACAAATGCAGCACAGAAAAGTCGCTGTGCTATACACACAAGCTGCAACGGAGAGGCAGAAGAAGGGAAAGCAAGCCAGCGCTGCTGCTTATCCTCAAGAAAGGAGCAGAAAGACACGGGAAGCATATCACCAACCAAACACCTTCCTGTCACAGTTTTGACAGCAGCAGCAAACATCTCCAGTGGAGAAAACTGCAGTTGGGTAGTGTTTGTGATGAGATTCAGCACGAGTGACTCAGTGCTCATTGTTTCCCACACAAAGCTTTTTATCTGTGATCTCGCTACCTGCAGCACGCAACTCTCAGGCCTTTAAAGCCTCGGAGCTTGGTCAAACAGAGTCCAGATTTCACCCTCTACCAGCCTTCTTTGACCATTATCCCCAGCAACGCTCCTGTGAGGCCCCAAGGCCACAGGCCCATAGGACGGAGGGAGAAACGGTGCCAAGTCTGTTGAGTGACTGAGCAAGCAGATAACCCACGGCTGGCAGCGGCTGAGGGAAGATGTGTCCCTCTGGCAGGACAGGCGGGAAGGACTGGGGTGCAGTCACCGGACTGGAAGATTCCGTATGGGGGCTGCTGGGCCCACATCAGGCTCTCAGGTTTTCTGGTTCTTGGGCTGCGTTGCTTAGGATCTATATGCAGGGTCTCCCGGTCCTACAGTTGACAAAGTAGGCTTCAAAGAGACTGCTATTTTTACTACAAGGATAATAAAACCAGTCATCCTCACAGAGGGAGAGTAATCCTTGTATTATTAATTCTTGCAAAGTGCTCTGAGATCTTTGGATGAATGGAGAGGTAGGAAAGACACAGACCATTTATTATTCCAAGGTCCAGTTTGCCCTTCTGTCCCTAGTCCTAAAGAAACAGGAAGAAAGGAAGAGGGGAGACCTGAATACAAATGCCAGAGAGCAGGCACATTCAGGTTGGACTTCGGATGACAGAAAGGGCCACTGGAAGCAGAAGGAAGGGATGGACTTGTCCCCCCAGAGAGAAGAGTGGACACACAGAGTGCACCAGAGGCATGCACACGCATGGCAGGACCTTGGTGCTGGTCCTGGATCATGGAGTAGCTCTGAGGCACATGGAGAGACATGGGACCGACACCATTTACATGTCAGACACTTTCTATCTTTTCAATTCCAATTAAAAAAGAAAAAAAAAAAAAAGAGAGGGGGAAACAAAATTTTCAAAACTTGGTGACTGTCAAGCAGGAGTCTGGAACAATTAAATGTGATACTTAATTAAACATCTATACTCTCGTGGAATGCAAGATCTACCTCCTTTCTCCCTTTTCGTACAGGAAGCCCAGAGATAAAACCTTCAAGTTATGACTAATTATACCCTGCTGAGAAAAGTGATGGAGTGCCACGCTCCAAAGAACTTAACCAGGCCCCAGAAAATGTGGAGTTGTCACCTGGGGGGGTGGTATTATTATTATTATTATTATTATTATTATTACTATTTTTCCAGACACTAACACTCTTCTTGGCTTGTTCCCAGAGGGAGATAAACAAACAGTGTATGCCTGCACTTTAATGGAGAAGAATGGGGCCAGTCTACTTTCCTGATGCATTTTCAAACTCCTAATGCTAGAGCAAGTGTTGAAGGTAGGCATACTCCGGCGTGCGAGGATGTGAGGAAGGCTGTAGGGCCCGTTCTTTTCCAGGGACGTGGAAACAACACAGACCTGAAAGTTTTCAGGCATGGTGGTAAAATGAAGGGTGATGTAAGTACTTAATATGAGGTGAGAAATGGGCTCAAGAGGAGATTTCCTGTGCTGTCTGATTAGATGAAGGTGTCGTCAAAGACTGGGAGTAAAAATCAAAGTGAGGAACAAAAATCTTCAGCCTTGCCGCTGGCATCATTTAGTGCTACCAAGTGAAAAAGGCTACCAAAAGAATATGAGAAAGCTACGTGCTCCTCACCTGTATCTTACAGCCTTGATACGGAAAAGTGGTCATGCGTGGAACAGAACACCAGAGCGGAGAAAGATGTCAGGCATGGCCTAGGTCATAAGCTAGCCAAAACTCCGATCCCTGTCACAGATCTGAAGCCCTCGTGAGCGCTCTGAAAGCGCTGTCCATGACACACTAACAGTTCAGAGGACAAACTCGGTAGGCTTTATTCCCCTGGCTGCTTGCATTCTGTCACTTTGCAGGCTGCAGCAGCCATAAGCCATTTACCCAGACTCAGCTGTGGGAGCTGGGGCATGGGGTGAAGCGGAATAAATCCCTCCTTCTTCCAGGCTGCAGCACAGCATCCTAATCATCCTTTGCTCTTTGGACTTGTCCTTGGACCTTGCCAGGATGACAGTGGTACTCAGGAGCATTCCCTGATACTGCCTTCTCCCAGAGCTACTTGTGGCAGTGACTGCTGGTGTCTACCAGGATGGCACCCTTTGCCCTAATTCACCTTTCTGAGTGCCCAGGCTCTGCGGCTACCGGAGCTGCAGGAGGACTGGATTGAGTTTCCTGCTCCTCTGAGACAGAAGAAGTCTCGTACATTTACTAAACTCCCCTGTCACATCCCATCATATATCCACTGGCTTCAGTTTTTATGAAAGGAGAACCTTCTCCCTCCTCTTGGAGACCTGCTTCACCACCAGGACTCGAGCCTGCCTCATCGTCGGGGCACTTTAGCAGCTCTTCTTTCTCTAATGACACCTCATGTTTTCCAATTGCACAGCCCGGCACCCCCTGTAAGAAATTCATATCCTTCATGGTGTTTACCCTTCAAATGCTTACGGTCCCCAGTGGGAAGCAGAGCACTCTGAGAAGATCTGCCAGGCATACAGAAAATGGGAAATGCTTTTCAGGAGAGTACAAAATGCAACTTTTGTAAGATAAATATATAAAGAAGGGGGTGGGGGAGAATACCTAGCGAACCAGCAGAAACAACATGAACAACAAAAAAGCCTTCGGGGACTGCAATTGGAGTCACATTCTTCCCAGCATGCTTGTCTAATCTCTGCCGATGCTAGTTCAAAACACACAGCAGGCGCAGTCCTCAGTGGTGCTGAGCAGACCCTGAGAGACGCTGAGCATCCTTTGCTCCCGAGAAACACGAAAGGTACTAAGCTCTTAATAGAAATTGCTCGTAATGACTGAGCCTCTGAAGTACACAAGCTGCTCTGATGGGAGGCAAAGCCATTTTCTTGCTGGGTTCGAAACTAAAAGCTCCGTCTGCTTGGCAGCTGCCATTCAAGTCACGCTCGGCTCTGGCCTTTCAGGAAAATGCAAGCTCATTAAAACATCCGGCAGAACGTCCGGCACTTCTCCGAGGAGGAAGACAAGGAAAGGAGCACGGTACAGCCCTCAGCCAGCAGGAGGAAAAGAGCAACAGCAGTTGAAACCAGCTCGGTGCGCTGGTTAAATGGCAAATTGGTGGGGAACGGCCCCTAAGCGTGGCCACAGGGAGAAGTTGAAAGGGGAAGGGATGGAGGGGACTGAGACCAGGTAGCGGCCACGAACTATTTCCTCTAGCTGTCCTGCATGATAGCAGAAAGAGGCATTTACCTTTCGTTGTTCTGGGATTTTTCCCTTTCTGTTTGCTTTTTCCCGTCTCCACACGCACAGCGTGGCTGCTGAACTCCACAGCAGATAAGTGAGGTAGAGCTGGCGGGAGCTTGCGGCCTTACGTAACCAGCGAGGGCTAGATGCACTTGTCTGGATCGATTGAGTCAACGCTTTCGTCAGCGCTAATTCAGGCCAAAGAGTTCCTCAGGACACAGAGAATAAGCTCAGCTGACCTCGCTGGGACATGGCCCGGTGAGGTGGAGCTGCAGGGAACAGCTTTTGGACGCTGGTGCCAACGGGGACAACTTCGCTGCCACAGGTAAGTGACGCACGGTCTTGGAGTGGATGATTTACTCAGCACAGCCCAACCCACCGACGTGGCCTAAGATCAGCCCTGCCGGGTTGGAACAAGGTTCCCCTCCATCCATAACCTCTTGCTGAAAACAGGCAGTAAAGTACGCTTAGGAAAAGGCGCTACCCATCCCCACGACATCCTCTCAGCTTCCCGCAGCCTGCCCTGAGCAGGCCCTCCTTCATTTTAGCTCATGCAACTTGGGAAAAGGTTTAAGGCAAAGCAAATCCTACCAGGCACTCTGCTGCCCCGTTGTGCAGCCCGATCACCCCATTACCTCTCCCTGGCAATGCTTCTCTGTGCGCCCACACGAGCCGGGGGACCAGACCCCATTAAGCCACAGGCTTTCTGAACTCCGCTCCGTCGTCAGTGCCCCCTGGGACCTGGCTTGCCAACGTCTGCTGACTATTTGGAGCGCCGCAGCCTGACTCACCACCTCTGATTCACTGCTTTATGCCAGTGGCTCCGCGGGTGTAATGGAGCCGTGGTGAATCGGGCCCTCTGTATCTAGGCTGGCAAAGCCCAGCAGCTCCCCACCCTCCTCTCCTTTCCCTCCAGGGACCTGCAGGGGATGCAGAAAAATGCAACGCTCGAGTCAAGAGCCAAGTTGAAAGCCGGGGTGACCACCCACACCCCAAGGAAAGAAAGGACAAGTTGTGAAAAAGCACAGGGTGAAGCTTATCTCAAATGATGCTGCTCTGCAGATTCTTACGTTTCTACCCCCAGGGTCCCGTCCGTCGCATAATTATTGCTTCAAAGCAAATTTTACATTTGATCAACTGCTTTCAACAGCACTGCCTTGAGTGCTGAACATAGAGAAAGTGCAAAGGCACCAGCGGCACAACTCTCCAGAGGTCAGTCCAGCTCCCAGCACCTTGGTTTCAAAGACAATCGAGATCTGCAGCTTCAGTTTAGCCCGTCTTTGATTGCAACACAAAAATCACTGCTGTGGCAGAACAGTTCAAGAGCAGACCCATGTCCTCTTTCCCAAACTCACTGCACAACTAAATGAAGGAAGACTGGAAAGTCCCCTTGGAGAACAGGAGGACCTTTAGCCGTGGACGAGATGGAAGAATTCACACAAGCTGCTGGCAAAGTCACGAAGTCAAAAAACTCCTGATGGCTCTGAACTTTTGCCTCCCCACACCTGGCAGAGACTTCTCCTCTCCTCGTCCCTACACGCCAGCTTTGCAAAGCTCTGAAAGTGCAGCCGCTGGGTCAGTGGCAAAAGCCCTTGTTCCCGAGCTCTGAGCTATGTCCTTAAGCATCTGTTTAAGCTGGAAATGCAACGCAGGGATGCGACAGCCCGTTCCTTGGCCCCCCGTGTGCTGCGGGGCAGGCAAGCAGCCCCCCTGCCCCACGGCCTCGACAGCGTTATGGGACAAACGAGGAGGGACCCATGGGGTGGCTTGGTCACGGAGCTGCACACGGGGTGGGTGAGCGTGGCCGTGCCTGCCCATCTCCCTCTCGCTTCTGTTTTTAGGCAAATACGCAACCAAAGGCTTGTCGGAAAAGCAGTCTGTGTTCCTTCTGCCTTGTCAAACTCTTCAAGGGAAACATTATCGCCTTAATTGCTTAATTCCAATTTGCATAATACGGCGCTCTGACAACTGCAAAAACAGGGATGCAAAAGGAAGATTAAGAGCGACATATGCACGCTGCCAGCCTTTCGCAGTTGGGAAAGCAAAGCTGAGGACCAGCGCGGGGATGAGCAGCAGCGCCCACTCCGTCTCCCAGCTCCCGGGGAGCCTCTCCCACCCCTGCGGCCCCCGGAGACCCACACCCACGGGAGTTTCGCTGCCCTCTGGTGGGGTTTCTGACCGCGCTTCTCTGCAAGTTGTCGTGCAAAGAGCAGGAAGGCAATCAGGATCGATATGCCACATACCTTGGGCACAGAGTCACCCTCTTCCATGCGCTGAAACCAATCGAGGGGAGAGCACGGTAAAATGTAAGCCTGGACAAAGTGGTTAAAATAAAAGTGTGTTGCATCTCCTACTCTACAGACCAGTCGTGGTATTTTAACAGATTTGATTCATTTTTAATCGAGCTGTCAGTGCCTTTCTGAATCTACAAGGGAGTACTGGATGTGGGACTTCCTAAGGGCTCTCTCACCACTTCTGTCTTGACGTGGAGCTGACATGGGGAACGTCACCACAGAGCAACCAAGACACCTCCAGAACCACAAGGCCCCCGCAATTACAAGCACAGGACACCTCCTGTGGGCCAACCTCCTCTCCTCTTCTGAAACAAAATAAAGCACATCACTTACAGAAGGCAAGGAAACCGTTTTCCTACCTCAAAAAAAACAACAGCCCCAAAGACTTCCCCCGGGGGGAGGTCCGAATCCCCAGCCACGACTCTCGCTGTGTCTTATTTTACCTACAATGCCTTCCCGTCTTGTTTCAACACACAGTGCTGGGCGAGTTCTTTGCAGACCACAAGCTGTGTTCCTTGTCTCGTGCTTTTATTAGTCCCTCTCCTCCTCCAAACAGCAGGCCCAGTTAAAGCTGAAGAAGATTTATGTCAAAGTTAACAGGAACAGCGCTGACTTTATGGAAAAGAAATATGGGATTGATACCTCTGCAGCTACAGAGCTGGAGGAAAAACATCAGCTGGACTTGGCTGCGAGTGCGCACGCCTGCGCTGGAGGTTGAATTTCACAGCCCTTAGGCTGGCACAGCAACTTTGGAGGTGGCCTGCTTCTAGATTTTGCACTAACTCCAGCAGCTTTGGATGGCTCAGAGTAGCCCTGCTCCTACAGACGTAGTTGTAGTTTATCCCTCATTATTTATATAGTTGCGGTACAAAAAAGTGAGGCAGACAAGCCCCTGGGATACAAGCATCCATGAATCTGTGATCTGAATTTGCAGCTTATGCCTGTCTATACGTAATTGAGACGGTAACTGAGATTGTAACAATACAGAATAAAAACTAAGAAAGGGAACATGTTCCCGGAGGCAGGATTTTGCTGCTTCTTGACACAGCTTGTTGAAAAGCTCTGTAACAGCCAGGGGCTATTCCTGGTCTGGGGCACCTGGGAAAAATGAGCCATGTATCCTGACTGATAAATTGGGCTCAAAGTTAGGGAAACGTCTCTAGCAGGAGTCAGCAGTGGTGCGACCTCTGTACCGAAAAGAAAGCAACCAGCACGCAGGCAGAAGTAGGAAAAAAAACCAGAAGCCCTCCTGGCTTTGCTGTTTGTAATGAGAATCCTCGGTGCTTTAGCTGGCGTACGGAAGAGTTTGCAGTAGCAAAGGAGAAGATGCTTTGTGGAAGAGGGGCAAACAGCGCTCATTTAGCAGCCGGGTATGAAAAATCAATGCATGGAGACACAATCCAAGCAGATACATCAAGATATACAGAGCAGGTAAGCTGTGGAGTTTAGCAACAGCCAGCCCCAGAGGAAGGAAGAGGATCAGCAGACACTTGAGAACGAGCAGAAACAAATGGGAAAGAGATAATGAAAAGACCAGGCAGATAAATGTGAACGTCAAATGGCAGCAATCACTCCGCATCACAGCAAAGAGACTTCTCTCTCTCACCCTAAAAGACGCAGGAAATGGGAAGGAAAATTGGACCCTCGATATCCGTGAGCAGAAGGGCAGAGCTGCCCTTGGTGGGTTACGAGAGCTGCAACATCGATCCCTGCCGTGGCAGAGGGGGAAGGAGCCGCCTGCCGAGGCCACTTCCAGGAGGGGCCCTTGAGGATTCAGAAACCCACAGGCTTTTTGGGGATGGACATTCAGGGTGGAGGCTCTTCCAAACACTACTCAAACTGCCCATAGCGTGCAACCCTCCGGCGGCTGCAGCAGGCCGGGCCTGCGGCTCACATGCCGCTGGATTCAAAATGAAATTCATGAGGGGTCCCAGAGGCGCTGCGTAATGAAGAGGCTTTGGCAGGCTGGAGCTAAAGTAGGGCACGAGCGGGGACGTGGTCTTTCACAAGCTGTGTTTAATTACAAAAAAAAAAAAAAAAAAAAAAAAAGCTGCCAAGAAACGATTCCCACACTGGAATGAGAGCAGAATGGAGAAGGTGCACTGGAAAAACGCCGCTCCGAAGTGAGATCCGATAATAGATAATATACATGTTCTCACCCCTCGTGCACAAATGGCTTCTGGTCCTTATGTTGACCCAGCGGGCCTACAGGGAAGGTGGGTTTTGCTGTTGAAGGACCTGTGCTCAGTCTAATGGAGCTGTTGTTGTAGGAGAGCTGTGAACATCTGGGGCTGGATCAGAAGTGCACCCCGCCGAACTTCGGTTTCACCCTGGCACCATCAGTAAGCTGAAAGACAGCTCCGTGGCCCAACAACTTCTCCTCCTCATTCACGCAGGCACGTGTACGTATCTACGGCTTTGATCAGTCTCAGAAACGATGACTGCAGATCCTGCCTAACGCGTGAGCTTGTTTTGTTCCTCTCTCTCCCTCCCACCCTCAGCCGCTCTGGAGGCGCTGCCCTCTCCTGCAGTAAGGCAGATCTACCGACACAAACCAGCCTGGGATGAAGCAGATGGCTCTCCCCCAGCCCTCTCTCCTTCCTGGCCTGTTTTCTTTTCAGCTCTCATCTGCACGGTGCCCTCTCCAGATTGCTCTTCAAAGTAAAATGCTTTCCTCCCTGCCTCTATCCTGATGCAAAGCGTCTGAAACCCCGTCACAGGCCTTGCATGCATCGCCTGCTTGGCTGTAACTCAGGGTGAAAAACGCCCCATCTCCAGCAAGAGTCTCCCTGAGCCTTTTACCTATCTCAGTACGCTGCATCTCCACCGCCCCCCTCCCTGCTTTCATTTTCAATTGCATGTAATCAGTTTTCAGCTCTTTAACCTTATTCTGAGTGCTCTCTTTTTTAACAATTTGCTATTCCACCCTACAGCACTCGAAGGGAAAGAAACACACACATTTTAATTAAATTTCTCTCCGTTTTTTCCCTTTCATTTGCATATTTATTTTTATTTTTTTTCCCCATTCCCATCCCTGGGGAAGACAAATAAATAAATAAACGCAAAAGGGAGAAGGATGCGGAACAGCAGTGGGAAGCTGACTGGGATGCAGATCACAGGCACGGGCCGGAGGTGCAGGGGATGGAGGGGAGGGCCAGCCTAGCAACTCAGCTGAAAGTGAGATCGGGCTTGGGGGAAATGCAAAGGGTGCTCGTGGGAATATTTGGAGGAAATAGGCAGAGAAGAAAGACCTCTTTGAAATGCAGGGAGGAACGCGTTGGTGCGATTAGGAACAAACTCCTCAGACCCAAATCTCCGGCTTGTCTTCCCGACCCATTTCTGCTCCTCCGCTGGACTTGCAGTCGCCACAGCCCGTGGCGTGTGCCCGGGGATGCTGGGCCACACTAGGCTCCTGGGCTAGGGCATGGCAAAGCAATGCTCCTCGGTTCAGTAGTGCCAGAAACAGAAACAAAAGCATTCAGCCCAGAGTCTGACGTGGGTGACAAAACTGCTTGTTTCACAACAGAGAGGACTACCGGAGGCAGTTAAGGAGAAATACCAGAACTGATTAAGATTGTACAAATGAAGACGTGATCATTAACAACAGCAACAAACAAGAATAGGACACTCCATGCCCCTGGGATGCTCTTTTTTTTCCGTTCTTCTTCCTTTATTTTGGGGGGGGAGGTGGGGAGGAAGGTTGTGAATAAACCCATGCAACTTGGCATTTAACTGCCCTTGTTCCTACTTCCCTTTTTGCTTCCAGGTTTTGATTTTAATTTTAATCTACGGTTATGGTGCTACCTCCTGTGAGTCTAATAAGGGATGTCTTCTTAGAGTAGTCTCCCTGCTGGTTCTACAGGTTCTAATTTCATACCTGCTCTTTTCAGGTTGTTTCTTCCCACAAAATATATGGTGGCACCAGGGTGAAGCTCAGGGGATACAAATTCCTCTGCAGAGAACAGCAAGCCGAATTTGGGACCTGCCGACATGGAATCCCTTTGGAACAACCTGGAAATCCGTTACAGTCTCATTTTGCACGCAGTTTTGTTATTACTCACACACTACCCGAGGACAGTGTCATATTCTTTTCTCTGCAAATGCATACTGGGGCATTCAGGGTTCTCTTCTCCTCTTCAGTAATGACCAAGTCTTTCCTGCAATCTCTATCCATCCTGATTACCTCCTTAACTGACTCTCCCTGGGGCTTCCTGCTCTTGGTATGTAAAGAATTTATTATTATTGGTTGTGTTATCTTTGGCTGTTTCTTTTTCAAATTTTTTCTTAATCTCTATTTTACATCTCACTGCCGCATTTTATGTTCCATCCTATTAGCATCACTTGGACGGAATATCCAATTTTTAAAGGATTCTTTCTCTGACTTGAATAAACCCACATAAGTTGCTATTTAAGTGCACCAGTTTCTCTTACCTTTTAGCTTCCAGGTTTTTATTTTGATTTTCATTTGGGGGTATGGTGTTACCTCCTGTGACTCTAATAAGGGATTTCTAAAGCACTTCCCCTGCTGGTTCTCTGGGTTTTAATTCCATAACTTTTTCCCTTTGGGTTGTTTCTGACTAAGTTCCTATTTTTTTTTTTTTTAAACTCCTTTTTTGATGTTCTGTGCCACTGCATTTCTGGCTGGGATAAGAAAATGACAGACGTTGCTTTACTAGGGTCATTCTCACTGTCCAGGCTCTGGCTGGAGGTCACTGAAAAGCAAGGCCATGCCAAGACCTCTCTTCTCATCCTTGCAGAGAGGGTTAGAAGGAGCCGTCTTTTACAATTCAGTGGAGGAGTTTCACCGTGGCAGGAGCAGCCAAGGTTTCATCCAGACACAGCCCAAAGCGAAGTGTGGCTCGGGAAGCCCATCTGAACCCTTCGGTCCGGGGCCTGGCCCCCATGCTCCTCAGCACTTGCTGCTTTATTCCTAGCGTAATGGAAATGACAGAGAACAGAGGCAACCCTCCTCATTCTGCATCACCTCGCCTGGCCCCGTTCAGACACCAAGGAGCCTTTAGTGTACCATCCTCCCCTTCCTCCCAAGGCTGCTCACCGCCTGGTGAAGGCAAAGCCTCCTTCATGCTGCACTTGGCACCCATGTTCTGAGCCAGAGTCTGCACTCATTACAGAGAGGCACAGCGATTTCTTCTCTTGACTGCCTTTCCCTGTCATCAAGCACTCCTTTGTACGGTACAAAAAACTCAAGAACATTTTTAAACTCTTTTTGAGAAATGAACATGTTTTTAAGGTAAAAAAAAAAAATCCATGCAGTGATGTGGACTTAATGAGGACTTCTTCCACATTCTCCTCCTGGACTTAACATTTTTTTTTCCTTTATTCAGTCAGAGGGGCTCAGTTTCTGGGTTTTCAGATTGGGCACGCTGAATCAGATCTTGATTCCTCCCCCATCTCTTAACCTCATGTCAGGTGCAACAGGTTTTTGCATCGCATCATCCGAGTCCAGCTCTGTGCTTTATCATACCCTGTGCTTTATCTCAGCAAGGTACCAAACCACAATTTATCAGCTAGAACCAAATTTTGCAGCTGAGGCCCGTTTCCAACAGAAACTCTCAGGCAAAAGAAGTGAGGTTAAGGGGAGCAGTTCTGGGGCTTGAAGGCATTTCATCAACCAACACAGCCTCACCCTCATGGCACATGACGACTTTTGTCTTTGCACATCTCCTCCCATACACGTACGCAAGGATTCAGAGGCAGCACACACCTTGTCCTCAAGAGAAGACTTTTATCCAAGCCTGTTATCACGACCTGGATGACCTCTTGTGTGCCACCATGAATCTGAGAAGAAAATGCAACCCTTGTAGAATCGCCCATTTCTTTTTAACACAAAGTATTTGCGTTTACGCTTTTTGGTCTGTCCTCGAGGCATTCAGGGCTGAAGCAAAGGGTCACCTTCAACTCCTGGAGGTGGGTTCATGGGACAGAGTTCAGCTCCCCATGGTCCTTTCCTAACTCATCCCCACCTCTCAGCCTGTTCTCCAAATATTCTGTATCACAGAGATCCCCTTGGGAAAGGAGGGCAGAACTAGGCTGAACTACCCAACCAGTTGGACTTCCACTCTGTGCAGACTGAGGGGAGACATGCAGTAGCAAAAACATGCATTTCCTTAAGTCCGGCAAAGCGGACTGAAAAACATCCACAAGAACAGAAATAGGTTCATCAGCTCTGGGGCAAGGGATGGACTTAGTGGTCTCCTCCTCACCCTTCCAACCCTACTGATGAAGGATTCACTGTTGCATCCCTCCCAGATGCGTAGCCTAGTGGGTGGCGGGAGCTGACTTGTGATTTAGAAACTTTCTGGATGTTTTCTTTCCAAAGTGAGGCTCTTCTGAGAAAGAAATAAAAGAAAAAGGAAAAGAAAAAACAAGAAGAAAAAAACCCAAAGCCCTTTGCAGCTGTCACGGCTGCTCGCTGCCTCAGTGCCTCCAAACGCCACTTGGCTCCCGTGCGTTGATGCATTTACTGTACTGGTAATTAATGCCGTTAGCTTTGTAATTAAAAAAAACAACTTTTTGCCTTTATACTTGGGGTGATAACGCTGCAAGTAAAAATTAATTAAAACGAGATGAATTGCCTTCAGTTAAACGAAACGGAAAGAGAGGGAAAGGAGGGGGCATGGAGGGGAGGGGGTCGTGGTGGCAGTGAAGAGAGAACGAGGCACGCAGGAGCCCTGCTAATGAAGCAAAATGATGCTGTCGGCATTTTTAAAGATTCTCCCCTTGGCTACAGTACCTTCTGTTGGGTTCTGGGTTAATGGAGCCTAAAGCTATACGTCTGGCAGGGAAGCTCAGTGAGTCACCATCGCCCCATCTCTTTCACGAGGTCCACAAACACGCCCGCCCATGTTTGTTCAAGTCCCTCCTTCTCATCACCTGCCTACCCCCCACCTGGCTACGAGGGGTAATGGGCTGTGAAATTGGCTTTTCTATTATTATTAATTAGATCTGATGTCAGGCTTTTTGTTTTGCTTTGTGTCTGTTTTCCTCTCCCTAGCTAAAGTAAGGAAAGGAACCCGGATCCCTGAAAGACATGGAAGGCTCCTTACGAAGTTGATGCAGCCCGTGCTATCTCCATCTACCAGGGCAGAGGATCAGAGTCCCCTTGCATAGCTGCTTAGCTCTTTGCGACCCTCAGCAGAGTCCCAGCTCTGCAGCCAGACTTCACAGAGAGAGCTGACTGTTAGCAGGAAGGATGAGAAGCCTGTGTAAGAGGAGAAAGGCCCTGGCAGCAGAGGAAGCAGGCGGCCTTGCTGAAGGCAAAGGAAGAGAAACTGGTGCGAGGCTGGTGCAAGGCAGCAGAAATCCAAGCATTCTGGAAAGTCATGGACAAGAAGAGCTTTCTTTGGATAGACCCAAATGGTTCAGATCAAGATCAAAATCTGTGTCTGGAAATTACTGTGAATTTTACCACGGTTACGTGCATCTCAGTTCCTTACTCCTAAGCTCCTAATGTGTGGGATTTTAGCAGGTGAGGGAAAAGGAAATGGGTAATCTGAATGTGTCTGATCTTGAACTGCCGTCCGAAAACATGGGGTTAAAGCACCTGCCTACCCACCCATCCACCTTCATTCATGTGCAGCCATTTCAGTTTGGGACTTTCAGAAGTTTCCCATGTACCAACTGCCTCGTTCCAGAGAGCAACCTAGTTTTCCATCCATCTCTGCTCCCTAAGAGTAAATACGTGGATACCCACGGGGCCTGCTGGCTCTAGATAGCAAATAATAAATCTCATTCTCTAGGTAAACTATCTCTACAAATATTTGTCTACTCTAGAGTTAATATTACTGTATTTAAGTGCCCTGGGTCAGGTGGAAATGCTATTGCTATGACAAAGAGCAGCAGTGCCAGGAAAGTTCTCCTAAGGCCTGAAATAACTATAACCTGATGTAGCTTTAATGTTACTACGGCCTGAATTCAAAACTCATGATCTGTAAAACTCTCTGCAGCTTCCCACGCCAGCACTGCCCCTCCATTCTCCCATTTCCCCTCCGGAGCACCTTGTCACCGTGACTTTCCACAAACCTGCTAAGCACCCAAGTCCTTAGGGCTGACCCTCCCAGCCAGCCTCTGTAAGGTCAACGCAACACGGTTTCACAGCAAAACAAAGTCAGACAGGTCCCGTGGTGAAAATCAAGAACAAAATCCTGACTGTTTGCCCAGAAAAGCCTCTGCTGTCGTCAGTTCGAAATTCAGTGAGCAGTGGGGACCACCTATCCCCTTCAACAGGAGGACGTTGTTCCCACGTAACCCTCACCTCTGAATTCTGGGGCTGCAGGGGCGAAATCCACCATGAAGATGCTATGGATTCTGCCTTGGCTGATGGGCACACTGCACTTCACAGTGCCCTCCCTCAAAAACTGCACCACACGCTGGGGAGAGATGGATGAGCATGCATGTTGTCCTCTCTCTTGAGCAGGATGCTTGAGCTGCTGCTACTGACGAGTGAGCCCACCTCCCCTCCCTGAATCCTTTCCCCACCTCCTGTTCACTTTTCTCTCCCTTATCCAGACGCACAGTATGGCCACTGCCTTGGCGCGAAGAGACAGACCGCTGATCTGTCCTCCTGGCAAGATTTCAGAGCCAGGTGCTCAGATGGAGTACTGCAGCCTTAGCCTAAAGCCTGCTGGGTCCGGCCCCTGGGGGCATCAGGGCAGCTCTGCAGGACACACTGTGCTGCCCCAGCAGCTCCTTCCCAACATGACCCAATTTTTGTAAGTGTACACCACGGATAATGACACTTGTTCTCCTTTTTGTAGGACACCTAGAGATCTGATGGTGAAAAGCGACATCCTGGGAAGCTTGATGCAAACCTTGCTCCTGCTCACAAGTCACTGCCTCAGTTTCCCTGCCTATGAAAGCAGGACTGTAGTGTGCACCCTCTCTGCACAAGTAAACCTAGATTATTGGATTGAGAAGGTGAAGCCATGAACTTAAGCTAAACTCATCTTGGTGCAACGTTACCGAATCAACTGAGTGAAACAACGAGTGACTTTGGCCCTTCACCAGCACTGAGGCATTGCCTTGACCTTTGCAGGCTCTCCAGGCTGTTCGTATTGGGTTATATCAGAAACTCAGGTGAGACCTTAGCCTTGCTGACAGCTTTGAAAAGACAGTCGAGCAAGCAGAGCAGATCCATGGTATGGGGGAAAGCGTGAGCTGAGAACATTGTTCTTGACCTTTTAAATGTGACTTTGCAGCCATGGTCTGGCTGAACGCATACCGGGGCCTGACTGTGACTGCTGTGCACTACAAACTCCTGTCGAGTTCCTTCTGAGGAGCCATGGCATGAGCAAGAGCCAACAGCAGCAGTGTTGGCAGACCTCTCTCCTCCATGTCCCCATAGGTACAACCTGATGTAGAGATGGCCCCAGCATGGCACACACAAACTCAGAGGAGATAGACACGCACAGCACAGCAGGGGATGTACAGGCACAAGGCAGGGAAGGGGGATGGAGGAGTGAGGGGTGGGTTTTGGAGTACACAGGGTCCACAAGAAAGGGCAGTGCTTTTCACCAGATTTAATCTCTTGTGCAACACTGAAATCCTCCACTTTAGATAGGGTTCATTTTACAGAGCTAAAGGAAATAAAGTATCAGTGATGCTTTTCTGGCTGTCATGGTAAATCAGGCATCACTTCATTACAATCAGCAGACTTCCACCAGTAGAAAGTTGCTGTGAAAGAGATGACCATTAGCCCCAGTGTATCTAACCTGCCAGCCATCTCAAATCCCTCCTGGATCCGAAAATCAGCTGTTCTTTTCTAGCTCTTAGAGGAACCCTGGGAAGAAAGAGCCTGCAGTTAGACTGTAGCTGCTGAGGCATGACGCAAATTAGACGCCAATCTCACTTCTCCATAGCTGTGTCAGCTCCTGCAGGGCCGAGCATAAGACACTGAGAAAGCATGGGGAAAGGAGATACGGAGCCAAACCCAGCCCCAGCTACAGTTCTCATGCTTCGCCCCAGGAGTAAAAAGGTGCTATGAAGCCAAATGATCCAGTTACCTGGAGGCTCCTCCCATGCAGACTGGAATGACTGGAGGCCTTTTGCAGCCTTGGTAGAGAAAATGAGGGGGAAATGGGGACAAGGAAAAGGCCTGCTGTCTGCTGGTGTACCTGTGATGGAAACAAGTCTGTGCCAGCAGGCCCCAGTTTTGCTTAGGGAAAAGATGACACCATTAGCGGCATCAAGCAATGCAGGAGACTGTAGCCACACATGGAACTCCTAAAATGAAAAAAAACAATCTGCTGACTGCACCCATCTGCCATACTTCACAGGTAACCCATGGAAATTTTCCTTGGGAAAGCAAACAGTTCAAGCTTTTCACTGCAAATGCTGAGGTGGTGCTGAGAAGGGGGTGCAGGACCCTCTTCCATTTCTGCCACAGGTTTCCAGAGCCCTCAGCAGGCTCATGAAGGCAGGCACTGGGGGGCTAAAAGCAGCAACTGCCTAGAAATGGGAGGCATGGCTGTATGGTAAAGAAGGAGGGAAGGAATCATGGAATATCCCAAGTTGGAAGGGACCCACAAGGATCACTGAGTCCAACTCCTCACTCTACACAAGTCTACCCAATAATCAAGTCACATGTCTGAGAGCATTGTCCACATACTTCCTGAACTCTGAAAGGCTTGACTTCCCTGTGGAGCCTATCCCAGTGCCCAACCACCCTCTGGGTGCAGAACCTGACCCAGTCTGACCCTCCCCTGTCCCAGCTCCATGCTGTTCCCTCGGGTCCTGTCGCTGTCCCCAGAGAGCAGAGCTCAGTGCCTGCCCCTCCGCTCCCCTCGTGAGGGAGCTGCAGGGCGCCATGAGGCCTCCCTTCGGCCTGCTCTGCTCGGGGCTGAACGAACCAAGGGAGCTCAGCTGTTCCTCATACGTCTTGGCCTCCAGACCCTTCACCAACTTTGTGGCCCTCCTTTGGGCAGTCTCTAACAGTTTATTGTCCTGTTTATATTGTGGCACCCAAAACTGCAGACAGTGCTTGAGGTGAGGCCGCACCAGCACAGAGCAGGACAGTCCCTTCCCTCAACTGTCTGGCAGTGCTGTGCCTGATGCTCCCAGGGTAGGGCTGGCCCTCCTGGCTGCCAGGGCAAACTGCTGGCTCAAGTTCATCTTGCTGTCAACAAGAACCCCCAGATCCCTTTTTGTGGGGCTGCTCTCCAGCCTCTTCTCCTCCAGCCTGTACAAATATCCAGGGTTGCCCTGTCCCAGGTGCAGAATACAACACTTGCTCTTGTTGAAGTTCATGCAGTTGGTGATTGCCCAGACCTCTGGTCCATCAAGACCTCTCTGCAAGGCCTCTCTGCCCTTGAGGGAGTCAACAGATACTCCCAATTTAGTGTCATCAGAAAAATTACTTAGTATACCGTCAAGTCCTGCATCCAAGTCATCAAAGAGAACTGGCCCTCCAGTCGTTCCAGTTTGCATGGGAGGAGCCCTGGTGAACCCCACTAGTGGCTGGCTGCCAACTTGGTGTGACCCCCTTTACTATAACACTTTGAGCCCCTTAGCCCTGTAAACCAGTTGTTCACCTACTGTATTATGTATTTGTCTAGCTGTATGCTGGGCGTTTTGTCCAGAAGGATACTGTGACAAACGATATTGTAAGCTTTGCTGAAAACCCCAAAGATTACATCAACTGGCTTCCCCTGGAAATGAAGGGGGGTTAGAGGGAGGGAAATAAGGAAGAAAGGAAATCAGGAAGGCACTTTACTTAATTAAGACCACTGCGGGGACTCTAAGGGAGACAGAAAACGGCTCATTGCTCTGGAATTTTCTAAAGGTACCACTGTTGAGAGCTCTAACATCTCCACGTGGCCAGGCCCTCTGCATCTTGCCATAAAAGCAGCTCTCCCCACCACACAGCACAGCTGATCTCTTGCTGGGACCTGGGCTTACTGCTGCAGGAGATGTTGCGCGACAGATCTGCCATCCGTACACACTCCCGGCCCAGCGCTGTTTAGACCCGAGGAGACGGCTGCCCCAAGAGGTGCATCTCCTGCAGACCGGGGAGCCAACACACTGCTGCTCTGCTCCCACGCCAGCAGCCATAAACAGAAGACAGTGCTTTAAGGAACAACAAATTCATCCTGTTTTTCATCTCACACTAAATACCTAAGCCTCCACCTGCCTGAATCCTCTCTGTCACCCTTGCCAGGAAGCTGCTGGAAGGGAAACCAGAAAAAGGAAGACGAGGCAAAATAAAGCAAACTGCCAGGGAAAAATGTCCAAAAAGCTAGCCCAGAGGACAGGGGAGAATCGAGGTCTCCACAGATGAGTGCTTTTAATTAGGAAGAGGGCTGAACGGCAAGGAGCTTATGCTAATGAGTAGTCTCTTTTAATCAGCTTATTTAAAAAAAATAAAAAACACACATATTTTTTAACAGTCAAAATAGTTCTGAAAAACGGTAATTATCAGAAACGCATTAACATGGAGCGGGTGGGCCAGCAAGCTGAAATTTGGGAGGTTCCTGTCTGACCAGAGGGGACAGTGTGGTCCCACGGGGCACTGCAGGGCTGGTGTGGGAGGGCTCGCTGGCTGCAGCCCTGTAAGGTGCCCGGAGAGGAGACAGCTCGTGCCCCCGACATCCCGGAGCTGTGAACCTTCCCTCTCCTCCCTGGTCTAATTAATCCTTCTCTGCCCACATGGTTCATCCATCTCTCCCTCTTCCCTCCTCCTGGTGCGTCCTCTTCGCACGCAGCGATGTTCCTGCCCCTGTCTGGTCTCTCCTCCTCGAGCTGCCCTGCGGGCAGGAGGTGCAGGGGACTTTTCCTGCCAGTGCTGCAAATGCTGCTGTGATGTATTCCCTGCTGAACGTATGCACTGATCGACTGGGGAGAGCATTCACTGCACGCTTCTACCCCGTTACATCCTCAGCTGAGACTGAGCCTTGGCAGCCTGAGCTTCAGATGTTCGAGTTGAGTCCATCCACGACCTCTCCCTTTATTCTTGGCCAGCACTGCTGGAGACGGGCACACTTCTGCATGCAGTGGGGTGTGGAGAAACCCCCCTCTCCTTATGAGCTCTTTCTCTTGGCATCCTGTCCTTTCCTCTGAAAAGTAGCACTCTACCAGAAATGTGCAGGACTCCCATCCCTTATCTGCCTTCACTGCACCCTGCCCACATCAACCTCTGTCACAGCCCGCCTGCTTCTTCAGACTGCACAGAGACCCACCGACACGTCAAGCAGACATTACCGGGTGAAGTGAACACCAGTTTGCAGTACCCTACTTTGTCTGAGGAAACAGAGACAGGCGTGCGGTGCCATCTGCTCCTGTAGGGCTGCCATCCTCATACTGCTCTGCACCGTGTGCAATAAAAAGCACTACCAGACATCGCTCTCCCGCTTACAACAACCTTGGGGCAGAAAGCAGGAGGGGGAGACAGCACATCCAACGTGCCACATATGGTGGGGTGAAGAGAGAGACAGAGAAAACACGTACCAGTGGATGGATAGAGCGATACATTGCCTCGATCTTTCACGTGAGGTGAAAGGCTGTGATTTTCCCATGTGGTGGTTGTTTTAAGGCTACAAGGTTTTCCAAGATTTCTACTGTTCTCCAGTCTTGACACCAGAATTCAGCGTGAAGACCCTACAGCTGTCCCTGTCCCATACAGGGAGGGCTTCAAGCCAGCAGGTACAACAGTGCCAAGCCTTTTTGCCATCAGATTCAGCCTGCGCCCAAGGACCCGACACACGGGGCAAGTCTCCCCGACCGAGCAAAGGCCGCTTGATGGCCGGGCAGCCCCAGTGCCACTCAGCACAGCTTCTGTGGCAGGGCCTCAGCTCTGCTCACCCCCTCCTGCTGCTCAGATGCAGGCTCCCAAAGGAGAGCACCTAAGGGTGTCTAACCAGCCAGCAGGGTTGTGCTTCGAGGAGCTCCCCCCTCTACGGCAAGCAAGGTGTGGGCTACAGATCTCGAGGCAGTCAGGTAGCAGGCTGGGTTTATAATGCTAGTTTCACCAGATGAGCCCTACGAGAAAACAATCACGCTAATGTTTGACCCAATCCTGAAAGACACTGCCTTTCCAAACAGTCACTGCACCAGTGTGCATGGCATTAGCATAATAATTTGGTGTCAAAGCCTGAGGCCGTCGATGTATATTTGTGCATGGCATATCATCTTCCCATGTAATCCCCCTGCTCTACTTTCTTGCCCCTGTGTTTGAGGGCAGGCATTTCTTTGGTGAAAGCAAGCAACTGTAAAGCTGATTATTTTAAAGCTGCATCTGTAAGTTTTGGTGTCCAAGGCTAACTAACAAAAAGCGACAACTTGGGGTGTCGCAGATCTGAAAGACGAATTCATACAGACCTACAGTAACAACCCGAGGCAGGAGACATCCAAAGAAAATAGCACTTTGTACCACCACGCCACATCCTTCTTCCACTGAGGCCACGACACTGCTGATCCCTGTGCTGATGTGAGGAGTGTGTGATTTAAGGGCATGAGGAGCTGGGGAAGTGAGGAAGATAAAGACAATGGAAAACCAATACTACGATCTCTGTGCCTGTTAAAGACCCCATATTGCGTTGCATTTTTCTTCTTCATGACGTTTCTGAACTGCTACCAATTTTCCGTACTGTATTAGGTGCATCAGCAGTAATAGCTATTTATATGGCTGCGGGTTTGGAGCAGGCTGCTGTAAGAAAAGGAAGACCCTTGTGCTGAAAGGCTACGGTCTAAAGAGTGCACTGCATGCCAGAGCATATCAGGTTAAACAGCCTAAATGGCCACCTCCCATGGATGAGATTTCTATTAATCCAGCGTAGAGATAGAAAGCGTTAAAATAAATTCCATGTTAAAATAAATTACCCCAACCGAGCACAATAATATGCACTAATAGAGACCGTTGCTAAAACAGGATTCTTTGTTCTGGAGCAAAATGCCTGAGTATTATGGGCAGGCCAAAACAAAAGTCCCCATTGCTGCAGCGAAAGCTGGACTGGGATTATAAACAGGATTTTCAAAGCCGAGGAAGATGCGCCTTTCCAACAAAACCACGCTGCTGAGACCAGTTGGACTGGTGTCCCAAGGCTGAGCTGCTCTTCTCTTCGAGAGGACGGACAAAAGCATCGTGTGGAGCCGCTGCCTCGGTATTATCTGCTGGGCGTGCAGGAGCCCGCCGCCTGCCTCGGGCCATGGTGCAGGCTGAGCGTGAAGCAGCACCATCTGCTTCGGACCGCCAGCTCGTGCCCCGGCACTGCGGCGGGGCTTCGCGTGCGCCGGGGAGGGAGAGGCGACCTCGTTGCTTCCTGCGGGATGGGGAATCGGCAGCTGCGCTGAAAAGCCAGCGGCAAGGAAACGCCCCTCGAAAGCAAATTAAACTGCAGCGCTTCACTGGCAATGGCAGCGCGCCTCCCTCCCTGCCTCTGCCTCTGCAAGCACCACAGATGGGAGGCAACCAGCACCTGCAGGTCCCCACAGCCTTCAGCCTCTCAGCTGAGCCGCTGGCAAGTGTCCTACCCCGTGCACCAGGCGTGGAGGTGGCTGGGGAAGGACAAGATTCCCACCTGGAGCTGAACCAAAAAACAAGGAGAGGAACATCAGGAAGCCCGTGTGGCTCACGGTGCTCCATCAGCGCTGGGGCTTACTGTCTACATCCCAGAGAGCCAGGAGTGACTGCAGCCTCCCACCACTCCAGGCTGCCAAGCCCTGGTCCCGCAGTCCATGGAGAGAAGAGAGCTGCGGAGGCTCAATCTGATGCTGTTTGCTGGCACCAGAGAAACCTGTGGAGTGAATCAAGAGGAGTGCAGCAACATAATAGCAGCCCTGTAAACTTTTATTTCTGAACATTTGCAGTGTGTAAACATGTCTATCTATTTTTTTCCCCTCTCTTCGAGCAAAGGGAGATGATCTTGCATAATAGAAAACAAAGATGAAAGCGGTAAGGGTAAGCACACTCCTGCAACCACAGACAAGGGTCTGTCAGTCTCCTCAGCATCCTCCCCTTCCTCCAACTCCCAATTAACCAACCTCACAAAGTCTGCTCTGTTCCCTTTGCAACAGCCTGCCCTGCATGCTCGTGTGGGATCTAAGCAGAGAACCAACAAGGTGACTCCTGCACGGCAAGCAGGGATTCTGGCCCCGCTGCTGTGCCACCAAACAGTGCCAGTGATAAATAAACGAAGCTATTCGCGCAGAATACCCGCTCCAGTTTAGCTGTGCTTTCACCTTATCTACAAACCTGATGCTATTCCACATATTTGGAAACGCTGCTATTAGCACTCTCATCTATTTCCCCTCTTCGAGAAAAGTAGGAAACGCCATTTATTTGTTAAAATTTTATAACTCGCAGCTCACGCCTCCTTATTCTGCTTTTAAAAGCACCCAGCCCTTGGTGAGAAATGACCAGCTGCAGGCAGCCTGAACAGGCCAATGTTCATTAAACGTCTTATTCAACCCCAAACCTCATGAATTGTTTAATGTACAACGGAGACAAAAGCCTTATTTCTTCATGTGTCAGCTCTTGTTAAGTGGCTCCCTGCCCATCTTGCTGCTGGCTATAAACAGGATTAACAACCCCCGTAGCTGGACACGGGGAACGTGCGCACGCTGCGGCCGCAGGCAGAGGGCACGGCGGCACACCCCAAACACGGCCCCCCACGCGGGGACCCCGACAGGCACATCCCCACGGGCACGCCGGGCTCATTTTCCCCTGGAGGAGGCGGACGTGCAGATCCAGGCACGCCAGCACCAAGCGCCAAGGGTGGCCGTGCACGGCAGGTGACAAAACGTGCTGGTCCCAACTGCTGCGCGACGCTCGTCCGCGTGGTATCGCTTCTCCTGAGCTTGTGTGTATGTATAGGATGTGGCACTAGCTCCCTCAGGGAGGGGGAAAGCATGCCTTCCTCTCGTCTGTGCGCAGGGAGAGGGAGGAGACTGCTCTCATCGCCTGTTACTGATGCTCTCGCCAGCCCTCACGCTGGACGTCCAACCTGAGGTGGCTTGAACGTGACATCTGCAAGCAGCGAGGCACCACCTCGCACCCTTGCATGCAGCACAGGCTCACGGTGTGGACACACAGCATCTTCCTGACTGCAGGATGCCCTCGGGGCGCCTCCTCATCTGGGCAGCACCAACCCCAAGCCGCCGGCTTCAAGGACACAGCGGCCACCTCAGCCGACAGCCCAAGGGGCTGCCATCCACCCCAGCTGGTGGGAGGGAGCGGGGAGCAAGGTTTGGGGCTGGCTGAGCCCACATCCAGCTTTTGGTGGGGCTCGGTATGGTTTCCACACCGATCCCAGCAGTGGCAGCGGGGCCTGGGAGCGCTTCCAACACAAATGATGCTGCCGACTTCAAAATGCCGACCAGCTGGTGGGGCAACGGCAGGGCTGTGGAGAGGTGAGCAGCACGAGGGAGGGGAAGCAGGGATGGGAGGATGTCCTCGGGCATGAAGTGCTCACGGAGGGCAGTGCAGGGGCAGCCTCGGTGCACGGAGCAGGAACGTCTCTAATGCTGCTTTCTGCCAGGGCAGGGGTGCCAAGTCCTTCCTCCCTGCCTGTCCCTGTAGATGCAGCAATCATGTCTACGGCGAGTGGATGCCATCCTCTGGAAAATGCCATCTGGAGAACATTACTGGCTTCCTGGACAGACATCACAGGACTCTGCAAAACCTGGAGCTAAACAGCACTTGAAACTTCTCAAATGGTTCCTTACGATGCACTAGCTTGCAGGGCAAGCCTGGGTTCATTTTTATTTTTTTTTTCTCATTAAAATCAGGAGAAAGGTGTACTGCTGACCAAACACAAGAGTTACGAAGCGAGTGAGAAAATAAAACTGTCTGATAAAGGCTATAGCATTTTTGTGATAGCAAAGGAAATCTCCAGCTCCCAGGTTCATTTATTATTTGGGATTATTGATATATTTTCTGGCAGCAAATAATCTTTTCCTGACACATTACACGTATTGTGAACATTATCGTCAGCTGTAAAATCCCCCGTTCCCTCCTACATACTACAGCACTGTAACACCTGCATCACTAACAAAATCAACACGATACAAGCCAGGTACACAACAGAAGTGTTGGAAAATGTGCAAGTGCCAAGTGTACAGACCAAACTCAAGCGTAGGAGAGGGCTCCGTCAGCACGAGCCAGTGTGGCTCAGCCGAGGGGCACACCAGCAGGCTGGACCATCAACCCAGCCAGAGCGAAGCGGTGGCACCCGTGGCGAGTGGGCCACTAGAGGACTTAGGCAGGGCGAGTGGCGTGTTATTCATCCACCCTGACCCAACTAATGAAGGACCAGGCCAGTGTGGTGCAAACCAGAGGGTTGCACCCCTTTCCGAGTGACAGAAACCACAGCGCTGCGAGTACGATAAACAAATTCCCCACGCCGTGCACGTCTCCGTCATGCCCTACCATAATGCGCCAGCCCCATACGTTTCCACCACCCCTTAAGGCTGCGTCTCACAAAGCCTTGCTCACACAAGTAATCCCATTAAACTCAATGGGCTGGTTGCCTAAGCACAGATTTACAGGCTCATGCTCTTAAACGCTAAGCTCTCCGGCGAAGGGACCTGAAGAGTCCCTCGCAAATTGTCCGCAATGCCCTACATCCACCGGCGGCCCGCGGAAACCTGGTGTTATTTTCAGCAGATCAAAGTCCTGTCAGGTCATGTTGACTTCTATTAATGGAAGCTGCGATGCTCAGCTGCACTTCTGGACGTCAGGCCTGTAAATAAATAACTCTTACCGACGTGCTTCACCTGGTGGGTTTTTCAGGGAGCTGTCAAGTGGCACGGCTCGGAATTCAAAATAAGGCCTGATTTGCCCAGCGCCCTGAGGACAACAAGTTGTCGTGTTTTGCCCAGATACAACCGCAGCACCAACAAAGGCTGAGCACTCAGGTCCAAGGTATTTTGGGTGCACTGGGCCCGGTGTGCCCATTTTGGAAGGTTCCTGACTGGCTATTCTTCCTTCTCGTTCTGCACCTACATCTTCCTTCACTTCTGCACCTACATATCCCTTTTCAGATATCCCTGAAATACCTACATATCCCTTTACAGAAAGAAGACATGGGAAAATGGGAACAAAATGTACACGCTATTCATATTGAAGAAGGCCCAGTATAATGGTATAATTAATAAACCTGAGCAGACCTCTATTAATAGCTCCTGGAACCTGAGCAAGGAACTCAGCTGGGATTTTGCCAGGGCTCACGATGCTGCAAGGGTGAATTTTTTTTTTTTTGCTTACTGTTTTCATATTCACCATCAGACACTGTCATGCTCCATCAGGCTTTGCATTTTAGAGGCAGGGAAGGAGAGCAGGGGACCAGAGGGGAGTGGAGATGGGGAAATCCCGGCCCCTGGCTGAAGGCGTTGTGATGGCTTTACAAGCATAAAGGCCGGATGAAGTCATGTTGCAAAAATTATTTGTCCATTCATGCATAGGTCTGAGAAGGAATCCTATACAGCTAAATTAAATTTAAATTATCATACACCAAATTGACATTAGTATTCAGGTCAAAGGATCAGTTTTCGCAGGCAGAGCATTGATTTAGCTTTAAATACTAATGAATTCCTCCTGCCTCACCAGACACTGATGGCACGTTCCCTCGTGGCCCGTAATCCTGCGTAACGCCAGCCTCCCAGCAGAGCTGCGCCATGGCGAGCCGCCTGAATCCACCTGCACCCACAGGCTGTATGGACTCATGGCCCTTGCCCCAGCTTCGACATGATCACAGGACGGGGTGGACAAGGGAGGGCACAGCTTAAACCCCATCAGGCTTGGGAAATCGAGAGCAAACATCCTGGGAAGGGTACATCCAGCCTTGAAAGCCGCACAAAGCCTGCGCCGAGGAGGCTCGCTGGGGCAGGTGCATCCCTCCTCTCCCCCCTTTTCTCCCTGCATCTCTTCCCACCAGGCTCCTCGCCTCTTGCTCCATCCCCTTCCCCAGCTCTCCCTACAGATCGCACTGCTAAATGCTTCAGCCCCTAGAGTAGCACAGTAATTTGGCACTGATGCCTTAGTCACTTAATTATTATTTTCAAAGGCGCCTCTGAATTTCTTCTCCCCTACCTTGCCTTTTTTCCTCTCCCTCCCTTTTCCCTCTCCGTTTTGACTCAATAGTTTTCCTTGAAATTGTCTAAACTTGCTGTTTATTTCTTGCCATCTAGCACGCTGTGATCTATCTTTTATTGTTAATATTTTTTTCTCTGCAGCGTCCCCGTTGCCTGTCTCTGAGTTCATTCTGTTCCCTCTTTCAGCAGCACTATATTTTTCCTCTCAGTATTTTTGCTTAGCTCTATTAACTTTTATTTATTTTTCTTTCACTCCTTCACCATGTTTCTTTTCAGAGTTGCCGTGCACCATCTGTATATCTGTTTCTGCCTCTCCTATGCTCCCACAACTAGATTACTCTCCGATTGCCTTTCATCACCACAGCGCCATGACTCCCCCACCCAGTAAAAGCCATCGAGGACTGGCCGTACCCCTGCCTGGGGTCCTCTCCCCAGTTCCCAGCTGCTGCCTGTGAAAAATACCTGCGTGGGAGTGTGACACTGTGAGCTCTGGCGAACCGAAGCGGCTGAGAGTGCCTGAGTCAAAAAGCATTGAGATGCAGCAAGAGATGGTACAGTCGATGCATGATGTTGCAAATCGTGAATATTTTTAAGTCTGCATTTGCTGAGAG
Source organism: Heteronetta atricapilla (assembly GCA_011075105.1). Classification (NCBI taxonomy): domain Eukaryota; kingdom Metazoa; phylum Chordata; class Aves; order Anseriformes; family Anatidae; genus Heteronetta; species Heteronetta atricapilla. Next base: position 86,527,726 of record CM021731.1, on the reverse strand, counting down.
AGAAAAAAAGAACAGGAAAAACGTCCCTCCTCCCCTTGACATCTTCTACTTAGTTTTGAACAGCTCTCTTTGCAAACAAATTAGCTTTTCCTAATACAGGTAGAAAGCTAAAAATAAGCCTAAAAACAGATGTATAAGCTTAACCTTAGCTGCAGCATGCCGATGCCTCCAAAGTAAAGGAAACTCTCCACCTAAGGAGAGAGGTGTGCTCCAAGGAGGCATCAATGGCTTCTCCATCCCGTGTAGGCTGAGACCCAGACTGTGGCTCTTCTTCGCTCCAGAGGCTATTCCTGTACTCGCTGGGGAAATAAGGGAGGGCTCCAGCTGGCTCAAATCATCCATATTTCTGGTGCATTAGCTTTGTAGCCCACACACCAGAAATAGGCATGTGCATGTGCCCTGTGCACGCCCAGCAACATACTCCTCTCAAACCCTAATCCTGAGCAAGGGCTCTCCAGCTGACAGGGCTGGCAGTGGGGGCCCGTGCCTGCCTGGCCCACCTATGGGAAATGAGGCAGCAGCGAGAAACGAAGTTCAATTTCTTCTCGTTGCCTTTTCTAGATTCAGACTGGAGCTCATCAGGGTCACAACAGTATGGATCGCAGCCAAGGAGAAAGGTTATTGGTGTGCTTCTAAGAAATAAAAGCAAAGGCAAGAGAAAAACAAGCCAGCATGCAGGCAGCAATGCAGGAAGGATGAAGAAATGTCATCCATGCGTTCCAGGTTAACAGGAATGGGACCAAATCTCCCTCCAAATGTCAGCAAGGTTCAAACCAGCACCCAGAATGAAAAGCCCACCACAAACCCAGAGATCTGTTAACGCAGTTCTGAGTCTGAACATCCTGAAAGCTGGCCTATGGGCAGATGCAATGCATTAGGGTGGTAAATAAAAGGAATCTGCCATTTTGGTTTATCTCCCTTGTTCTTTTTCCTGGACTGTATTCAACAAACCAAGAATTGCTTCTGAATTTCACAACAGGGAATTTGGGAACATGTTTAATCTTTGTGCATACACATGTGTGCACGTATGTATGCATGCTTACTATATACATGCACATTTATATTCATACACCAATACAAAAACCAGCAGTTCTCTCGTTGGGTATACACACTACTTGCTGGGCTTCCCCACACCCCAGTCTGCCCATCTGTGCCCCACAACGCTTCCCTGCCCCTGCACTTCACGGTTTGCTCAGACATCCCCTGCTCTCATTATCCTCAGCCTCACGGAGCCCGGCTATCCCCCCCAGAGGCTGTTCAGCACAGAAATTTGTGCTTAGCTAAATTTTCACCATAGCTTTGCAATTCACCTTTACAAAAATAAACTCTCCTACGTGGAACTTTTGCAATCAGCAAAGAGACCAGAACAAACAAATGGAAAAAGAGTCCCGTCAGCAATTCTCTCGCCATGTAAATTGCACGCTCAGAGTTGGTGTAAAATCAGGGCCACCAATCCAAGAAGTGGCTGCGTTAGGCCCTGCGCTGATGCTCCTCTCCCGCTCAGCCGGCGCTCCCCTGTTTATCCGATCTTATGCAATAAAATGCGTAATTAATTTCTAAACGCTTCCGTTGAACGGTGCAATTTGTCAAGTCGAGTTGTTAATAGAATTAAGCTTTTTATCAGCGATTAGCAAAAGAAGGTAAAAAAAAAATTAATTACAGAATTGTATGCCTCCCTGCTTCAAAGCCAGGTTTGGGATTAAATGTTTGATAAAGGTTCCCTGGCACATTATAAAACATTTAGCAAAAGCCGCTTTCCCCATGGTGTTTTCTGCAAAACAGCCTCATTGCAAAGGGGGGGCCGGGGGTGGGGAGGGTGCAGGCAGTGTACTTGATCACACGCGTGGCGGTGGGGTTGGTTTTCAGTCGTGCAGAACTTATTGTGTGGGAACACCCCCGCATTGTGCTCTGCTGGCACTGCACCCTGCCTGCCTACACCGCTGCGGCCTCCCTTTGGGGTCTGGGATTTGTGGACCCATGAGTGCCGCCGAGAGATGAAGCGGGAGCTATCCTCTGTGGCATGGCTGGGGGTGGCCGGGCCTGCGCGGGAAGGATGGGCCTGAGCCCTTCAACTTCAAAACATGGCCAGGCAAGGCCAAGTGAGTGGAGGCCCCGTCTCCACAGCATGGAAAGGAGGGTTTGGCATCGTCCCCTCCAAGGGGCCCACCTGAACATGAGCAGGGCTGGGGCAGGATGGCTAGCACAAAGGCAGTGCCCACAATGTCACCACCTCTAGGCCTCGTGCCATGTAGTACTGGTGACGGGAATACTGTCAACTCCCTCCGTCCTGAAAATGTTGATACCCTTCCTGCTGGCTGTTTATGCCCGACCTCCACAAACGCTCCTGAAAGCTGTGTGTAAGCGTCCTCCATCTCTTTGACGGGGTTCAGATCAAAGAATCATAGAAAGGCTTGGGTTGGAAGGGACCTGAAAGATCACCTGGTTCCAACCCCCCTGCCATAGGCAGGGATGCCACCCACTAGAGCAGGTTGCCCAGGGCCTTGAACACCTCCAGGGATGGGGCATCCACAACCTCTCTGGGCAGCCTGTGCCAGTACCTCATCACCTCTCTGTCTCTCTTCCAAAATGCAGAGACTCAGTTTCTCCACAGACCCACTGGGGGCTTATCAGCAGCAAAGCGAGGGGCTCTTCCAGAAGATGGCTTTGCTGGGGGGTGGCAGGGAAGAGCTACCTCAACAGAGCTTTAAGGCATGGCACAGAGTTAAATACTGACAGCAGTTATGTTTCCACACACAGTAGCTTAATTAGTGGCACGAATCCTTCTGACACCTCCATTTCACGCTGTCGCTATAGCAAGTTTCACAATACGCAGAATTTCTGGCAGCTCAGCACATGTGCTGTGCCACGGCAACGTGATGTGCAGGAAGGAAATGAGAAGGAGATGAAATCTGGAACCCGATGTCTGATCCCATCGACAAGATAAAAGTTACAAAGATAACCGCACCTTTAGGTGCTTCATGTCCCCGAAAGCAGATAGGAAAGAAACGCGAGGCGCTCTCGCACAGCCACGCTGCTCTGCATCGCCATTCCCACTCCTAGCAGATATGCCTCAGCATGTGTGGCTGTGGCAGGCCCAGCACGGACCTCTCGTTCCTGTGCTTATGCCACGAGGCGAAGAGGAGCAATGACTGGCCAACCTAGAAAGGACAGTAATGCTGATGGACTACTGCCAAGAAACAGGAGACTGCCCGAACACAGGGCCCGGTTCTTACTAGACATGCCTATTTAAATGCAACTCACAGTTTACCGTCTATTATTTCCTTTAGGAGACTCATCAGCTATCCAGGATTTTGGTTGGGATTCTTTGTTTGTTGGTTATTTGACCTGAATTATCATATGCTCAGTGAGTTACTGTTCACCCCTTGAACCAGAGTTGTCAATTCCTCTCTGTTTCTCTCTTCCCTAGTTGTTCGCATCCTTCAAAAGCTGGTGGATTGTTATCATTCATGTCCCGTCTTAAGTTTCCACTTAGCCAACCTAGACATATTTAGTTCCTTTAATCTTCTTCCCTAATAAGTCAATCCTTCAGCCCTTTAATCATCCTAGCTGCTGTTCTCCGGATTCTCTCCGATTTGTCTGCAGCCTCCTCGTGTTGAAGTGCCTAGAAGGCAGAGCGACGTCATGAGCTGCACCGAGCCATCCATTTCCAATGGATGCAATGACAAGAGGCCACAGCCCAGTTTCTTTAGCATTTGCTATTTTCCCTCACTGCCATTCCCCATTTTCCCCACTGCTGCATCTTGCAGCTCCTGGATATCGCATGCTGGTTGCTACAGCCTGGTATTTTCCTTTCACCTGCACCCTTTTGAGGAGGCACTACACTTTGTCAGTGTGTTGCAGCTGATTCTCCCTATTTTCCAGGAGAAAACCAGCCTTGCAAACCCTTCCTGGTCCTGCATCTTTCCATTCAGAAGAGCTCCATGATGGCTCCAAAAGGGCTGTGTGAGGAAAAAAGTAAACCCATCATTCACCCCATTAACAACTTCTGCTGTGCCCAGGCACACTCTTCTTTCATGTTGCATGAGCATCATGTTGAAATGTCACTTGTTGGGGTCTGGATATGGAAACACATGAATGTTGTGACAATGAGGGAATAGAAGAAGAAATAGAAGACTGAGGCTGGGTAATGGCCCGTGGAGTGAGCTTGCGAAAAGCTTTCCCCTTCCTCTGCACTTCTGCTCCATGGAAGTGGTACTTTCTTTCCGTGCAAATACTTGAAGAAATCAAGTATTGGAAAATGTATTCAGCTTTTGTTTAGCAGCTACACATGTAAGAATAATTTGATTCACAGATTTCTGCCAGATGTAGCCGGCATTTTGATTCAAAGCTGCTAAGTGGTTTTATTTCACTTCTGTTTCCATCAGAAGAACCCCACAACCAAGTTCAAGGATCCTCAGCAATTCTGAGTTCTCTTGCTTAAACTGCCATTTTTCTCAAGGAGATACCATACACAGTAACTTATTTGCTTTCCTTTAAGCCTCTAAATTCTATCACAGCAGTAAACACATGTTGCAAGTATCTCTACGTGAAAGCTTATTATTCTCATTAGCAAAAGAAGTGCTTGCAGAGGCAATAGACATTTTGGGAAGTGACTGCAAAAGTAAGTTTCCTCAGGGAAGTTTCATTGTCAGGCCCCCTGAGCCCTCTCAGCCACACAGATGGATATGCCAGCCTGTACACATAACAAGGACAGAACTATATTTTCCTGTTGATTTATACTAGAAAACAAACTACTGTGTGTCACATTGATTTAAACTAAATTATCCAAAAGAGAATAAATAAATAAAAACACGCTGCTCTGACAGCTCTGCGTGGGAGGTCTCTGCCCATTGTCATTTAAGCCGGGTAGGACGCTCACATAGGTGGCACAGCTTTGCAAAATGTGACTCACATATTCGCGCTGGTTGGGTGCTCCTCAGCCCACAGCTGTCTTTGGAGAGAGGAGAGGACCAGACAGGACGTGGAGAACAGTAGGGTGTGAGTCCCCATTCTGTTAATGGCCCTGAGCTGAGGCTTAGTGCTGAGTGATGCTGCTACGGTGCTTCCTGATGGGATGTTAAGGAAACCGGCTGCCTTCTTCCCCAAGGATACCGGGATGAGGGATACAGCAAAAGCCTGTGCTTTGCTCAAACGCCAGCACCAGTGGCCAGATGAGAAACAGAGTAAAACACACCAAAAAAACCTAACCCTTCTTCTTAGGCAGATCATCTTCTGGTGTTTCTGTCAGTTTATTTTGGGCAAGCAATTTTATGCCTTGGCTATTGAACATTCAATCATTTTGCAAGGCAGTTTCAGTCGCCAGTGTCAGCGCCACAGAAAAAGATGTGGGTGTTCAATTCATGTCGCTTCAAATATTTAGGACATGGTTTCAGCTCGAATCACGTAAGATTTTTTCATACAAAAGCCCTTTCCCTAGCAGCTGGGGAGGGCCAAGGGTGGCTGAAAGAAGCTCTAATCAAATGTTTCAAGAGAAACTGGCTGATAGGCACTGTGGTACAATTTATAGCTGTCTGGATGCAGGTACTGTAGTTTTGCAATCATGCTAGCTATCAATCAAGCTCTATTCTACTGGTCTTTTATGTCCTGTATTCCAAACTCCAAGCCTAGCTTCGTCAATGGAAAAAAGTGTTTTGGTAATTGCAGACATTATCCTACCGGACACTTTCATATATCATAACACATTTGGGCAGGAGCGATAGGCTTGGGGTAAAATAGGTCTGGGGCTGGGAGAGCAGGGCAGCAATGAGAGGTACCGGCACAGCCCAGAGGCAGGCTGACAGTGCAGGAAAGGGGCAAAGCACTGGGCTCATCCTCAGAGCTGCCCAACAACAGGGAAGTGAGCTGCTCTGGAGAAAAAAGGCCTCCTATTTTTCACTGGCACAACAACACAACCCTTTCCCCTGACACCCTAAACTCAAAGACGCGTAATAGCTGTGACACTCTTTATTCAACACCCTCACCTGTCTGTAGAGAGCTTCACAGACAATCAGTGCCCCCATCCCTTTGTACACAGTGACCAAATGCCAGTGACAGGAGACCTGACACCTCCCTTTTGCAATCCACCTCTGTCGAGCTGCCCCCTGGAAACCCTCTTTGTGACTCAGAGAACATTCCTCTAGAGCAGCCCTTGGCCATTTCCATGGACAGGCTGCTCATCCCCATGGCAGCAAAGGCGCTGATGCCAAAATGGTGCCACTTTGGAAAAACACCCTACTCCCACTACAAGCTGAAGGAGACGTCCCCTTGCCCTGTGGGGAACGGGCTGGATTGAAAGTGAGTTTAGCCATGTTCATTTAATGTGTACCCCAAGAACCGATAAGCCCACTATATTTTAGGGCTCATTATCTTTCAAATTTCTGATTGGGAAGCAGAGAGATGTTTAACGCAGACAATTCTGAACTGGATAAGGGCTGGTATGGCTGCCGAGTTCATTATGAAATTGTGTTTTGCTTTATATCCTAACAAACTTGCATCTGCCTCTTCCATGATGCAGTAACTCTTTGAATCTACATGTGTGCCAGGATGCACAGGGCTCACAGAATTACCATCTGTTTCCCTGTCATAAGCAGCCCAATGGCGTGCATGCCGCTGAAACAACAGGCCGCTTTGGTAATAGGCTTTATTTTATTTCTGCCGCTGCTTTGCATGGATCAATTATACCTGCTCTGCGCTCCGATAAGAGATTCCCTGCTGAGGAGGCCACGCTTGCCCTGCTGCAGCTGGGCATGGGCCCTTGCTGTTCCTGACAGCTGGAGAGCTGCTTTCCCCTCCCACACATGTTGCAGAGCCAAATACAACACTGACTTCATGGCACGGTGCTCCTCACCATGCTCTGCCCCTGCCCACCGCCCCCTAGCCCCACTTTACCAGTGTCCTGCTCCCCCCATCACCACACAACACCTTGGCTTCTGCTCTGGCTTGGCCCTGCACACAACTCCCCAGCTCTGGAAAAACCTGTGGTTCTCCTGATCCCATGCTTTCTCCATCAGGCCCTTCCCTTTCCCCATGGCAGCCCTGTAATTACAGGCAGCTGTCAATCAGTGCAGGATGCTAGCTCTTCCTTGGCCCACCAGAAGTGAAGGCGCACAGGTTCAGGGCCAGGGGAGATGTTTTTATCCACCCAGCGCTCTGCAGGGAGAAGGAGGGGACGCCTGCACCAGTGGGTGTGGGAGAGGAGGTGGGAGCCAACCTAATGCAGTGCTTCCACTCAGCTCCCCGGGAGAGTTTGCATCTTGCTTCGCCTTCTCCTCGGGGTTGCAATTACTCACAATGTTAAAACAACCTTAACCCCCATCCCCAACAGGCGCGTCCCCCTCCCCTCCGCTCCGCACGAGAGGAAAATTGTGGAGAAATGCTACTTAATTATCACACCACGTAACTAATTAAAAGCTGAATGCTTGTGTGTGGTATGCTAATGGGGCATTAGAGAGCCAGCCTGCTTTGGTAAAGAGACATGAGCCCCCTCTTTCCCCCTTCACCTTCCTGCAGGAGCTTCAGGCTGACAGGCACCTGGGATGAGGTGGGAATTTATTATGCTGCGTTCAAGTTCACAGCTTCACAGAGGGCACCAAGGTTGAGCAACGCAATCGGTTCGAAGGGAGAAATCACCTGGGCAGGAGCCAGGAGTGGGATGCACAGTGCGGGTGGCTCGCTATGGAAATTACAAAATTGCAAACCCAGTGGGCTCCACATGCACCCAAAAGCCCATTTTTTTTTTCCTTTATGAGGTGCATGGTAGGAAGCAGGAGAGTCTCTAGAAGAAGACACGTATGTTGAACATCACCCTCACAGACAAGCACATAGCACTATCCACCTCCCACTACGTCAGTCCACACTTGCTTGTTCCATTCACAGCCTGGACCACTGAATTATGGTCATTAAGCACGAAGGGACTGAACCAATTCAACCGAAGGACTGCGGGGCACCTCATTCAGACCAGGAGAGTGCCAGAGCTGAGCCAAGATCGGTCCCCAGCACATCCCTGCTTCTGGGCCTGTATGCTGGGCCTTGCCGTGAGGTGTTTCCATGATGCCACCAGCCAGCCCGACGTAGTCCTGGCCATGGAGAACGCCCGTGAGGAAGGCAGGTAGGGCACAGGAGTTTCTGTGGCCTTCCCTCCCTTGAAAGGCACTGGCCAAAACTACAGCCCTGGAAGGATGATAAAGCGCCGCCAATGTCAGCAATGACAAGCAGGGGTTCATCACAGACTGAGGGGACCGCTGTCCCCCTGATACCACCTGCTGATAAACTGCCCACACGCATCTGGTGACATATCCTGTCACCTACAGGGGCACTTCATGGGGGCCATGATGGCTGGAGGCACGGACAGGGCCGCAGCAGCGCGGCACACTGACATGAGCGCCACAGGGCCCCGGCCCGAGCCCTGCTGCCAGGGCCTGTCACCAGGCTGCTCCAAGGGGAACAGGAAGGTGCCTGCCAGCTGGGTCTGCGAAATCCAGGGGTGCCCAGACGCTCCCCTTCACAGCTACTGCGAGTTGTGCGATGAGCCGTGCTCCTCCACAGCATACATCCCTGGCTACTGTTTACCAAGGTTTTTGGCAAGCAAGGGTGGCATAAACCCCTTGGCAAGCAACCACAAATCATTTCTTCCTGGCTATAACCTAATCACAAACACGGTTCCTCCTCTCCCATCTCCATCTGGAAGATGCTTCTAGAAGTTTCTTTTCCGATAGCTAGCCCAGCGCCCTGTCCCAGGTGGATGTGACACTGTGCTGGGTGCCTGTGGCCTCAGTGTGGCAGGAAGGTGCTCCTGCCTTCTGCGTTGGTTCTGCTGCTGGGACCTCAACACCAAGCTATGGAGACACCCTGATCCAGCAGAGATGGGACAACCAGGGGTGGTGGGGAAGGCAAGAGCTCAATCACAGCACTCAACCACCTCCTCTCCAGAAAAGGATCTGCTCCGCCTCGCCTCCATTTAGTCCCAGCAGCTCCCTTTGGCGAGCTTTCTCCAGCCACCTGCGTTCCCACTGTGCATGGCAGAGTGATCTTCTCATCCCCTCACGGTTACTCTGCCATCTCTGTCATTGCAGAGCTGGTTCGTGACCACTCAGGTTTGGCATAGCACGCTCACGGCTGTGCCTCAGCTGATTCTTGACCCTCTCTCCTCCACCACCCAATTTGGTCCCAAACCATCAGCCTTGCTTTATGGATCACCCCAAAGCCCCAGACTGTCAGAACAACTTCAATTACAGCAGCGATGGGCCCCGTGCCACCAGCAGCATCCGCGGCCTTCCAGCGGCTGACAAGGACTAATTAGGAAATGAAACATTAGTTAAGTCGCTCTCAATTAGGGCCAGGATAACGTTTTCCTGGCAGCACTGGGGCACTTTAACTGCTGGTCCCATGATGACTGTGAGCACATCAGACTTGCTGAAGGAGCTTTAATGTTTAACATATGTTGGAGGATTACAGAAACCCTCTCAGCTGTGACATTTCTGTGTGCTCCCTGCTTTCCCTTTCCCCTGTAGCAAACAGCGACCAGTGATGCCGCAGTACAGGAAAGCAAGTTGCTCAGAGCAATTATCAGCAAGACGTGTGTACACGCACACAGACATACACACATGCAAAAAGGACACACACACCCTTAAATACATACATTGCACATTCTAATTAAACAAACTCTGCTCCATCCTCATTCATCCCTCCTCTAAAAACACAGTCAGAAATGACAGATCACTGCCCCATGTTGAAAGACATCAGAGAAGCCCAAGAGCTTCCCAGCTACCAAAAGCACAAACAAAAGCAGCGAGAGAAACCAGCAGTGAGGTCAAGGGAGAAGCAAGCTTGGACTTTCTTCAAATAAAAGCCAGATGCAGCTAAGTCTTGTATGGGAACCTCAGAGGGACAGAAAGCAATAAACAAAACTGTAATCTACCAAAACAAAATGAAAACCCAAAATTAAAAAGGCTCATGTTCCCTTGGAGGAAAGCATGGGAGGAGGAGAAGGGGGTGAGGGGGTATTAAAGAATAGAAAATATTATATTAAAGAAGTACAAAGTGTGTCAGTAAATTTTGTGCATAGTCGTTTTATGTGGTGCAGCAGTCTTCAGGGAGCAGCTGCAGCACCAACAACTTTTGCTGAGATTAAGGAACAGGGCTGGACTCTCAGGTGCTCCCTCCTAGGGGGAGATGTAGGGCAGAGGGAGCGGGAAGCCAACTGCGACTGTGGATGAGTGTGTGCCACAGCCTTTGGATCTGAGAAAGAATGGATCTGCATCTGCTTGAAAACCGCCTTTTGAAACACTTTTTAAATGGAAATTTTAGTTCCTGAATAAATAAAAAAACTGGGTTTCTCAAAAGAAAAGGAAGAGACTTTTCACATGGAGACATATCTTCCCCATAAAAAATGGAGAACCTTTTGAGTACTTGAAATTTGCTAATGGAAACCCTTTGCAAGATCATCACTTTGCCATGTGGGGAAAAATATCCATATTTTTTTTTCAACAGGTTTTAATGTAGCCTTTTCTGTGAGCCCATCTCTTCAAAGCCCACTGGGAAATGTCCCATTGAACCTACAAGGTCATAGACTTGTGTAGTCCAACACAAATACAAAGCCCTGTCCAGAAATGGCACATGTGAAGCTGCTGTGGCCCATGTAACCAGGGTCCTTAAATGGCTGCACCAAACCCCAACCGTCAGCTACGGCTTTATTTGATGAAATACTCCCTTGGCAGGGCTGCTCTTTCTAGAGCTCACCATATGCTCCTAATACATCACAATTTGAGCTCACACAGGTGCATGTGAAAAGCCTGAGGTGAATTTAAATGGACCTGTGTCCACTACGGTTGCACCAAAGCGTTTACCCTGAACCAGAACGAGCTATTACCGAGACATCACATGAAACTCTGCCAATCCACGCACTGCTGCAAAACCCACGCCTGTGTTAGTATGCACGGACCCCTTCAGCAGAAGACCAGAGTCCAACTGAGTTACGGCAGAGGTGAACAAAGAAGCTACAGTAACTGTTTTTCATGTTATTACAGCTTTATGCAGTGAGATCATAACCTGGCTTGCTTTAGGTCCTAGTTCTCCACCAGCTTTTACCTTGTGTTGTCCCTTACTGCTTTGCTGCTTAAAAACACCCCAACAAGCACAATGGCAGGGTTTCTTTAAGCGTGTAGGGTTTCTTTTAGCGTGCCCACACACAAATGGTGACACACACTGCTAAGCTGCACCGAGTCTCATGCGGCAGGCATACTGTGGGAGGCCCTGGAAGAAGGCGACTTACACCTTCCTAATCAGGCTACTATGTGATTTTGCCTAATTTGGTTATAGCTACTTTCATGCTGTTTAAACAAAGGCTGCTTAAAAGACCAGGCGGAATAAAAGGAAAAGCACTGGGATGTTCTCTTTTTTGATCCCACGAAATCAAAACTGGGTTTTTACTGATTCTGCTTTTGAGGTGCTAACATCTGAATGTAAACATGCTTCCCACTGTGCCCCCGTTCTGGCTGGCACCAACGCCTCTAGGGGGTAACTCCTTTTGATGGAAACACCTTGCAGGAAAGCGTAAAGGTGCATACGTGCAACTTGCTGATCTATAATCGCAGAGGATTTGATTTGAAGGCCCGTGGCTCATTACTTAACATAACAGCAGCTAAATGCTTCGAGCTTTTGGTGTGCCCCCTTGACCATTACGTTAGCCAAAAGATGGTTGCCTCTAAGAACCTCTTCGCACACAAACAGTACCATCTGATCAGAAATCGAATGAAAAAGTAGTTTTGCATCTCTGTAAGGATTTCAGCATGCGCTAGAAAGTGTTACCGAGGAGGAGGGAAGGAGGCGTGACAGCAGGAGTGACGAAAGCAAAGGACAGATCCAGTCCAGCAGTCTTCACTCTTAGAGAGCCTTCACTGGTGTCACGAGAAAGCCAAGTCTTTCACGTCAGTCAGATTTAGGGTTGTCATTTCAATACAGTCATCTGCGAGCATTGTCAGCGACTGCAGTGAGACTATTCACGGCACAGAAAACTAAGTAGGTGCTCGAGCGTTTGCGGGATTGAGGCTTGTGTGTCATTTGCTGCGTGGAACTCGCCTTCCTTACAATGACGCCGATCTCAACTATTAGCCTGCTTGAGAAATTATGGGAAAGCAATTTCCAAATGTGGCCTAACCTTTGCCCAGAGGCTGACACTGCTTTAGGCTATCTGGCAGTCTATCTATCTAAATTAATTTGTGTTGGTAAAAGAAAAAAAAAAAGCAGAGAGACATGGAAATGATGGTATCTGATACCCACACGCAGCAAGACTCGGCATCTCCACGAGGCACTTTTCCTTGGAAGCAAATTTCAGAACCCTGAAACCTTGAGATAGTCTTTTCATGTGCAAATACCTAACAGAGTTTGTTCCATAATAAAATTTCTAGGGGACAACCTTGCCACCCGTGCCAGCCAAGGAATACATTACCCGGTGGGGTTAACAGGGTTCCCTGCTGCAGAAATAAATACATTAGGAGATGAGACACAAAAGGTTTCACAGCTCCTGATTTTCCTTTAATAATATTCCATTAAAAATGACTGAAAGGCAACTCTCCTCCTATAAATCAGGTACCTCACTGATGCCTTTTAGTCCTGAGATGGGCCTTCCTTGGTTTTAATAGCTTCCCTTCCTTCCCTCTCTGTCTGTCTGTCTCCAGATATGGCTGATTTACCTGGATTAGCAGAGACATTGGCTCCACATTCTTCAAAAAGTGCTGATCAGTCTGAGCTGGCAAAAGATTAAAAGTCACACAAATTGCTTCTACCACTGAAAGAGTCTAATTGATTTGGGGAAAAAACCTAAATCATGATTCGCTCTCTGCCGGTCAGAGCCTATCTAGAGGAGTGCATTGTTTTTGATGGGCAGGAAGAGAAGTATCTCTCTGGACCCCATCAGTTTTCTGCCTTCGCAGCTGGAGAGGGCATTTCTCTCCTTTCCTCCTCATGATTTGTTTGTTGTTTGTTTTTTTTTTATATCCTGCTCGGCGATGGAAGTTGCTACTCACCAGTAAAAGGCAGCTGGTCCTGCTGAACTGGGAATGAAAGCACCAGTAGGTGCAGACCTGATACTAACTCCTCGCTGTATAATCTCTCCCTCAGTTTCTCTGCCTGCAAATAGGGGGGGTTACTGCTCATTCAATTTATGGAGGCTATGAAGAGGGCAACAGAAATGAATAATGCAGCAATCTGCCCTCTCTGGTCACGGAGACACCCTAGAAAACAGGCTAGCGGAGCTGGCTTTTCAGCCCTGAGAGTACAGGCTCTTTTTTTCCTAGGATCAGAGTTGATGTTCAGCTCCTGGTGCAAACAACCAAGCAAGAGGTGTGCTGGTACCTGAGGATTTATTGATATTTGTAAAGCACTTAGGAAATATAAAGTACCAACCAAGTGCTAGCTGGGATTATTTCCTAGTAAGGAGATGACTAAACATTCCTCTATCACTCTGGGCAGATTTCAACCACAACCGTTTATTCAAATACTTAAATGATTTTTTGGACCAAGCTTGCCTTAGGGGAGTTGTAAATGTGTGCTCTGTAGCAGCCGCAAACCTGGCCAGATGGGACACCAGGGAACGACGGGAACATGTGCTCACAGAAACACGTGTGTCATCATGGGGAGAAATCACAGCTGTAGTGAAATAAGGCATGCATTTGTGTGTCCTGGCACAGCACATTGCACGGCTGACATCTGGGGGGGTGGAGGTGCCTACATTTCACGTATGCAGTTGATGCTTTCCTCTCCTTACTCTACTAAAATAGTCAACTCTGTGCGAGTTTCAGAGGGGAAAAAAAAATAAATCCAAAACGTATGTGTTTGCCTTTTCTGAAAAATAAGAGCATCCTTTCCTAGTCTATTCCCAAACCATGAATTACAACGCAGGAGCTGCGTCTGACTCAGTACGTGACAAAAGACAGGAGAAGACGGGGCTCATCTTGCAACACGCACGCCAAGAAATTGCCCGAGGATCAGACAAACAGGGTCAGAAAAAGCAAGGCAGCACTGCAGGCACAGGAGGATGTGTGAGCATGGCTGGTACCAGTGTTTATCAAAATTGATTTGTAGGAGGAAGGATACTGGCACACATGAAATGGAAAGCTAATGCTAACAGAGTGGGCAGGGAAAGCCACCGCATTTTGAATCTGTGTTTTGATAAGGTCTTGCAAAAAGGATCCTGCTCCATGAGCTGGTTCCTGAGCACTGTGGGTATGGCCATAGGACCACAGAGTGGCACGAGGAAGGGGACTGCACCCCTGGCTGAAGGCACAGGAGCCTCTTTCAAGGGCCAGCTGCCTTTAAATTAACGCAGAAATACTGTGACACCATAGCCTATCATACCGCCAGTGGTTTTTTACCAGAGAGAACCCAGACGTCTCCCAGCTGGCAAGGCTGCACCAACAGAGCTACCCTATGTACAGACAGGAAAACTGAGGCAGAAGACAGGAGGTGAAATATCCAAAAACGATTCGGTGGCAGGATTAGAACTAGGTGCCAGCTGCTCTTTCGCTGAACTTTTCAAATGCAATTGTTCAAAAGACAGACACCACAAAACTAGCAATTTACCTCTTCCACATCCCGCCTCTACAACAGGTTTTGTACTAGAAAATTACCAAAATACCACCATACTGGCCATGTGTGCAACAACCTGCTGCGAAGGAAGACTCCCTCCTACGCTCAAGGCACTTGTTTTTGTTATCATGGGAACAGGAAGATTCAAGACCCCTTGCAGCCTCCTATCCTCCTTAATTCCTCCTCCAGCGTTTCGTATCTTCATAGCTTCCCTGTTGTGCCTGTGAATCTCACTGGGATCCATCCACACAGGAGTCTGTTTTGAATCTCATTGAGCTCTTACTTGGTTTCTGATTTCAGCGCTATCTCGTGGCAGTAAGTCCCATATGTTAATTAGGCATTTTGTAAAAGAGCGTTTCCTCTTCATGGGTTTAAAGTGTTTTCTTTTTCATGTAATTGCTTCCCCTATTGTTCTTCTAATAAAAGGGAAAGTAAATAGGAATGGCTGAGTGAACTTCTTTTTGTGGTGACTATTTCCATACCTTTGTCACAATGCTTCTTATTTGTCTTTTCTCAAGAAAACAGTGTTGCTCTTTTTAATCATTCTTTATGAAGAAGCTATTAAAAGACTCCAGTCATTTTTGTTCCCTTTCTCCGGTCATTCTTCTATTTCTGTTATTTCCTTTTGTGCAACAGGGTGAGCAAACTGAATACAGTGTACAAGAAGAGCACGTACCATCAATTTATATAATGGTACTGTATTATTTTATCTATTATTCTCTACCCCTTTCTTAATGCACT
Source organism: Heteronetta atricapilla (assembly GCA_011075105.1). Taxonomy (NCBI): domain Eukaryota; kingdom Metazoa; phylum Chordata; class Aves; order Anseriformes; family Anatidae; genus Heteronetta; species Heteronetta atricapilla. The sequence continues at coordinate 86,512,402 of CM021731.1, read as the reverse complement.
CTCTCATCTTGCATGCTTTTATTTCACCATCACTACAGACTGAACAAATGTTTTCACCGAGTTGCCCACAGCCGTGTCTCTCTCTCTTTTTTTTTTTTTTTGTTCTTTTCTTTTGAGTGGTTACAATTATTTTAGAACCCAGAAATGAGCATGACTAATTCTAATGTGTTGTTTCCTGAGTGCATCACCTTGCCTCTGCTATACTGAATTTCATTTACTCTCATGACGCTTGTAAACCACCTCAGCGAGCTCATTGCCACAGCTCCTCAGTGTATTTTCTAGGTTTGGGCAACCGAAACATTGCTGTATTATCTACACATTTCTCCTTCCAAGCATTCTTCCCTTTTTGGGGTTATTAATCCATATTAAACACCAGTCATAACACTGTTCAGTGACACATCCACTGAGCTGAGGCATCTTTTCATGCTGAGAACCAGCTATATATTCCCTCTCTGTTTATTCGGTAGATTTTCTTCTTATTATTACTTTATTTATGATACAGCTTTATCTCTTATTCAGTGACAAGTTTGTTCCTTAATAATCTCCTAAAAGAGGCTGAGTGAAAAAACAAATCTAACAAGCATTTAGAAAAGTTTGCCTACATGAAATTTACTCATTTCCTGGTATCTCATCTGTTTCAGACCGCAGTAATTTTAGTACGGTGAAGAAAAGACAGCCGGCTTATACGGAAGTCAGATTGGTTTGACCGTATCAAATCACAGAAATCGCAGCCAGGTGGAACCAGCCAGGACCTCCAGAACAGCATTTGGTCCAGCCCACCACACCGAGACAGGGCCAGATGTGTCTTTGAGTCCATTCCTGGAGAATATCTGCCTACGTGACTTGAGGAAGCACCAATGAAAGACGCTACACATCCTCCCACCTTTCCAGTACTTTGCTATTCCCAAAGTTAGAAAGTCTTCCTAGTATTTAACCTATTCCTTCTCATCCTGGGATTCAGAGCACAACAGATCAATACCACCTTTAACAGAACGATCTATAGGAACAAAGACTCTTAGGTTTCTCTTTGCCTTCCTGTTTAGAGAAACAAAACTTGTATGACTCTAGCCGTTTTAACCTTCCTGTCCAGGTCATGTTTTCAAAGCCTTTTGGAAAGCCTGCTGCTCTCCTCTGGGTTCTCTCCTCCTCGTTTGTAACTTCTGTTAAGTGCGTTGCCCAAAACTGCTTGCAGCATGTCAGCAAAGCTGGGTACAGCTGAGTATTTCCCTGCTGTCTCCGCACACAACATGCCTGTCAGTGTTGCTCAGAGAGACTTCTTCTGGTCATCTTGATGCTTTCAGATCTACTAGTGGGCTTTAAACTATTTTTAATTACTATTTCAACCAGCTTGCACAGTGCCCAAAAGAAAAGTCCCTGGTCCTCAATTCCCACAATCCTGACCTTGCATCTTTAAAATTTTACAGAGCTCTCGCGCTGATTAGAATGCTTGTCTACAGATATTTGCTAGCAGCTGGTCCCTTTCATTCTCTGACCCTTTCAAAAGCCCTTGCTCATCCTGGTGATATACTGCAATCGAGGGGTCTGACTCTCCGTGCCTCAATGTAAATCTGCTCAAACTGACTGAAAATTACCAGGCATAATTTTTCCAGTCACTCAAGAGAGCGCCGTGGGTCTGAGATTCATCTCCTCAGACAGAGCCAACCGCACAGAGCAGAAGATTAAAATTAGTCCATTTGTGACCTGTTTGTTCCAGTACCTTGCTCTTGACCCTGCTTGATAAGCATGGACCTGGGACAGGTGAGGTGACACCCAAACATCCCCTGTAGCAATGATAAATGAAGCAGAGTTGCTTTGCCTTCCCACCGTGCCCTCAACCTTCTGTCATCTATATCCATATTTATGATTAATCTATGGAGAGAGGTAGATACAAGTTCACAGTTAAGGGACAGAGATGCACGGATATATTTAGAAAGAGGAGGAGAGGAAAAAAAAAACTAGGCAGGATTATCAATCTACTGTTTAGTTTATCAAATTAAGAGCGATAGTCTGATGTGCATTACATGGGTCAAAGCTGCTTAGTGCGGGACATGAGACGCTCTGACCTGCCCCACTTAGGAGATGACCCTCTTATATAAAAAGATGCGCTCCCCAAGCATGAGTCTTAATTTACAGCACACCACCCCCTGTGTCAAACAAAAGGTACGGAGAGCACGCTGAGGACTCCTCTTCCCACTCGCTCTGTGCGTGCCCACATGCTAGTACAAAGAGAGAGCTTCCAGGTCGCAGCGGGGATGTTTATTCCTCAGTCTCTGCCTGTGCCTACAAAGGATACGTGGCACCATCAGCCTGCCCAGCTTAGCAACCTCACATTTTCCAAAGACAAAGAGGGAGCAAAGGCGTGAAAGGGAGATGCATTTGAAGTAGAGCAAAACACAGATGATACCCTCCAACCGCAGTAGCACACGCACAGCTTTCAGAGCACAGGACCTTGTATGTGTGTGTGTCGCTTCTCTTAATAGTTTCATCCTGGACAGAATGAAATCTCACAGCGAGCAGTCCTATCACCATCACACACTGTGAAAATGAAAAAGCATTCCCAGCCCCTTTCTTTGTTACACTCTCAAGTTATTCCAGAAGCAAGTTTCTACGCAACTCTTATGACTGTTACCCACCTACGGACTGTGTTCTCCAAGTGCAGGAAAGAAGTCTAAAAACACCATTTTCCTACCCAAAAGGAATTCCCTCTGTGCTTCAGCTGGGGCCTTGAGTCACTCCTTGGGGGCAAGGTGGGATTACGGTAGAGGAGGAGCTCCTCGGTGGCCATATAATTGAAATCCAGGCTTACAGAAATCATCCTAAACTCGCCCAGACCTTGTGCCCCAAAGCTCTAACCCTGAGCTTCACAAAGCCTTGCCCCCGGTGCCTGCGGGAGGAGCGCTCTGCTGCATTTCACCTCCAGCTCTGTGGACGAAGGATGTTTAATTCACAGCCTAATCCAGGGCTCGGCTGGCCAGCGGCAAGGGGGAGCACTGGTGGAAAAATACTGCCCCACTGGAGGGGAGGTGCCCCCTCACACTGCGGAACAGGGCTGGTGTCAGCATCCTGACCTTCCACGGCTCCAGGGAGGAAAGCAGCAGGAAGAGTTGGAGCAGGCAGAGGAAATATGGAGATGGAAGTAGACTGCTCATCACGAGTTCTTCCTTTCTGCCACTGGAGGCTTTTTCAATGGTGAAAATACATCCCCATCATGTGTTTTATGGAGGCCAGGATAATCCATTACAAGGACAAGAATGGCTCACCATGCAGTGTAAGACGCTGGGCAAAGAAACTAGTAAATATTCTCTTAAATTATTTACTTAGCTGACTCCAGCCACGTCCCTTTCTGGGACTATTCCACCGACTGTGTTCTCTGGCCAGCACATTTACAGAAACAGTCGGTGTTAACTGAACGGCAGAGGCTATTTGCTGAAAGCACCTTCTAAACCTGGAAACAAGAACAGATGCCCTGGAAAACCAACTTTGAGTTTGTAAATGTACACGAAGATGTCCCTGTGCTGCTCTGCTAATCTCCTGGATGAAAATTGCTCTGAAACAGGCGATGTAGAGCAGGTTTTCCTCAAAGCGAATGTGCCTTTACATGCCCAGAAATTTTCAGGCCTGCTTAGGAACAAAAACAAGAGATGTAGTCAGAGAGCCATTTAGCAGCACTTCGCTTAGAAACAGCACAACCTATTGATCTCAGGTCATGAGAAAAAACAAACAGCCCCGACGCTCCACGGGCTCCTGGTAACAGCTCGGAGAGCTGGGAAGCATCCTCCCCCATGTCCCAAAACGCTGTGCACAGGGCAGGAGCAGCCAGCAAAAAAAAAAAGCCCTGAAAGCTCCAAGCCAAATCACAGTAAAAAATACATCATTTCTAGAACAATTAAACCACATGAGCTGTTCAGGTGTTATTCTCTGCCACCTGAAGTGGAAGAAGAGTGCCCTGAGCCAGGTCTTTCCAGCTTGCACCAGGGCTCGCAGCACACGCCAAGTGGTTTTGCAGAGCCCAATGCGGCCAGAAGGGTGGAAGACAAACGGATTATTTGGGGGTGAATAGCTGCCACCTCTTCCTTCAGGCTTTTCGAGATGAAGCATCCCCATCCCCGCTACGTTCGTCACTGTTAGGAGGAGTGGTGACACCAGCATGCCTCCGCACACCCGCACCCGCAGGAGGATGTACCTGTTCGCAGGGCAGGCTGCAGAAGCTGCTCTAATCCCCAGTTCTTTTTGGGAAATGAAAGTCCTTGACTGAAGCATGAATGATACTGGCAAAGATCCCATTACTGTAAAGCTCTCTGCCAGGCAGCCACCTCTCCCCCTCCCCCTTTTTATATCTCTAAGGTCACTAAACTGCAATTTAGTCATCATTCTTTATAGAGCATGAGCAGATATGAAACATCTGGAAACTGTTGTAGTTACACTTTGAGATACACATCCCAGGGGAATTTAGCTGCACGGGAATGGGATGAAGTACATTTTACCTCCAGGTCACCGCAGCCTGAATGCATCCTCGGTCGCTGGCTACTTGCAGGGTACTAATGCCTCTTAGAGGACCAGCTGTGAAACGAGTTAGAAGGTCTCAGTACAATCCCCAGCGCAATGAAAACCTCAGCCCGAAGATAACCTCAAAAAGTCCATTAGACATCCTTCCTTCCAGCAGGATCAGCGAGGAAAAGTGGGCCATGGAAATTTCACTCCTTGTTTAATTCCAAATGCGGTCCCTCTGGAGGTGAACTGTGGCCTGCCGGTAGGGAAGAAATTTGCCCTGCTGCTGCTTGCGCTTTGTAAGTAGGTAACAGCAGTCCCCAAACACATACAGAAATATTCCCAAACTGACACAGAAATGTATTTATGTAAAAAAAAAAAAAAAAAAAAAAAAAGGAGCAGAAGACTTTTTTCAATACCCCGCAGAAGCCAGCACCAGCATCATTCAATTACAGGAGACCGAATTTTCGTAGCTGACCCTCAACATGGAAAAGTTAATTTAAATGTTATCTTTAATAATCTCGTCCCTTTTTATTTACTTCATTTCGAGGGTGGAGGGTTAAACGCGAGGTGTTTTTGAATAATTAAATGAAAGAGGAAGCGCTATCTTACTGACAAAGCTCCTAATCTTCCTTATTTATTAATAGGGGCTGCGTTAAGACTGCCTGTCCTTAATCCCAGCTCTCACCGCGCAAATGCGGAGCATTAGAAACAGAAGAGGCTAATGGAGACCCTAATGCCGGGGAGAGGGCCCTGCCAGTGTCAAAAGCTAAGGCGGGACAGATCCTCTCGGCGCCTGGGCGCGCAGCCACCACAGGGAGCCCCACGAGCTGCGGATGGGAGGGATGCTGGTGCTTCGGCTCCACGTCGGGCTTCAAGCCGAGCTCTCCGAGAGCCTGCTCACCTGCCCGGGTCTGCACATCGGGCCTGACGCCTCTGGAAATCCCGCTGCAGGCATGGGAGAGCTCCAGCCTTCATTAGTGAAGAGCCCGGGCTCTTCCCCGGCGCCCTCCCCACAGGCCCAGCCGCCTGATCAAACTCTTTGGCTCGGCTTATGAGCTCTGACAGGATCACAGCCCAAGGAGGCTTGACTTCAGGCTCGGCAATCCCGACTCCATCCAAGCCAATTTAGCCATGCTCTCGGTGTCTCACATGCAGAGCAGCCCCCATCTAAAGGCAATCATTAGTTCGCTCCTGCCACAGGATACCTCAATTGGCAATAGACTGCTGCTTGTTTGGGGGATCGGGTAATTAATCATCCACAATGGATTTCTTTTCTTTTCCAACAATAGCCATCCTTCGCAGATGTAACCTCTTTACGGACATGCTGTAGAGCTAATGACAGACGTACTCATAAATTCTTTTTGTCCAAAGACAATGCTCTTTTCCCCATTATGTAAAATCAACTTTCGGAACTTACTGCTGCGTATTAAAAAAGAGGATTTAAAAATAGGAAAAAGATTGAGCAAAGCTTTTACAGCAACAAGAGAGTCATCCTCTATGGTTGATAAAGGACTATGTACCCTCACGCCGGCAGGCATAAGATGTTCATTAACCTCATTCAATCAGAAAGCAAATGTCTGCTGTGAACAGGTAATTCAGCCACGGTACGTTACAGGCTTTCTTGTACCTTTCTGAATCATTTGGCGATGCCAGAGACCAGGTATTACACCCATCTAACCCAGACCAGCAACTCAGGAGCTGCTGTGTGCAGCAGAGCCCAGAGGATGTGGACCGAGGACGAAGCCGTGCTGGTGAATCTGCCACGACCTCTGCTCAGGGTCGGGCTCTCGCCAGAGAGCCAAACCCCCTGTGCTCTGAACAGGACGGGTTTCAGAGAGTACAAAAAGGGGGCAGGAGAAATAAATCCGCACCAAACTGGCCTTCTTCTGCATTCCCTCCTGCCTCACAGCAACGTAAGCCGCAGAGTGTACGCGGAAGATTAGTGCAGTTTAGCCCACGCAGAAGATGACCTCAAAAAACAACTCAAATGAGGATGGAGCACGGGGAAGATCAGGTACTGGGCCTTTCACCTTACCTCGACCATGCTAGAAAAGCAGAACAAGCCTGTAGCCCTTCTGTGGGTAACACCATCTCCTCTTTACTCCTGTCTCCCAGGACAGCGTTTCACCTGGACCCGTGTTTTCCCTCAAAAGTACCTCGTGACAGCCCGTCCCCAGAGTGCTGAGCCTGATGTACATAACACAGATTATGTACAGCATAATCTTTCACTTCAGAAAAAATAAATGATCCGCTGGGAAATTTACACCCCACCTGTCCCGCCCTTTTCAGCCATCCCTCACATAGCATCAGTTCATATGGGAAGCCGAGCCTTCTCTGAAAATTGACAAAAAAAAATAGTGCCCACCCATTCCTTCCATTTCTTGGCCCCTTTAGGACAGGGCTGACGTAGTATTTGCTCTGTTCTGACCAGCTCCCCTGCCAGGCCAGCTGGATAAACCCAGCATTGCCCTCTGGTAGCTGATCTGTGTTCCTAGGAGTGGTGAACGTCACAGGGATCACCGCCTGCATTTGGGAAAGTGCTGAAAAAAATGTAAATCTTACTGCAGACTATCTCAAACTTCAACTCCAGCAATCTTGAACTATAAATTCTTAGGAGATTGGGTTTCCTGCCGGGCTGCAAATACCCTCAGAGCAGTCTCTCATGGCGTATTCTGGCACGTTTACTTCTGATACTGCTTTTTTCAGGTAATCCATCACAGCAGATATGATGGCAAGGATGGGAGCAGGGAGTAAATACGCAACATCCCCCAGTTCGGTCCAGTACAACAGAGAGAAGTGAGCATCTGCAGAGCTAAGGCTGCGAGCAGGGAGAGCTTAATACAGAGAGCCAGGATGCCCCATGGGATGGCTGCATTAGGCTGGGATCAGGCACGACACGAGGCAACGATGAGACCTGGCTGCCACTAGGCTCTCTAAAACTGCTGACAGAGTCGATGGATAGCAGCTCGAGCCAGTCCTCCCTGGGCATCGCTGCCCCTCCAGAGGCATGCAGAGAGGCCGCAATAAAAGCCGGGTGTAGGGGAGTGCTTTGCAGGGGGATCTGATATATTACTTCCCCGCTCACCTCCACATGTTGCTTGCTGGCCGGGTGGAATTTGGCAGTGTCTGGGGCTGGCTTTTTCTCCAGGCAGGGGTCCCTGCGGGCTGTTTCCAGTTCGGACTGTCGCTCCCCTCCCAGCCTGCACCCCTCACCAGGCATCACTGCCAGAAGCCAGCAGGCTGCTGCACTCACAGCATCCTCTCCCCGGCGAGAGCTGGGGCCTGACAGCCCAGCAAAATGACCCACTTCTTGCCGACTCAGACAAAAAAGCTCCACTTAGGCCCCAGGAAAGTGTCTCTAATAAGGCCATCCGTTAGTCGTGTCGCCCAGACCCCTCTCAGCTATCCTTCATCCCTGCCCTCCCTCCCTGCAGCCAGCCATTAATGCAGTCAGCGCCAAGGAGAATGAAGCCGTCGGGCTCAGTAAATATTACCGAGCTCCACACGGGGAGCGCAAGACCATTATTTAGCCTCCCAGGCCCTGGGTATGTTTTGATCACACCAATTTAGCACGGAGAGGTAAAAGAAAACAAGCGGCTAGCGGCTGGCCTGCACACCTGTGTGCGTCCCGGCCTGAGAAATCCCAAATCCCTCTGTATCAGTCACACACCTGAGGGCTGGGCAGGACATGGGAGTGCTGCTGGAGAGCCCGGTGTGAGCGGCCCCAGCAGGGAACTGCAGGATGAGTCCCTGCCAGAAGGCCCTGGAAACACATCAGGCCAAGCACTGCCCCTGCTGTGTGCTTGAAGACAGCTATCCCAAAGCTTTTGCGTTGCACAGCAGTGTGGACGAAATCTTTTCTTCCCCTGAACCTTGGCCCTCCAGGCTCCCTCATGTATGCCTGTACACTTCTGCTTATACCTCCCCGGACCAGAAGTTATACCATGCTGCTCGAACGACCCCTGCTTGAGCAAGGCGCGCTTCTCAGAACCACCCAGCTCCCTCTTCTGAAATCGTGCCTGCAGTTGCCCCAGCTGTCTTCCCTGCCGTCTCCTCTCGCCCTTCTCCCACACCCAGCTCTTCTTCCTCCCTCCGTGCACGTCTCGGTTCAGCAGCCGGCTCCTCCTCCGCTCCCGCTGTGCACAGCAGCCCTGCTGCCAGCTCAGCCATCGCCGCTGCTTTCCCTCGCAGCTCCCATCTTGCCATCCTCCTCCTCCTCCTCCGGGACCCGCTCCGTCCCCTCTCCCTGCTGCTCTGCTCTTGGCCCCGGTGACCATAGGCTCTCATCTGCTCATTTACCCACTGTTGTGAAATGTTTTGCTTTGTAAGGACTCGAGATACAATGTGGGGGAAAAAAAAAAAATAGAGTCGTGCTATAGAGTATTTTGAGAGAAGGAGAGGCAAGCAGGTCTCCTGAGAACCCGCTATGAATTTACACCTTGCTCATCCCCACAGGCACGGAGAAGTGCAGGCTGATAAATCCCTTTTATTACCTTCACCGGTATCTGAAGGCAGGAGAGGATTTTTAAAGTCTGGCCAGTCCCCCACGTGTCAAATCCAAGGGCGACATCTGAAATTCAGCGGTGACAGAGTGATGCAGAGACCGGGAATGGAGACCGTGTGTCATCAGGCCAGAGCATGTGCCAACACCAGAGAGACAACACATCAAAATAGCTCATGGAGCTCCCAGTGTAATTAAAGAGTCGCTAGCATCTCATGGAGCACTCCAAAAAAAAAAAAAAGGAAATAAAAGAAAAACCCCTGCTCGGCACAGCGGATGGCACGAATGCTGAGGCAGCAGCAGAAAGCTTAGTTCCTCCCACGCCAGGCAGAGCTCTGCAGCCTCAAAATGCAGCTCTGGTCTGAAAAGTGACTGTGCAAGAACGCCGGGATTTCTGCACACTCAATCTCTCCCCTGGGCTGCTCGAGGAGAGCCCCGCTCGTTTTCTTGACTAAAATAAGCATTCGCTGCTTCCTTCTCCTGACACTCCTGACGGAGCCAGCTCAGAGCCCGCTTGGAGCGAACAGGCTGTGCTGCCCCTGACCACGGAGAACGGGTGGGACACAGCCATTCCCCCCTCTCTAGGGCATGCAGCACCCTCCTTTCTCCAGTCCTACCACTTCTCTAGTCTGCAGCCACCTCCTCGAGGACTACCCTACCCTATCTCCTTGTTTGATGACACCAATCTTCCTTTTATCAGCCAGAAGACCTGAGGGAAAGAGCATTTATTCTAACCTTCTGATGAGGGAAAAGAAAATCCTCGGTCCATCTAGAAGCACCTGCTCTTTCCTCTGATGCACTGGCAACAACATCTTAAGGTCAAACTGCAAATCATGTACAACATCTTTACCTTCTCAACTTGGTCTTTTTCCCTTTTTCTTTCCTTTTTGGAAGCCAGGGCATCTGGGGACATGGAGCTGTACCGCTGTAAGTTTGCTGCTTTAGCAAGGAGGTGTTTCTTCAGGTCGGGTCAAGCACCCTTCCTGCAGGAAGGGCATCATGCGTTGAGCTCGCTCCCTGCAGAGACCATCCAACTGCACCGGCCTGCCCGAGGCTCACGGCCTGCAGGTCTGCTCCTCGGGGAAGGCGAACTCGGTTGTCACAGCAGCAAGGGAGGATTTGTGCTGAACACGTACGGTGGAAGCACGAAGGACTAAGGAGATAGTTACGCCAACACACCTCAGCTTCGGTTCGCGAAACTGACTCAGAATTGAGGATGCTCACCCGGTTTAGCCACCATCTGCCAACATCGCCAGCTAGACACGTTTCCTACGTTAACTTTTTGGGCCCTGAAGTCCCACAGAGGAAAGCCCCCGCAATACCTCTTCAGCCTCACCCATGCAAGAAATGAGTATCTGCGCCGCGATGAGCACCGACCATGCAGTCATGCAGTGAGCTGTATTTGTAGGAAGCACTTAAGGAGAAGCATTAGAAATGGCTTGCAATGAAGCACATCTGAAGACTATTTCTCAGCTAATTTAAACCGCAGCAGCTGAAACATGTGAGATGGGAGCAGGCCCGTGTTCAAACAGGCTCACGAGTGCATTCCCACATCGCGCAGGCGTGCTGGTGTCTGCACATGCATCTGCATGAGTGCATGCTATGCACTCTGCCATCCTACAGAGACGTAAAAATAGAAAATAAAACACTCCTAAAACACTCCTGATGTCACAGCTGGACAAGAGCAGCCAGGATTTTGGCTGAAGCGACCCAGTTTCTTTTGCTGTTGTTAGTTGGGATGCGAGGTAGCGGGATGGGAAACCGTCGACAGACCCTGTCAATAACCTGTAGCAAGCCTCTCCGCGGCTCCCATCCGACATGGTTTAATTTCTAATTCAGCAAGGCAGTGACAAGGACGTAGGCTGCCGAGGCCAGTCAGCAGCGCAAATTGGCCAGGACAGGTTGAATTGATCTACAAGGAGGAAATGAAGACACAGCAGAAACTTTGGGCTACAGGCAGCGGTGGGGCAGGCTGGGGAGGGGGAGCGGAGGGGGAAGAGCGCGAAGCAGGATGAGGCGAACTAATGAAGAGGAACAAAGCAAGGACAATGCAGGAGGGAAATTACTGGCATCTGGGGAGCCACAGGAGTTTAGTGCCCAGTCCCCTAAAAGCAGGATTTATCATACGTGGACTGCAGGGATTTAATTGCCGACGTCTGACTTCGTTATCGCTGGTAGCACCAGCATTTAGGCACCCCCAGACTGTTTGAAAAAAAAACTTGTCAACAAGCACAAAAAGTGCCCAACCACCCAATGCAACCGCTCGGGCCAGCTGCTGAGAACACTTAATGAGTATGCTGGTTGATGCTTTAATTATTCAACAAGTAGTACATTACTTAATTGGCATTTGTCAGTGGTAGGTGTAGACACAACCCTTGCTGCCAATTCGTATCAGACAGACAAGAAAATTCAACTGTTCTCTAAGTGTGAAAAAAATCCCGAGGTTGCCAAATCATTTCTCGCAAATTGCTCTGGAAAACACTGAAAGTTTCCAAAACTTAAGAAGAGAGAGTTCTATGTTAACACAGACACCTGGCCATCGGTTTTATCCTGATTTTGACCAGTTCTGTCTAGTATTAGAGGATTAGCAGGACTTTGTTACTGTCACGTGTACTGCTTGTAAGAGAAAACGTAAACCTAGGCGCAAGCTGACTGAACACATCTATCTGTCACTAGGCTGAAACTCTGCTCAGATTCATTAGAGGGTTTTCAAAAACGCTGAATGAATCTGATCCCCAGTTTGAAGCAAAACCGTACCAATAACGCTCCTATGTTATGACTAGATGAAAATGTTGGCACAATCTGAGAATCAGAATATAATAATATAATAAACAGAATGCAATCCTTGAAAATACATGCTGTTGAGCAATGTGAAAGCTACACCTTTCAGAAACAAGAACAAAACAGTGTTAGTAATACATCAGTATGACTGAAATTATTCAAAAATTGCTCTGGAAATGCCCTTTTCTTTGTAATTTGTGAGAAGAAATAATAATACTCTGAAGGCGAGGTGACAGAACCTATGGTCTCCTCGTGCCCACTAGTGAACGGAGACAGCAGTTATTGTACTCCACGCTACAAGGAATTATTTATTTTACCATGCGTGCTGCTCTTAACAGAGAGGGGAAGCCTCCGTGTGGAAAGTGAAGCATAAACTCTGACTGAGCGCGAGCAATACCAAAGCTCGCAGCCGTTCACCACAAGAAATAAACAACCCCTCTCTCCTATACAAATATGCCACGCGACCATCATTATCAAGTACCTGGCTGCGTTTGGTCTCGGCTTTTTCTCGCTTCCCTTGCAGAATCTGAGGATTCATAGAGGCAGCACGTACACACTGCGATGGGAGGCAGGACTGCAATTTACCTGATGTGGCTACGGAGGTATTAAACTAACCAAAGTCATTCCCAACAGCAGCACAATGGCACGATGGCACAGACTTCTACAACAATTAGCCATTCTGGACACTTTCACAGACTGGTTCACCGCCCAGGCCAACGTCTTCCGTGCTGACACCTCATCTCTGAAGCTGAAATTAGGTCACGTGCAGATATCCAGGCTTCAGGCACACATCCGTGGACAAGGACTCCTCAGCCACTTGGGTGCTTTTGACAATTCCACCCACCCGCTACCATAGACCCAACATAGTCTGCTTTTGATATGCAAAACTGGAATGTGTGAAAACTTTGCATGGGTGGAAGCAAGCAGCTAGAAACATTAGTGAAACATGAGCACCATCAGCAGAATTTCTTCTCTCCGTAACAGAAGCGGGAACGCCACTTAGTCACGACACAACACGAGCTTCACTTGTATTCACCAGTCTAGAAAAACCTGCAAGCCTTAGATTAGGCACCGGAGGCCTTCCTTGCTGTTCCGTCGTAGCAGAAAATCCACAGAAAATCATAAACACGTGAACAAAAGGCAACACAAAGGCCCTGGCTTCACGTTCGGTTACCTCAGCTTGCCCTCACTTCGCTGACTTGGGTGAAGCGACAGCAGCCGAACGCGGGTCTCGCGGCTGCTGCACTCGCGCCCTCGGCACGGAAAGGCAGTCCGTGTTGTGCTCCTGGAAGAGCTGTTTAAACATTTTCATTAGAGGCAGGGTATTTCGGGATGATAGAGATAATTAAGTGCTGAAAGTGTAGTGATCCATTTGACACCAAGAATAAAAGATATGAAGTATTTCTAATAAAAACGGGACCCCCGGTGGGATTTGAACTCGCTGTGTGTCTTTACAATTGGAGGCAAGCGCCGCATTCCCGACGAGGCTCACACAGTCCGCTTGCCAGGTCTACAATTTACTGCTCTTATATTGCCTACAGAGGGTGTCCCCTGTTGTTCCCGAATGCAAAAATTATGTACTACTGAACGGCGCAGGCAAACATAAATTAATTTGCTTAAACGAACGCAAGAGTTATAAAGTTCAGAAAATTGTTTCCTAGTTTGCCGCCATCTATTACACGTTCTCGTGTTCATTACCCCTGCTCTCCATTTCTGGTGCATTTTGCCTCACCGGTAGGAAGTACAGAAAAAGCAGTTAAGCAATGATGATGATGATGGTGGCGAAGAAAGCAGCTCCCGCTCTTTGGATGCCTGCTTCCCCACACGTAGTGCCAGGCCGATTAGAGGGTCTGATGTGATGAGAGCGATTAGATCTGTGCACGCACGCACACGGAGGAGGCAAGAGGTTGGCTTTGACAAAGCACTCGATTACCCAGGTTCTCCCACTACGTCTGGTCCTATCGCAACGGCAACAAAGCTCCCTCTATTCTCCTGGGAGGGAATCGCTGCCATAGCCTTTCCACGCTACCCCTGTAAATCATGCCATACACTCCGGTGCCACACGGCTATACTTTGATAAACACCAGAATGAGTCAAGGCAATAAATCTGTTGGGTTTTAATTATAAGTGTGCTTTCTGGTGGGGAGGGGGCTGGGTTGTTTTTCAGCTTCTGCCAATACAAATAATGTACATCTGCTTCTTCGGCCCCGCCTGTGTTATTCTTTGTTGGAAAATCCTCCTCCACTGCCTTACTTACCAGGACTGTACTGGCACGGTGATAGCTGCCACAGGAGCATAAATATTCACTGTCAAGGGAAAAGCTTTTTTTCCCTTCCTGCTGCTGGGTCAGGAAGCAGGAGCGGGGTTAAAAAAAACACAATGGGAAGAGCACGGGTGTGGGGATTCCCTGGCCATCTCTCCTGTAACCTCAGTTTCCACTGATAGTGCCCACATTTGTGATTTTATCAGTGTTCTGTGACTACATGGGTATGCTATTTCCCCCAAAGTCCCAGCTTCTAAAGCTGGATGGCCAACCATCAGCTTTTCTTTCAAATACAAATACCAAGTTTCTAGCTGTTACGGTTTCAAATGAAAGCTTGTAAACACACGCTATCAAAGTAAGGAGCAAAAAACCACAGACCTCAAATATACTCTTGCTTTTACTGCTTTAGAAACCACTCTCACAGAGCCTGCTCCTGGTTCTGAACAGCCGAGTACAACTCCACAGACTGTATGCAAGAGGATGCTTGCTGTAAGAGATGGGGATGGAGGCGTGTACGTGCGGACAGCTGGAGGAGAAAAACAACGAAGCACTCGCACGTGCATCTTCGTACGGGGTCACCTGTGGGGAACCAGGTGTGCAAGAGCACACAGCACGACGGGCACGTATGTGCACCTTGGCGTGCACACAGCCCAGCCTGCACACCAGCAAAAGGAGCAGGCGACAAGAGGGACGGGGAAGATTGTGTGTGCGTGAACGTGCTTGTGCTCCCAGAGGTCAGCCTGCTCTCCTCAGATTTAATTCCCTTTCTTGCTGCTACTGTTGAGAAGTAAATGTTCGCTTTTTATTAAAAATCAAAAGCAGAGGTGCTTGTAATCCTCCCGACTCCAGTCTTTCTCATATAAATGGAAAGTTTAGCTTAGAGCAATAGCAGGTAAAATCAGACTGAAAGCAGCAGCTAATTCCCAGGAGATATGCAACAGCTGAACAGCATTTGAGGATTGTTTTGTTTGTATATCTACATTTTTCATTAGCTAAATACTTTATTCTTATTATTATTCTCTTCTAAACGGAAAACCTGGCAAATCCTTGCACAAAGCGTCACATTTTTGGAAATCATTTTTCAGTGACATTGCAAAGCAACTGCACCCTCCCTCTGTGAAACAAAACCTGTTCCCATCACGGCAAAGAGATGGCACTGTATTAATTTCTCAGATCTCACTCATCATGTTCCCTCTTTCCTCAGATCCCCCCTATAGCCCTCTCCCCTCCTCATTCTCTGCTAATATTGAAAATCTTCCCTTTGAAGCATTATCCTGGCTGTAATGATATTTCAGTGTAACCTTCAGAGCAGAGACCATGCTAAAAAAACGTTATCAGCAGCACTGCCAGCTTGGACTACCAAAAATACGAGTGGGAAAGGTGGGAAAAAGGAGGAGAAAGAAATGAAGAGGAAATGGTTTCCGAGCCCTTAGGTTATTTTTGGTGATGCTTCCAAGGTTTCTTCTACAAACAATAGAAATTTTAAGGAGATTGAGAAGACGTTTCTCGTATTTCTCATGCTTTAATTAAAACATCAGAAAAGATCCACTGTAATACTGGCAGTGCACAGTACTCGCATCCTCATTCTTTTTCTTCTTTTTCCTTTCCTGCCTATGTCAACTACAGCACTCCAAGGCCCTGCCCCAAATCTCCACACGTCTGCCAAACCATAGCCAGGATGGCACCATGGAGCAAACCTCCATTTGTCTTGAAGTTTCATTTTTTTTTCTAAGGCCACGGTTTGGAGTGTCTCTTCTTTGGGGTCAAAATACAGAGGAGGAAGCGTTCAGAGAAGAATGTACTTCCAAAGTCAGAGATGTCCACTTTTCAAGTGTGAATCTGGAGCGAAAGCTGCCCTCTGTATTATGGAGCCCCTGCTCCTGGCAGCCAAGCCCTTACTGCAAGGAGGTTTGGAGGGTGGAGCTGAAATCAGGTCAGTGGCCTTCTACCATCAGAATCCCTTGCAAGGAGGGTGAACAATTCTGTTTCTTTCCACACTGCTTTTGGATATCTTTCAGAGCTGTTGTGAACACAGTGCCAGAAAAGGTTACTGGCCACAGATGCTTCAAATTTCCTGACTGCTTCTTCCCCTGTTCCTGGCAAAGCATTTGGAAAGATGGGTAGAGCAATCCCAGGGTGGGTTTCTGGCATGGGATGTGGCACACATTTTAAGAGGTAAGGAGGAACCATTTGTTCTATTTCATGCGGCAAATGTGATTCTCCTGCACATTCATTATGGGGCAATGGGCTGGGCAGGGCCTTTCACTGTGCCGCAGGTTCTGTCCGTGACTCTGTGGGTATTGGACTTGAGGGGCCCTGAGAAAATCAGATTTTGTACTCTGGAATAGCACTTTCAGAAGTAAAATTCACAGTCTGGGTCATGCTGCACTTTAACCAGAGTCTTGGCAAGGTCTTAACATTACCTCTGCAGCTTTACACAGCTTGAGACAACACAGATCATCCTACTGGGGCTACACCTTTACCTCTGTGGTCTAGGCCAAGAAGCTCCTAGCTCATACACAGACTGTCTTCTGCTTGATGCTAGACCATCCATTTCCTATCCCGTCCCCCTTAGGATGCTCTTTTACCTGTGCTGCACCACAGCTCCTTCCTCCTGCTTCTCTCTGTCCCAGGCACCTGTAGGTTTTGTGTGAACAAGCTGTTAGATAAACTGAGCTGAACTCATTTCCTTTGCAGCTCCCTGTCCTTTCCCTGAGCCAGTCTGTGAACAGTAACATGCCTTGGCATTATCTATACCGTTTAGGATTTTACACTCAATTAAATCCCCTCTTAACAACTTCTCCTTCTTCATCATCTTCGTCACAGGCTATATAAGACCTTGCTTTAATTTTTAGCCAGTCCTGTTAGCTCAGGACTCACAGCCTCTCACATCGTATATTCTGCCCTTCTTCTCTACACCTTTTTGAGTTCTCTGATGCTGATGGAGCCAAAGAGATAGAGTGGAGTGAAAATCATCTGGTGTACAAGCTATGCTATGCTGTCCCTGGGACACCGCGCTGATCTGCTTCAATTAAAAACTACCAAAATTCACCACTTTTACCAAAGCCTCCAAGGTTGTGAATCCTTTCTTGCAACCTGCTGCCTTACCTGCCTGAGCAGAGCCAGTCTCCGGACACCCTGTCCTCCACTAGAGCTCCGCGACAGCTCCTGCACTGTGTGACTGGGAGTGGATGCTGCAGAGATGTTAATGAAGGAAACGGGGTGGGAGTGGGGTGCAGCCCCTGCCAGCCTAGTAAATCCTACCTGTCTCTGTGGCTGAAAGCTTAGAAAAAAAAATCTGCCCCCTCCTAGAACAAGCGTAGTTTCAAAAAACAAGAATGCACAAAGAAGGTGCTGCTACCAGCCTCCTTTCATTCTGTAGCTCGAGAGCTTGAAAACTCATCAGGGATGTAGGTCTAATTTTGTCTTCTGTCTGAGGAGGTACAGATCATGCTCTTCCACTTCCCAGAGGAATGCCCATAATCTCCACTGGTGTTGAGAAGATGCTAGTTTCTTCCTGTGGAGTTGAACCTGCCGCACACTAATAAAAGTGCACTGGGCCAGAGAAAGGAAAGGCCATGCCTGCGGAGAAAAGCATTCCCAGCTCTGCCCAGAAGCCTCTGCTCTAACGTCAAGCTGCTTGGCTGCTCAGTCCTAGTAGTACTGAGGGTCTTCTTGGCTTGGACGGAAGAACAACTAGAAGCACCTGCTTAGAAATGCCAGTAAACAACAGAAAAGTACAGATATTTCTATATATAGAAATAAGCATCAGCGAAGAAATGCATTTGGGTTTAAGAGCCAAGAGTGGCAGCTGGGCAGGACTTTGGTATCTGTATCCTTCTAAGGGTTTAACCATCAATTTCCCTGTTCCCCATCTGTGAAATAGAGTAATTTTACTTCCTTGCACGCCTGAGGTGCTCTGACAATGCATTAAAAAGATTGAGAGGTACTCATATAGTAGGGCAATGAAGGCCACACATCTGCTTAAGATAGCTCACTGACTAACAACTATCAGGTAAGAGATCCACTACGAGCAGCGCTTGAGACCACTGGCTTCACATCAACTTCCTTGGGAAGTACAGATCAGGAAAGGGCCCTCGGGAGATTCCCCACCACGTAACAGGCCTACCTCCTCGCAGTATAGGCTCATCTGCCCCAAGCTTCCTTCAAGATGAGAACCACCTTGCTGCCCAGCATCCACGGTCAGGGGTAACTGAAGACTTCCTGGCATCACAACAGGCCGCTCTCTATCTGCAGACTTGCTAGTTTCCCTAGCACAAGTAACTCAGGTAAAGATCGTAAAAGCTTCCAAAAGAATCAAACAGTGGCATAATGAATTTGTAATGATGGAGAGAAGCATCACCTCGCTTCCAGCTCTCAACACCAGGGCCGTTTCCCCATCAACTCATTTGAGCTGGGCCCCTAAGGCAGGTTACCACAAAGCACAGGAATATCATTAATTTTCTTCATGCGAATGAGCAGTACTCAGCAGCCTGCTAGCCAGAGACATGGCGAGAATTGAATTTATTCACCTGCTCTTCATGAGATGTTACAACAGGATTCAGCCGCCAGCCTTTGTGGCAATAGCCCATTAACTCATCCTTACAACTCTGGGCGGCCGTAATGGCACTGCTCACCAGCCCCTGACCATCTGCCTCCCTTTACAGGAGTTTATGATGAATTTCGGGTTTTGTCTGTCTGCTGCTGCATATGGAGACCTGATGGATTTA
The DNA here is from genome assembly GCA_011075105.1 of Heteronetta atricapilla. Lineage (NCBI taxonomy): Eukaryota > Metazoa > Chordata > Aves > Anseriformes > Anatidae > Heteronetta > Heteronetta atricapilla. The sequence goes on along the minus strand of CM021731.1, from coordinate 86,493,636 downwards.
AACAAGGACTAGATCTAACAAGATCAATGTGCTGTTGGGCAGGTGCGGAAACAAAGCAGTCAGTTTTATGGCCAGAGCGTAAGCGCGAGGGCCTGACCGCTTCTTGTCACTACGGGTCCTGCAAGAATTCTGCAAGAGTCAGTGCCTCAGAAGTGCTGGTACCTGGCGGCTTCCAGCCGTACAACTGCACTCTGCTGCCAGGAGCCCTCCCCTTCTGTGCTGAGCTGTGTATGCTCTTCTCCAGTGTAAAGTAATTGTCTACATGAAGCAGCTGCCCCTGCCTACTCCAGCTGTGAGCCCGGGCATTTTGTCACACCTTGCATGCTCTTTAAAAACTGGGGTATCGGCGTACATTCATCAGGCAATCAGCGATACACAATTTCTTAAAGGGTGAAGGATGTTGTCCACCCACTCCAGTAGCTAAATTAGTTTAGCTCCAGCTTAATAGCATTTGTGCAGCGTATTTCCTGTATGTGTAAGCAAGAAAGGTGTCACTTAAGGGTGCTGAGGGATTCAATTATATGTAACAAGACAGCTTTCTCTCAGTTTCGCTCACTCTGTTACTCAGAGGCTTGTCTTCGTGTGTGGCTTTTTTTCTTAAGGTATTCTTACAGACAGGATCTGTTTTCCTCAGTTGTGCCAAGAGCTGTCCCCACAGAGATCAACACTTGATTTGAAGGGACAGCTGCTGCAAGGGGAGGAGTGCGTGCACGCACGTGTGCCTGTGTGCATGCAGCTGAGGGTGGGTTTGGGGAAGACAAGGCAGAGGAGGAGGAAGAAAGTGGAAGGAAGCAGGGAAAATGAAATGGGAGACAACTTTTCTTTCCATTCTGGAAGCCTCTTTTCCAGCAAGATGTACTTCCAGTCTCATAGCACGTCTGCAGTGCATGACCTGCACAAACACGGTGAGGGTGGAATAAGGCACAAGAGAATTGCAAACCAGAGGGGGCCACCTTATTCCATGTCCCCAGGATGTGCTCGTCTCCATCTGTCTTAACTGATGTACAGTATCCCGCTACGTCCTTCTCAGGGTTGCTACTCAGGCACATGCATGACTTTGGAAAATATGTTTTGTTCTTCTGACGCCCTCAAGGACAATAATAAATAGCATGAAAACAAAACCACCCCGCCAGCTCTTCAGCGGGCATTCCAGTGTCAGCTGCCCTGAGATTTCACCTTCACCTGAAGGGAGGCCTGTTTAATCATGCAACACTAAAGAAGAAGAAAATATTTGTTGAAGGAGCAGGGGAAGGCCAACTTGCCCCTATCCTCATAGTTTTGCTAAGTGTGACTGCAGATAACATGCTGCTTGAAATCTGCCATGTGCTGGCACATCACTGTGACAGCAAGCCTTGAGGCCTAGCATCACTGCAAAATAATAACTGATCGTATTCTCTTTGCCCTTTACTGCTGCAGAGCTGTGCGGAGTGCTCATTACTTTGGTCCTCTTTCAGGAAGAGAAAAACTCCGTGGGCCAGCTGGATTGCTGAGGTATGTGAGGTTCAGCTAAGGTCGTCACAGAGGAGCTGCCCAGGTTGCTTCGGTTTTGCAGTCTTTGCCATAGGGATTGATGGAGGTATTTACACTCCAGCCGAGCCTCCCCTTTAACATCTCTGTATACAACCAGTTTCTTTTTATTCCTTTCCTTGTGTTTTTCACTTCTGACTTATATCCCCCAGCAATAGATGGGCACACTTGGATATTCTTATAAATTGCCTTTCAAAAAGCCTTTGACAGAGTATTTCATTAAAAAAAAATGTTACAAAAACTAAGGAGTACTGGGTTGGAGACGAAGTTCTCTCATGGAGAGCAAGTCTCTACAAGACAAAAAGCAGAAAAGAAAGAATAATGGATCTTCTCTTAATATGGTGAAAACTTAACAGCAGGGTGCTGCTGAGAATTTTGCTATGACCTGCATACGCAATACATCAGCTAAATGCATAAAGAGGGAGAATGAAATTGTGAGAGACCAACATCTACTGCTAATACAACACGATCAAACCTGGACTCTGAGGACCGGAGGATCCTCAGAGAGCCCAACTGATACACAGCAGCCCAACAGACCACCAGAAGAGCTTCAGTCTTGACACAGGCAACACCTATTGGGAAAAATAATCTATACGCCTCAGATATCTCCCCGGGTTGTAAAATTAAGTATGACCTGACAAGAAAAAAAAACTGTGGTTACAGCAGGCAGATCAATGAAGACTCTTCTCTGACGCACCTCAACAGTAGGCCAAAAAGTAAATGGAACGTTAAGGTGCAAAAATGATACGTGGCGAAAAATCACTCCTGTGCAGAGGCTCAGTGCGAGGCCGGAGCTCCAGCAAAATCTCATCTAAGCCAACAAAATACAGCTTACGTTGGATTTAAGTGGTGCCTAGACCTTGTGTGAGTCATTTCTCTCAGGGGTGGGTGAAGCTCACCCACAGAGAAAAGTATTAACGCCACTGCATATGCCAAGGCGTGCCTTCAGCCGGAATACTGCGGCTGGACAGCTCCGGTGCTTTTCTGAAAAATGAGTGAGAGAAGCAGACAGGGGCAACGCAAATGGCTAGAGTTCCAAAAAGACTTTGGGCTGGGAAGGATCGTACAAAATGGAAACTTTTTAAAGAAGGAACAAGTGACATAGCACTTGAAAAACACCGAGCGACAGAACCAACGAAACTTGGCGCTCGGTGTACGTGCATGCTGCAAAAGGTCCCCTGTGCACATTCTCTGATGTCTAATAAGGGGTGACAAATCATTGCATTAAAGGGCATGAATCAGCTGTGTAATTGGTAGAAGAATTTGTGATATTAATTGATACCGTATTTCTCATTTTATAGGCCAGAAATTAACACGGAAAAAAAGGGAATGAATGGGACAAGGCTAAGGAGCATCCTAAATACCAAGGTTTTAGCCCAGAACCTTGCCTTCCCCACAAAAGGCATCCATTTGACTGTCTTAGGGAAATCCAGGGGTGACAATGGCAGGAGACGATGAGACCTGCTCCCTGGACCCCAGCAGAGCCAGCAGCGAGCCAAACGCTCGTCCCTGTTGGGCACCAGCAGCAAATGTGTAAGAAAGGGTGGCAGTCCATGGGCTGGTTTTCCAGCAATTTTTGAAGCCTTTTGGACCGGATTCTGGGTGCTAACTCCAAGCTGTACTTCCTAACCATCCTGTGTTTGAAAAAACAGCTCCTCTTCAGTTCACGCTGAAGCTGTTACTAGTTCTTGCATGATGCAAACTCAGTGAAACCTTCTCCATAATATGCATGATTTTATAAATGCCTGCCATAATCCCTCCTCTTACTGTCTTTTCTCAAAGCCACGGTTTAGCCTACTCCATCTCTCCTTTTCGGGCAAGCAACACATCAAACTTCCATACAAACAGATAGGAGCAGGTGAGTTATGGGAGGGGATGAGCAGCAGAGGGAAAGTCATTTCCTAATCTCTCATCAGAATGAGTGCCTGCAGGGCCTGTAATTGGAAACACGTTTCTGAGGAGAAAGTTACGCTCTCCCCAGTGCTGGCCACTGTGTCTAAATGGGGAAGGGAGGGAGCGGGGAGGGGGGGATCGGCACGGAGACTGATCAGTAAACAGATGAGACATACAGATATGCCCAGTAGTTTATACATTTCAGTACTAAATCTCAACTGCCTAATCTTGTACGAGAGTATTTTTCTGTTTGTTGTGCTCTCCTTTCCCATATTGTTATTCGAGCCACTCACACGGTAGGAACACTGGTACTTGTTTTCCTTCGCTCTGGAAACACTGAGCGAACACAGCTCGGCAAGCTAACAGCCTCTAAAAGGGTTAGAACAAAACACAGAGAGGTTCAGAGCAGTGAAAGAGAAGCAGTATCTCCATCTTCTGCAATGGCTCTTTCCTGGGAAAAAAAAAGGACAAAATGTGTCCCTGGGCCCAATTCACAGACTTGACTTTGAGCGATACCAAAATAAATGTGGGTCGGCTCTGGGTCACTTACAGGAGGAGTGACTTTTAGAAACAGGCATGCTGACTACCACCACAGTACATTTGGGCAGGATTTATCCAGCTCTCAGTAGATTTACGTTCTGCACTTGCTTCCAAAGTACGAAAGCAACCCCATTTTGCAGAAGTAACGTAGCAAGTAAACAAGAAGGCTGAAGATCGAAGCAAGGCATTCTCAAAAGCCAAGCTGGGTCAGAGAGAAGGGGGGAAAAATTACAGCTGCTAATGTTGAGCAGTAGCGACATCTTCTCTGAGTCTTTAGGGGATGACGAAGTTGCTGTTGTGGAAGCAAATGGAGATAACATCGATGCTGCTGGTCAGAAGGGAAGCCCTGCCGCTAGGACAGAGACCCAACCTGACACAGAGCCTTGCTCCACTCCCTCGTCAGAAGCAGGCGATGCCTTCTGGGTCTCCTGCTGGTGAAAGAGATGAGGTTTGGCTTTGCACGAAGGTAACCTTGTCGTTAGAGGCACATGTTGTGGGAGGCAGAATTCCACTGAGGAATCCCACAGAAGCCCTGAAGCACAGGCCGGGCTGGTGTTGGCATGCTGGCTGCACCCTTAGCTGGCAGAGCCAAGGTCCTGCACGCCCCACCGCAGAAAGGAGCTCCAGATCCTGTCCTAAACTTTCACTGCATGGGAATGCCGCTGCAAGAATGGTGACTTTGTTCCACCTCGGGGCTGGCTGCGTTTCAGCAGTGAGCTAAGTGGTTTGGGATCCTTCTGGATAATGCTAAAAAGTGCTATATAAATGTCAGCTATGAGTAAAAAGATCTTCTGTAACTGTACAGCCATTCTATAGCCATATGCTCATCTTGAGGGTTTCCGGTGACTGGGTTTCCCCTTTTGAAGAGCTATATAAACACATGCAAAACCAGGCCTTTAGATAATACAATAGGGCGTATCATACATTAATGTGTAAATAGGTCGCTCTCCATTTGCCCTCCCACTCACTTCCCTTCCAGCGAGCTTGAAGCTTATGTGGCAGGAGCTTAAATGTAAGTCGCCAATATTCCCGATTTAGCGGAGCAGGGAAACGACATGACTTTCCAAAGCAAGAGGGATGCACGGAGTGCAACGTACTCCTTGTTTTCTCTAAGCTCCCTCCAAAGTCACGCGAAGAAAAACTCAACCCAAGGTCAACAACACACCGGCCAGCAAACCAGGATAAACGTTCCAGCATCATGCAGCCACATGAGCTGCAGAGAATTTCAAGAATGAGAGCACACCTGCCTGATCTCCAGGAACCTTGGCAAAGCCAGGAAAGCACACTAGCCCTACGATACGCATGGAGAATTTCAGGGTACCGCAGCACGGAGCTCAGTGCAGCAAGCAGAACAAAGTCAGGGCAGGGGAAAGGAGGCGCCTCAGGGTAGTGTGAAGGCTGGAGAAATAGTGATTATGAAGTATTGAATATGATGTCACTGGTTTCCTACAACATCACAGGACAGTCCTCAGTGAGAAAAACAGCAGAAACAAACCTGTCCTGAGGAGAGGCAGGAGTCAGAGCGGAAAGGCAAAGAAAGAAGAGGAGCAGCCACAACAGAAAAGCAAGTAAAAGGACAGAAGCAAAGGAGCAATAACAAAGAACAGCAAATTAGTACTATAGACGTTGAAAGTGTTGTACAAACATTAACTAATCAATCAACTAATTGCCTAATTAAAAGAGAGACCAAGAAAGGGAGATACCAGGGGAGAAGCAGGAGGAAGTGGGAAGAGCGGCAGAGCTGCCCGGGACAGGGGTGGCAATACGTGCTCCTGCTCACCCAGGCCACATTATCCCAGGCGAACCTGTGCCAAATTGCCATGACAATAATTAGCCAGAGTTCCCTGACAGATCATTATGAGAACATTAACAGGGCATTAGCGAGAATTACCCATTTTTCACACATTGATTAGGTGCCATTGCTGGTTCATTAGAGTATTGGCTTTTAATAGCCCCGATCCAAGCAGCAGCAGGCCCCCAGCGCTGCCCCAGGCCTCTTGGGCTGGCAGCAGGGCTGGCCTGAGCCAAACCTTACAGGCTCATGGACACCTCCTTCATCCACCCAGGTCAGGGAAGGAGAAGGGGTCATCTCCTGCCTGAATCCATGCTGCTAAACGAGGGAGTAGCCCAGGGCTAGCTCTGTGCCTCCTTCTCCCCAGGCCCGCAGTGGGAGGATGCCTCCCCATCTTTCATTCCCGAGACCCCTCTGCTGTACCCACTCACTTCATTACATGGATCCAGAAAGGTTGGGGTCCCTGCTGCACCCCTGGATGCTTTCCTCCATGCTTCGATGCTTTCTACTGATAAGCAAGGATGTGCAGCAGGAAAAGGGGTCTGAAACGTGCAGCAGGGGAAGGCTGGGTTGACAGGATTGTTTCTGCTGCAAAGGCCGGATGGTGTGCTGTGTTTCTGGCAACAAGAGCAAAAGCAAGCAAAAAAAAAAATGTGACGAGACTGAGGAATCCATCCCTTCCCCTTCCTCTTGGGACACATCACCTACACCCAAAATAAGTTTCAGCTGAGTCACGCTTGGGAAGGTAACAACACTCCTCTCAGTGCTCTTACACAACTGACCGGGTCTCCCTAACCCTGCCACCTCCACAAGGGACCCCGGATCTGGGGCACGTCCCCCCCAGCTTCTTGCGGGGGCTGCAGTATGCAAGATGGATTAGTGAGGTGGCAGGAACTAAACCTTTGGCAGGGATGGCTGGATTACAGGGCAGCCGAGTGGGTGGGTAAGTCACTGAGCACGGTCCAGCTGAGGGCAAAGCAAGCGCCCTTTGTTGCCAAAGGAAATGGCTAAGAGAAGGCCCGGAGTGAAGGAGACAGGAAGGGTTAGTCCTTTGAGAAAGCGAGAGAGAAAATAAATACTTTGGAGGGTTACAGAGAAAAAAGCAGCCTCAGAAGGGGTTCGTGTTGCTGGAAGTATCTGAGAAATAGTGGTGGGAGATGCCTGGGACAACCCACTTGTTATAAAAATGTACGCACTATCAAAGTTGGGTTAGAAACATCAGCAGGTCTGTGTAGGGTCATGAAGGCAAGGACAAGGAACCTCAAGTCCATGGGTGATCGGCCTGAGCAAACAGAAAGGCAGTGGCAGTGAGTTCACAGTGGTAGAGGAAAAGGGCCGGCTTTAGCATGCCCACTTTACGCAGAACAGAGAAAAGGGATGGACTTTCTAGGAAGTAGGGCAGGAGAAGTTGTTAAAATAATCAAGAATAAGGAGGATTAAGACGTGAACAAGTGGTTTAAACACTGAGAAGGAGAAGAAGAGATGGATTTTTCTGTATGTGGTAGAGGAAGAAACAGGCTGGGGAGAATACAAGGGAGAAAATAACTAGCCTTCATATCACAAGAGGACGTGACTGGGAGGATATTTTCTTCATTAGGAGTGATAAAAAGACTGAAGTGAAGAGAACTGAAAGGAAAAGGCAAGCAGGTTTTTTAACAGTGTTCGTCCTGAGCTGTGAGCATTTGTTGACTGCGAGGTTTGGAGACAGCCCGTGACAGGTCAGGGTGCAGTAGGTCTAGAAGTTGCTTTGGGTGGTTGAACCTGGATATGGCAATAGGACCATCTAGAAAGCAGAGACCAAGGACACTGCCCTTTGAGATCCACAGAGTTCATGAGGACGGGGCACTGACAGATGAAATGCTTTGAGTGACTCAAAGCTGAAAGAAGAAAGTGGAATAAGGGAACGTGCTATGTCAAACCAGGCAAGGGAGAACCAGAAGAGCCCTGCAATTTGCCACAAAGAAGTTGATTGAGGCACAGTACTGCCCTGAAAACACAGAGGGCAAATTAAAGAGGGTCTAAGGTGGAGCAAGAGAAGGGGAAATCAAGCAGCGATTTGAAAGAGCCTACACAATCAGTTCAGAAGGAAAGGAAAGCTGGAGACTGATGCACCTGGTTCCTGTTCAGTCTCAAGTACAGCGCCATGGTTCATGTGGATCTGTGCTGCTGTATTTGGGGAGTCAGGAGAGGGCAACATCAGGCTCCAGAGAAGGAAAAAGCACTCTTAGCATCAATAGACTTTCTGGAGAGTCGTGCACTGTTTCTGTGGGACAGCCAGCCAGCTCTGGGGCCCGGGTTAGCCACAGAGTCACTGAGCAAGTAACTGCAAGCTGTCCTGAGGCCAAGGGTAGGCCTCCCAGCTGCTCTGCTGCTCTCCTCAGTCTAACACTAACTGGGGAATCCACCTGCTATTCATCAGGATCCTCTGGACACCACCAGGCCCTGGCAAACAAAAGCGCTGGCCCACTTTTTTTTCATGAAGGGCACGGCTAGTGAGACAAAACGTAGGATGGCAGGACGAACACCGTCCAGCACCTCCTCACCGTCGACCTCCAAGCCTCTGGCAGGGCAGAGCAGGGCAGGCACGTCCCTCAGAAGCCACCAAAGCGATTTGGCGAGGAGCACTGCTGATGAATGCTGAGGCCGGTGTGCTGACAGGCCTGAGCACAGCGTGTCACCGCAGGTAAATCAAGGCTGACAGCCAGCACTTTTACCTTCTCCCCGCTTTCCCTGGCCTTTAAACCGAGCCAAATGGAGGGCACGCAGGAGGACGAAGGACAGGCGGATAGGAGCGAGGCACAGAAGGAAGGGCCTCAGCATCTCTCCGCGGCAGCAGGTGGGAATTTTGGGGGGAAGCGGCAGACGGGTGGCGAGCCCTCCGTGCAGCGTGTAGATCCACGGGAGGCAGGCGGAGCACCGGGGCTGCGATCCTGACCTTGGGCCAAGACAATCTGCTTTTTAACTGGCGGCAACTGTAATCCAGCCTGCGAACAGATGGTGCGGAGAGGAAAATATAAGGGATCCAAACGCAGCCAAAAGCAGCCAACCTTCAGCAGGAAGGTGATTAAAGAAGTCATGGAAGAGCAGGCTGACTCCCTCCGCCTGGAATGAAGTCGGGTGCCACAGTTCTGGCCTCAAAGGAATCAAAGGCTCAGGGCCCCTCAGCTGAAACACAGAAGCTGTCTCTCAGCCCCTCGTTGTTTCTGCGGGATGACAAACAGGCAGGGTTTGGCTCCTGTGCTGGCCAGTCCTCAGCTCTTGTACTGGCTTCCCGAAATTCTTGTCACACTGTTGCTTGCTGTCCTAAGGCATTGTCATGAGTCTTTTGCTCTGACAGCTCCATACATACAGATATCAAATATCTGCAGGGACGTGATATGAATCCTTTGCGTGCAGAACAAAATTGGCAAGGTAGCAGTGCACTCTGAGCAGCAGCAGACCCAAGGAACCCTGTGCTCAAATACTCCAAACTGTGCAAAAAAAGTTCAGAATGGGCTCTAAATTTTGCACTGGATGCTCTCTCAACAGGAGGTGAACCTGTACGAACCTTTTGGTTCCTGCCCTCTTGCTAACTTACTGGCATAATTTGTGCTGTCTAGGGTCACTGCACCTGGTATCTCTGCTTACTGGCCTAGGTCATGCAACCACTGGTGGGGATCACCAGACTGACATAAAACTCCATTAACTCAAGGTAATTCCCAGGTTTGGCTCGGATTTCAGTGCTGGAATCCATATTTTTGACACTCTGAAATGTATTTTGGAAATCGATAATGAAGAGATAAAAGATGAACGTGAGCTACTGTCGTTGCTGGTACTGAAACACTGACGTTGCTATACATCTGGGGACCATTACCAAGTAGCAAAGGAAGCACTCAGCAGGAACGGTATAAAATCCACCTACTAGAAACACTTAAACAGTTTGTGCATCATCAATACCCAACAGCGCTGTGATATGTGAGGCACAGAAAACACACTTCTTGTATAACACTAATGGACCTACTGGTTTCTAATGAGTTTACCTGGTGTTCTTCCAGGTTCACTGCAGAGAGCCAGAACTGCTGAAATGCCCACCATGCTCTGCAGATTCATGCTGACAGGTCACGGGCTCTCAGGTAAGGTATTCTGTGGTTTTCTGATTTGATGATGCCTTAGTGCTTGAGATAAAATGAAAATGGAATGAAAAATGTAGATGTATTTGCTGGTATACTTGGATGAGCTGAAGCTCAGCAAGTTCCTCACCACAACTTGGAAAAAACTTGGTTTTCAATCATAACGCTTCATCCCCTGCCACTGTCTGCAAGTTGTACCTTCACCAGAGGTCATATCGCTCAAAGTACAGAGACTTGTTCTAAAGATATTACTTTTATTTTCTGCACTATTTTTGTTGAAGTGATCTTTGCTAACATGCTTGCCCACGAGTGAGCCTTTCTGCGAAACCCCGCTGCCTTCACATTACTGCAGGGAAAAACTAAAGCAGGGAGCAAGCACGTGGCCATTTAGCTGGGGACGTGCAGGAGAGCACTGCTAGCTAATCCCTGCCGTAACTCCTACGTGCCCTGAAAGGAATACAACCCCGGGCAAGACCAAAAGCAGGTCCTTTTTTGCTCCCCCATGGCTAAGGACAGCAGTTTCCTCATAACCTCTAGTCATGGCAGAGTTCGTGCCACCAGCTCAGCATGGCGAAAACAAAGCAGAAATTGCACTTCCCATAAAGGAAAAATGCGGGCGGCATATGAATATGCAATGTCACAAGTGGGGGCAGGTGCTAGGTATCCTTTAACCTAATCCTTCCAGTGCCCCCTGCCCACCCTGCAGCACCCCTGCTCACCCAAAACGCCTCGCTCCTGCCCTGCAGGCTCCTGCCGTGCCGATCTTGGGTTGCCATGAGAAAGCTCTGCCAGCATCAGACTGGGCAGTGCTTTGACAATGTTCCCTCATGAAAAATGACACTTCCAAAACAAATGCTTCAGCTTAATGGATGTCAGGCTGCTGTAATTTTGAGTCATTAAACTTGCAACTCTGATGAGCACTCTCAGTATGTTCTTTCTAATTACTAGGACCAAGCAGATTTAGACAGGGCAAATACACCAGGCTCTCCCATTTCCTTACTGCAGCCTGACTTTGTTTTCCCTTCCTCCCTCCCCTGTCTTTCTAGCCCTGCTTATTTATTGCACAAGTGTGGGCTGTTTTGCCTTGCAAATCCTTTTGCACAGAGACATCCTCTCCCAGCCAGAGTTTTAACAGAGAAATTCTCCTTCCCCAGTTCCTCGTTCTCGCCCTGCTCATTAGCTTTGCTAAGCCCCTTTGGCTATGAATGTACGGCAGCATTTATACTGACTGACAGTGACCTAGCAAGAGGACATCGACGTTACTGCCTCTCAACTTGCTGGGATCTAGACGTCTATCCTTTACGCCATTACGAGGTGGTTTGTCTGTCCTAATTCCCTCCAACTTCATCGCAGCCCATTTGTGGTGTGAGTCTCTCCTCCTTATCTGTATTTTCTTCTGCTGTCTGCTTTTATTTTCCCTTTTCCATCCCTTACCTCTTCGGAACCGTGCCCTCCAAACACTGAAAACACCGCCTCAAAGATGCTATTATTGGACAGCTGGCTCTGCTGGTAAGTTGATGCAAACACATGCATCTCAAGATCGCTGGAGTAAGGACCATGCCTCCTTCTCCCGACAAAGTACCTACCCCAATGGGGTCATCAGGCCTCTCCTCACAACAGCGAGGTGGAGAGACCACGGAGATCAATGCGTCTAGTTGTATTTGAGAGCAAGCAACAAAATGGCCATGTTTAATGCAGACCAGTTCTGACAATAAAGTAGGCACAATTACCCATCAGGTTATTCTGTGTTTCCTCCCCGCTTACTCTTCGTTCTCCCTCTCATTTCCAACATGCTTTGTATTTTAATATCTCTTTCTCCATCCTCTCCCCTCTCCTCTTGCTTTGTTCTTTTGCTCTTGGAATCTACCTTTCTCCCCCCGGCAAAGCATACATTGAATTTCACTGTCAGAAAATAAAGACCTCAAGGGTTATGAATTATCTGTCCTATTTTAATAATTAAAGATGAATACACAGAGCCAAGGCAGCTTAGGCACTCGTCTGAACAATCACATTATATCAGAAATGTCTTGTGTGGCCCCTAGTGAAATACATCAAAGAATTTCCCACCCCTGTATATCCAGCAGTTGTCCTAGTCCTGCCCTGGGACCATTCGGCAGCCAGTCAGATTAACTGACCTGGATTTGATTAGGGACTATGTATTTAGTTTTAATGGACAGGGTTTGACGATTTTTGATAATTTGCAACTTACAGCTAAGGAAAAGCAGCTTATTGTTAAATGCAAGTAAAATGAGACGAGGTCTGGCTGTCTGGATGCAGATAGAAACCACATAAAGCCCAGGAGCACCTCTGGAGATCTTAACTAGTCAAGAGAACACAGTCCAAGAGAGCAAAAACCCCGTGCTTCAGCGGAGCTGCACTGGGCATTGTCTCAAAAAAGTGACACATTACAGGGTGACTTCAGAAAGCAAGGGCACAAATGGAAGACTGGGAAAGCTCAGAGGCAGGGAGGAAGGGATGGCCAAAAGGACTGTGAACTTGAAGAAAAGAGCTGCCTGGATTTTAAGAGCATCCCAACTTTGGTTGCCAGTAAGCACCTTGTCCTGCTCCACATAATGACCACGTTGTATCAGAGAGGTAAGAGAGACTGCAGGGCTGCCTGCCTCCAGATTTTCAAAGGGTGAATGGAAAAGGAAGGAGGGAAAAAGCTACAATGAACCTTCACTCCTTTAACGAACAGAGTAAAGCAGCGAATATATGAAAAATAATATGTGAAAACACTTCTTTGCTGTGAGAGTGACAGAGCACTGGAACAGGCTGCCCAGAGAGGCTGTGGAGGCTCCTCTGGAGACATTCAAAATCCACCTGGGTGTGATCCTGTCTAGGTGATGCTTGGCAGGGGGTTGGACCAGATGATCTCCAGAGACCCCTTCCCACCTCAGCCATTCTGTGACTACATGCCCTGACAGGAGCAGAACCTGTTTCAGGAGAAGACAACACAAAGGAGAGGAAAAACACTCCTCCCAGTCACACACAGGGCAGCCCGAATCCAGCTCTGCCTGTGGAGGGTGCTCAAGGAGGACAGCACAACTCTGCTCTTTGGGTACAGGGAGGTGCCAAACAAGAGCGTGTAGAATAATGTAAGGAGTACAGGCTGTGCTCAATCATGAAATACACCGAGTCCAAAGCAGAGGTAGTGGTGCACTCCTTTCTCCTAATCCCCGCTTCTGGAAAGGCATTGATGCTCGCTGCAAGACTCGTGCTAACATGGCAGCAGAGCCTACACGACAGAGCGTATGCCGGCGACTCGGTTCCCTCAGGGACCGCTTGGGAAACCACGTGTGAGCCGTGCTCAGCTCCCTGCTTGCTGCATCCCACTGTCCCCTCTCCAACTGTGGGTCAGGAGCCATTTCGCAGCTTCCACACCTTCCTGTTATGTGAGAAGCAAAGAGAGGAGGAACGCTTATGTTCCACTATCATTGCCAGAGGTGCGAACGCTTTGGATGTATTGCTGAGCTCACACAGAGCGAGGGAGGCTTTCATTGTGCCCTGGCTCCCAGAGCTTCATTACCAAACCCTGATGCCGCATTCTTGTTAGCTTTTCTCGTGTCATTATTTTTTAGAGGAGAAGAAGCAGATCAGACATTTGACCTGTTTGGTTTAATTCATCCAAACATATTAAATGTGCGCAATGGTCTGGGTCACTTCCTTCTCAGTCCAGACATGCTTCACCCATTCTTTCCTTTTGATTACACAAACCAAAAGCAGGACTGCAGCTGCCCTGACCTTCAAAGTCCCAAATTTGAACCTGCCTCACTAGCTGTTCCCTGGACTCCAGGCAGAGGAGTTCAAGGAAACAGGCACTTGCACCTTGTCTCTTTTTCTGTCACTCTCAGCAGGAGGCAGCCTGAAAGTAGGGCACCGAACAGCAGGACCACCAGGGAGTGGGTGAGTTGTCAGAGTCAGGCGATGACTTTCCCACTGTCAGCTCCTCCGCTTGCGTGGCTGTGCCAATTCACACACCTCTCCTGATGGTCTCACCTACCTCGGTTTCTCACCCACTGTATTCTCCTGTCCGAGTAGGGCTGCCAGGGTAATGTGGTGTTTGTGCTAGGTTCCCTTCCCTAGACTGAAGAAGAAGAAAAGTCTTTGTGGGGCAACAAGGAACAAATGATTTTTTGTTCAATAAATCATTTTAGAGAGACTATTGACTCTAGGACCTCTGAATGCATCGACCCATTCATAAAAGTCTCATCTTCTCTGGTACCCTGTATACTTGCCTTCCCTTCCACTGTCACAACCAGTACACTTCATTTTCTTTTCCTTTCTTTTGCTGTTTCTTTTCTCTCTATTTTTTTTCCCCGTTCTGACCCTGTAATCCTATCTTAACCTTCTAATCCTCTCTGCAGTTCCCTCTTCTTCCCCTGATCTCAGCTCCGTATCATTCACAGGCTGCCACACTGACAGGAGAGAAAGAACAGCAGATATTTACCAAAGTATTACCATAAAGATTAAAGCTAGCAAATACCATGGCTCGCTCCTTCCCTCCAGCCTCTGGCCTAATGAAAACACTCTGCACTCTTTCCCTTTGCTCGGAGGCAAAATGACAAAGCCCTATAATCTCTAGGATGGAAGAAAAAGACGACCTGAAAGTGATTAAAAGGATAGAAAAGACAGCAGAAAGGGAAATGGAAGTGGGAATAGTATTATTTGGGCACTTGTGTAGGGCCGGCCTGCCGATATTACACTGACCTGCGGTATCTCGTGCTTTCCATGCGCCCGCTGTCTGTATTCACCTCTTATCCCTGGTGCTCCGAGCATAAGCTCCCCGGAGGAGGATTCTCTTTTTTGTTCTCCGGACTCAGGGCCCAGTAAAAAGGGATAAGGACTCAGCTCTGACTCACAGGCATGGCCAGAGCAGGAACAAGCAGACTGCAGGGAGACGGTTATCAGCAACCCCTCTCCGTGAGGAAGAAAACCGAAGCCCAGGAGGATGGGGCAACTTGTGCACAAAGGTATGGAAACGGCATTGCCGGGAGGAGAAGAGTGAGAAAAAACGAGAAGGGAGAGGTTAAAAAGAAAGAAACAAACAGAAATAGGGGGTGAAAGGGAAAAGGAGAAAGAGATGCAAAAAGTAAAAAAGGAAGAGCTGAGCTACGCGGAGTTAGAAAGCAAGGAAGGGCTTCCCCAGCACGCAGAAACAGGCTGCTTGGAGCAGGAGGAGGGCAGGATCTTTGCGACAGCAGGAGTGAAATGCATTGTCTTCCTCGAGGCTCAGCCTTTTCAAAATATGACACTGAAATAATGTGGCACTATAAAACAGGTAACTATATGTCCAGGCAGGGGAGACTTATGCGTGAAGTTCAGACTTCCCCCTCACTGACATGTTCATCTCCTACCTGCCTTGCCATCCATCCACACATGCAGAGACAAGGGAAACCACGCTGAGGCCACGGGATTTATTGGCGGAGCAGATGTACTTGAGTCCCACTATGCACAGAGGTTTATTACAGAGGTAAAATTACAAGGGCTGCACAGAAGACAGCATTGCCCACAAAAGCTCAGCTCCGACCAGCCCAGAGCAACAGCCTCTGACGAGCGGGGAAAAAACAGCCTATTCTGTGCTCCAGACTGACAGCCAGAACAAAAGGCAACCCCTACTTCCAACAAAAACACAACCCCACGCCCCACAAAGCAGCCCCCCAAACCTAACCCGCCTCTCCTTGCCGCAGTTCCAGCCAACTCAAACGCCTCAGAAGAGGAGCTTGTCATAACTGCAACTTCCTATTTCTTCACACCTTAAGTCTGCAGCAGCGTTTTTGCTGCCGGACTCCTCCGCCCAGAGAAAGGGGCTGCAGATGAAGGCAATCAGTAAATGGCTGGATGTCACCCTGGCGCTCTGCGGTGAGACTCATGCACTTGCCTGGACCGCTTCCATCAAAGGATCTCAAAGCACTTGATGAATAGTTCATTAAAGCCTGGCAGCACCTTTGGGAGATGGGGAAGGGAACAATGAACGATCACTTCAGTCATCACAGAAGGGCATCTCCCTTTAGACTTGAAAAGCCTCGCTTGTTAGCAGTGCACAGATGCACCACAAGACAGTTTAAGGAAGCTCTGAAGAATACCTCTTCCAGTTGAAAGTACAGAGGCAATTAAATAGCTAACCAAAGCGAAATTTGGCCAGGAGACAATAAAGCAACCCTGCTTTTCCCCAACGCCGTTTAGCACTTTTCATTCTCAAGGCACTTTTGGAAGGTGTTAAGCATCTTTATCTCTGTCATTCAGTAGATAAGGGAAGTCTAGGAAGGGGAAGTGGTGTGCCAAAAAGCACAGAGTGAGCCAGCCGCACAGAGAACACACCTTGGGCTCTCCCAGGTGTCACGCCGTCTCCCACATCGTCCTCATGCTCGCTGCATCCGGACACGTCTGTATTTAAAACCTCTCACTGAGGAGACAAGAGTCATGCATCCAGCTGGCCAGCATCCACCCTGGGTTGTGAACCCACTGATAACATTTCCAGCACGTTCTCGCTGCAAACCACCCATTCCCCCATCAATCACCTCCCTCCTGTATCTCTGCGTAAGGCACAGTGTACACTTAGCAAACATCTGTTACCAGTGCACGAGCGTTCCCGCTTGCAAAGCTCTTGGCTAAAGGATGTTTTTAAGAGCAGAACCTGAGCCAAGCACGGCTGAGGCTCTGCTCTGCAGGATGCTGTAGAGGAGTTCAGGGCCAGCGGTACACACTGACCTCCTCAGCCCCTAATGCTTCAGTTTCTGGGCACAAGGAGGGATTGCTGCACCCCTCCAGGCCGTGCTGTTCCTCCAGGGATGGGGAGGACCCCAGCCGGCTCTGTGTTTTGGCAGTAGTGGCACAGAGGGGATCCCACCGAGTTATTTGCAGAAGTCTCCGTTGGACAAAGTCAGAGGGCACCCGGGGTCAGGAAAATTTATTTTCCCACGACGCCCGTGCCGGATAGTCAGATGAAAAAGGGCAGGGCGGCAGAGCCGCACTCGGTGTCAGACTTGGTTGGGCAGGCTCCAACGTGCTCCTCCTCTTACTATTTAATTACTGTGAACAGAGGTTTTAACACAGAGAGATGCAATTTGAGACAAGGCTGGTTAGAGAGATAGCCAGGTCCTTGGAGTTAATAATTAATTACCAAGCATTCTCAGTCTTACGACATTAACTGCTTACCCTTTTAAATAGTAGTAAATTGGAGATACGTGTCTAATTAAAGAGTTGTAAAACGTTTTGGAGGAATGAACAGAGAACTTAGAGACGTGGTGGGAGGCAAACTGCTCCCTGGGAGGAAAGGCGATGTGGGAAGGAGATGGTGTTGCTATGAAAGGCTGTTTTATTTTGTCAAGTACCGGAGTCCTGGTTATCTGAAAGGGATCCACAGCTGCACGGTCCCAGAAGGAAGGAAGAAGGTAGCGTCCTGGACGTACGGGAGATGGATTTCTTCCTAGAAGGTCGAGGAGAGACCTTGAAGTCTGCCTCTGCGATCGAGCTATCAGGCTTTATTTCTCACGTCCTAACAGCAAACGCATCCCCATGCTCTCTGCAGATTTTGGAAAGTACAAACCAATACGCATTTCCTGCACTAAAACACAGTGAGTTGGAATTACTGCTAGACGGAGATCAAAAACACTTACTAGAGACACACCGAGATTTATTGCTCTTCAGAAACACGCACTTGGAATACCAACTTTTTTGTTGTCCCCCCCCCCCTCAATTTAAGTGGCAGGAAGGATACCAGTAAATCAACTATTCACGGCCGGACTTCTGTGGAATACTATGTGATCTCGGTCTCCGTGACCAGTGTCTTTTGAGGGCTTATTTCAGGTCAAAAACCACAGCGAGCAGTTTTCCTGTATTTTGCGCAAGTGTTTTTTCATTTGCAGTTTGTACTCTCCAGTGGACTCTTCTGCAAACCGAGGTCAGTCGTACCGTGTAAGAAGTTTGTTACAAGGCAAAAGGATTTCTTGTTCAATACGAAATAACTTAGCTCAAGTAACGCTCGGCTGAAATAATTGCAACGATCTGGTAAGCAATCAAGTAACAGGCAAGCCTAGAAGTGTTTGCTCTAAGGAAACATTAATATTCCTCCTTTTCTACCTCTTGATTTCTATGGCTACGCCTCGTTCAGCAGCCTCCATGCCTACTTCTTCCATCTGAATGCTGCTTCTTCCTACCTTCACCTGTAACAAAAATAAAAATAGATCTAATGACCTTTGAAAGATATTGAAATCAGTTTCAGATGAACAGTGTGTACACAAAGGCAGAGTCCTGGGAATATTGCTGTCCTTGGGCTCAGCAGGAGGCTGGGTCTCACAAAGGTTCTGTGCAGGTGGCTTTTGTTTTGCTCTAGTAAAAGAAACTATTTAGTGCCTTTTACCTTCATTGGACTTACTGCTGGAGACAGCACGTTCCTTGGGCGGTATCTTTAGTATGTTAAGGGTACAAAGGAAAAGCCTGTTCATAACCAAAGATCGCTTGACACTTATCAAAGGTGTCAGGCGCAAAGACAGTAGTTCTGTCTGAATTCTGATTAGTTTAATTACAATCTGCCTTCTCAAGCTCCCCTTGCAGTTTCAATTGGATACATCCTTCTTCTTCACTTCTTGTCTTAAACCTGCTGCCGTGTGCCATTTAATAATTGCCAGGTTCTGCCTCAGAGGTGACTGTGCTTGAGTGATGAGAGGAGCACCGCAACCCCTCCACGGGTGCCTTCTTACAGCATTATCAGATGCGATGCCTCAACTCAAAGGTGGCAGGGAAGGCAAGGAGATGGTGTTAAAGAACTCAGCAAATTTTAAGAAATAATGGAAAAGTAGACCATGGCCCCATAAAACAAGAGTGCAGTGTTGCAACTCAGTTTACAAACAACCGAGAAACAGGTGCTCTGTTAGACACGTGTTGCCTTAAACAAGAGCTCTGACCAGGCACGTGATGCTGGATGAGAAATGCCCTAGAGAGTTATCTGAGTTATCTTGTTGGCTTCTAAGTTAACTGTAATAATTCAGAAAAGACCTGCATATGGAAAATTAATGAAAATCCTCTTTGGTAACTGGCAAAAGCACAAGTGTAATGACAGGATGCACCGAGACTCAGAGAAAACCCAAGGCCAAGCACAGTCCTGCACTGCGAAACAATATTCTACGTCAAGTCACCCGACCTGCACAAGATGCTACAGAAATAAAAGGGGTTCAGGGACAGGTGACAGCAAAGAGTTAGAGGCCTAGCGAAACTTCTGTGAGAAGGAAGATTGAAAAGACCGGGGCGTTTTGCTTTCAAGAGGGAACAAATTAGACTGGATATAGAAAATAATAGAGAGCACAGAGAAGAGAAATGCCCTGTAAAGCAAGGGAGCATCCCATACAACTGAAACGCTGCCCATTTGAGGCTGGCTAGGATTTGCTGGTTTTGTACTCTGCGTGGAAATCACTGCTACAGGACACTGCCAAGGCCAAACACTGTTCGTAAAAGGAGGGCCAGACAGTTTTGTGAATCGCAAGAATATCAAAGGTCACATTATACACGATGGGAAAACCCCTCCACACAACTTCTCCCCAACATGGGTGATACAAATCCTCATGCTTCTGACCACAAGCAGGAAACAATCCGTCTGGGGCACTGAAGAAACTTCTCCTATCAGCAATTTATTTCGCTTATTTCCCCAGTTAGGTGAATTTTCTATTTCCTTATACAATGCCAGTTAAGAAATGCAAGGTACTGATGTAAAAGTCTTCTAACACCCGGCGTCTCATAAATTCTTCTGCTTGGAAGGAGATTCGCATATGTTAAGCAAGAGTCTGTTTGAAAAGTACTCTCTCTGAAGGGCTTGTGCACGCTCAGACAAGAGAGGGAAGTGCCCGTCCTACCCATTTAACAAGCTCATGGAGGACCTGGAAAGAAATTTCCCTTTCATATGGCTTAAGTGCCAGCAGCTAAAAATTCCACCCTGTATCATTTGTCACCCCTGGTGACTTTGAGCGATCTCCAAGAAATGCTGGATCTGGCACCGACCCAACAGGGAATGCACTTGTTCTCGGTGAGCTGGTAGGGAACAGACAGCTCGTTGCGACAGATTTACAGTGTCAGTCCCCGAAAGGACCTGCTGCAGACACACCTCCACGATTTACAGCCCTGTCATCTCCTATGGCCCCGTCCGGATCTGCCCCACAGAGCCGAGTGGGCTGCTACACATCGTGCAACCGCTGCTTTTGGATATCTCGCTTTACTTCATTCCAGAAAAGCAAGCAAATAGGTCTAAAAACAACAAAACACTTCACGCTGCTATCTGTGCCTTTCCCTTCTGGACTTTTTTTTTGGCATCCTTTACAGAGATGCGTGAATGCGGGCTCCTTCTGCCGGCTCATCCTATTTCATGGACTGGGGAACTGAGCGCGAGCAACGCCCAGTGACTTCCTCAAGAAAGGGAAGCAGCTGCGTGCTCCCTGCATACAGCTTCGTTTCCAGTGAAATGGAACCACCAACTCGGGCCTTTCAGAGCACTGCCGAGAGGTTCTGCTTTTCTCTTCTATTAGGAGACATTAGTGTCATATCCCGGACCAGCAGCCCACTGGGCAGCAAATCAGACCTACACAGGACCTACAAATCAGCATTTCAGCCTGCGGGTTTTGGTTGCCTATGGCCAGCCACTAATTTGCTGAGATAAATCTCCTTTTCGAGCCTTGGTTTCTCCCACTGCAAAATGCGCGGACCAAGAGTGACTTGTCTCAAAGGGTAAATTAATTAAAACACCTTGAGATTCAGGAAAGGCAGGGGCTACTGAACTGAATAAACGCAAAGTAATTCCACGTGCTCTGGCATAGATCTGACAACAACTTATCTACGTATGCTTATAATACAGGCTAACGTTTTCATTTTCCCTGGGCATATTTTAAGCTCCATCCCATAAAAGCAATGTCTACACAAGGCACCACCAAGCAGAATGCACAATCATTAATTTCTGCAAAGCAGCCTTGGCGTCTGCAGGAACACTCCAGGTAACTCAATAAATTAGAATAATAAACACAAAGGAAGCCGGGGAACAAGCAAGGACAGGGCAGAAATCACAAACAGAGGCGGACGGCATAACGTATGGTGCCACGGCCCGATCTGAGAGGCTCGGGAGCAGCCGGGAGGCACGCACGAGGCGGGGGATATCCAGGTCTCGGTACCGCTCCTGTCGCTCCTCGAAACGTATACGAGCAGCTCTCATTTAAATATCACGGTGCGTGTGTGCCAGCAGGGCCTCTCCCTGCGGGGAGATCTTCATCTGGCAGCACGGTGCCGGCCCTGTGGCCACAGGCCCCCGGCGAAGGGACGCCTGCTGATGCTAACACCAGCCCCGGCAGCGGCACACGGCGCCCACGGCCGAAACGGAGCTGAAGCTGGGGACGTCGAGAGCCTGGCGTCTGCTGGGGAGGTGGAAAGGGCTGATGGAGAGGGGGCCAGCAGCTGTGCTGCTGCACGGGTTGCTCTGGGCTCCTCTGTGCAGCACGGATTCCTGCTGCAGCAAAGCAGCCCCGGATGGGTGCGGGAGCAGGAGCCTTTTAATCCTGGAGAAGCGTATTGCTTTTTGTAGGAATGTTTGCTCGCTCTTAACGTGACGGTACAGCAGCCCCCTGGATCCACCAGCCCTGACGCAGCTCTGGCCATGCCCCGCTGCAGCCCTGTGCCCCCAGTGCACCCGCAGCTCCAGACCCCTTTATTTCCCCAGCACATCAGGTTCGTGCATCCTAAGTGCTGCCTTCTGCAGCTTCTCCTGTTTCAGTCCCAAGCCTCTTCTGAACAGAAAGTACTGTTCACATAAAAACGACGAGGACAAGGCAGAAATAAATAATAAAAAAAAAAAAATTAGGTTGCAAGGGAAGATTCAGGAAACTCGTTCCGTTTTCCGCCTGGATCAAGACCCGACCCCCCGGGAAGCCTCCCGAGGTACTATCTGCTGCAAACGCACTGTGACATTTCAGAGACCTCCCGGCGAGTCCTGGGAGCAGAGGGATGGACTTGTAGGGGAAACTTTTCTCTGTGCTGCGCAAGGAATTGATGCTATTTATAACGATTCCTGCTGTCCCCAACTGGGCATGAAGACAATCAGCATCTGTGCAGGCCCTCGGGGAGGCCGCAGAGCTGGAGATGTATCCGCGCAGTGCCCGCTGCTCGAGCGTGAAAGAGGCCGGGTGGGGAGAGAGGAGCTGCAAAGGGCTCAGCCAGGGCCGGTGAGATGAGGGGCTGGGGGAAGGGGCTGGTAGCGGAGGGGACAGGTTTTGTACATGATTCTCTGCTACTTGAGATCATACAGATGGTTTTGCTTTAGCTGTGGTTTTGAAAAGCCCCCTGCCTGCTCTGCTGGAGGCCCTTTCCTTCCACTGCCAAACCTGGAGCTCCCAGGCAAAGGAGGAGAGCTCATGGGTCTTTGGAAACAGCGAGTTTCCCCCATTCTTCGAGCCACCTCTGGGCAGGTCTCCTGCTCCTCTCCCCTGCCCCGGCAGCAGCTCAGACAATTGTTTTCTTGCTCCATTAAGCCAGCAAATGAGGGCGGCTTAGCTCAGCGCCGTGAGCCGGTGCTCTGAGCCCGGGATCTGTCTCGGCACAAGAAGTAACACCAGTGTGAACACAGGAGCAAAGGAGGGATTTGTGAGTTTGGCACCACACTCTTCTACCCCCAGACACTGAGCCGAGCAGCTTCTTGAGACCGAATCAAGGAAGCAAATGTTGCCTGCAAATGTTTTGGGGCCTGGCCAGGTGACCGTGCTGCCTTCTTCGAGACCATCTACCCTACTCCAAGAGAAGATAAATCAATGCAAAGCAGCATCTGCCAAGATATTGACTTTGGCGCTGCTCGCGGACTGCCTGCACTTCAGAGATGGGTAATATTCAGCTTGATTATCTCTCACCCGCCAAGAGGAAGTTTCTCTCTATGCTTAAAAATCACTGGGATGAGCCAAGGAGGAATCGATCTGCAGGAGAGAAATGCTGACAAGAACACATGAGTCAGAGTCAGGGCGAGAGTGGACGATGGGTGAGCAATGGAGACAGCCTCTGGCAGCTTGCCTGGCCAGGTTAGCAGCAGCCCAGGTCACCACAGCTGGAGAAAGATTAAGACCAAATGCATCCATCCAGACTTTACAGCAGGCCCCAAAGATTTGCTCCGTGCTCCCTGCAGCCCCCAAACAGTTCTTCCTCTCTTAACTCGCTCCCCGCCCTCCCAAAACATCCTTTCTCTACCCTCCCCTGCATCCTCATTGCGCTGGAGTTTTCTGGTTGCTTCCCATGTCCCTGGAAGCCACCCAAATCACGGCTACGAGGCAAAGCAGCGGTGTCAAGGCTTGCTGCCTGCCCCTCTTCATGTCTTATATCACGTTACATCCCCAGGGGTGTGAGGCCCCAGCAGCACTCATACATCGCGCTGCATCCAGCCCTCAGGTAGACCCTGAGTCTCATGGGCTCGTATCCCAAGGCACAAGGTGACTACACACGAGGAAAAGGTGCCATCTCATTAGCAGAACATGCTGACAAAGCCTCACGAGGTGAATATTCAGCAGCATCATCAAACGTTCCCAGCAGGGAACAATAAGCCTTCAATTAATTTTTTTCCCATCACACCTGTGGGACAGTATCCTCTGTCCGTGGTCCTTTGGCCCTCCAAGGGCAGCAGATGAGGAGAAGATCTGCATCCCTCCAAAGGAAAACCGTTTTTAGGGGCAGCCTTTACACCGATTCCTACCTCTGTCCGCCAGTTTTAGTGTGATGCGCCTGGACTGGAGCGGCACAAACACAGACTCCTCGGAGCGCACCGTGCCCCTGGGATGGAAGGGAGAAGGGCAGCCACCGCAGAAGAAGTGGGTAAGGAGCTCCTGGCCAGGCTCCCTTGGCTGCTTGCTGATGCACTTCTCTCAGCCTTTGGCTGTTTTTCTGCCCAGGCTCCTGCCATCCTCTGAGCCCAAAGGCTGTGCTCAATCCGAGAAGCAGAGGTGGAAGAGACCCAAAGGACCTACACAGCCTGTTCCTCCATGTGAAGGATGGATCAGCTCGGCTTCGTCACTTGTGGCATCTGTCACTCCTCGTACATGTCTAGTCTGTCCTTACAACCCTCCAGTGATGGAGCTACACAGCCTCCCGAAGCAATTTGATTCAATGTTTTGCTATCTTTACTCTTGCTGAGTTCTTACTGACAGGCAGAGTGCCCGTCTCTCTTGCTGCAGTCTAAATCCATTCCTCCTCGTCTTCTCCTGCAGAGCAGATTATTCCTTTCCTTTGCATGTTACGTACCTACGTGTCGTTAATCATATCTCACACTTAGGACTCTCTTCTTCAGGCGTACCAGCCCCGTTTCCATCCATCTCTCCTCACTGACAATGCTGGCTAGCCTTCTGATCGTTCCCACTGCTCTCTTCTGGACCACATCCAAACGGTCCAGGTTCCTCTGGACACATCAAGTCCCCCAGACAGGCCCAGGGCTCTACACACAGTGATCATCTGTAAAATTTGCTGGATGTCCTTCTTCCCCGGGAGCTGCTTGTTGCTCCCACGTGGAGCTCGATGTGGAAAAAAAGAGGTTATTTCCACGGCTAGCTGTCCTGATGGTGTCCAAGGTCCTTGACCCACCTGGCCTGCGTTTAAGCACCGCGTCCCGGCACAGGCGAGAAGGAAGCTGCACGTGTTCCTCCATCTCCAGACACACTTCTCGAACGGATAGACCTGCAAGCCTCTGACTCACCGCCAGTGCTGGAGACCAGCCAGGAGAATGGGAAGGGAAGAAATGCCACTCTAAAGGCCAGCGAGTGCGCATGAAGTGCGTTATGCAAGAACCCCTGTGGACCTCCTTGTCCTGCTGGAAGTCCTACAGATGGCCCATCACTGAGCACAGCCGATGCAGTGGGGAGGATGTGTGGGTGGACAGATAACCTGGTATTTAGCTGAAAGAGCTAAAATGGGTTTAATGCAGTGCTCGGAAGACAGATTGCCTGCAGCACCTTCTGCTCCTGAATTTGGATGCCAACCTCAGGTTTCCCTTAGGTGTAAAAGCAGCCAGGAGACAACGTACTGTCGAAAGGCTTTGCAGACCCAGTCTCACAGAAAGGAGGTACCACAGGAGGATAAAAAAGGGTTACCGGCACTCTGCTGGTTACAGCACCAGCAGCTGGCTTTAGTTTTTCTTAGCTTCTCATGGTTCTCTGCCAAACATGTGGGGCTGTCTCCAGAGTTCCTGGAAAGCCTCTCCTGCCATGGACAAACCTGGCTTCGTTTCCAGCTTGGGCTGCCACTGGAAGCAGGAGAAGCAGGTCACTGCCACGCACCAGGCATCCAACCACACTCCTGCCAGGAGCACAGGCACAGCAGCCCTCACGGTGCTCCCCCAGCCTTCTCCATTTCCCCCCCAGGTCCCCATTCTTGCACCCTGGTTCAGGAAGGAGCGAACTTCAGAGGGGAATCACAGCTGAGCAGAGAGGAAGAAAGAGAAGGAAGAGAGGGCACGGGCCGGAGTCACGAGTAAGGGCACGTCTTAGGGAGAGGCAAAGGGCGAGGAGAAGGATTGAGACGGAGAAAGCAAAGGAGAGAGAGAAGGCAAGGAAGAAATGTGACAGACAGCTTCATCAGGCCAGGTGGCAGGCTGGATCGGGGAGCGTGCCAAGCAGAGGGAGCTGGGTGCCACTGCAAGAGGGGAGACGGGGAGAGAGATATTCCCCCCCTGCCTCCTCAGTGAACTCATTCGTCCACTCCCTTGACAAACCTCTGTGTACACGCTCTCCTCTTTCCCTTGCCCTGCAGGCAAAAGGCAGTCGGGGATGGCAGCGGAGGGACGGCAGATGAGGTACGGCACGTGCCTTGGGCACGCTCCACGTGTCGGCACGCAGTAGGTGTAACAGCAAGAGGCCCTAAAGCGTGGGTCCAGTTGGTGAAGGAGGCAATTTTTTCTGTCCCTCCTTATGACAGGACCTCCCGTTCCTGCTGCCCATGAGAGTGTAACCACACAGTGAGGAGTACTGTCCTGAACCCTTTACTATCTGCATTTTTATTTATTTTTTAAATAAACACAAGACCAATACTAAGAGGAGCCTGCCCCTACGCACTACGAGTCGATCCATTTCAAAACCAGCCCGCAGTGGGAAAGCTGAGGGAGAAAGCCTTTAGAGGGGGGGCTGCGCTTTCCTATCACAAAGTCCCTGTTTCACGGGATCCAAGGTCAGCTGTTCTCGAGCTCCTGCCTCGCACTCCCCTAAGGGCCTGCCGGAGCTGGTGTACGGCAGATGCGTGGCAGCAAACGCGAGGCTGTGGTGTCATTTTTCTCTGGCGTTGTCGGAGGGCTCCGGGAAGCCGCTCGATGGGTGCTCCAACGCAGATTGCCTCTCTGTGGTGCTGCCAGCTGCCCCAGCAGTCAGTGGCGCAGGGGAGCCGCGTGGTGACAGCACTGACTGATGGGGGGAAGTCAACCAGAGCATCCAGAATGGGATGCTTAAAAAGAAGAGGAGCAACCCGCTGCGGCTGGGGTTGAGCGCTGGGCTTGTGGGGCCCCTGCAGGCTGCGCTGCTCAGGCAGCATGCAGGTGGTGGTGAGAGATGTCCCCAGGGCAGGGGAGATGCGAGGAAGGGTGCTCACCCTCCTCCCTGGGGGTGCAGGTGCTGGGCAGGCAGAGGGGCTGTGGGGCGCTGAGGTCCTTGCCCCATAGCAGGAGCTGAGCCCGGCTGGCTGCGGGCAGCCAGGAGCAGCCCACGAGGCAGCCGGTGGAGCGGGAGGACCGAGCCCATCTGAGAAGCAGCCCGTATGAGGAGAGGTGGCTCGCACACCACGAGGCCTCCGTGAACGGCTGCCGCAGCTGGCGCAGGCTCCCTGCTCTGTAGCTGCAGGGAGGGAGACTATGGATCATATATTGTGTTTGGCAGGGAGGGGACAATAATTTCCAGGGAGCCATCACTCCCTGAGTCCCTCTTGGCTGCAGGCTCAGAGAACAGCCCAGATCAGAGGGGAGGTTCCTCCAGTCCCCGTGCTACCTGCAGCCACCCAGCAGGGTTGCTACCTTGCAGTGGCAATGTTTCCCCCCTCTCGAGCACTTTCTGATGCCAGCGTGCTTGTTTGTCTTTGGTCCCCTCTGTCACACGCTCTCTGCTCCCTGGGAAGATGAAGACGGGGCCAGAACACAGAAATTCCTACTGACTCCTGGGGGGAATCTGCGCTGGGGGCGGGGAGGGGACTCATCCTGGCTTTGTCCCTGTGGCTCCTCTACTCCAAAGGAAAAGAAAGAGATAATGATGTTAGAACATTTTAACCTTTCTTTTTCTGAGCTTGATAGGCTTGGCCCGAGGCACCTTTTCTAGCAAAAACAGGCTGCTGCAAGATTGATTGGTTGGGTGCAGAGTTTAAAGGTAATTTTCTCTTGTCACATGCACATAAATTATTGTGGCTCAAGCTGCGATCAGCTCCACGTCTCACTTGTTCGACTGCTTTTATGCCCAGGCTCTGATGAGCAGTTGTAAGAGCCATGTCCAGTGCTCCCCAAGCACCATCCTCTATAAAAATATATATCAAGAGCATCACAGGCACGCTCACCAAGTTAGCGTCAGGGGGAGAGCGGGGCACATGCCTGCAGATCTGCACAGCCACAGGCTTCCAGCCGCAGAAGTTGCAGCTAGAGCCTCGTTTGCTCATCTGTGAACGCGTTTAAAACGCTCTGTCCACAAACACCAGGACAACGAAAACTCATCCGCTCAGATTATTCTCAAGGGACAGAGGAGGAAAAAAAAAAAGAAGAAGATGCACATGCATACACAAAGGAAGCACAGCTGCAGCCAAAGTGAATTCATTTGCAACATTCATGAAAATATTCACAGAACACTTCAGTGCTATTTGCCCAAATTTTGCTGTTTGGAGTAAACACTTGAGTCGGTGCAGGCTGTATGTTCCAGGCGCAACGCACCAGGGACTGGGGGTGGCTTTGGCTCCAAGTTACGGATTCACACTACGTCCCCCACGCACACGTGGCCGCGTACTTTAAGGCAGAGATCTGGCAGTCTGTCGCTGCAGTTTCTGACTCCCAGCCCTGCCACAAGCGAAAGGACTGAGCAAGTACCCGCAGCCATTACATTCCACACCCAGCACAGCCTCACGCAACAAAGGCGCTGGCGGTTCTGCCGAACATGAACACAAAACCAGTGGCAAACAATGAAAGTTCTGCCCGTGCCTCTGGCTGAGGGGAGCAGCCCCCTCTCCTCCCCTCTGCTCTCTCCTCCCTCTCCGTAACTCATCCCCTCCGCTGGTTTCTTCCCTCGAGCGTCCTGAGCAGCTCGCACAAGGGAAAACGCTACAGCACACAAGGGAGACTCAGCTGAAGCCCTGAAGACAAGAGCTGCGTGCGTTGTCTCTTCCTCCTCCATAAATACAGCTGAGACTACGACTGGATAATTGGCTAAGTGCCTGTCAGCTTAATAACAGAGAGAAAGACACAGAGGGAGAGGGAGAGATTTGTATTTACTATTCAAAGTCATGGATGCTGCCTGCCAGTGGATTTCAGCATGGGTTTTGTTTGCACAGCGAGGCACGAGAACTGAAGGGACGTGCAGCTCTGAGTCACGGTCTCCCTCGCCCGCTCTCGCACTGAGGATGGGCAAACAGCCCGGGATGGAGGGAGCTGCCCACCTGCGACTCCTGCTTGGAGCAGTGCTGGCTTCACCTGCTGTGAGCCGTGCTAAGGGCCGTGGTGCCACGGTACGGGTGGCAGTGGCGGGTCTCTCGTCGCGTTCAGCTGCCGGCTCAGTTGGTGCTCTGGCATCCAAAAACGCACCCAGGGAGTGCAGGGGTGTAAAGAAAGCACTCAGGCACGTTGCGAGGGTGGGAGATGGGGAGGGACCCCCCCTTGCTTTTGAAGCTTTCAGGGCTTCCCTCTGCCACACCATTGCGGACTGCAGTGGTGGAAGCGGCTCGGGTTGCTACTGGGAAGGGACAAGACAGGCCCCGCATACCAGGAGGTTAACCACGGAGCAGCAGAAGAGGACGATGCAATATTCTGCTTGCTTGCTGCTTTTTTTACCTTAGCAGTTGTAGCAACTAAGACACAGCAACGTGCAAGGTTAGAGAGGCCCAAGAGTCAGAAAGAGACACGCTTATCTCCAAGCGAGCCCTGTTAACCTGTCCACCAGGCAGCGCTGCCTCTTGCCCATACAACGCTTGCTGTTGCATGAAGCACACGCCTGCTCATGCAGTCACACACACGAAAACACCTTCTGCTTTCAAACAGGAACAAACGCAGGGAGCACGCATCAGCTCACAGACCTCCCAGACCCCACGCAGATGCGTTATGGCAAGGCCTGTGTTGAACTCCAGCCCAGACTGGGTGGGCTCTGCTGCGCTGCGCTAGCTCCGGCTGGAAAAGCCCATCCCCGGGGGGATCCATCAGGCTGCTATTTCCCCCCTCCCTGCACGGGGCCCGGCACATTGGGGGCACTTTGGGGTCACGGCGGGCCTCTCCCACACAACCGAGCTGCCCCGAAGAGCAGAACGTGCACAGCTACACACGGGCGGAGGAGAGTGGCTGCTCGGATTATTTTGAAATAGCTGCTTTCTAGGCAGAGGTGAAACTCATCGTTATTAGTTCCCATTACTTACCATAAAACCAGACGTGTTAGATGTGCCTGAAGCCTGAAGCGAATGCTTTGGTGTCAGATTCAGCTGAAAATCACATTCGTTTCTTCTTGAGCCAGGGAAGAGTAAAAGAAAACTCAGTAAATTCCCGACTTCACCTTTGTGCCCTCCGCTGCACTGACTCCAGGAGAGCAGGAGTTCACGCCAGCCAGAGTGAATTTTGATGGACAACAAAACTAGGCAGCTGCAGTGAAAGTGGCTAAATTCAGCCCTGCAGTAAGCCTGCTGAAGCCCTGCAGCTGCATCAGCGGTGAGCTGTGGCCCTGCAGCTCCGTCAGAATTAGAGGTCTACGGGTCTGGATGTAAAGGGCAGGTACGCGTAATATATATTTGGAAAACTTATAGTAATGAGACTGCAGATTCCGGTAACTGCGAGCTATTTTAAGACTAGGTCCTTCCTCATGACCTGCTGGGGAGGGGGGTGGAGTGGAAGAGGTACCGAGTCTGAGGCACTCCAGGTAACACGTACCACTATATAAATTTTAATGCCAACTAAGTAGGAAAACATATGGTACTTAGCTGCAAACTGAAGTGTGTGTGCAGGCTCAGGGGAGGAGGTTAAAGCCATGCAGTCTGATCCCGTCTCTCCTCCATCTTTCTGAATGCAAATTATACATGCGGTGTTATTAAACACACGTAATTTCCCCCAAAGAAGAACCCTTCCTCTTCTGATTTCCACCCAACCTCTGCTTGTGACAGGTTCGCAGCAAACACAGCATTATGGAGGCCTCGCTGACAACTGGGCGCAACACATCGAAGTACGGCGTGCATATACCTGCAGGTATGGGCAGGACGGACGCTCATCTCCAGCCTCTGACCATATAGATATTGAAATTTCCCTTACTGTATGCACACACACACACACTCACATCTATGTACGCATGTGTGCCGCCATATAATGGCACCATCTGCTGCCAGACCTGGAAGTTTTGCAACATCGTCTGCTGCTGCACTTACACATTCCTTTTCGTGGTTTTGTGTGTGCGTGGCTTGTTGTTTTTCATGCAGGAGAGGATCAGCAGAGCACGGACCCTCTTGCACAGATCCTAACATACCTTCTCGACGCGTATTATTTGGTCACGAAGGCCTCGTGCACACCAGAGACCAGGAAAAGAGACCTGGGTCTCGCAGCCAACACCGGCGCAGATCGGGACGTACCAGGGAAACCTCACTCGGCGTTTGCTGGACCGTGGCGTGCCCGAGCCATGCAGCAACCTGGGCTAATGGAGAGGTCGTGGGCCAGCCCCATCACCCCGGGGTGCCTCCACCTCACCCCCAGCCCCTGCCCGTCCCAGCTAATAGCCCGCACATGCCGCGGACCCGGGGCTCGCTCTTGCTCGTCTGGCACTTAATACAAAGGGTGCCGCAACTTAGCGGCGGCCTTAAGTGCCACAACAATACTACTGATAATCAGGGTTACAATTTTACTGCCAAGACTCTGTTATTATGTAGCATTATACCTTTGAGCAAGCCTATTCTCATTCCTAGCAAAGAGCTCAGCTCAGTGCTCCCTGTTATAAATCATATGCTAATTATAAGTGTAATCTGAACAGCTTTTCCTTCTCCCTTAAAATTAATGTATAGGGCATAAACTTTGTTGTGATGCGGCGGTGCTGCTCCGCCTGAGGTCCCTTTGTCCTCTAGCACAGCTCCACACGTAGAAAACCATCAAGATACTGGGTGGCCATGAACTAGGTGGCCATGAATTGCTCATGTTGCAGGATCCCACACAGTGCTATCGTTCCTGTTGGTCATTTGAGGCTAGCCCAACCTTTGACGCGTAACTTTAAGACACTAAGTACCCATCGAGATCAAAGTTCCCATACATGCTATCAGCCCGAATCCTATTATTTAAAAATATCTGGTAAGGATGGATATTGTGCACTCAGTTAACTGCTAGTTTTCATCGGTGCATCAGAAACAGATTAATTAAACTATTAATGAGAAGTTGACGCTTGGAAGAACTCAAAACCCATGAGCCAGATTCAGGGCTTGGCGAGGTCCCAGCTCTCCAAGGGTCTGAGCACCACCTGAGAAGCACTGGGCAGCTTAGGCCCTGGATGAGTCACTTGTACCTGTTTATTAGCCGTCCCTGGGAACCTGCCCCAAAGACAAACGAGGTATTTCTGGCAGTGCCCTTGGGCTTTGGTAGATTTGCCCTGGTATAGCCGAGCGGATGGGAATGGCAATGTGACCCATTTTGTTTGCAGCTAGTGACGAGCTCCATCCATTTCAGAAGTCACAAAAAGCCAAACCTGCCCTTGTGCCTGGACTGCCAAAAGCCCTGGACAAGTTACAAGTCCTGCTGGAGCCCTCGGACAAGTACTTTGGGGACGAGTGCGCTGAGCTGGCTCCCGATGGAGCTGATCTTTCCCCCCGACATGCTGTACAGATAGCTGATCCCGCACACAGCATGGACTACAGAGGCCAAATCGCTTCCAGCCCTGCCTGAAGGCCAAGCAGGACGCACTGGCCCAGCCCCCTGCGTCCCCAGTTTGCAGCAGCCCTGCACTACCACACATGTCCCCGGCTTAGCCAAGGTCCTCCTGTTTCTCATCCCCTCCCTGGGCTGACAGCACACAACAAAAACAGGGTCCCTGCCTTTGCTTACCCACTACATGCGGACAAAATGAGGTAGGAGAGGGTGCTAGGGGGTTGGCTAAAAGAAAGAACAGCTGGGGTCAGACTTCGTTTTTCATGTTTTAATTAGTTTTGGGGGATATTTTGTGTGTTTATTGCTTGGAGATATTTTTCTTTCATGTCAAGCTGGGAAGTTGCATTCAAAACCTGATAACCTTGTGCCTGTAATCTTGCAAGCAAAACATTGGCAGGAACGACACGTTTCCTTCTCAGTACTCAAAATAAGGTTCAGTGTCCTCCTTCACCTGCTGAAGACAGAGTTAAAAACGAAACTTTAAATCTGACGGGGTCTCTGAGGCACAGCACCATCTTTGAAACATCCTGTTCCATCTTCATGGCTGTAGTCGGACAAACAACATTATCTCAGTTCAGCCCTCATCACCTCTTCCAGCTTCCAGACCCCTCCTCCTCCCTTTCCAGCCTTGCTCTGAGGAGATGACCACTACCCTTTTCCCTGTGGACAGCCTACCACAAGGTACTTTTATTCTCCCTTTCTGCAATTCCCTTCCTGACTTCCCCATGCCAAATACTCACTAAAAGTCATCAACCTTCAGCAAGGCCAACAGATGAATCAAATCTGCTGCCAGGTCGTTTAGGACACGAGCCAGTATAGCGTTCAGAACATATATTTTTTTTTCCAAAGTCCATAGCAAGGGAGTATTTAAATGCCATAGCTTTAAAAAGTCATATCCACGCTTCCCAGAATAATTATATTCCAACAAGCTGTAAATGAAGCTCCAGAGGAGTGGCTTCCTCTAGGAACATTAGGGCTTATAATAAGCAAATATTTTTTTCTCCCCTTCATGGATCAGTCCCATCCACCCATTCTTCCACCTACACGTGTGACAGCGTATATAAATGTGTAGGGCCCCAAAGGAGAGGATTCATTGAGAATCCCGTCTCCTGCGCCGCACTGCATGTTCCGCACCACAATGTACATGAACAAAATGTTTTCAGCAATATTATCATTATGTATATTGCTTTCAATTCTCTCCAACTGCCTTCCGTCTTTATTCCCTCCTACATTTGCACTTCCTTACAGGCTCCAGGATGGAGCTACTGCGCGCTGGTGAACTGCTGCTGCATGCTCCCTCTTCTCTCGGAAGCAGAAGCATAACAAAGCCAGGCGATACGATCTCTGTATCCCTCACCTATCTCTCCGTGGAGGTAAAGATCTGCTCAGCACACAGTCAATACAGATCATCTCATGTTGTTTTTTTCTTTTTTTTTCCCCTGCTAGGTCTTCCCCTCGTGTTGCCACTGGTGGATCTGCAGGCATGGCGAGTGAGGTGCCGGGAGTTTTTCAAACACGAGGCTGTCAAAGTGAGTTATGTTTCGGAGGGACGGGGAAGACGGTGAGGGGGGAGCTAGCAAACAGAGCCTGGCTTTAAAACTGTGGGACTGAAATGCCATCCTGCAGGACCTCAGGTGGCCTGGACAGAGGGAAACCTCTCCACCTTCCAGCCCCATGGGGCAGTCCTATCTCTTCTGAAGCAGGGGAAGAAAGTTCCCAGAAAGCTGAGGCTGGTCCCAGGGAAAGGGAGGGAGCCAACCTCCTTTCCTAGGAAACACGGAAAGCGTACACCCCGCCAGATCTGCTTAACGAGCTCAGAGAGGCAGCTGAGGGAGGAGAAGCCTGTGCACTGCCCACAGCCACTTCTGATGGCAGCGCAGCCTGCCAGGAACACCGTATTGCTCGGGGCAAGCAGTTACAGGGCTGGGAGGTGCGGCGCTCCTGCGAGCTGTGTCACTTGGCACACATCTGGCTGACACAGCTGGATCACCTCGTTCAGATGTTTTATTTTACTGCCTGACATACCGTTGGCAAGCCGGGCTCCCCACACACACATCGGCGCGCTGAGACCACTCTCAGGCGCAGCCCCGCTCGGCTTGCTGACAAAACGCTTTACAGGCAGCACATGCAGGCAGCGTCTCCACCATCCACTCAGCCCCGCTCTGCTGCAAATGCAGCTTCAGCACACGGTGTTTAGATAAACTCAAAAGCTCCAAGGTTAAGTGGGAAATAGAAATCCAGTGACCCCTGGCTGGGCAAGTGAGCTTACTGACTTGTCTGCTGCTGTATGTACCAAGCACATGCCAGCAAACAGCTGCCTGACCAAAGCGAGGGACTGGCGGAAGGGATTTGCCTGGAAAAAATGGGGTAAGTCGGCTGAGAGTCCCGCCAGGAAAGGGTTAATGGGATATATGAATTGCTGCTGGGTGGAAGGGAGAGGAGCCCGGAGCCAGAGGCAACACCCCTTGTTAGGTGTTTACCGTGTGGCATCTAAACCCCTTCCACCGCATATGCAAGGCAGATGAATTACTCTGTAAATCCTATTACTCCGTCGGGATAAACCTTACAGGCGAGTTAACAAGTCTGGAGAGCTGGGGAATGGGAGCTGTGGACGGATATTCCGGGATCAAAACAACCCGGCACACACGGGGGCTGAGGGATGCGATACGCACACACAAACCTCTTCTGGCATCCTTCGTCCCTGATCCCATCTCGCTGGCTCACACGCCCCGCTGTCATTAAGCAGAAGGGATGCAGGACACAGGGGATCGTGTAGCAGGCCTTTTGGTGGCATCTAGCAGGATTTATTTCAGAGGGAGAGAAAGAAAACTTTGCGGCTGCTGTTAGCTTTGCTAGGGAATTGCTCCCTTGACGCTTCAGGGTTTGTGCACTATCAGCTCCTCGTACGGATTCCAGACTTATTTTACATTGCGTCCAGTAGTTTTATAGCCCTAATATACGGCGTGTGCACGCTCGCACGCACAGCGTTTTCCTTCAGCTCTGAAGTTACTGAAGGTAAGTTGAGCACGGCAGAACACCAACGACAAACCCGCAGGAAAAAGATGACTGGTTTGCAGCTAGCTGGGACGCCCTTCACCAAAAGCCCAAGAACTCAGAACTGCCTCCGGAAAGAAAACCTGTGCGATGGACAGGGATACACGGCACCCCATGCTGCCTGTGAACGAGGCTCCGTCTGCAAAGACACCCTCCTCACAACTGCCCAGACACACAGACACAGCATATACCCAGCTACTGAGCCCTGCGGAGAAACAACGAGCTACAAGCCGCGCAGACCTCCGAGCTCTTCCACTGTTTTTTTTTTTTTTTCCTCCAACCTTTCAAAAGCTGTATCCATTTCCCCTCCCTTCCGGGCACGAAAATAAATAAATAAAATTAAAAGCCAGAGCTTCCCAAAAGAACTTGCCCGAGAGTTCCCGCAGCACCGGGGACAAAGTTTTTTGCGGAGGTACAAAGAGAAGTGTGGGGAGATCAATGGAACATCTGGCAAGCACAGCTGGATCCCTTCTCGATTCCTCTACGGATACTGCAGGGCTGGTGGAAAACCTACGTTGGCGAGAGCTGGCTACGCAGACAGCTCTCTCCCCCCACCGAAATTCTTCTGATCCAGAGCACTACGCGGAGGAGAGCGGTTGCGGACGGATTTCAAAAGCTTTGCAATTTTTGCTCTTAAAGCAGAAACGCACGCGGAGGAGCCCGTTTGTAAGCAGCTGCTGCTGCTGCAGTTGGAGCCGTACAATAACACACGCTTTCCCGGAGACACACGCGCAGAGCATCGCATCTGTGGGTCGCACATACACAGAAACAGACACACGTATGGAGAAGGAAAAGTTGGCAAAATGCCCTACCTGAGGATGGCCGTATCCCCCTGCCTCACGGTGATGTTATCGGTACCTCGGGTAAAATCCACGCTGCGGACTGGCAGCCCTGTAGGGAGAAGGCAAAGCAATCTCAGTAGGACCAGTGGTAATTGTTTCCGATCAGGCTGAGCCCTTGCTACCATGGCTGGTCTCGTTGAGTTTCGCTGTCTGTACTTGTCTCTCTGTCTCTCTCTCTCTGCGTGAGTATGTGGATAGATGGATGGAGAAAGAAAAACAATAGTAATAATGTACAACTCTCGCTCTGATGGACAGCCCCAGAAAGGGGAGGTGATTTCACAGTCCTTCTTAGCTGCCACTTTCTCTTGCTCTTTTCAGTCTTTTGCTGGCTTCTTTCCCCCTCTTTTCCTTTTTTTTTTTTTTTTTTTTTTTTTTAAGGCTTTCCAAAAAGTCTCAGCGCAACCTTCAATTTAAACAAACAAACAAACAAACAGACAGAGAGGAGCGTGCGCGCGTCGGCAAGGTAGATCAAAACGACGCAAAAGTCAGGTAGCAAAATAATTTAAAAATAGCAGTAATTAAATCAACCCGTCCGGAGTGATGGAGAGAGGCGGAAAAAAAAAATAAAAAATAAAAATAAAAAAAAAAAAGGAAAAGGAACAGCCCGGTTCCTGTGCTGCTGGCTGCGTGTGTGGATGGTCCTGCTCCAGTGCGTGGCTGTGCAGCCTCCCAGCTCCCTTCCTAACCCACTTTCCCAGGCGGAGCGAGGGAGGGAGGAGGGAGAAGAGGAGGAGGAGGAGGAGGAGGGAGGGAGCCGTACTCGTGAGACGACGGCGGCTTGGCTCCACAGCAGGAGCGAGAGCGGGAGGGGAGCGCGGAGCAGCCGCTGGCTGCCCCCGTGCCCCCCAGCCCCGCCGACCCCATTGCCCCAGGACGGTTCTCCCGCAGTGGGAGCCGAACGAGGACCAGCGTGTGTGTGCACGAGGGGAAAGGGCTGGGGGCCATCGAGGCTGGGGAGAGGGGAGGCGATGGCGAGGGAGGGGGGCACTGCAGCGGGGAGAGGGGACACGGAGGGGAGAGGGAGAGGAGGAGGGAGGAAGGATGGGGGGAGAGGAAGGAGGGACCGGGGGACGGGAGGAAGAAGCAAGCCGCAGAGCAGAGCGAAGGCAGGGGTGGCTGGGGGAGGCAGATGGAGGGAGGCCCAGGGAGAGGGGTAGGAAGGATGAAGATAGAGCGAATATTGACGAGGGAAAACGCAGAGAAAAGGGAAGGGGGAGAGGGGGTGCAAAGTAGCTGTGGCCAAAAGTGCAAACAACTTGGCTTTGCGGCCCGAAGCCGCAAGCTCGCTGATTTAAAGAGGAGCTTTATCGGCAACTGCCCTCGCAGCCTCAAACCGTGCTTTTTTCCCCCTCTCAGACTTTCTCTCCCCAGATAAACAGTTGCACATCGCCCCCTCCTCCTCCCTCCCCCCCTCCCCGCCGTGCTGCCCTCCCCCCCAGCTCCTTTCCCAGCCTCGGAGGGACGGCCGGCAGACAATGCTGGTATTGAGCTGCCCGCGGTGTGAATGCTCAGCCTGTCCTCCCCGAGTGCCAGCACCCACAGCTGAGCCCGGAGCCCTGCGGCAGCGCTGCCCGCCGGGAAGGCTCCCGGAGCCCACATACCACCACCGGCATCGCGGCGAGGGAAGGGAGATTAAATTAATGGAGAGGAATGAGCCGTGTGTTTCACTGCTGAGGATGCCTGCCTGCCATCCTCCCCCAGCCCTGCCTGCCGGAGGGATGAAGGGATGCTCCCCGGGATGCTCGGCTGGCGTAACCCTTCTGTGGCCGAAGCTCAGCGGGGCTGGGAGGGGGCAGGGGGGACAGGGGAGCGAAGAGGGGTGTCCGGAGAGTGTGTCCAGAGACGGGGGTGCAAGAAAAGCTGGGGGAACTCTGCTACGAGGTGCTGCCCGGCGTGGTCACAGCACTGCTGCACGCGTGTGCGGGAGGGGAAATCGCAGGTCCTGCGTGCTGCCTGCTTCACTTCTGGCCCCGGAGGCTCCTGGGGACACGGTGGACCCAAAGTTAGGAGATGTAAGCAATGGCTCCATGACCTGCAAATGGCCACTGGGGACCAGGTGCACCTAGCCCTGTGCCCTGTCACTGAGCGCAGCCTAGAGCACAAGGCGAGCTGCAGTGACACTGCCCACGAGCACTTCTCTAATTTCCAGTGATTTGTGGCCATGGCATGTCCCAAGCCAGTGGCAGTGTCTTTGTAGTTAATGGCCCTCGATTGATTTTCTTCTTCCAGGAATGCGTCCAGTCCTTTCTGAACCCCTAGGAACTGACCCCTGCAGTCTTGGTATGGAAAGGCCGTGCTGTCTATGAGTACTTAAACAATCGCCTCATGTGTTAAAAGCCCACAAATTAAGGACTAAGGTCATGACACCACCGCTCCAGTGTCATGCAAGCAGTGGCGGAAGAGATGACTGCTTTGTATTCAAGCCAAGGGAGTAAGCAGATTCAGATATTTCCCCTACAGGAGACTTGGTGTGCATGGCACCAGAGAAGGGGAGCAAGGGGTAGGAGCTGGGTGTTACTCCACGCACCGGGCATTCCCAGACTACTGCAGAGAGAGATCTGGTTGATGAGGGTGTCACTCTGAAGACGACCATGCTGCTCCAATGAGATGGGCAGCACTACAGAGATGCCATGGCACTGGTGGCATCCCACATGCCAGCAGTGCAATGGGCACCACCAGGAGGACACCTCTGCGCTCTTGCTGCGGAGCTCGAGTACAGCCATGAGACCCAGTCCCACATGAAGTTACCAACGATGGAAATGCACCCCTCTTGCAAGCCAAGAGGTAGACATGCATCCATTTTACAAGGGTCTTCCACATATGTTTCATCTACATCTAATAAAATCTATTGTATGTTAATTAAATGCCAGTGGAGTAAGGAAAACATATTTGTCGAAGATTAACTATTATGTAATGCAAGAAGCATCTGCCACCCAACTGCTAGAGCTCACTAAATATTTCCTTATCTCAGAGTATTTACTTAAGAGGCAATAACTATCCAGTTAAATCTAAATTTAATGCTTAGTTAAATATACTTCATGGAAAGTGGCACCAAAATGTTTTATACGGAGAGTGACAGAGGGAGTTTTGGGGAGAGAGAAGGCAGGAATCCTGCTCCCAAGCCCCTTTTAACATCCTGACTCGAGGTGGGACTACAAAATGGGGTGCATGACAGTGCCCTGGAGGCCCCTCTCCACTGAGACAGAAGGCCAAGCGAAGTCTTTATTTTCTTAGACATTTATACAATCCTCATTAGAACCACCTTAGCATACCTATTTAATAATAATAATCATAATAATCAGAGAGATGAGGATGAAATTCCCTTGAGTGTCTTGTAAACCTTAGGGGAAAAAAAAAAAACAACACCAAAATTGATAGGCCGTATTTGCCTTTAGAAACATACAGAAGTAAAAGTAAGGGGTTGCCTGGGTGTGGAAGTCCAAACGAGCAGGAATCACACAAATCCTAGGAGAGATCCTCACAAGTAAAATAAATAACGTTGTGGGTTTTTACTATTTTTTCGTGTGTGTGCTCCCAGAAGAAATAACTCTCTGGACCCATCTCCCCCTGCTGGAAGCAGATAATGAAAACAGCAGGTCTGCCTTCTAACTTTCCTACCTTCTAAAAACCCTGAGGGAAAATTCAAGTAAACAATCAGACCAAGCACAACACAAACGTGCCCTGCCACCTTTTAGCGCCATTTACCAGTACTCTGTAGGCACAGGACTAGCAGGCCAAATTTTGCCAATATGCAGTAGAGGAGTGGATGGGACAGAGCCCAGTCCTGCAGGTACCACATCGCCCAGCTCCAGTGCAAAACACACCCTTTGATGAGGGCAGGTTGTACGGCACCACCAAAGGCATGGCAGGAACGCCTGGATGGCAGGTCTAGGGAGCTGTCTGTGTTTTTGCACTGTGGGTGTAGGATAGCTCTGCATGCAAGCTGAAAGGAAAACAGCAGCACAAGCAGACACAGCCTGGCTAACCTCATTTTCTCTGGCTTTCAGGGAAACATGTTAAAAAACATCACAGCCAGGGCCTCTTGGCTGGCCAAGGGAGAGACCCTCCGTGCCAGCACAGGTAGGCAGCCTCCATGGAAATATGTAACACTGAGATGTTACCCAGGTCACCTCTGCCTACATGTGTGGCAGCTCTGTTTTTGAAACACCCAGAATCTGACCTTGTGAAAGCCTCAAGTGCCACCGGCTTTTGATGGAAAGCCAGCAGAAGCTAAAAGCAGAGACTCCAGCCCCAAACAGGGATGGGATATTTTGTGTTTGAATTGTTTAAAGGCAAAAACTGATCCACAAAAAACTTAGAATCATAGAATCATTAAGGTTGGTATATACCTTCAAGATCATCCGGTCCAACCATCACCCTACTCCCAATGTCACCCACTAAACTTCAGGCAATGCCAGCTGCAGCAGCCATTTGTATGATGGGGATGGCTGCCCTCTAGGAGAGCTCATCAGCACTCTCCACAAACAGCCACAAAATGGCAACTGTTCTCACTTGACTTTCAGTGACTACCAAAAACACTGAAACTGGTGACTTGTTCCCAAATCTCGGTAGAATTGAGGAAAAGGTATTTCTGAAAAAAAAAAATATATATATATATATATATATGTAAAAGAGAACTGCTCACACACAAGCCTCCAGACTCTTTCATGTCCCACACGACTGCTGTAAGGGGAGCGTATAACTGCTCCACCAGCAGAGTCCAGGCACCTAGGGACTTTATCCAGGGTATCTACAATGATGAGCGACAACATATGATATTTTGTGAGCTATAAAATGTTTAGTCAAGATACACTGCTGTACTCAGCAGCAGAGCCTGCCCAAAGCTTCTCAGGCATGCAGAGAAAATACAGCTTTGTTGTGCTGGCAGAGTTATGTAGAGGAACACGGAAGAGACAAAGGGGTTTCAGTATATGGGGAGGAAGATTAAGGGACTGTGGCAAGGCAGTGATGATGTCTCCTTCCTTTCATCCTTCCTGTACCGGCAGATCCTCCCTGCACACATTTCTGCCCTGATGACCAAGGGCTGCGTCCATTTTATTAAGCATCTGTTTCACTCTCCTTGGCTTCCTGGGATACAGGGAGCAAAAGGAGGAGAAGCAGGTCCAGAAGAGAGGTGGAAAAGCACATTTTCAGTATGTGCTTTATTTAAAAAAAAAAAAAAACAAACAAACAAAAAAAAAACTTTTTATGACTACTTTGCAATTCTATAAATTAACGCGTCTCTTGAATCTGAAAATCAGATCTTTTGAATCTCAGCTTAGTCCTGAGACACATAACAGGGCATGTACTGTAACTAGACCAAGCTTCCTCTGAACTAAAGACCTCATCAGGAAGAAGGATTTAGTGCATCAAGAGCACTCACAGATAGGTCATAACGGGGGGTGAAAACATGCAGGCACAATACCTCTCTGTAACTGTGGTCACTGAGCTGTAACAGAACCCCCTCCTGTACAAGAACAATAGCTGATTTTCAACCATTTGTAATCTTGTTACTATGCAATCCATCTGGCTTCACAATCGATCACCTCGGTGTGGACAATTTAGAGGCCAAGGGCCAGGTTCTCAATTGCCTTAAGCTGACGTATCACCCCCACAGTTGAAAAAGCTCTGCTTATTTCCACCAGCTAAACGTGAGGCCTTGAGTTTTGAAGTTCATCTGCTTCTGCATTGCCTGGGTGGAACACTCTTATCGTTTTTGCAAGAGAAAACCTTGTTCAACTGGATAAATGGATCTTGTGCTCACTCAGACTTCTCAGAAAGTTTCACCTTTAGTTAAAGGCTAAATCTGATGCTTGGAGAGGAGGAAAACAGCATCCCAAAGGTGACTTTTTCAGCAGGATATGACCGGATGGCATTAAATAATTAGCATTGCAACTGTTTTTTGGCCTTAATTAGTGGTTGCTACCACAGCAAGTGCTTGTGGAACTGTGAAGTCACTGGGAACAGGTCCTTCCTACATCTGAGAAGCAAGAAGTGAGGAGAGCTTCACTTTTAGTTTAAACAAAATTTGCCCTTTTGGCCTTACAAATGCAACAAGCGTAGAAGTGATGAGTAGTACGGGGAACACGGTGCTGCATTTTCCCTGAAACGTCACCTACCATCAGTGACTTCCCCACTGACACCTCAGAGCTGGGCTCGGCAGCGGCCATGTGTCACAGGGTGTTGAAACAATGCAAATCCAGGGGAGGCCGCGTGGCTGGGAGGCCACCATCAAGCAGCTGAGTTGGTGGCCCCGGTGGTCAACGGCCTGGCCTCCTTTCCTGGGAAAGGCCGGATAACAGCGTCAGAAGCAGGGGGCGAACCGATCCCGGCTCTGAGGTGTCTTATGGGGACGTGACACGTTGACCTGCACTTTCAAACATGGCGACGCGAGTAAGGCACGCCAAGCGAGGGGTGTCTTAAAGTCATCGCTTCACCCGTGTCAGGTAACGCTTCCTGAGTCAGGCGGAGCCAGGCTTCAACCCTTCAGATCTTTAAACGCTTCACTTCCCACAGAAATGCCTGGAAAGGCGGGAGCTCTATCTGCTTAGGCCTGGCGTCCCCCCAGAACATTCCTCCCAGTGCAGGTGAATAACCACAGCCCTCAGCAGAAGAAGCTAGCACTGGATTTACGGAAGGATGTGTTTGAGCAGTTAAAAGTCCCTCCAAACATACAAGCAGAAAGACAACCCTGAGGTTGGGATGTTCTAGGAGGACTTGGGCAACCTCCAGCCCCAATTTCCGCAGTGTCTTTGGGTAAATTACTTAACGAGGCATTCACAAAGGTGTAAAAAGCTAATCTCCCTAGACTCATTCTGCCCTCGGAGAAATAATCTTCTCTTGAGGGCACTTCAGAGCAGATGCCTAATTTAGCTGTTTAAAACTGTCTTGTCTCTCAGGCTGTGTCAAAGTTTCCATCTCCGCAGGGGAGATCCTAACACACCCTGAGCTTCCAACAGGATTCAAAGGATGAAGCACCAAAGACTGCAAGGCGGTCTGACGGTGCAATAAAACAAACAACAACAACAAAACAGTCCCTGCAAGCCACAGTCTACAAAACACACCAGGCAAATTTGTGATTTATTTCTAACATGCTCATTAACAGGCCCCAAAATGACCGTCTGGCAGTTGCAGAGGGTGTTGTGATCACAGCAGACAGGAATCCTATACAACTCAGAGGTGGTGAAACCCGTTTTGCTGAGCCTCGCTCTATATTCGATGACCTGCTCTGGCGTGGAGCTCTCCACACAATACTAATGGATGAGAATAATCATTCTGACAGTGATGATTCTGAACAGAGCTCCGAAGTCTTGCTGAAATGATACATGCTACACATTCATCACCACCAGAGAATTAATTTTATTGTGAAAAATAGAGTGCAGCAGGCTGTTGTGCCGAGCGTTTTCTTGTCCATTACAGAAGCTCCCACATAGCTTTTATGAAACTTAAACTGAGGCCTTCAGAGAGACAAGAAAGAT
Organism: Heteronetta atricapilla; assembly: GCA_011075105.1. Taxonomy (NCBI): domain Eukaryota; kingdom Metazoa; phylum Chordata; class Aves; order Anseriformes; family Anatidae; genus Heteronetta; species Heteronetta atricapilla. Next base: position 86,450,356 of record CM021731.1, on the reverse strand, counting down.
TCTCAAGATTTGTGAAGCTATCAGGAGAGCAGGCACTGGCAGGGAACCTCATGCACAACGAGCTGAGAGATAAATGCGTATGCAAAAATTTGGAGAAGGGTCCCACTGAAACTATGACCTGCCAGCAATCCATGCTTCTGAAAACACTTGCAATCATTTCACTGTGTTCAGATCTGAAAATGAGGAAAACATTCTTAAAATGTCAATTTTTGCAAGTCAGAGACAACTCCGCATCAGAGGGAGCTGAGTTACTGCCATATTCTTTTGACATATACTTCCTAATGCTTCAGCTTGTATTTCCCCATTTCCCACATTTATTTTCCGCTTTTTTTCTCCTTTCTCCTTCTCCTGATACTTTCAAGTTTCTCTGCCTTTTCTAGGTTGCATCCATGTCCTGTTTCTGTCAAGGACAGCCATACTAATGGATTTCAAAGCTGGGAGGGACTACGCAGCTCACCCTGTCCAGCTACGTCCCCCAAGCCCTGAAAACTCACCCATTTCTTCTGGCAAGAAGCCACAGCTGTTGGTAGAGCCAAGGTGCCAGAGCACCATGTTAAAACAAACTCTCAGCTTTGGCTTATGCACCTCCACTTGCAGAGCTCTACCTTTGTGCAGTGGGCACAGGCAGCTGTGGGAATTCAACCTCCCAGCCCCAGCCCCAACCCCCAAGGTGCTAGCAAATGCATCCCCTTCTAACAACAATTTGCTCAGCTCAAACAACCTGTTAGATCCAGCAGCTTGCTGGGGTTTATGAATGACTAAGCCAACTGCCCAAACAGAAACAGAAGCATTTTTTTTTTTCCTGTGAAACCTCCGGGTATTGGTGCATAGCCCTGGTCTTCAGCGACACTTCATTACCTCCCTAATTTATACAACACACCGGTATTTTTGGAATAATGTAATGAGCCTGCTAGCTTCTTACTGCAGGCAGAGATCAGAGGAGGACAAAGAGCAGGTTGGACAGAGCACTCTGGCAGCTGGTGGAACAGAGGCAGGTGATGTGAAAAAATCCCTACAGTTGGACCAGGCCAGAAAAAAAAAAAAGCCCCTCAAAACCTCTGACGATGAGGAGAAGCTTGGAGAAGCTCTGAGTAGGCCATTTCCATGCTTCATTACTTGTCATCTGATGTACAAATGGACTGGTAAATAAACCCGATACCAAACCTATGCTACTTGTGGGTGAGGCTACCTCAGGTGCCCTCACGGAATAGATGTCACTGATTACTTGTGAGTCAAAGTCATTGTCTGTAAGACCCTTCCAAAATATTCTGTCTGCAATAAATTGCCCCGCCCTTGCCAAATGGAAGCGAGAATCCAGCAAGGGCTTGAATTTGTGAAATGGATGGCTTTGAGTCCCTCCAGCATCTGCCTCTGAGCTTCAGGTAGGACAACCACTTTTACATAGCCACAGGAATAAATGGCAAAAAAAATAACTTCGTAAAGGTGCTTTCTGGGTGGTGAGTGCACATCACAAAGGAGGTGGTAGGAAAGCCTTTTACAGGTAAGAAAATGCTGCCAAATGCAGGCAGTTACCTACAGAAGTCTTAGTCTTTAAAACATACTCATCTGACAGGGGTCTGTGGTAGAAGGAGCCTAAAAACAACAGAATTTCCCCATTAAAAACTTCTAGGGGTGTCTGAGATGTCAAGAGAGATCTCGACAGGCAGAGGCCCCTTGGAGTAATCCTGGCCCCAATACAATCAGGAGCTTTGCCACTGATTTCAGTGGGGCTGCGATTTCACCTCCTGAGTCCACCTCTCACCCTCAGTCCCTGTGAATTCCTCTTGGCTGGAGAATGAGCATAACTCAGGAAAAAATGAAGCAAATATGGAAATTAAAGCATACCTTCAAATTCAAATCCATTTAACTGAATTACAGCAATTTTCCAGTAAGTTCGCTGCTCGTCAAAGTGAGAAACAAACAGTGAATCTGACTGACCTCAGACAGACCTGGCATAAGCAAATGAAGTGCAAATTTCCACTGCTTCCAGCTCTGTCAGGATACCCCTGTTCTGTCCATCAATATCACCTAGTATTCCTGCCCACTCTCCCCATCTGCTGACGTAGCCAAGTCCTGAAAAGATGAAGCTGCTATCGCCCATGAATTTTTAATGTTGCAAGGAAAAGGCTGCAGGAAGAAGAATATTTGGTGGCATTTACTCCCTATGATCAAAGCCATTTTGTGTCTCTCGTGTGGTATTATTAGAACGCGATACAAAGGGAAAGCAGTATTCAGACTAAGGTTCCTATTCAAGAAACACATTCTTCAGAGGAGAATGCAAGAACCAGTGCCAGCAGGAAGCCCATATTCTTACAGCACCTCCCTGCCCCTGTATATCTGCAGGGAATCACATGGCAGAAAGAGCCTGGCGGGTCCTCAAGGCCAGTCCCCTCGTATCACAAGCACGATGCTCTAAAACTCCTGCAGTCACCTCCACATGCTTCCCAACACCCAGAGAAACTGTATGGCCAGCAGTAAGAAAGCCAAATCTAAAGAAGTAACGTGCCACACGAAGAGCTATATTTTAGGACTCTACTGTCGCTGGTATTTATTAAATAATTCTCCCAGGGGATGACTGGAAGAAGACTCCACTCCAAAAGCAAAAGGCAGCTGCTAGCAGGGCTAGGACTAGGGTGAAGATAGTTCTAAGGGTCTCGTGCTCCCAAACCAGCATTATTTTTGTGCTGAGCGTGTGCTTGGGACCTACCAAGCAACCACCTGAGACTGTAATGCCACAAAGAGTGCTTAAAAGCTCCTTCTGTCCTGTCACCAGCTAGGCCAATCTTCCGGTGCCAAGAGGCAAATGAAGACCTTACGGGAAAATACATTGAGCATCCAGTAAGGAGAAAGAGAAATCTTAGCTAGCGGGAAGGAGGATGTCATGATGAATTCCATGTGTTTTCCACTCCTCCCCTCTACTAAAGGGTGCAATGGAATAGTTTGTTTGAAAAGCTTCACCCATTGACTTCAAACAAACTCTCTGCATATCCTTGACCAACACGGACACACACACAAAAATCTATTAGCAAACATCTTTGGCAACCTAATGCTCTGTAAATACAAATTGTCATGTCTTACTGCTACCTTTCAATCGACAAGGAAACTTAAGACACCAAGAGGCCAAAATTACCAAGCTCCTAGCCACACATGCATCCCATGCAGATCACCTCCACCATTTCTTGAGAACTTCTGAAACAAACGTGCCTGTTGTTAAGCATTTGATGAGTGCTTCACGAAAAGCTGAGGCTTTGTTCATATTATAACTATGATGGTATTGGGTCAGGTACTGGGCACTGCGAGTACAGAAAGAAATAAACTCTGGGAACGGAGGGGCAGGATGCAGATTGCTGTGGAGAGGGGCCTACGACACCATCATACCCTGTGTATGTGTGCATACGTGAGTGGGAAAGGTAAGACTGGCATATATGCTATTCCAACCTGAGCAGACTGAACGGAAAACCCCACAAGTTTTAACCTTCATGTTCTTTTTGCCAGGGAATAGTGCTCACAACAAGAAAGCAAAATACATCAGCACAGACAGGATGGAAGAAAACTCTTTCACCTGGAGAACAAGTCTTCCTTATAACTTCCTCAAGCTCTCAAAAGATCTCCTTACCCCCAAGAGCCAATCTTAAAAAACATGCTGTTTGAGCACCTTGGCCAGGAAAGTGACAATGCCTTGGTGACTGGGGAACATGCAGTTACTTTTTAGTTTACTACAGGTATTCAACCCTCAACACAAAGATTAAGGATGCCCCTTAGCTCCCCACCCACAAGCTTTCACAAAGTGAAGCTGGGTCCCTTGTTCCTGGTTCCTGTAATATCTTTCCGTAAAGCTGCCATGTGTTTGAATTGCTGTATGGGAGATGGATGGAGCTGAATATACAGAGAGACATATTTCGTGATTGGAATATGATTACGGAGCTAATGAAGCTCTAATGGCAAGCCCAAAAACAGAGTGCAAGCTGCTCAGCTTTGTCTCATTCCCTGAATCCAGCAGTTAAGGACAACTTTCCCCAGCAGGTTACAGCTCGTATTTCCCCTGACTATGTTGCCAGTGCAGAGGAGAATGCCAAATTCCAGCATCCCCCAGAAAGATGCAAAGCTGTTCTGATGACTCATCTGGCAACCACAGCAATTAAGTCGCATTAATAGCGAGTCAGAACAGAGAACTTTGGAAAGTTAAGGTAAAGGGAAATAAAGATTAAGGCTAGGAAGTGTTTCAGAGAAAAAATAAAAATGAAGTATTATTCAGAGACTCGGCAAAAGCAGATTCTATCCTTTTGTATGAGGTCAACCAGAGAAATGATTAATGCTTTCTGATTTTTTAATAAGACTTGAAATATAAGCAATGAGAAGTAAAAAAAGAAAAACAATTTAAAATAATCTTCTTATTCCCTCACCAGACCTCCTGAACAGGAAATAGAGGAAGCCCTTTGTAAGGCTTACATTCTTCAGAAGAAAGAAGAACCCCAAGCAAGGACTGCTTTTAGGATTTTAACTTGGTATGGATGTTCTTTTGAACAAAATCACTCTTACTTGCCCTGTCCATAGTGGGATTTAGGAAGCGCAAAGAACATGCATTTAACTAGCTAACGTATTAACAGCTTAGCACAAATAAGGCACTGTGTTTCCATGATGTATTAAAAATCAGTTAAACCTTGGGCTACTTCCCGCCATTATGCTTAACAGATGTTGAAGTCAGACTGCCTGGTTTTCATTAGGCTGCTAATACGTGCCCCCAAAGACAGCTTCACCTTAAAGCTCCCGTGAGGAAGATAGAAAGGTTTAGCTCTGTTGGCAAACCCAGCTCAAGTTGACATAATGCTGATACTGCTGTAACACACTTCCTATCTCTTCATTCCCCCAGCAAACACTCTTGGCAAGAAGATTACAGGGCCACAGAACTGCTCCTGCTCTCTGGCTCTCCCAGCCTCGCATCCAGCGTCGCATTTCCTCAAGCCTATGTTTAGAGGGACAGAAGTTTATAGCGCGGGCCTGATCCTGGACCCGGGGAAGCGGAGACCTGCCGGCAGGCTGGCAGCAATTCAGCTGCGGCATGGCAAATCGGGCAGACAAACGGAGGCTCATCCTGAAATCGTCTTGCTTTTGGTTCATGATTTCTGACCGTAGGGTAGGAAAGAAGATGCTGCTGCCTGCCCTAGCTGGATTCAGGAAGGTACTAGATTTTTTTTCCTAAAATGAAATTATCTGCTAGGATTTCTCCAAACCTGCAAGCTACTTTTAGATAATCCCAAACTGCATTTTCAATATTAATTCCAAAATTTCCTGCCTCTACCAAACAATAAAACTTGCAATACACCCGCTGCCCCTTCAGAATGAGGACTTGGTCCCCATATAGAGTCTTCACTTCCCTTGTGCTATTTCTGGGTGCAGTTCCCAGAAGGAGAAGCGGGGCTCTTCCTCCTGCCCTCTTCCTTGCTCAGGCAGGACAGTCACACGGATGTCAGCAGGCCAACGTCACAGAGTCTACAAGAGCCTCTGGAGGCCTTGGTGACACATCTGCCTTGTGCGTTTCCTCTGCTTTACAGCTGACTCACACGAAGAGCCACCAGGACAGGAAGAAAAGATGATGTATTTATTATCTGTTTAAGACCCTCCTAAATCCTGAGGCAACATCTGAGCAGGAACTGCAGTAATGGGGCAAATCTTCCTGCTTCATACCGATAAAACCCAATGCAATATTACTGCTTGGTGCATCATCGGGTGCATCACTGGCTTCTGCGTAACAGTTGCTGAGCTGGTTTGAGCTGACTGGGAATGCAGCGCTTCGTTTAGCTCCTTCCCGACACCGAATAAAACGTAACGCAAATAAGTAGCGAGAACTGCGATAATGAAAGAGGTAAAACTCATGCCATTCCCAATTTTATGGAAACTGCGTTGTCCGTTTTAAAATGTTGTGCACAGCAAATTTCAGAGCATCTCACCCTCGCTCGCAAACCCTCCCTGCCTTCTCTCTATTATCTAGCATCTGGAGCTTTCCATCTCGCTCCTCATTACTGCCCTGCTACTAACATCCTGCACACGTGCGGGCAGATTAGGACTTCCATCAGAGAACCGTAGCATCTGCTGAACGTGGAGAGGGTTTTTTTTTAAAAAACAGTGAGTATCTGATTGTTTCGAGGAAAACTATGGACAGGACAACATCTTAAAAATAAAACAACAGCACGGGCTGAAAACTGGCAGTCGCTCCATCGGTATGACAGAATAATTAAAACCAGTACGACAATAATTAGCACTTCTATAGTTCTTTTCATCCCTGGATATCAAAGCACTTTACAGAAAGAAGTGCAGCTACCTCCATTTCCAAAGCTGAGCTCAGAGAAAAACAAATCAGGTTTTTTCCTCATGGAAAATTCCAACAGCTTCATCACTGGCTTTCATTCTAAACTAGAGTCAAGGACTGAGATATTTTTTTCAAAGTTTTCCAAAATGAAGAGTGCTTTAAAAAAAAAGCCAAGGTTGATTGGGAAATTTTAGTGTTTTCAAATGAACCAGAACGTTTTGCCCCTCTGAATTTAGTGCGTTTTGTTTTGAGTCTCTCAGCAGCACACTGCATCTGCCTCTGGGAAGGGAATGCCTCATGGGAGCTGTAGTTCAGGCTTCCCCACTGAACTTGATAACTCTATTAGTTCGGCACTGCCTGCCCCCATCCTCCCCTAAGGCTGTGCCTGCCTATCCCAACTTTCTGCAGAAAAACACCCCAAAACTGTTCCTTACTGCCTCTACTGAGTTTGTGAACGGGCAGCACTGACTGCAGCAAGGAGGGCCAGACGATTTAGCGAAGAAGTAGAGGCAAAGCCCAACAGCCCCAGCAGATTATTTCATGCTTTAGAAGCCACCTGGCTCTCCTCCTACGAGTCAGGAAAGCATCCTACACTACATTTGACTTTTTGGATTACTCCTCTTTTGGGATGAGTTCTTTCAGGTTGAGCGTGCATCCAGGGAGCTGAAGGAGCAAGTTTCTGCTGCTGGTGCTGCCTTGGGTTTACGGCCCCAGCCAGCATGGTCATCAGGACCATTTGCTGGCGGATTTGTTCTTTCAAGGACCTGCCTGTCTAGAATTGGTGGGGAAAAGGAGGACAAGTCTTGATTGCTGCTTACAGACATCGTGCCTCAAACCAAAGCTGCTAATTTAACTTGACAGAAGCTCGTGACGGCATACATACAGATGGTTACTGATGGGCACCCTTCTCCAGGCAGGACGCATAGGATGCATACATCCCAACAACGAGGATACTGAAGGAGGCTTCGCTCCCTAGTCACACAAGACAGAGCTGGTTAAGCTTGTGCTCTTTTCTCTGCCTGTTCCTTTAATAATTCCCGAGTAACAAAACACAGGGAGGCATAGAGGTTCATGAGGGAGAAATTAAGGGGAAGTAGTTAACATTGCTACCAATTTAGCTAATGTTATTAAAACCAAAGATGTTTGCAGGCACAGAACATGACGCAACAGAACAGCGTCGGGATCAGCCTGTTATTCATGATCTCACAAACAGCCTGGTTAACTCTTTACGTCTGACCCAGTGGAACACGATGGACAGATATAACCAAAAAGGGTATGTTTGTCTACCCTTACAAACATAGCTTTCACCTCTATTTTCATGTACCCTATACACTTTTTTTTTCCCCCAAATGCTTCTGATACTGTGTCTGACTATTAGACCTGACACAAATTATGGTTCCTCATTCTGAGATAGTTATATATGTAAATGGTTAAGGTAATATGAAATCTACACCACTATTTATCATCTCAGCACCCAAGTTACACTTGTAGCACAGCTTAACTCCACTCAGTGTTACCACCCAAAACCAATTCCAGCAAACAAGCAAAGCATTCCTGCACAAAACAAACCAACCGACCTAGCACATCAGGATCCTGGAGCTTCCTGGGTAAAAGCCTAGCTCCTAAAAGGCCTCTCAGGCCCCTGTTTCCCTTCTTGCATGTTTGCACAACTGAAGAAACAGGGCTCCCCCACCCTTAATTGAAAACAACATGCTCTATCACCTCAAATGCTGATCGTGTCAAAAGGAATTGAGGAGGAAGACAGAACTCCTCTGATGGCTTGGGATGGTAACGGAGACGGGTCAGGCATTTCTCAGTTGCAGGCCAAATTCTCAGACAACTGTGTAAGTAGGGGGTGAACGACATTACTACATACCCTGTGAAAGGCAGTGCTTGCATGGTAATTTGAAAATCTCCTTAATTTCTAGATGCAGCAAGTGTATAATGCCAGCATCGCACCGTAAATCCCAGTTAAGAAACAGAACAGATCCTGATGCACAGAGCAGTCTTTTATACTAAAAGTGATCATCTGCATTCCTCTGTCAAAACATAAATAATGTACTGGGACAGTGTCACCTTGTGGTTGTTTGCTGGCATAGCGGCCAACCGAGAGGGGATGCTCTGTACCTAACCCCCTCAGCCACTGAAAGCCTTTGCTCAGAAATGCCAACCTCAGATACCTCCTCTGCAGGAAAACAGCACCCCTGCCATCTGCCCAGCGTGCACCCTCCACCCGGGCGTTAGCAGCTCTTGCACTGTTGTCTCCTAAACCCCTCAGAGATGTGCAGGCATTGAACAGCTGAGCCGGCTGCCCAGCTTACAGAGGCTACTGAAATTTGGGAGGCAGAGCCGTGAGAGGAAGGAAGCTGCTAAGTTCAGAAATAGGAGCTGGAAGGGTGAGCAACGCAATTCCACTTGTCCATTCGCGAGTCTGCTGCCTTGCGAGGTGCACTGCAAAAACTGGCACATCTCCTTGCTCCCAGCACTCCGGCCCTACAGAGAGAGTGGATTTTTAAAACTCTGTTCAGTGGAAGGAAGAAAAAATAGGCCCGTAATTCAAAGTTAGTGCTAAGCAAGGAAATTCAGACACCAAACTGTGCTCTTAATGGAGAACTAATGGATGTTAATTAACCACCAATTGACAAAGAACATATTTACTGTAGTTTAACAGCTCTGCAAATAGACACAAACTCATTTACACATGTTTAAACCTTAATAAATACATTTGCAGTCATTGGCCGCTTAAGTTGATGTTCAGACTGTCCCCTATAGTAAATCTAAAGGGATACATTTGGTTGCAAAAGTTATTGCACATTAATTAAACATTAGCTCATTGCAGCAAACCAAATAAGTTGATGGTAAATGGCCTCTTTCATCAATACTGGTTTATTACATGGCTATTAAAGAGCTGCACGCAAAAATGAAGAAAAACCACCACTCCGAACAGCTCTCTCTCTGCACTGTCATCCCCACCTTTGCAAAGTAAGCATGTGCACGGGGCCTCCTGGTAAGGGAGAGCTCCCCAGGCATCGTGCCTGGGCGAGGAGGGCCAGGGTAACGTGGGCTTACTGCAGGCAGTGCTCCAAGCAGCGGGTTTCTGAGGGTGACTGGATTGCGGTGAGCATGCACCAGCATTTATAAAAGCGGTTCTCAGCAGAAGGCATGGGATGGAAGCACGTGGCGACACTTAAAGGAAAGGTGGTGGGATGAACTCTTAGAGTTCTCACTCCATAAACTTGTTTCTGGCAGTCCTGTGAGCCTTTTACTTGGTTCTTTTCCTGGTTTTCTCAGTTTGTTCAACGTAATCTCCTTTTTTGCTACTGCGTTCACTGTCATCCATTCAAAACCCTGCAGCTCTCAGCACAATCCCACACCCCTCCTTCTCCTCCCATCCCATTCCTCAGCACGTTCCTCCAGGTTGCTTTTTAACTGCATCCACGTTGTTTTGCCCTGAAAGCACTCCAGTTGCTTCCCAAAGGTCTCTCGTAAGAGTTAAGCCATTAGTGTATGTCAAATGCTCTAAGATCCCCTCAAAGAAAGTGCTGGACATAAACAAAGGGTGAACACTTCACGCTCCCCGTAGAAATGCACAGCATTAAGGTAAATTGCATTTGTCTGAGGTTGCTTCGTTCTCCAATGCTGTTGCAGAAGCCTCCAGCGGAGGGAGCTTAAAATAACTAAAAAACCCTTTACTTTCAAGAGACAGACTGACTTAATTAAGTCGTCATTTTGTACTTTATAAAATAACAGTAATAACAAAAAAAATCTCAGGAAGAGGAAAAAAGGAAGCAATCAGCATTCATCAATCAGGAAATGTCCAGATCAAACGGTGAAGAAGTGCTTTCAGACTTTGAGAGAACACAAATAGGGAGAAATAGAAAACACAAATTAGATTAAGAATCATAAAATTTTCTCTGTTCACACAGCTCAGGCAACACTGTCTGGGGCCAATTTATTACCAGGCTCAACAACAAATAAGCTCACGAGTCCCATGCTGAAATAACCTTTACTCATTTCAGAATAAAACTACCATAGGGGTCTGGTAAGCAAAGATAAATTACAGCTGCCTGTCAGAAATAATGATGATAATCCTTTCCACTCCCACAACATCTGGGGATTACAACCACCTTTGCAGACAATACAGAAACCTCAACTACTCCACGTAAGGAAGCGAAATTACGTGAACTACAGGTTCACAGCTAGAGAAACTGAGGCACGAGCAGAAGAAGTGAATAGGTCCACCATCACAGCACAACTCTGATCCCTGTTCTCACCTTGGCCTGCATCTCGTTAGAGTGGAGAGGACTCCACTGATTTTGGAGGGGTTCTCTTGGTTTACACATCGCTGTCAGCATCTCAGCAGATGGACTACAGCAGCTCTCAGGCTCCGTGGTTATGGGCCAGGTCCTCTTCTGCCAGGGGCTACGTAAAACCAGCTGAAGGAGCTGAACAGAAAGGGATTTCCCTGTCCCGGAGTTTGTAACGGAGATGAGGCTGCATCCCTTTGCATTTGACGTGGCAACTGCACCTGGAGAGCATGGCCGTGCTACCACCCGGCAAAAGGCTCGCAGATTTCAGGGCCTTGATGGCTGGGGTGAACTTTCTCTGATGTGGAGGGTATATGCTGTGTTCCAGTGACTCAGCCCAGGCGGGAGCACACAGCCTGAGCTGCCTCCTCCAAGTTTAGCAGCTTCCCCTTCAGCTTAAGAGGGGGAGACCCACAGTTGTGGGAACTGAAGAAGGCACAAAACACAGTAAAAAGCCTCATTTTAAGCCACTGCACATATGTGACCAGGGCTTTGCTCCTGGTAGAGCCTTACCACAATGAAATCCTGGCTTTTCCACACTAAATTCCTTGCAGGCAGGCACAGGCTTGGCTGCCAACCTTTCTCTTACACAACCAGCATGCCCAACCCAAGCCTTCCCTCCCTGTGGCCCTATCTCACACGCAGCTTTCCTGCTGAGGCTGTAACGCTAACAACAAGAAGGAAGCACAACAACAGCAGTGCATCCAGGAAAGCGACGCCCATGGCTGCGGCGCACTTTGAAGGCACCAAGCTGTTTTGCCTTCTAGAGGCACAACTCACACGGTACCTGTCAGCCAAAGGCATCCAAGTCTGCTGTGCCAAGATGCCTTTTTCTTCTCAGCTACAGACAGCTGCAGAGTCCCCTTCTTCCTCCAGATGTTCTTGCATGCTCCACTGTGAATTCAACCTGTCTGTCAAAACTGCCCACACCTTCTCCTGGGGAAGCAGTAGCTGGGGGCAAGTTGTGGGGGTTTCTTCATAGGATCTGCAGCTTCGTTAAAGGAATTGGCACCTGCACTCGATTGGGGAAACTCAGTGCCAAAACTACCGATGGGGTAATTACTGCTGTGGAGCAAAAGCAGTTTCTGGCCCTTGCTCCAAGGGTCTGAATGTGGTCTCTGACCAGATCTGTGCAATGAAATGGCATTATGGCTTTGCCATACATGACATACAGATTAGAAGAGGCTGGCAACCATGCAGTTGGCATAGCATAGCAGCAATCATCCTTACAGGGTGCAGAAGGCAAGGGCTATTCCATCCTCCACCAGAGGCAGGGGTGGGAAAGAGATGGACAACGCTCCAGCATTACAACTGCTTGCCTCCTTTCCTCTCCTAGCAATACAGAGGGGAGGAAATCCCTTCCTACTGCCCAGCCCCTGCTGTTCCCACCTCATTTTCCAGCTTTGCCAGAAGCCGTGATCTTTTCCTGAGCCAATGCAAAATTCCCTGCAACTGCCTGCAGTCCTCTGTCTCTCCTCCTCCCCAGGCATGCTCTCGCAGTGCTGGTAGCTGCAGGTTACGCACAACAAAACGTCTGTCTGCAGGTGCTGAGCAGTGATAGATGCAGGCAGCTGGCCGGCCAGCCGGGACCTCACCTGCTCTGCTGTGGATGAACTACTCCTTCTGTACATTAATCGCTTTTAATGTTTCCCCCCATTTAGGCATCCATCTCCTCTTCTCGAGCCTTCCAGATTCTCTTTGAACTGTTTGGTCGACAGCATCTACCCAAAGCTGCCCAAGCGCATAGAGCACACACACCACAGCTTTCCTCACCACGCAGCCAGCACGAACCGGCCCACGGATGCCAGACCCTCCCACAAGGCAGGACTAAAGCTTGCTGTTCGCAGACAGCCCAAGGGTCGTTCAAACTCCCCGCAAGCACCTCGTGCAGCATACAGCACAACCCGTCCCTGTGACCCGTCTGCTATCCTCAACCCGTTTCCAGCCCACAGGGTGTTTCCCTGCAATACCAATAGAGGCAAATGGCTGTAACCACCCAACGAAAAGAAACAACCTCAGGTAATCTCCTTCACTTTGAATAGTGTTTGTGAAGGGAAAATGGTCCCAAAAAGGGAGCCACAATCGAAGTAGGCTTAAGCGAGGAGATACGCTGCAGTAGTCACACTGATAGAAGCAGGGAGAGGAGATAGCCCTTCACTAATTTACAGCAGTGGCTGTTTCCCAAATGAGACATAAAATGGCTGTACTTCTGAAGCCCGTAAAAAGAAACATCGGAGTATGTATTTTACCTGGCAATATTCTCATGGCGAGAGAAGGGAACATCAAGAAAGCATGTCAAGAAAAGGCTGTCAGAGTTAAAGCCCAGTCAAAAATCTGTTAAGTAGCATTTAAGGGATAGATAATTTTACAAGGATTAGAAGTTTGTCCAGTCGTCAGGTAAAAATTCGGAATCAAGTCTACAACATTTTAGGCAAAAGTGACACCCCTGCTGGAGTCGGGAAGGCCCTTATTCTTCTCAAGGGGCTTGTATTAGATGTGGGAGAGGGAAAAGGGGCACTTCGACCCTTTTAGGCAGATTTCTAGATGGGACTATGGCAGATGTGAAGTTCTGGAGTCATACAAAATTCAGAGACTATTACGTTGAGACGTGACAGATGGTATGGAAGCACGGAATATTCAAAGACCAGTGCATTAACTTTATAAATATTACATGCATCCTTATGGAGTTTTTAGTGATTATATTTGTGACCCCATAGGTAAACCAGAGAAAGTTTTCTGCACATAGCAAAAGACACCAGGCAAGGACTTGAACCAAACCTTCCAGTGCTGGGAAGAGAAGGCTTAGGTAATTAAACAATGGGAGCTCACGGACTGACAAAAAGACATCTGACTAGAACTACCTGCTACAGTCTCTTCAAGGACTCTTCAAGTCCCTTCAATGTATGTGTGGTAGAACATGAGAGCATTCCCCAAGAACCAGCTGCATGCACAAGCCACGACAAGATACTAATAGACCATTTTGGTTTTTTATTTTCATGAGGACAGCCATTTCATGAGGACAGCCAGGCAAGGAGGCGGCGAGAGCCCTGGCATGCTTTGGACAAACAAACAGCCACAGAATGCACATGCCCTGAAATTTAAGTAAGATTAAGGTTTAATCTTTAATTTAATCCTTGACAACCACCTACTGAGCTTTACAGATTATTATTTTAAGCTTGGGAGCCAATGATTATGAAGAAGATAGCATGGAATAGCTGCACAGCATCACCTTCCAGGAGGTTTAGGTGGCAGTCAAGGTCCTGCTGAGAGCGAGGCGTCATTCCCACTGGCAGCACGCGGACTAGCTGTGGGGTCTCCCCTTCCCTTAGCCAGCTGTGGATGGATATGGGGCTCTGATGTGGCTCTGGCAGGAGCAGATGTGTGGCATAGGAACACATCTGCACAACCTGCACCTAGGCACAGCCTCCCTGCGTGCCGCATGCTGCGCTGGCAGCTGAGTCATCATTTACAAGCGTTATCATTTCCACAGGCTGATGTTTTCCAACTGACCTCCCCCTGACTTCTACTGCTGCACCAGACACCCGTGCAAAGAGAAGCTCTGTCAGCCTCTCAGAACCTGCCTTCCTTATTGCCCATTCCACATTATTAATTACGTAACCGCACCAGCTACAGAGGTGTAATTGCAGCCAAGTTCCTCCCCTGATCCAAAGATTCCCCTGAAGTTCATTAACATTTGTACTGTAACTGCTGTTGAGCTTGCCACATTTCCAGTCAAGACTTCATACCAAATGAGGTTACCAAATAATGACTTAATTGCGAACACGGGGTAATTTATATATTGAAATTAAAGATTAAACCTTAATCTTAATTAAATCTCACAAAAGTTCAGTAAAGCTGTCCAAATTACAAAAAAATAAAAAGATGTATTGATTATTTGAGAAATGGAAATCACATTTAATAAATACAGTAGTGAGCCATTAAGGGAATGGGGAGATCAGAAAAAGCACTAACTGGTGATTAAAAGAAGATAAATATTTATTAAATGTTGCTGTGATTTATTAAGCTGTGTTGGGCTAAACAAATGTAATTTGATATCTGAATCATATCTCATTCTGATACAGCCTTCATTAAATCTGAAGTCTTGGCTTTAAATGGATATCATATGTTCCCTTCACTTCTTAATCTCTTTCAAATATCAGTTTGATGCTGTGGAAGACGTTGAAAGTCACAGAGAATGAAGTCTCCTGCGTACCAATGAAGTTGTTGTGCACTACAGGTGAGTAGTCAGCTTCCCATTCAAGGCTTTCTTATCCAGAACCTGTTGCAACCTTGCATTGTCCCTTGGTGACAGGGCAACATTTGGAGTTTAAAACCATTCGGTCAGAAGACCAGGCAGCAACAGCACAGCTTCAAATTTCAAGCAGTCCCCATCTTTCCCTTAGAGTACTCCAACAAGCAGAGTGTGGGTCTGAGGCAGAATGATACCGTCTGCTGACTTTAAAGCAGAAGAGACGACCGTCACGTTAATGCAGCTGCTGCCCAGCAGAACATCAGCTGAGGTCGACTATGCGAAAACATCTGCCCCCACTCGATACCCAGTAATTAGTCCAGCACCAAATAGCTCAGTTGACGCAACTTTCTGGCTGAGATGTGAATCAGGCAGGAGCTGAGAAATTCATTCTTCTGAGGTTCACAGAGCAATATTACCTGAGGCCCCTTGCAGAGGAAGGTGAGGGTCTGTTGCAGCGTGAGGTATTTGAATATGAGCTTTTCTCGGGGTTAGACAGCGAGTTATCTCCCTGTCTTAAATGCATTCTCACGCTCTCTTCTCAGCCTCTGTTTGGAAGAGGAGCTTCTTGTTGAAAATTACCAGCACAAATGAATTTCTGCTCATAATTACATTTGCACAGAGTTAAAATGAAGTTACTGTGCTCTTTCCCAACGCTACAAGAAAGAGTTATAGACTGCTGGTGAGAATCATTGGCTATGATGTTGTGATCATGGAAAAAAAGATTGCCTGGAGAAGTACTATTTGACTTCTGCATGTTCATCTGAATCTGCACGTTGCAAGAATGATTACTTCCCTGCCATCTCCCTGTTTGCACCTTCCTCCCAAACCCACTCCGCCAAAAAAAGAGAGAGAAAAGAGGAAGAAAGGATGTCAACGCTCCACAAATGGCAGAGGGGAAGAGACAATCATATGCTATTTCTTTTGTCTTTGCAGGAAATGAGGATCAAAATCAGATTGAGCTAGACTATGGGATCAAATGTATTGAAATACAAGTTCTACCTCTCTCATCTCCAGTATCTTCTTCTCTGCAGTCATGTGAGCACAGAGGAGTACAGCAGTGGGACAGGAGGGAGTAGAGTGTGCCAAAGCCACTTCAGATCTCAGAGTACTTGATGTTTGGAAGGTAAAACCCAATCGTCTTTTTTGGAAGCATTCTAGCTCTTTACAGGCACCCTCGTGAAAGCCAGGGTCCATCCTCAAGGGCCAAGGAGATTCATTAAGCCAGATCAAACATCTCATTTTATTAAAGAGCAGCTGTGAGAGATGCCTTTGCATTGTATGCAGCTTTCCTGTAGGAATTTCATGATAGCAAACTCCTGGCACTTTCTCTCCCTTATGCAAGCAGGAGTTGAGCTAGCACAAAGTCATTAATTTCAATGTGCTTAGCCAGAGGAAAAGGAAAAAAAAAAAAAGACCTGACTTTAAAATCCTGTCTACCAACACAGCCAAACAGATTCTTCTTCTGCAACTCATTTTTGGGCTGAAGACATGAGCAAAAAGTTCAAGGGCCCAAAGCAACTGTCTCGGAAATTTTTAAGCTACCGAAGATAGCAGGTTTAGGGCCATAACTACAATAAACACAGCAAATGAATAAGAGTCTCCTGGCAAGAATAAACCAGAATTGCAGAGGCTGATGTTGCCAGTGAAAAGAACATGAAGGTAACCAAGTGAAGAAACAGCATGAGGAGGATTATCCTGATTTGGAAGCAATCCATTCCAGCAATAAATTAAGCCAAGGATCTCTGCATCAGAAAACTGCAGGGCAACCTATTAAGCTGGAGGACAATCTGCTTTTTCTGTCACCTTTGAGCCCTGACTGAATGGCGGCGGAAACAAACATTCCAGCGATGAAAACATATGTTATTTCTACAGTAGTAAGGGTTGGCTGGAAGTTACAGAGACAGCAAAATCATTTCCCTGAACACTGCTAGTGCACGGGCCTGATCTTCAACAACACCAGTGGTATTGCAACACTACTGTGTTGGGATGGGATCCAGTGAAGCATCTCTCGCTATGATATTAGAAGACACAATGATCAAGAACAAGAAATTTTAGAACTCTATACGTGCTTAGCTCAAAGGTATCCCTGGATCTGCCAGCTATACCACATACTGGAGTGTTTATGGGCCACATTTACTGCAGGAAAGCAGCATCCATGATTAAGGGAATGCTGAGCAACAAACAGAGGCTATGTTTCACAGAGGTTTAAATTGCAAAGAAGAGGTCTCTAAAATGAATGCACTGTGTAGAAATGGGAGAATAAGGCTGAAAGACAAGCTCCAGCAAATCTTAAATATATACTCAGCACATGCATAATATGACAAAAAAGTGTATGTAGGTTTTGGATGGCTGTATCCCTCTACACTTTCAGGTAGCTGCTCTATCAACAACAGGACTTGTGTAATGCCTGGTATTCCCTCTCAAGTAAAAGCCTTGCAGTGTATTTTCATCTCCACCTCCACCACCACCACCAGCTGCTCTTCTAGTCAAAAGGCCCCAAGGGCTGCCCTGATGACTCTCAGAGCTGACATGTCACTCCCGCTGGTCTCCGAGTCCTGGGCCTTCCCAAAGAAGGATGAGGAACCCAGCGATCCCCAGCCGCACTATTCTTTTGGCGATGACAGCATACAACCTGTACCTGACAAAATACTCAAGCACGTCCAACGTCCTCTAGCTCCCACTGTGATACTCACACTGGTGCAAAACTCTTCTTTAAAAGCTCAAACCAGGCTGACAAACACACACGGACTGTGAAAAGGGCAGAGCGTCAGAAAAGGTTCCTTGCTCTTAAACAACGATGACAAAAAGTAATTCCTCATTGCAGCATTACCTCCAACGTGAGCTCTCAATCACACAATACTAAGACATCTTTTCCCAGCTCTGTTTTTAAGTCCAACTGACTCCAGGAAGGAGCCCCAGAGGTGCTGCTGGCTGTTCCTTCTCCTGACAGGAAGGGGAAGCCAGACCCAAGCCGTGCTCTGCTGGCAAGGCCAAAGCACTTGGCTGCTCCATCCTGTGTTGTCCACAGAAACTACCGTGAAGGGGAGATGTTGGTGTTTGGCAAGACAGACGTGATTCCTGGCTATGCTATCAGGCCCCTCGTAGAATCTTTCTACCCGTGATAAAACACTATTTCTGTCACTATTGGGCACTCACTCTTTATCTGGCTACCTATGACAGGCCTCGTTATTCAGGCAGGTCTTGGGACACCTTCAAGGGGAGATCTTCTCACCCAATGTCAAATATACCAACTGTCTTGACTTTTCTTACCCTCTTCTTTCCTTCAGCCCCTCCTGAGCTTGCCTGCAAAGCAGCAGGGGGCGACCCCCCTTCCTCTCCAACAAACCCCAGGACAAGAACTGAGGGGGCCCTAAACTGCCACAGGACCACCCCGCCAGAACTAGTCTAGGTTTTGCAGAGCAAAGACAAGTACCTGAGCTGTCCATATTGGTTTTGGTAACGACACTGGAAAAGAAAATACTAAAATACATAAGATAAAAGAGGAAATAGGCCTCTGAGGAGACTGGGGCTATGGGGAAACATGCTGGGGCAGGGACATCCCCAAGGGACTGGGGCTGTGGAGGACCAATGCCAGAGCAGAGGAAATGCATGAGGAGAAAGGAGCAGGGAAAAAAATAAGAGAAAGAAACCAGGAGTGGCAGCAAGAAACCATCACGTACTGACCCAGCCTCCTGTGCTGCCTCACCCAAAGGACCAGCAGAGACTGAGCGTATGTAACCTGTGGCCAAAACAAGGCGTGTTGTTGGAAGGGGACTAGGACTTCCCCCCATGTTTGTTTCATTGTTTTCCTTCTTTGTTTCTCACACAGGAGTCAGTAATTAAAACTCTATGTTAACCAACAACAAATTAAAGTCGAATTCCTCAGCTGAAAACTGTTTTGCCCATGACAATGAAGGAAAGCGTTTCCCTTGAGTACAGCAAAAGAGCCCAAGCAAACTCCAAAACAATATTGTGGGAGCACGATCCCTGGTGGCACAGCAGCCTCCTTGCTCCAGCCAGAGGCTTTATTCCAAGAGCTGACTGCTTACAAAGATTTGAAAAGCAGTTATGGTGCTGCCTTCAGTAAACAGAGAGATAAACTGCTGCTGGTTGTTATCCACCTCATGTAGGTTCTGCAATCTCTTTTGTCTCACAATTTCTCTTGGGAGCCCATCTAATGTGAACAGCTTGGAAAAAACAAGGTACGTTCTGTGAAACTCTTTAGCTAAGCATTTTAGAGGGGTATCTGCCATTTTTGCCATGTTAGACCCAGCCACATATGGTAGATCTCCCCCTGTGTTTCTAAGTCCTGATCTGTTTTATAAGACACTAAGCCCCATAACAGTTGTGATACAACTTTCAAGATCACATCACGGCACCAAAGCTCCCTGCAGATGCACAAATATATGCCTCTGTCATACCTCTTAATAGCAAAATCAAAACCCTGAAAGTGAACCGATACATTTAAAACCTGAAATGATTACTGCCATTCTGTGGAAAACTTCTGTACGGAATATATGGGTGGCAAAACACAGTCAAGGAGGCAGCAAGTGGGCTGTAATGCAGAAATCATGCAATCTGCCCATTAAGATGCTTCTAGTACGTATGCTAGAGTTATTCATGTACAAGTCACATGGGTTACAGAAGCAGCTGGTCCTCTATCCTTCATTGTAGAAAAGCCCATTCATCCTGCTACAACAATCAAAAATAGCCAGGGTAAGTACAAGCACTAAAAAAAAAAAAAAAAAAAAAAGAATTGGCCGATTACTGAATAAGATTGCTCATCCCCTTCTTTCTGACAATTTCTAGAAAGTTATCAGCACAGGAAGGGCTATAACGTTTGTCTGAAATAGAGGATGTTTGGCAATGGCGCTTGCAAAATTGTAAATGCACTAGATTGGAACTCTACTATTCAGTTTAGGATGAAAACAAGAAAACCCCTAGAGGAATCAGACAGGGGTTCTGAGACGACCTTAATATAATAACCATTCTCCTAGAGAACACGTTTTAGGAGGAGTGGTAGAGGGAACTGGGGTTATTTATCTTAGAGAAAAGGAGGCTCAGGGGAAACCTTATCACTCTCTACAACTACCACAAAGGAGGTCGTAGTGAGGTGGGGGTCAGTCTCTTCTCCCAAGCAACAAACAGTAGGACAAGAGGAAATGGCCTCAAGTTGTGCCAGGGGAAGTTTAAGTTAGATATTAGAAGAAATTTCTTCACTGACAGGGTTGTGAAGCATTGGAACAGGCTGTCCAGGAAAGTGATTGAGATACCATCCCTCAAAGTATTTAAAATGCGTGTAGATGTGGTGCTTAGGGACAAGGTTCAGGGGTAGACTTCGCAGTGTGATACGCTAATTGTTGGACTTGATGACCTTAGAGGTCTTACCCAACCTGAATCACGGAATCATCTAGGTTGGAAGAAACCTCCAAGATTGCCTAGTCCAACCTCTGACCTAACACTAACAAGTCTTCCACTAAACCATATCGCTTAGCTCTACATCTAAATGTCTTAAAGACCTCCAGGGATGGTGACTCAACCACTTCCCTGGGCAGCCTGTTCCAATGCCTAAATATAGAATGATTCTATGATTCTTTCATTTAGCGTCCATCATGTCCTTCCTTCTACATCTGCCAGCATACCTTCTCGAAAACTCTCAGCACACCAACTCCTGCTCTAGGTAAGCTTAGACTTTATGGTTAATACTCATTTTAAGAGGGGATGAATAGGCAGAGATGGATGATATAATTCATAATGACTAAGGGATTAGTAGAGCCCCAAATCCCTTGCATGTTAACTGCTATACCCTACCAAGACTTGCTGTGTACAAACATCTTCCTTGGAATAGCCTTCTGAAGAAGTCAGTCAAAAGTGGGGACTTCTGGATTAGGTTGGAATTAAGGTTAGTAATGGCTTCAGAGGTAGGATAAGAAAGAGGGGTGCAGTGAAGAGATAATAGAAACCCTTCTGTACCAACATCATTCATAGCTGGAAAAGAAGACAACAGCTATAGCGTTTAAAGATCAGGAACACAGAGAAAGGGAAGCTATTAAAAGTCAAGTCCTCACTTTGGAGTGGGGCTGGGGAGGGGGGAACAGAGGATGTTGGACAGGGGGAGGAACAGATTTTGAGAGTACAGCAGCTACATTTGGGAGTGAGATTTTAATATAACACATGCCTAAGAATCTGGGCTGTGCTTTCAAGGAAAGTGCCTCTCACCACATGCTACAAGGCAGCTGTAGGTCTCCCGGATACTGCTGGAAACTGCATCCTTCCCCGAGGGATCAAATTCAACCCCTGTGGATGCCTATTGGGACCTACCAACAAATACACTTTTCAGAGAAGAGCCGCATTATAAATAATATATTGTCTTTACACACTTTGCTAATTATTACTTCCTGATAGTTCCATTAATGTCTCCTTTACACACATTGCCAAAAACCTCTGACACATGCTGTTGCCACTGCTGATGCACTTTGTGTACGACTGCCCTCGATAGTCTTGCCTTTCTCCTCCTCTTTTCATAAAGGCATGACCTGCATGATTTGGTTCCAGATTTTGATCCCATTTTAAATTTGTGGGCGTTTTGGCTAGTCTGTGCTTAAAGACTACCCTTCGCCACTTCATTTATATCCACAGTTTCCTGCATTTAATTTCCCACTTTCACTCAGAGGCAGACAAAATACCTTGCAGATACTTGATAGCAGCCTGACAGACTTTCAAGCTTTCTCTATTTAGAATACACAGAATTTGGGACAGGAACTGTATTTCACCTCTAGGCATTACCCTAACACTATAAATAATATACAAAGCATTCTAAGGATTTCAATATCCTTAGTTTTCCCTTTAGACTATTAAAACTATCATCTGAGTTTTTAATAATCTACTTACTTGAAGACTTGTATCATGTCACTCTTCAAGCTATTCTCCTGGGAGGACAGCAGACTTGGTCTATTCAAGTCACTCATAATGACTGAGCCACAATAAGCAACACTAACTGGAAAAATCTCTTGCAAAATGTTGTAAGCATGCCAGTTTGTGGAAATCAAAATGTTCTGCAGATATGTGTCAATCTCATCAAAGCTTTGGACTGTATCATGCTCAATTTCCTCTGAATTTTTCCCAGAAATTAATTTTCCATCAGTAGTTTGCTCTTGCATTTCCATTCTGCTTTGCGCCTCATTTTTATATTTAAAAAATAGTGATGCTTGTTTGTTTTTTGTTGTTGTTTGGTTGTTTTTTACCTAGAGAAGATATTACAACCACAGACAATATTCAGTTTCAGAACTAAACCCCACAGCACCTAGAATGGGAGGCAGTACTCCTTATTGTGCATTCAAGAAATTAGCTGCTACAAACAACATTTGCTTGAGCCTGATAACCTGTTTCTCCAGTCCATGTGATGCTGCTATGTGTGTTCAATTTCAGTTTGGATAATTTAGAGTAATCCTATTATAGAGAGGCACCGGGCACAAAGTTCTGTTCCAGATGACACGTCAAAGTTCAGCGGCTCTCAGAATCTGAATTTCTAACTTTGGTCAAATTCTGAATTAGTACAGATTTCAGTTCTTTCCCAAAGTATCAAAACCACAACTGAGTTTCTCTTGCCATGCTATTTCAGAGGCCAAGAAACAGTTAACATGCTTATGACTTTGAGAGCTGAAATCAGTCTCACTAAAGGCTCTATCACAACTGGTATTTTGACAGAGCCTACAGAGGTCTACACAGAATGCTTGTCTGAGGCCCTACTTCATTTTTCCACACAGGAAGACAGAATTTGTGGTATTTTATTGATTTTTCCCAATCCATGTTGATTCAAAATTGTCATTTACTATGTTGT
Source organism: Heteronetta atricapilla (assembly GCA_011075105.1). Taxonomy (NCBI): domain Eukaryota; kingdom Metazoa; phylum Chordata; class Aves; order Anseriformes; family Anatidae; genus Heteronetta; species Heteronetta atricapilla. The sequence goes on along the minus strand of CM021731.1, from coordinate 86,427,650 downwards.
ACATTTATCTTTTTTTTCCTCCCCAAATTTTGCCTTTTTTTTTTTTTATGAGATACTTTTTGCCCTGGGAGTAGATCCTAGCAGTCTCAGTAGAAAGAAGAGAGTTTTCTTCTAGTGTGGTTTAGTACGGAAATAACAAGAACACCAGAACAAACAGGATGAGCAAATTCAGACACACTGGGTAAAGTTGCATATTGCTATCCACATATATTTTTGAGAGCATAACTAGGTCCCCCTGCTTCCTCCTCTACAATTTAACAAGAGAGGGGATAAAATCTACATGAACTAGTGCAGGGGAAATAAACCCTCACACTCCAGTTTTCATATTCCCATAGCTTGGCCTTCTTCCTTGGTTCTCTATGATATCCTGTTTGGTACATTCCTGATGATTTATTTCCAACCGTGTTTTTAAAAGGCACTATGAAACTCAAGACAAGTGTAATATTTGCAAAAATGTAGTGGTTTTATCCTACAAGCCCAGAGCAGATGTACCTATATTGATAAAATATAAGGTTATACTTGTACAGGTTATTTCCTTTCCTGCCCAGAAGGGCAGCGTTCCAACACAAACATACCTGCGATGGCACTGAAGTGCTCACACGTGGAGGCTTGTAGCACTTCGGCAGTATGCATGTGGACTAGGTGCTATTTGGACCACTTCAGGTGGTATCAAATCACTTTATCCAGTCACTCATTTCATTTTGCTGAAATTTTGTTCTTGCTTTTAGCATTACTCCTTGACTATTCTTGTCTTTCCAGTACGTGATCCTCCTGCTCAGGCCCCCGTACATTATTCTTCAGTGATGAAGACTTCATTTTCAGCTTTGTTACCACCATCAGGTTTTATCGCCTGGTCTGAAGGCTCCTCAGAATTTACTAGCTGTCCCATTGCTCCACACCTGATTTTTTTTCTTTTTCCTTTTGCTTCTATCTGCATGTAAGCAGGAGCTTCCTCTTCTGCCCTCCTCTGAAATTCTTTGCTATTCATTAAGCAGCAGTTGCAACCAGCTAAAGGGAGAAACTAGCCCAAATCCAGGCACAGGCTACAGGGAACTGCTGTCAGGGGAACCCTTTCAGCTCCTGCAATTTGTACCCTGCAAGCTTACTACCCAAAGAAAACAGAGATACCTAGATCCTCAGTTTGCATGATATCCACCTGTTAACATGATGACTGCAGAGCTGAGAGTGATTTCAGGCATATTTAGAGGCTGAAGGTGAGCGGTGAAATAGCTTTAATGCCTTCAGTGCCAGCAATGGCACACGTACAGCCTCTGCACCACCCCTACAACAGTTTCAGGGGAGATCAGATGTTAAGAGCTAAATGAAGACAAGTGACCCAGGAAGCTGTTTGCCCAAATTTCCAGCAGCCAGGTACCTATCCAAACACAAACTGCTTTTCCTCTGACTCAGCATTACGGGGCGTTCATCAGGCCCATGCTGCATTAGGCTGTGAAGTCCCTGCAAGACTGCTTCTGTCACTGGCGTGGTTTCACCGGAGCTACCCTGGCCTGAAAGAATTCCACTCGTCCTCATGCAGCCTACTAAAACTGAAACAAACAAATGAAAAAACCAACACTGAAAAGAGTAAGGAAAGGGATAAACAAGGAGGAATAAGGGAAGAAGGACCAAAAGGTTCTGGAAATAGCTGGGGTTGTTCATGCTGAGCCATCGGGCCCTGAGATTTGAATAATGCATGTTCCATAAATCTAAGTGTCCCTGCTTGCCACGTTCTAGAACAGAGAGCAAAAATAATAGCTACTGTCCACACTTATCACCAATAATAAATTACAGGGCTTCTGTGTGTGGCAGCGATTAATGCAAAACGCAACCCAAAACACATAACTAAATAAATAGATAGTTTGACTTTCCTGGGGGTTATCTCCTTCCTTTTCTGTGCCCCTCTCAGAGTCTCCTTCCAACCAAAAACTATAGTAGGAAAGACCCCCCCTTACACTATGCCCCCTTCAGACAGACAGGCTGGTTACATCCCAAATATACTCCAACCCAGCCAGGGGAGAGTACGCACCTCTGAAAACAGGAGAAGGCAACACACTGCACAGCTTCTGGAAGACTATGGTGTTCCCAAGGCATCACCTCCCCTTTCAGTAGGGCACATGCTCACGTAGGCACCTCTCCAAAAGAAAAGCCTACAGCGCTTCCCTGGATCACATTCTTCTCTACAGCTGATGTACACGTATATGGGAAAGGAGAGACTTTCCTTTCAGCAGCACTCCATTTCTTTCAGCTTCAAGCAGTAACTAAGGGGGTGCTGGGGTACTCTTTGGCCCCAAAGCAGCAGTGCGGTAACAGGGTAACATCAGAAAATGGTGCAAGGGTAGGCTTCAAGGAGTGAGAGGGGTTAGAGTCCATTATAGAACTGGCCTTGTCAGTGGAAGATTTCCTGTAAGGACTCCACTGCATCCTCATTTGCACTCGTCTGGGAATTACAAGCCCAAGCAAAGAATGACCTTTCATTAGCCATACCCATTCAGTGAGAATGGGTTGCCTCTGCAGAGAAGAAAGGAAGAAGAAAACTGAATAGGCAATACAGAAAGCCAGAAAGAATTGGTAACTCAAAGGGGAGGTGTGCACAACCGCGTAGGAGTGCAGGATAAGTATCCACCTTAGCACTAACAAAAAAATAATTAAAAAAAATCTCTCCCTACAAATTGAAAGGGTTAGGTAATCAAGACAGTGCTGGAACAGGCAGCCATTAGAAGCGACCAAGCACTTACAGAGAGATGTAGTCGGTGCTAGTCCATGGCAGCTCAGAGGTAACCGTACCTCCTTCTTTCTCTGAACATTTTAATTCTGTCACATAAGCTTTGGTAGAGATTTGGGTTTCCTTTACACTGACTGCCTTCACAGTCTATTCCCTCTGATGGAAGGGTGGTCTAACCCTGGAGAAATCCCGTCTGAGTAGAGACAATTTCCCCTTAGAGGAAGGCATCCCTGTTTATAGGATGGGCTTCTGCATACAGCTGCCCTTGGCATCCTCCTTTTCTAACTGTGAAGCAAGAAACAGAGCTGGAAAAGGTCACAAGAATCAGAATAAACCACAGGAGAGACAGCACTGAAACATTGGTAAAGACAGCTGGGACGCAGCTTAAGCCCCAAAGTATAACACTGTTATTTGACCTGACTGAACATCTATGCTACCTGTCATGTGCCCTCGTCCTCCTGCGCTCTCCTGCAGTACGTTGGCGTACGTCTTCTTGCTAGACTGGAGGCACTACAATTTACAAAAGCAAAATAAGAGAAGTTATCGTGGGCCCAAGCCACTGAGGGTGAGGTAAGCCACACAGATAAGAGCAAGGGGGAAAAAAAAGAAGCTCATATACAAAGCAGACACTATTATTATTATTATTATTAGCTATTCATTACTCATATATTGGTATTATAGCAAGATCCAAAAGCCTCATTCAGTATCAGGGCCCCATTGTGCTAGTCTCTATGCAAATACAAAAGAAAGGCAGGAAGAGCTCGCAGCCTAATTTAAGACAAAACCCAGCAGGTGAATGCAACAAAAATTGAGGGAAGGGAGGGTAACGAGACCGTGTGATCTCACAGGCTAATGGTACACTGCCGAATGCTTGCTCCCAGGGGATCTGAGAGGTTACGGCTTAATAACCCTCAGGGATGCTTCTTGCAGCTTTAAACTGTGAAATCTCTGACCTCCTGGGTAAGCACGGCACAATAATATTTCCTTTAGTTAAATGGATGTCTAAAACGTGCTTAATCAGTAGTCCATTAGCTCTCCACTTGCCTCATTAACATGTCTGTGGAGCAGGTAGAGCTGACCCACCCCCACCATGATTTTTTTTTTTTTTACATTTTGGTTTCAAATGCTGCCATGCAAGGTGTAATGCCTTTGAGTGCCCTCCCTCCAGAAGCATCTCCTTTCATCAGTCCATATGTTCTAAACATATGGCAGTGTACCATTACAGGTTTTCTTGGAATTAAGAGGTCTCCTCTGCTGTCTGCCTGAGCATTAGCCATTAACAATTCCTAATAACTAATTTTTTTTTGAGATGACAACTTCCCTCCCCCCCCTCCATTCATAAACAGTGAAATGAAGCCAAGGATAACACTGAGCAAAATGCCAGCACTAGTGCTTTTGGCAGACAGCTCTCCCAGGCCCTTCTTTAGGGAGCATCAGTAGCATGGATCCCATTTGTACAGCCTCTGTGAGAGGTTAGGTGCTGTCAGGCTAACAAAACCACGATCTTGGCAGCCAATAACAGATAGGCTTTTCATCCAATTCGCCTATGTGCTATTTAAGATTTAAAATAAAGCAGAAAAATGCCAGTGCAAGTAGTCCAAACAGAAGGCTTACCTACTCCCCCATCGCTTTCAGCAGGTCTCATCGATTTTAGACTTCTTGAAATATAATTTAGGGTAACAGTCACTCATCTTTCACAGCCATTAAAAATTAATTTCAAAATGTTTGTGAAGAAGTTTGAAAATGAAAAGCACTCTACATTCTTAAACGTAGCATCAAGTTCAAAGCAACCCTGACATAACTAGTTTAATATCCTTGGTTGTGTTTTTGTTTTTGAGCCAGCATTTTGACTTCTGTATCAAGAAACTGCTTACTCTCCAAGTCTGTGGCGAACACTGCGTGGTTCATAAGCAGTCAGTACCTACAGTATAGATATGCTTTAGTTGGAGAGTCCTCTGCGCTAGTTCTTCTCCACCTCTTCACCACAAAATCAAAGCAACTTGCAGTGCTGAGGTACTGACGTGACTAACATCTGCCATGGATCATTTTTCCTCCTCATTTGTTCCCCTAGATCACCTGCTGCACATTTCAGGGGGGAAGATAAAGGTGTGTTCAACCCCCCCCCCCCTTTTTTTTTGGTAGTTTTTGTGCATGTTACACTTGGAACAGAACCTTGGGAGGTTTGGGGTGGCCATTGGGGTGGCTGTTGACTAACAGAGAGACAATTCATCGCCTACCCCCAAGAGAAAGCTCTGCCTTGTCTGAGAATCAGCGAGGTTAGACATGGCTTTCACTTTGACCTTCTGGCAGTGGCCTCGTAAACCGGGGTCAGCTTTCAGGACAAATATCAAAACCTTGACTGTGACTTGACAGTGCGCAGAAAAGCGAATCTGGTTTGGGGTGGGGGGCAGGGAGAATTAAGTCAGAACACAGCACTGGAAACCTACGTGTTTTTCTTTTTTTTTGGGGTGGTAAAAAGAGTCTGATCATTCCCTATGTTATTACAGAGCAGCACCACAACGTAGGCAAGAAGAGGTGAAAGATCACATAATGATGACCAGGTCACTGCATGTTTTCTCACCAATCTCCCAGCCACTGCATACGGCTTTCTTCCCAAATGCTAATACATAAAAACTGAGCCCTACCGAGGCACTTTTCAAACTGACAGACAGGAGAGGCTAATGACAACAAGGTGTTTTTCAGTCCTAAATGAGCAGAGGTAGCTGTGATTTTCAGAGTACTTTGGTCTGGTCCCTCGCTCACATTCAGCTTCCAGCCATCTCGTTTTCTCAGTGCAATCATCTCATCCAAGAGCTAAAACCTCGTACTCCAATTGTGGGATAGAGGAATGGGAGGCCTATCATTTGAGTTCACTTCACAATTGCAGAGAGGCTGAATACAGATATTTAGCAGGTAATTCAAGTATCTTGGTGAGCCCTCCAGCAATGTCCCTGAGCAGCCATTAGCACAGGAGGCCAGGCATCTCTGTAACGTCTAGTTCAGTCACCCACAATACTCAGACCCCCTCAGGTAAACCAGAGCTCTAGGTACACCTAGAAGAACACGTTCTCTCCCCACAGGACAACAGCACAGGGGATGTCTATCGCGTACAGCCAGGCTTACCTCACCTTAGATGATTCAGGAATGAACAGACAGACCAGCAGACTGACCGCAGGATGACTGCCGTTGTTACAAGGACAATTGCAGAGACCAGACTCCTAAGTAGGATACCCTATCTTTATGTCAGAAGACAAGAAGCTAGCAAGTCTCTGAAGATCAGATAAAAAGTATGGTAGGGAGAAAAACATGTTTTTTAATCTCACAGATCAAAGCTTTGATACAGACCAAACACCGAGCAAATCTGAACAGCTCCTCCCAGCCAGGCCACCATGAAACCATGAGTTTTTATTTATTTTTAACATTGGACAGGCAAAAACAGATCTACCCACGTGGAACTGGCAGGACAGAGATTTAAAATATTGTCTTCACTAGCAAGCAATACTGAATGGTCTCTCTGCTGGTCTCTTTCTCCTCTTTTTCTTTGAGAGCCAGCCAACCCCTTCAGTCTATGAAATGGGTTTACTAATTTGCGAGAGATTGGAACCATTTCTCATGTTAAAAACTCAAAGAAAACCATGCTGTACCCTCTCATGAAGCCCTTCCCTTTTCTCTTTTTGACTTCTTTAGTCCCTCAGTGAATGCCATTTAGGACTGAAAGCCCTCATTTTGAGCACAGAGACAGTGGTCAGCGTGGTGGAGTGGGTCCATGGAGGCCACCCTGACAATTTGCCAGGCACGTGGAGAATTGTGGTGGAGGGGAAGCCAGCCCATGAAATTGGGTACTGGGGCTCAGAGGAGGAAAGCACTCCTTTCTGTGAAAGCACTCCTCTAAAGAGGAAGTTTCAAGCTGATCTTGAAGGTCTTTTCCAACCTTAATGATTCTCTCGGATCTGGGCAGCCTCCATAAGGCAACAGGGACCACCGTGGTCCACAGCGGCCTTACTGAAGCTGAATGCTGCATTTCTGTCATTCCCTTGCTATTTTTTCTCCTCCTCACTCACTGACTTTTTATTCTAGCTTTTTATTTTGTAAGGAAAATAGAGAAAAATAGAGAAATGTTACGGCTTTTTGGAAGAACCAAAACCAACAACAAGGCTCGGATCCAAGCAACCTGGAAGTACGGGAGGAGGCAAAGCCAAATCTTACCCCCAGCTCTTCACTTCAGGGCAGCTCCCAACATAAGTATCCCCTGGTTTCCTTTATCTTTGGAGAACAATGATTTTTTTCCTCAGACTTCTGCAGCTGAAGCCTTTTTCATTATTTTCAAACAATGGTCCTGGAGGAGAGCCTGGACCTACGGTATGTCTTGTGCTACAGGCCTTCAGACTTCCGTGGCTGACTTGGGGGATTCACTAGTTGTTGTAAAGACTTCAGCATTTCTTCTCTTTGCTTGCAAAAGGGCAAATGCCAGCTTGAAAGGGACAGGTTCCTATAAAAGCTCTATTGCTTCTGAATATACTACACCCTGGCTCCAGCAGTTCAGATACAGCAAGAAATAAAAATAAATCAAACGTTAAACAAACTTCCTTGTCAGGGAACTAATAGCACAAAGCCAGTGTTCCAGGAAAACGTGAAGCGCTGTAATTGCACGTCTGTTTTAGGAGCGTTTCAGCATCTTCCATGTGCATCTCAGCCGGAGCCAACTTCTACCTCCGGTGGCCTCGTTACGCAAATGGAGGGAGACAGCTTGGTCTCCCGACCCATACAATTGTTGCCCGGGAACAAAAAAAGAAAAAAAAAAGAAAAAAAAAAAAAAAAAAAAAAGCAACCACCTCTGTTCGTACTAAGCTGCTCAGAGCTGTTTCCAGGTAAGGGAAAAAAGAAATTCTTGAGTTTATTTTTTTAAATCCCTTTTTCCTTTACGGCAACGCATTTTATGGCTCTAGTTTTTTGCATTCCAAGCAGCGTTACCACCCAGTAACAGGCTCCATGCGCAGGGAATAGCACAGCACCACACTGCGTGCACGCGGTGAGAACAGAGGAAGGCACAAAGGGCACAGTTCCAGGTTTCATGTAAAGTGTAGAGCCGCCTTCCTGGACCTAAAATTTCACATCACGACAAGCTAGGATGTGGAACAAAGGGAAAGAGTTGCAACAGGATTTGAAATAGAGAACAAGGGTGAATAAAGCAGAGTCAAGTGGGCTATATACGTCAAAACACGCAACAATTAAACCAAGAGAGATCATGGAAAATATTTCAGTAAGCGAGAGAAATAAGGCTCAGGCTACATAAGCAACTAACAATGCACTGGAATACATCATCTAGCAGCACTCAGAGACTACAGGACTCTTCAGCTCTCCATTTACCACAGTGATAATCCTTGTGGTTACAAAAAAAATGGTAATTTTTTTTTTTTATCATACCCCAATGCAGCTCTATCTTATTCCTTTGCGAGAGAACTAAAACAACAGCTATGATAAATACCAGCTCCTCTCACAGGTCTCTGTGGGTATTGACTCTGAAGTCTAATTATGTCAATTTAAGTGTCGGCATTGTTAACTTGTTTCCAGCCATTCATTTCAACAAAAACAGCTGTCTTCCCTAGAATAATGGGCAGAGGTTCAGATTGCGGACAGAGCACAAATAGAATAATTGACAGTGTCCTCCCACTCCAGCTCTGGGGAGAAGCCAAGATAGGTGGAAGCACGAATAAGAAAACTTAATAGTAAACACATTGGCGTGGAAACCTTCGATATTCAGTTGTCACAAGGCATTACAGACACCGCCTGATTGCTCTGCCATTGTGCATGTGCTGCACGCTGATGGCTGGCTCTCAGAAGAACAAAAACCTGGTGCCTGTTTTACCAACACCTAGAGTAAGGCTTTCTTGTTTGTCCAAGTGCTGGAGATCAGCACTGGTAGTCCAAAGCTCCCACGTGTCTATTTGGACACTGCCTGCTGACTGGCAGGTTTCTTGACTAAATTGCAAGCAGGTATTTAATAAAACATGACGTTGGCCTTACCAATGCCCAAATTTGCTGCCAAGCATCCTCAGATGCTAAATCCCAACACTCCTTTGTCCAGACTCCCACTAAAGCAAAAAAAGCAAGATACAGCCAGGCACCATTTCTAACATTCAGCCTGGTCAGGCCTGAGCACTCGTTGACCTTTATGGAGGCCAAGCCAGAGATCAGATCAGCCCTTTGTCCCTTCCCAGAGGGGCGGGGGAATAAATAATAATAATAAATCAGCGCAATAAACTTTAACTGAGAATCAGTCCTGAAGGTTTTCAAGACCTATACACCTCATGCATGGCACCCAACATAAGGGGGTCCCGCCAGCTGCCTGGCCTCCTTCCTGCCCTGGGGACACAGAGTCACGCCACGGGAGCTCCGCTGCATTTGTAACCGGGCTTTGTGATTCTGCAGGTGGAGCAGTCCCAGTGGTCGCCTCTCAGCTATTCTGCTCTGCGCACGCTTCTGACAGGGGAAGAGGCTTAGCTGCCCTTCTTCTGCCTGGATTTGCTGTGTCCTGATTTTTTTTTCTAGAGGATACACAGGGTTTGTTTCAAATTAATCGCATCGGCAAAACACATTCTTTAAGCTGGTAGATGCGATGGAAATAACTTCTGTGCGTCAACAGTTCTGTTAGGTAGAGCCATCCATTGTCGGTGACAGACAACTCCTGTATTAAATCAGAGCACAGTTTTACAGGGGACCAAGCTGAACCGAGATCTAGCTCTGTCTTCACTGATTTATAAACATGCACATTCTGGACTTAAAGAAAATAAAAAATAATCTCTCCGGAAATTCAAATGGAGATGTTTTCTCAGGAGACAATCATATATAACAGCAGCAGCAGCAAAAAAAAAAAAAAAAAAAAAAAAAAAAAAAAAAAAAAAAAAACACAGACAAACCAGGAAATAGTTTAAGAACAAAAACAGTATTTTCATTGTGGCATTGACTTGAAAAACTCATCTGGAATAATATCCGTACTCCCTCTTTTATCTAAAGCTCCTACCAGGAGAGGGAATTGGGCCTCGCTGGCAGGGCAACGAGTTGCCAAATGTCCTCAGAGGGAGGAGACCCCTGCTGTAGGGATGCTTCCAGCTGGTGTGGAGTCAGATCCGATGGCACTGGATTCCCAGCACAGTCCTCAGGGTAAGGGGAGCACGGGAGGAGAGACGGGGTGCAGCTGGAGCGCTGTTGCTCTTTGGTCACCAGGGGCCTGGGGCCCAGCCCAGATGGTGGGATTTGAGGGAACTCACAGGCTAGTATTCCCTCGGGCTGCTCTTGAATTAGACACACAGGTCAGCGTACAGTTGACTCCTAAGCCACGGAGACAACTCCTGGCTTCTTGGTTAGCACCAGCCCCAGCTGCAGGCAGTGGCCAGAGTGGAAAACCAGCACCTACGAGCTTGTTTGTGCTGTGTGCCTGCGAGTTAGGCTTGAACGGAGGGGAAAAAGCCAAGTTCTCCTAACTGACTAATATCCTTCCAGAAGCAGGATTGTGCCTCGTCTTTAATTCCCCGTGGTGTTTCCAGCCACAGGGTCTTTTCCTCACACAGCTCCCAAAGATAGCGCACCTGCCAGAACAAACCAAACCCTTCCAGAGCCGCGGTCACAAAGGGATGGATTTTATTTCCTTTCAGTCATGGAGAAATATTCAGGATCATCACAGCCAACTCCAAGCAGACGAGAAAGCGAGAGTCACCTTTGCAGCGAGGCGGTTTGGGTTTATTTGGCTTATTTTGAGGATTAGAGAAAGCAAATAATTTCCAATTCAAACATCCTGCAGTGACGGACATAGAATTTTAATGCTTGTATCAGCACACATCTCTGCTAAAAGTTGGAGGGGGGGGGGGGGGCACAGTTTATTTTAAAAAAAAATGGGGTTTTTAACACAAGAAGTCTTCCAGTTAGCCCCCATCTTTGGAATTGTTATTTAGATATTTCAGTGAACTAACAGCAGTTATAGCACTAAGGGTGTTGAGCACATTGGAGGAAGAGAAAACGGGAGACTAGCTGTGCTCCCTTTTACCTTTTATCCCCATGGATAACGCTGTCTCACAGGGTGGGATGTAGAAATGCACGCTTGTCCCTGGCTGGACAAACAGAAGGGGCCTGGCCCTCACTGCTTGGGCTGTGAGTTAGCAATGGCATGGTATGTGTGGCATGGGATAAGCGGGAAGAACCACCATGCTGTGAATTTGAATTTCGCTGCCTGGAGGGCGACAAGGCTTCGAGGGCAGAAAAATTGCATTTTGCCTGCCGAGCAAAGACATTGCTCTGTGCCGCAGCAAAGTCTCAAATCACCTTCATAACCTAAGCTCAACATTGTCTCCCCACGTGATTTCACATTCTTCTAAGAGGAAACAGGAAACCACTGCCTGCTGAGGATGCCAGGGAGGGAACCCCCTTGCTCCTTCTAGGAGCAGAGGTTGCATGAAACGGGCCCTGGCTGCAGCAGCAAGCGATGCCAGACCGTGCACCTTTCCATCAGGAAACGCAGGGTGGTCAGCTAAGGGGAATCACGTTCGACTGACATCAGCCTGTGCCGGAGCTGCATTAGTGACTTACAGGATCAAAGCACCACGAATGTCATTCCTCGTTCTGCAGTGGCGTTGCTCTCTGTACAGCAGCGCACACAGATACCCGCACGGTTTCTCTGCAGACAAAACGAAAGCCCCACAACCCCCAGGTCACCTTCGTGTGAGTTTCTCCTGCTTTACGCTTGATCCCTTTTCTCACCTTGAAGATTTCAGCTAGCAGAGATGACATATTTATACTTCTTTTCACGCAGCAGCCTGGGAATACAGCTCATTCTCAGCACTACATTAAATCAGAAGCAAACACTGGCACCGGGGACAAGTATCCCAGAAGACAGAGAGGGAACTAACACTCTCCATCAGAGGAAAAAACCTCTTGGTCAAATTTTCAGAGAGAGCTTTCTGCAGGCTCTCCCTCCCTGCAAGAAGCAGGGGGCAGAAAGGGGCACGGGTCTCACTTTGGAAATTCAAGGGGATCCCCGTGGGGACACTCCCACTCAGCAGAGAAGGGAAAGCAAGGGGGTACAGACGAGATCTACAACACACATCCCTCCCAGATGGGACCGACGGGGGGCATTTATTCCTCGGAGTGATATTTACTGCCTTCCCACGATGTTTGCACTGACTGGCAGCTCTGGCTAGCCAGACTGCTGTGTCAACATCTGCAGGTGTGAGCATGCGGCTATGTGAAAGGAAAGGGAAACAGGAGAGAGAGAGAGAGGGAGGAAATTTAGAGGGAAAATGTTTCTTTTACTTTTAGCCTTTTTCTATGCTCTGTCTTCTGCAGAGTAGAAATCTTTCAGTGCTGATACCAGGAGGAGATTCCTAATGATTAATTGATTTTGCTGTCAAATGCAGGAAGTATGTGCGCGAGCCGTGTAGGCATGAGGGGCATTGGCTATTTTTTCCTAACCTTAGAGCTCCCTCTTCCCCCAATTCCCAATATGCTGCAAAAAACATGCACAAGCAAAAAAAAAATAGGACGAGAGACAAGCAAAAAGTGTAAAAACCCCAAGACACCAGCAACACAGCCTTCTCCGTAATGCTGAGAAGTCCAGAATTTGCCTTGACCTTTACAGCTTTTCAGGCTTGAGTGAAAAGCCAAGGCTAAGAGCTTCGCTGCTGCAAGGCTACAGCTTCTCCTGTTGCACTTGTGACAGTGGTGTTCCTCGTCCCGCACTGCCTCACCCGTGTCCTAGCAGGAGCACCCATATCTCTCCACCTGGGACTGCACGTGCTTCAGGGTCAAATTCCTGGTTCTCAGCCTCCAGTCACACCATGAATGATGTTCCCTTCTTCACTGCGTGAACTCATGTGCTGTACTCAGGCTGGCAAAAACCTACTGCCAAGGGCTAACAGGATTTCTGCCATTTTCCCTCAGAAAAATTAAGTTCCACTCTCACCTTTGCAGACACTGTGGAGGAGCCAACTTGGTCTCATTTCTGTAGGTACTCGTAACACCACCTCTTTTTGGTGTCCCAGCAGTTGTGTACTGTCCTTTGGGTACTGATCCTCACATCTCCAGCAGGCAGGGCAGAGCTAATCTGTCATTGCTCGAGAGCTAATTGCTAGATCCTTAAACAGACCTTGAACACGTAGGTGCTGTGCTATTGGCACTCATCAAACCTCCACCTGGCTCCTGCTCAAAACCTGGGAGGCACCTCAGACAATTTTGCTGGTAATCTTCATGCTCATACATTATTGAGGCACCTATATTTCTGCAATTAAGCATGTGTATAACCACTTAGAATTGGCAGGCTTTCAGAACATCCTTCACAGTCACGCTCTGGCTGAATTTGTGCGCTAGATATTCCCTCTCTGCCTCTTCTGGGTCTTATACAAAGTCTGTTTCCAAGTGCCTTCATGCATCCCTTTTTCCTTCCTCCTTTCTCAGCAAAAGTTACGGAGAACCTTGTCTCCAACACAGCAGCACTTCCCAAAGCCATAATCTAAGGCAGAACAGACTCTGTTTCAAACCCCTCTTTAGTTCAGTTACCAATAAGAACTTAAACTCACCTCTCAAGGAACATGCTGTCCTCTAGATATTCAGCAACGAGAAGGAATAGAGAGTGAACCAAAGAGTCTTGCTCTCATTCCCTCACTCCCACATTAAAAAAGAAAAAAAAAAAATCTAGTTTAAGGATCTAGATGACTTCCTGTGGTAAGAAATGGTAATGAACTGTATGGAAAGCATTCAACTTTTAAAATTTTATAACATTCATGTCCCTCTTCATGGCTTACCCAAGGTCAGGTGGGATGCTTCTGGCAAAACATGGAACCAAAAGCTACTTCAGTGCTAGACTGGCATGCTTATGCAAGGATTGTTGCCTAACAGCTGGAATAAAAGGCTGGCTTCAGAGGCTATCTGATGGATATTTGGTTAAGAATATTGATAAGCTGTCATGGCATGAACAGAAGTTAGATATATTTGGATCTTTTTCAACCTAGAGGAGGGCTGACTCAGGCTCTCTCTGATAGCATTATCCTACCAGTGAGTCATCTAGCCCAGTGAGACCCCGACTCCTCTTCTGTTCTCCACGCCTTCCCACAGTCTTTACTATGTCAGACCATGACTCCCACCATCTCTCTTCAGAGAAGCTGTCAAGCAACAAGAGTTCAAAACCACGGTCACTTCAGAAATAACTGGACATCGCATGCATTCACATGTTGGTTCTGCATCCAGGACCCTTAAATTGGTATAAATGCAAGTTGTTCTGTCACCTCAAGAAAGTTGAAGCTCGTTTACTTTATGTGAGGACATTCCTATTTCCAAGGATAGAAACAAGGAAGAAAGCAAGAGGGAAAAAAAAAAAAAAAAGACCTTTTCCACTGAGAACTCTAGTTTCCACATTTAGATTTATCATTTGGTAATGGCAGAGAAGGATTTCACATGACATTTTTGTATTATTGGATTTGTTAAAAGGAAGATTTTTATAATAGAGCTAACCCTAAGTAGATGGGTTTTTTGTCATAAAAAGAAGGAAGAAAAAAAGACTTAGGAAATTGTCCTATTTCCTCTAATGGCATTGAAAAAAGTCTTGATTCCTATAAAAGTAGCAAAGATTAAATAACCTCACCCCTGTTAAAAATCGACATATGCTGACTTCTTAAGTATACATTCTAGACGATGTTTTCTGCTTCTTTGGAGATGGGTGGGAATTGGATGTCAGGTTCCAGCAGACTCATTTCACCTTCTTAGGCGCAAGGTCTGGAGTAGTGTGAATCCAGAACAGAACTTAAACCTAATTATCTCCCGTGCCCTTCAACCACAACTTCACTGGCTTATTTTAATGGTTGAAGCCCTGCTTGAAAATGAATGCATTCATACAATCCCCAGAACCAGTAACGTGTACACGCTTGCAATGCTTCTTCCAGTTTAAGATGTTATGACCCCTATTTTGCAGATAGCAAGCTAAAGTACCAAAAGACTGAAGGACTTGCCTGAGAACTGAGAGCATACGAACCCAGCTCATCCAAATCTCACTTCATGCCCTGACCATCACGCTGTACGAAATTCTGTGTGCTGCAATGGGACAAACAAACCCTTGCTCCAGTTGGTCAGTGACAGCAGGGGCCTGAACATCTACTGTATCTTTTCTCCAGTTCCTTTCCTCTTTGATTAGGGGATGCCAAGTTTTCATCCAATCCAGATATAAGCTTCCTCATTTTAAGATTGTGACAAGAGTCACAGCTGAGAGGCATTAGATCAGGTCAGAGAAAAAGCAAGCGAGGTTTTCATTGAAGAAAGATGCCTAAAGACAGACGTATTTTGGAGTTCCAGTGCTGTAAGTTTTGGCTTTTTGGTCTTTCATGTAAATATTCTGTGTAATGGAGACAGGTTTCCCTTACGGAAAACCTTTATGGAAATATCAGCAGATAATTCCCCTCAGGGAAAAAAAAAAAAAAAAAAAGGAGGGGGAGGAGAGGGAAAACAAGCCATCCCCTCCACTCTCAACTGATGTGTGAGCTTCTAAATATTTGCACTTGAAAGTCTTTGGGCACCTTTGAAGATAGATGTGAGAGATTTGCAGATCGCTTTCTCTATCAATGGCTCCAAGGACCCCAATTTTTCTAAAGGTACTTTCTACAACAAATTCCTCCCTACAGCATCCCTCAGCTCACCCCACTGAGGTGTATGACCACCCCTTCATCCCTGCAGTCCCTCATCTGCCATACCCCTCTCCCAACAGCTCCATTACTCCTGGGTACCCAACTTCCAAGATCCCATTACTCTGCCTAGAAAGTCCTTTTCACCCTAGAATTCAGGAGAGGTAAATACACTTTACCATGCATTTTGAGGTTTTGAATTTGATCTTTGTGGCAAAGTCTTTTTTCCTCTCTCTCATGAGTTTCAAAAATACACAGGCCTTGATGCCTGGCTACAGAATGGTGGATGCTAACAGCCCCAAAGGACACAAACCCACAACTAGGCAGTATTCGAGGAACAAAACTCAGCCATCGAGATCTAGCTGTGGCCATGTGTATGGGTAATTAGGATATAGGTTTAACACACGTTCGTATTAAGCATTCACTTTTCTATGGCTACATGGCATTCATCAGAGTTAGTAAATGGTCAATGCTACCTAATGAACAAGCCCACAGAAGTCTGCAGTCTACTTCCCCGAATGCAAACCTTTTCCCCCCTACAACAGGGTAACAAACTAACCTCGTTAGGCAACACCTTTCCTTCCTGACTCCTTCCCTAACAGTTATCCTTTCCGTTGTACCATGGCACGCAAGTCCCTGTGTGCTTGTTTGCACCAACCACAGAGGAAAAGCAAACAAGCGAGCAAGAGGACAGGGAGTTTATGAAGTTACCCCAGACACTCAAAAAATCTCAGCCACGGTCTTGAGGTCTCCAGCCTCCTGCAGCAGAGCAAATTCCCCATGCCCTCCAAGAGATGCGGGAAGGAGCATTAAGGAACTGGCAGGTAGAGCCCACAGTTTCTTTTGCAGAACCCAGCTGTGCCAGATAAATAAATCACCTGCGGCCATTTATGTGCAAATAACCTGTGCCAAGGGGCCTTTTGGAAGGAAAGCTTCGATCTGTGTTCACAGCAGCAGTGTCGTAATGGGAGCAAATAAACAGGCGTGCTTCCCTCCCGGTTCTCTCCCCTCCCACGGTGCTTTTGTAACACTGCACTTTGCCTTGCTGAGTTAAAGCTGAGAAGCAGCATTTTGCATTAAGTAGACGGCTGTTGCGGAGGAGAGAGAGCCACAAAGTGCACTTAACTAAACCCACCCTCTACTCCGGTGTTGGGAGGTTAAAACCAGAGACGAGTGAATGTGTCTCATTTCCCCATCTATAGCCAATTCCCCTGACAGGCCCCATTAAAAGCCGACCAATTCTGGCACCGCGGCTCCCAGAGGAGCCCCCGCGACACGGTTATTAAATAAAGTACACTGGCTTTCAGTGTGAATGGGGATTGCTTAACCTAAGTGCACCACTTAGAGAGCGGGGGGAAGCAGAGAAACCGAGGGTCTGAGCCTCTGGGTTCTTTCAGTACTGGCACTCTACTTGGCTGGGAACATCAACCCCCTTCCACTGCACCTCCTGTGCCATCACAGCTCGAGGCTTTCCACGTCCTCCTTCAAGACTTCACTCTGAACAAGCCCAATCCCAAATAATCACCCTGCCCATCGCAGGATTCTCCCTCTCTGCATGTCTTAAAGAGCGTTCACCCTAACCACCGCGACCCTATGCACATACACACTCCCATCCAGTCTTATTTTCCAAAAGACAAGTGGAAAACAAGAAGCACGCTTCCCATGAATAAGTTTTGGGGTTTTAAAACCAGCTGTACTCATGCCCCAGAGTGCTCACAGGACTTCCCATGGACAGAAGACAAACTGAAGAGCTTGTTCCTGGAAACCCCCGTTATCAGAGGACCAGCAGAGGAAAGCAAATTCAACAACCCACAGGTAGCTGCTCTGGCAGCTTGCTCCTCTGATTTTATTCCCCAAGTGAAGTAACACGAAAGGCACCCAAGGCCTCAAGCTGTTCTTGTACACATTTTTTTGTGAGTGGACAGCCATCCAGGGGTCACCCAGACATTAGCCAGTGAGTTTCAAATCAAGAGAGATGTCTGGGTAGACTTCCATCTGTTGATGACTATTTCCAACAGAATATTTGTCAGGTTCAGCACTATTTTCTGCTGGAAGCATCTCACCCTTTGGCACAGCCAGGTTAAAGCTCTCTCCTGGGCCCGGAGCCCTTCCAGAGCAGGAAGCTCAGCGCTTTCTATGGGCTGCAGCAAGGTGATGGAAAGGGGCAAAGAGGGGGGAACAGTTTTCCCCCATCCTTCCCCAAGGAGCATGCCCTTCACCTGTGCTCACAGGTTTATCAGTGGCTTTTACAAAACTGCAGAACAAGCAGGCAAGGAGGACAAGGCTGTCTCAGGAAACTCTTCCTCAACTGATCCCATATCCCTACCTCTATTCCCTTGGGCACAGAGCTTCCCAACGCATCACAACTACACTTCAGAAAAAAATAGCACGTAGAAGTAAAGAAGTAGCTTTTAAAGTACTTTCAAACCTTATCAGTCACAATTGACACTTATCAGTAGCTTTTTTTTTTTTTTTTTTAATGCACAGCTAGGCAGACTGAAATAGAGAGAAGCCCTGGTGCTGCACAGCATGAGCTACCAGCAAAGCCCCAGAGGCAGCCTGTGATCCAGCGGGACTCACAGGCTCATTCCCAGCCCAAGGAAGCACTGCAGAAGCCAGACTTCCCTCGGTCCCAGAAGCTGCTAAAACGCTTCCCAGAGAATGTCTTCTTAATTCGCATTATCTTGGTCATTTACAATTCATCCAAACAGAGCTGGCAATTAGTGGTTGTTGGTAAACTCTGCTGTGAGCTCCAATCAGCGCCGTGCTGCTCTGGATCTATTGTACAAATTCCCGCAGTTACAGGCATATGAGAGAAACAGTTTTGACAGCTTCTGTCCCATGAAGTTAAAGTTTCCCTCAATTACAGCAGATAATGAGAAGACCAAGCTCACTAAAACACATAGCCCTGTGACCCGAGGACTGCGATGCCCAATTTGTGGGAGAACACTAAGCATCAGGACACACGCTGATTGAATATGGGTACGGAGCCACCAGGCTGGCTGGGAAGGCCTTTTTAGTTTTGTTTTAAATTATAGGTGCAGAAAAAAAAAACATCCTCAAGTGTCATAGCATCATCTAGTCCTCCTCTGGACTAGTCTATGGCAGTTGGGAGAAACAGCTTCTCTTCCATGTCCTAAAGTCTGAGGAGCTGGAAAGAAGCAGCGTGATACAAAGTATGGAGGGATGGGGATGAGATGGGAACGCTGATTGCAGAGAAAGGGATCTGATTGATATCAAGACATAAACCTATACAGACAGATCTCTTGTAACATCTAACTGCTGCTCTCCTCCTTGTGCAGCATCTCATGTGGGAGCCCTTCCACCGCTGTTGCTCTGTGCCCTGACTTTTGAACAGCCTTCCTGCATCTACCTGCCTCATTTACTCCCCTTCCCAGTTCAGTTCCTCTCCTGACAGCATCTCTTATTCTCCTTTGCCAACCATCCTGCAGTTTTTCTCCTTTTGATCTCATTCCTCTCCATCAAGTATTTAGGATTCCCATTGGTAGGAGACGGGCAGCGTAACGCTACAGAACTGCATCAAGGCATCGGGCTTGCCAGCTCAGGGCATTACTGACTGAAGCAGGAGGCACTGAGGAGACTCCTGCATACGGCTGCACAGATGTTTGCAGCCTTCCAGCTAGGATAAGATGGAAGTATACCATACCCATCTTCCTTTACTGGATACAGAGCTGTTTGAGTTTATTTTTTGTCTTGGAGCACTGGTTAAATTTGCTGTGTACACCACCACATCCAGCCCCAGAAGTGGCAGATGCCCCGAACTGGCTGCATACACACAAGACCATTCAGATGCAGGGTGCCAAAAATAGAGTGTCCAGACAAAATGTCCAGTTGGTTTTATTCACCCAAGGAGTTCACCTTGTATTTTGGCCTCTGCCTGCCTACAAGCAAAGGGGTTAGAAGGACTGGGAAGGGAAAACAGCTTGTCTCGTAGTGGCTGAGGTCTGATGCAGGTGGAACTGCCACTTTATACAGAAGGCTGATCAGGAAACTGCACGAGGCACTGTGCAAAGCAGAGGGGCTGCGGGCAAGAACATCGCTTTCTTCACAGTTGCAAATGGTTGGAGGCATCTGTGCAGACTGCTGCCTCAAAGGCCACCATCCATTATTTAGTGAAGTGTTTCATCCATTTTCACCACGCTATGAAACAAATGCAGCAGGCAGGTATGGATCACGATGGAGCCAGGCCAGCCGAGCCACAGAATGAACAAACTCCTTATGTTACCCCCACTTCCCAATCCCGTTGGCCTGGCATCCCCCGCCCAACGCAAATCTTAAAGATAAGCCAATACAAGCACTGCAGCTGAAGCCTGGAGCAAATGAGACGACTTCTTTCTCATCCAAAATCCAATGCAGCCATCTGCCAGGATACACTGCTCATACAAACGCTGCCTGGGGGCCAGGCAATGTGGCAGATGCTCTGGTTGTGCCACTGTGGCCAAAACCCACTCACTGCGTGATCGTGATGCTCTGCAAGTGCACACACCCTGCTGTCTCTGCGACCACGAGTTCACCCTGGGGCTTTGTCTGCCACAGAAAGCACAGGGCAGCCGGCGCTGCTCCTGGCACCCTACTGCAACTCATCATTTCCACCAGACCCATCTCCCCCAGGTTCTCCCCTAGAAAGGAGGTAGAAAAAGCAGACCAGGACCTAGCAGCTTTGAACCTGTCAGATGAGATCAGAAAATTAAGGGCTTTCAGTATCCTGTGCTCAGCAGCACTTAAACTGATCCAGAGACAGGTGAAAATTCCAGCCTAATGGTCAGCTGGTGCACGGGAGATAAAATGAGTCATTTCATGGTCCCTGTGGTTATCATCATCTGCCACGAAGCATAAGATTTGATTATTTCCATCTTAACACAAGATTACAAATGGTCATAAAACTATCCAGGCCCTTTTTGAAATCCTTTTACAATAATTGACTTCAATGACCTCCCCCGGCAATGATGGCTGTATGCAGTAAAGAACAAGTTTGTTCTGCATTAACATACCTGTGCCTTATAATTATGATGTCCAAAGAAGACAGGGACTGTTACAGGGATACCTCTTAGGAGGTAACCTCAGAAGCTGGAAGAAACCCAAACAAGTTGCATTAAATCACTCGTGCACAACTCAGTGGGCAGTGAATCACTGCAGCATCGGCCTATGGTGAGGATGGCTGGAACAGGATCAGGCACATTTAGTTCCACGGGAAAAGTGCCAGCCCAGACCCACGCAGCTCTCCATCCTACCGGAGAAAAGCAACCTTGAACATTAAGATGAAGTGCCCAGGCATTACGTGAAGTAATTGTAGGCCCAGGGTAAATGCTCTATTTCTGGCTAAGTTGCTGTTTCACCTTCCCGTTCCTCATCTCATCCATAAGATGGGGATTAGGGGAATTCCATTCCTCTGGAGCAGAAGGGGAAAAAAACCTTTATCATACAAGCTATATGCTAGTGAAAGAGTCGTTCCTACTGAAAAGATGCAAAGTGATTTGAGTTCCAGTCACAGGGACTTTCGTTGCATCTCGTAGCGCATTCATTTGTTAATTTTGTGACCCCAGACCTACACCCCCCTGCCTCAGCACTGCTCTGTGTGCACGTCCTGGAGATGTGATCAGAGCTGGCAGGGAGAGCTAAGGCAGAGGCACAGCTCCTGGGAAGACTGGGCAAAGACTCGCTGGGCTTTGTGTATTCGTCTCCCTTTTCCCTCTCTCAGAGCTTCTCAGAAAAGGAGACTTCTCTTTCTTCCTCCAGTACCCAAAATTGGCTATACTTTCCCGTGAAGAGGTTCCTGCATGGGAAGGTCCAAGCAGAAAGTCAAGTGTCAAAGGAACTCCACAAGACAGGGCTGTTCTCAACAGCTGGCACAAGGTGTCAGGTCTACTCCTGCTCTGCAGATCTGCAGACCTACCAGGACAGCGAGTTCAGTACAACAGTAGCTGTAGCCAACATTACAACATGTTATTTGCCCAGCCAAAAGACACTCACAGGAAACTGTACTTGCAGCTTCTGTCAAAAAACTAAGCAGAAGATCATCAGCAAGGTGTATAGCTGCAGGTAGGAGCTGAGAGAGACAGAGGTCTCAAGTGACACTGCAGTCACAGAGAGCTCCGACCAGACTTCCCAGAAACCACACACAACACAGGTAGGTGCCTTCCCACTTTCTTTACTTGACCCTCCACGAGATCTAAGTCTTACTAGGTGGACACTACCGCTGCAGGACAGCAGGAACATTCCAGCATCGCGTTTTGAGTCAAGAACATAGGCAGAAACGCAGCCCTGTAAGGCAAACACATGAAAAAAAAAGCAAGAACAGTTCCCAGGTGAGTGACACAAGATCAGTCCAGTCTGTTTTGGCCCAAATATATTAGTGACTCCATGAAATTCTGAGTGATTTGGGAAAAACAGAGCTGCTGGTTCCCAAGCCTGTGCTCGAACCACAGGAGAGGATCTACGAAGTGAAGGAAATCTTCACAGTGACAAATGGGAACAGAAAAACCCAAAGACAAGGCAGATTTGTCAAGGCAGTAGCTGACTAGTCCTCCCTGGTCCTATCAGGGAGTTAATTCGCTTCACCCTCCCCTTCAATTTGTGTTCAGAAGGAATCAGCCTTCACAGAGCAGCTGCAAAGCGCCCTGGTTTCACCTGATTCCAGATCCCCCCCTTCAACCAGAACTCTGTACGTTTATGCAACAGCCTAGTGCAGGGCACTTTACAACAAACGCATGCAGCTGGGTTGATGGTGGAGGCATACAGGGGTGGGGAAAAAGGAAAAGAGGGGAAAAAAAGAGAAATGGTGATCTTGAGAATATAATGTAAGGAAGGAGAAAAGCACCGCACAGCCTCCCCCAGCTCATTAACCCTATCCCAGCTAGGGAGGGGGGCTGCTGGGTGCTAGGGTAAGGCACTCCAGCGGCTGCAGCAGGAGGGAGCCCAGCACGACCGCAGGGACAGCAGAGTGACTGAAGAAAAGAGACAGGGCTTGTTTTTCTTTCCACGGGGAAGCAGAAGAGTGAGGAATAGGAAAGAGCTTGACGATAATTATCTCCTACGTTTGTGAAGAGTTAAGAAACTGTCTGCTCACCAGGCATTTCCCAGTGTGGTGTTTCCCCACTGTGAGGTTTCTATCTCACGCTTGACTGACTCTTCTCTTGATTTCTAGTAATTAGCAGCCTTCCAGCCTGCCCAGAAGAAAACCTCTGCTTGCAGCATCCTGCTTTTTAGGGACCAATTGGATGCTATTATCTCACTGACATTTAAAAACCCATGGCTGTACATCAGAGCCCCAGCTGGTGGGTCCACAGCGCGTGCTCGCCCGATCGCCATACATCTCCCCTCCAAACTCAGCTCTTGTAAGGGAACAGAGTAGTTAATAACATCCAGAGGAAAACAGATAAATCAAAGTACTTGATTCAAACGCTGAGACAGGACATTGCTCAGGAAAGAGGATTCACCTGCCCTCAGCAATGGAAGCAATGAGAATCGCTACGAGGTCCCCCAGGAAGCCTGTCTTTAAAGCGGTCTGTACTGACACACGCATCCACATGTGCGTGTAATAAAAATAATTGCTACTTGTCATCATTAGAGATCAGCAAGGCAAAGCCTGAGCTTTTAATAAGCCAATATGGATTTTGTGTTCTGCCTGCTGCCTGAGCTACAGCAATTGCTGCTTCCTTTGGAGATTGATTTTGCCTTAGGCTCGGTCTTAAGAGGTTATCTGATGAATTTGGGTTATTTGGGAAAGAGGGACAAAGGACAGGCTTCCCTTGGAAGTGAAGATAAAAGTCTTTTAAAGCGGGAATCAGAGAGAATTGCCCTAATGCAAACAGACCGCAGTAACCAGTCCACTTGCACGTTCCTTTCGCTTCTGTGGGCTCTGTTTTCCTTGAGCCTACAAAGCAGCACTTGAAAGGAGGAGGGAGCTCGAGACAGAAACAGGATGAGACTACACAAGTCACAGAAAGCCACATCTCCCCCTACAGTCCCTACTCTCCAAACGAGTCCACATGCGGGTGCTGGGAGGAAAGCAGTGCCCTAAAAGATGAGGCCACCTTGATGGGGCCTGTATGAAGGGATCCTGAGTGGTGGATCCCCAAAATTTGAGTCCTGTCAGTCTCAAATGGAGTAGCGAGTAGGGCATCCAAAATTATGTGCCACTTAGAGCGCTCCCGCTTCTGTGAAGCTGCCAAGTCTCTTGCCCTTGTGGCCATGGTGATCCCTATAACAAAGGTGACAACTCACAGGGCTTCACTTGGGTCCAGACAGCATCCAAAATACTGGTGCTGTTGAAGAGCTGCGGAGGAGCGCATTGGAAATTTGCCGTGAGGAAGAAGAGCTATAGGAGTGTTCCTTGCCTTTACCCTCAGAAGGGGACAGAAGTGATGGTGTTTACAAGGATGGGCACATCTGTCTGAATTTCCCATCCTCCTCCGTGCCACCTCTCATATTGCTGCTGGCCTCTACCTTTCCACACCATGTTTAATCTCAAGCATCTTCCTATCTCCCACTGAATACACGCAACAGAGGAAATTAATGAGGAAGAGAAGAAGAAAGGAGAAAAGGGCAGGGGCTGGGGGATAGAAATCAAAGACTCTAGATGACAGTTTGTGTATCTTTTGTGTGAGCAAGTGAGAGCACAAGCATGACTGAAAAGAGGTACAGAGGAAATATGTAAGAAAGGCAGACAGGTTATCAGTCATTCCACCTGTCCTCCATTAATTTCTAGCTCCCTCATCTTTCTCCCCTTCCCAAAAAGATGGATGCAACAACTCTGTCTTTAAAGAGGAGGGGGGTGAATAAAAAAAGAGGTGGGGGTGCAGGAGGGAGGAATCCCAAACCTCCTACCACTGGAGCAAAGGAAAGAAATAAGGAAAAAAATCTCACCCACTGGAGTTACACCAGTAGTCCCTAAAGAAAGAAATGCTCCCATTTGTACCTACAGCGTCTCTGTCCCAAACGCGACGTACCAGCGTGAGCTGTTTTCACTCGCCTCTTAGCTGCAAAAGCGGAAGGGAAAGGCCCCTGGGTAGTGGTTTGACTTTTAGCACATGACAAGGTGCGCTGGCTCTGGTGATGGAATTGATAACAAAGGCACTCCAGATGACAAACACTGCGGCAGCTCAAGCTTCTGCTATGATGAATAATCGCCTTGCAGTCTCAGCTCATTTATTTCACCCAATCCCGTCCGCAAGCAGCACTGCTGCGCGTTTGCTGACACCGCACTTGCTGAGAACTGGAAGGCACTGGGAAGAGACTGGAAGGCTGTGGGCACTGGTGATTTTCCACAGCTCCTGCTAGCACCTTCTCCTGGAAGGAGTTGGCACGGGGAAGAGCTGTGCTCCTGGATCTAAGGCAGAAGGGGACTCTGAATGCAATAGTTAGAAATAGGGGAGCTTTGATCCCTTCCCCAGCAACGCAGCTTTCGTACTGCGGCACGTGTGCTTCACCCATCTGGGACCGGAGCGTCCTACTGCTGGTTTTACCTGCTCCCTGCTGAAAGAGGATATAAATGGAGTAGCTGTAAGCCCCCCACTGAAAAAAAAATAAAAATAATGACTGCCACGTTACATCCTGGACACCGTAAAAGACTTGGTTTTTCTGAAGTAGTTTTGCTAGTAAGCGTACAATAATTAATCTGCATGTTTTTCAAACTAATACTGATGCAATGGCTTGTTTATGCAAAATAGCCAAGCGTACAAAAATTAAATGCATCCCTAACCTACCTCTCTTCCTCTTGCTGACAGCTGGTATGGTTTAGGATTATCTCATCGGTACTTTGCAGTGGACATGACACCCGTGTGATGTAATTAAGATAATGTATTCAGTAATGATCTTGCACTTGCAGTTCAGCCAATGACAGCTTGCTCCCACTCCAAGGCGACATACCTTATAAAAAAATAAAGCAACCACCAAGGTGATATCTCCAGCTACGTGATTTAGTTTGCAGCACTCATCTGAAATAACAGTGGAGCAAAATTTTGATCTGAAGCAACTGGGCGTAACCAGTTAATACCCACAGCCAGGCTGCCACAGAGCCGCATCAGGAGATGGACGACAACCGGGAAGCTCTCACCTCAGCTTTTGTGCCCTGTAAAACAGGTTGTTGTCAAGCACGGGGAGCAGGGCAGCTATCCAGGTGAGTGACAGGGGCTAAATAAACGTGGTCTGGAGGCAGGGAAAGCTCCTGTGTGAAGAAGGCACCTGTTGACACTTATAGTGTGCTTAAAGCTTCACTTGTGTAGCGTATATAAGGGCGCTCCCACTTAGGAAGGGTCATTGCAATCTTACTATCCGGTGAGGGAAGCAAGAAAGAAGGAAGAAGAAAGTGGGGAAGAGCAGAAAGGAAGAGATATTACCTTCTTTGCTGCCTAGAACCCAAGGGAACAAGCTTTCCTCTAACAATGGTGTAGTAAACAAGCACCCCTGAAGAACACACACATCCTTGAAACATTCATTTATATTTAATACTCGAGTGTTTACAAAAGTAAGAGGTGAAGGCCGGCAGCTCGCAGTGACTTTATTTGCTTAGCTCTCTCCGTGCAGCCTTCGCAGAGTCAAAGCCTCCCCACACACGCCTTCTGGCACCTGTCCCATGGGCAGAAGTAATGACACCACAGCACGTTGAGAGGAGCAAGCCTACCACCTGAACAAGGACTGCTTCAGACAGAGACGCTGCATGCGTGTGCCGAGCAGCACTGGCACGCACACGCAGCTTCAATGCTGCTGAAAGAAAACCAGACTGCTTTTGAAGGGCCTGGGTCCCCCGTGAGAAAATGAATAAATAAGAGAATAGCCCTGTCTGTCAGAAATGAGTTCAGTGGCATCCCCGAGGAAAAGGCATCTGTTTGATGATTATTTGGCCTGTGTCACGAGCGGGGGGAAGCAGGGCTAGTGCGGGAAATAATGACACAAATAAGCGAGCAGACATGCCGGAATATTAGCAGAGGTACAACGTTGCTGTTTTGTCCGGCGGAGGATGAGAATACCATCCAGATTAGAAAAGGAGACACCAAGAACACAACCACAACCCTCTCCACTGCAGTACCTACTTGCAGGATAAGCACCAGCGTTTCAAAATCTTTTGGAAGACACGTACTGGGGTACAGGTGGTGAGAGAGGACCCTCGGCCCCATCCAGACATAGGCAGCTCCCTGCAGGTAGGTGGGTTAGCAGCCTCTCCTGGTCTTTGCTTGGGCAGAAGCAGGTGATGTTTCTGCAAGACAGCTTGTTTCTTCCACAAACATCTGTGCTGCTGTGTATTCACGGCACTACTGCAGTCATGACACCAACACAGCCTTCACTGCTAGCCTCTGGAGAGGAGCCCAGGAGGCTCCAAGGAAGAGCTGCTCCTCATGGCCCATACTGGAAACCTCCACTGAAAAAACCAAGTTCTCCTGTCCAAGGGGCCATAATCCACGTAAGCGGCCACACAAAGTCTATGCAGTATCAGGGGGCTTACCTGTGCCTAAGAACTCAGAGAAAAGTCATTAAAATCAAGATGCTTAAACCATCCCATTATTTTTCCAACTGGAATCTCATTTCTTTGCATAAAGCACGAAGAGAAACTCAGTCCGAAAACCACCATTCACCGAATCCTTCATTTGCATCTTAAAAGGGGGGAGTCTGTCTGTTCTGCTTATTCTGTTCTTTAATTATCCTAATGAAAGCAAATGTGAATCCCCAAGGGTTTGGTCCCTTTCTGATCGACTGCTTTTAAACTCGGAGATGGGAGACAAGCAGCCATCAAAACGCTTGGTTTTTAACACGCACATCTGGGGAAGATTCCCCTGGCACTTCACGCTACACGGACAATATGTTCCAGCAAGAAGAGAAGCTAAGCAAGACCTCTAATTTTCTGCCATGTGGAAAGCACGTGAAAAGCCAACTTAGGCTCCAGGAAAATGTAGAAGCCACTGGCTTCGGACAGGGCAGTCCTCTTCAGCTACCCAATATATTACAGGACAACCTTCCATCCAGAGCTCCTTGTTTGATACACTTAAGGGCTCCCACACAGCTTCAGTTTGAATTAAAGGCTTCCCACAAAGAGAGCGCAATAGCTTTGTTTGATACAGCTCTTTGTGAGGGGCATGGGTTATGTCAAGAAGCCAGGACCGGAGAGAGCTAGGTCCTCGTCCAAACCCTGCAACCGATTTGCTACTTCCTTTGAACGCACACCCACCTCTCAGGCAGAGTTTGAGGAGACAAACTTCCCCCTTACAAAGGATCCGTATGACACCTAGCAGAAAGAAGCCTCTAGCTGTTACTGTAATATAAATAATAAATGAGTGAAATAATAAATAGAAATAAGGCATTCTGTTGCAAACAAAGCCAACATATTAGTGAACGTGTTCGGGTTTTTAAAGCATATTCAAACACCAGCCTAAGCTCCAGTGTTAGCACAGTCCTTTAAAGCTCTGGAGAAAGCACAGAAGTCTGCAGGCAACTCTGTTCAACCCTCAGCCCTTCCAAGCACTCACATTGATAACTGCCTTGATTTGTTCGTCTAACAGTACAATACCTTCCTTAATCGCTTCAAATTCCATTTCTGCTGCTTAGACCTAGGACATCTCAGCACCGCCCGTAAAACCTCGGTGGGTTTCACGGCAGCTGTGGTGGATTCAGCCAGCAGAATTTGCCTCACGCTGCCTTGAGCGAGAGCACCACCAGCATCCCTGAAGCAGGTGGCCTTGTTCTTAACTACCCTGTCCAGAGCCCCGCCAGCATTGGCAGCCAGGAGAAGGAAGGTGGTACATCATGAGATGGTACCACTTAATTTCCTCCATTTTCTGCCATTTGACCCAGATTGCCCCTTGTAACAGGAGCCTCATTCTGGGGGAGCGCTTTGGGTGCCTTGGCAATACGTGGCCAAAAAGGTATGGCTCTTTGGAGACAAGGGAAATAGGGTAATCTCCCTGACCCTTTCTGTATGTGCTGCTGTCCCACGTGAAGCCACAGATACACAAAGTATTCCAACCACGCCAACTAAGACACATTTTACCTGCTACAGGACTAAAAATAAGCAAAGACTCTCGTGTCTTCCCGCCCCCACCAGGGCTGAGGGCTGTGTTGAGTCAGGCGACGCCAGCAGCCATTCAAAAAAAAAAGCAACCTGAATTTCTCCTGCTGGAAAAAGAGGGGAGGAGAAGGGTGATTTCTCGAGTGTAAGTAAGCCAAGGATGAGACCGAGGAAAGAAGACCAATAGGGTTTATTTGTAATGACAAGTGACAAGTGATCACCATAAAGATATTCTTGGAACAGAATCCTGCTAATCTCTGCTATAATTCTAGTCCCAAATGGTTTGGCTCTGGCAGCGCTCTTAGAAATGATATATGTGAAAGCATTCGGGATTGTCAAGAAAGGAGTTTTGCCCTGACAGTTACACTTCGGGCTCACTGGATCTGCTTGTACTCCCCCCACTTTTTTTTTTTAAAGCTAAGGTCAGCTGCAATTAGTACTTGGAAAAGAAAATGTTTATAACCTCTTGCTTTTATCATCATTAATAATGCATCAAACGTATCGAATGTGGGCAGTGTTTTTCCAGCACTCCATAGCGATCTCCCCCTCTGGCTCAGAAAATACGCACCTCTTGAGAGAAAATCTATTTCATTAGAGACCTGATAAAATGCCTAGAAATGACAACATAAATAAGCATTTAAGTGCTGCTCCCTCTTTTGCTCTGAAGTCTTTTCCAGCTGAGCGGAGGGAGGGAGAAGCTGTAGCAGGACGGAGGGAGTGAGAGCTGATGAATATTTGATCACAGCTGTCTTAAATAAACACTTCTCCCAGACATGCCCCCCGACGTACCGCCTGCACAGTTGGTCTTGCCTCTCACACCACCTTAGGGCCAAGCCCACGGCCAAGGTATTTGGAGCTGGTGACACACCAAACAGAGTGCCGCCTTGCCTTTTGCTTCTCCCTTCCCCAGGGTGTTTACTGCACTCCTTTGTTCTCCCTCTTTCCACCTACCCCTTCCCAAAAGCCTTCTCCAGAGCTACTGCCTGCTGGGAAGGAGGCTGGAAACGCGGGTTAGGAGATGGAGGAGGAGGGGAGGCGAGCCAACAGATGCAGGTCCTCAGCTCTGACCTCAGTCCCTCTCTGCCCAGCAATGGCTCAGACACTCCATCCAAGTGTCAAGCCAAGGTGGGCATCAACACAAGCTGCATTTAAACCTGCTGCGTGCTCACAGAGCCCTTCAGGACCAGCAGAGCCAACGAGGAGAGAAAACTAATGACTTAGCCCTGGGCTGAGATTCCTTCCAGCTGCTGGAGCACAGATCAAGGAGGCAACGTGAAACACGTCCTCAATGAGGAGAGAAAGAAAAACATCCTCCTCACAAGTAAAACCGACCCCCAAATGCACCCGTGCAGCAACAGGGAACCTCCGCAAGACTCAGCTGTGCCGCTCTCCCCTTTCCTAGTCTCCACACTGGCCAACGTCACAGGGACTTCTTGCATTTATCCTGACCACGTCTCAGTAAAGCAGGGCACCACTGTTGTTTCTGGTGGCTTGTACGCTGAACTTAAGGAAATCCTGAAGACCCCGAGCAGAATTCACCAGGAGACTTCGTATTTTTCTGGAAATGAAGTGGCAATAGAAGGCTCACAAAAGGTACAGCTAGGCTCTTGGGGTTTCTAAGTGTGCTTGAGAGGCCCCCAGTGCACACACGGTTATTATTTCATTAAGCTAAGGAACTTCTTAATTTTTCAAGTGTCTTCACTGCACATGCACACGTTGGCTGTCCAGATCCTTATGGATCTTGCTTCGTTAGGCGAGCACCAAATTCCTTGTTACGCTTCCCACTTGGCTGAAGTCACACAGGAGGGTTTGCTGCTCTAGCCTGACTTAATACAGACCATTAAACCCCAAACCGAGTGCTGACTCATTTGGGACGTTTTCTTTATCACAGGTGTGGCCATGTAGACATTATACCGATTTTCTAAACTGAAGAATTCAGGCAAAGGAAGAAATATCAGTATCTAAAAAGAGTCAAGGCCAAAGGTTTTGCGCAGATGAGATAAGGTAGAGCCCTTTCTCCAAAAATATAAATGCCACACCACTCCACCGATCCGCTTGAAGGTGGTAGGTTTGGCTGGATTATTCAGCTCTTAATAGTGGGAAACCTGTGAGGAACAGCAGGTTATGGAGGTCAGCTAAAAGGTTACTGAGGTCTACCTGGAAAAATTGCATTATGGAAATTAATCAGGAGTCATGATGGTGTTACAGAGGAAATTCAGAGGCAGTGGAGCTTTTTTTTTTTAGGGTTTTCCTATCAGTAAGGCAGTCAGGTCTCCTAGTTAACAGCAGGCTAGGCAAAGGCCTCAGCTATTACGCGGCTCAGAGGGTCAGTCCATAGCACAAAGCTGTCAGGAGATGCTAAGTAGGAACTCATCCAGAACAAAAACTGTAAGAACCAGTTCAGACACCAGCATTCAAACACAAGAAAAATCCCATTTGAAGCGTTCGTGTCAGCCCAGCTCCCCTTGAAGCATGGAAACAAGCAAGAAAACAAGAAGGCCATAATATTATTGACGAACTTGTCCTCTGAACTCCCAGCTCTCATCTCCACCCTCTTCTCAAACAGGCTCCTACCAAAACTGCCCCTGGCTACATTCTCGTGATTTAAAATACCCTCCTAAGAAAGATATGCTCCTGTGCATGGCGCCACAAGCCCTTGTGCTGGAAGTAGCCCAACTGGAGTAACTGGTGCTCCTTTACAGAAGGCAGGGCCCCTCTCTTTCTCTTGGAGGATGCAATAGCTCCACCCTGACGTGCAACTCATCAATGCAAAGGAAAAGAAGGGAGAGGGAAACACTAGGAAGGGCTTGAAAAGCAGCTACTGGTGGTGACAAGAACAGCTCCACAGCCCAGCCTGGACCAAGGCTGGCAAGTCAGAGGCTCCAGCACAAGCTGCAGGAGAGGCAATGCTGCAAAAAAAAAAAAAAAAATAGGATGTGAACAGCTGCAAGAGGGCATGGGCTTCGTTCAACACAGCTGTCACGCTGACCAGGGAAGGAGGATGGAAAGGGAAGAGAGATGTGGTGCCTTCCAGTGCCTTGGTGGAGATGCTGTGTTTCTAAGACATGAGGACAGTTCTTCTATTCTGCTTTTCTTCCTTGGGCAGGTCTTCGCTCGGGACTCATACCTGTTAACCTAGCAGAGCGTCCTGGCCTACTCCTACCTTCCCTTGTAGTATCTTCCCACTTCCTCAGCAAAGTAGCACTTCACTGCTCCTAAACCACAGGGACAAATCCTGAAAGGAACTGGGAGGATGGGAAATAATAATAAAAAAGACTGTTTTAAATCAGCTTGGACCATGCATCACACTTGGCTTGTGGCAAACAACAGGGAACAACTTTTACTTCTTGTAACAGTGGAAAACATGTAAGTGGTTTCATCATAGGACATCAATGATTTTATTTGTTTTTCTCCATGCAGCCACAGCTGTGCTTGTTCTGGAGGCAGTACCACTGAACTCCTACACTGTTCACCTCGCCATCAAGAAAGTCACTCACACACAAAGGTGCAGCTCCAGCAACATCAATGGATGAAGCGGCCCAGATGAACCCGGCCCATTGTGTTTGTTCTGAAGAGTGGGGAACAAAAATAATAACAAAAAAAAAAAAGTCTGGCACAAACAGTCTGATTCTAGGGGATCAGAGCTGCACTTTGATGTTTTCACCTTAACAGAAGCCTTAATCAAATCCCCAGTATTTAATGCCTATTTTCTACTTGGCATAACGGAAAAGAAAGGAAAGGTGGAAGAGGGAAAGCAAGAAGAAACAGTATTTTCTGTATATATTCAGGAAACCTTTTCTCCAGCAGATTCATGTTTTTTCCCCTCCCTTCCCTGTAAGACAGGATTAAGCAGTGCTGCAGCATCTACTGTCGGCTTGAATTCCCTGCCTCCCAGAATGGGTACTCGTAATTAAAAGCTTAGCTCACCTTATCCCTCCAGTTTCCCAGGCGAAAAGTCAAAGCCTGCATTTAATTGCATATATGTGTGCGTATTTAAAGCCAAAGCTCTGAAGAGAGATGAGATTTGGGAGCGGGGAGGGGAACGCGCACAGAGGTATTTGACACCAAGTCTCAAACAGGGAAGAGTAGGGAATGGGAAGACAGGGAGAGGAAAAAAGAAAAAAAAAAAAAACAGAGTGCATTTTCTCCTTCTCTGTCCCTCCAGTCCCCTGCTTGCTTACGTCCCCTATTTTTTTTTCTCCCCAGTAGGATGCAAGAAATGGGAAATGTGAACTGCCTACTAACAAGCATTGAGTTTATTCCTAGCTCTTCTGCTTCCCAGGACCTCTGGCTTTGTTTTTAAGGGGAAGGTGATCAGTCACCAGTGCTTAGGGGGACCTGCAGGCACCAGGCTGCCTCCAGTGGGCCAGGCGCTATAGCAGCAGCAAATGCCAGACAAAGCCCACCAGAAATGTTTGAAGACAAGGTACTACTGCACTGTGAAACTCTCCAGAAGATAAAGGCATGACCTCCAGAGTGGACACTGGTACCTTGTCAAGTCTTTAAAATACAAGTAGGAATTAACACATCTCAGCTCCTAAGGAAATAGATGTGATTCAGAGGTGACCACTGTACATAATATTTCCAACATGTTGTCTCCTCTGTGCTCAATGCTGGTGTTCAGATAACAAAGACAACTAGCAAGGATATTTGAGAACGTTTTTGCATTCCTCCAAAGCCATAAGCCTTCCACCAGGATGAGAAGCCACTTCTGCCCCCAGCAAGGACCGAAACATTGCCAAGGATTTTGCCAAGCAGGCCAGGAGAGGGTCTAGATCACCATGTCTGTTTCAATTGGTCACACTAAGCCAAGCAGACCAGGAGGCTTTAGATTAGTTGAGGTAACTGAAACCTGTTGGAGTAAGAGATACATTACCATTCCTCTGTAAAACTGGGTGACTGCAAATAGTAATTGAACGTGGAAAACAAATTGCAAAAGGTTCAAGGCTGAAACACACAACAGAATTTTGTAAGAGGGCTTGGCTGTTTCCGCATGGGTCTTTACACACTTCACTCAAGCTTCCCAGCCTCCAAAGGAGGAAGACACGTTCTGCAAAAGCAACACTTCCTCTGTCCTTTCCAGCTAGCACCAGGATAAGTCGGTATTTCTATAACGCTACCAATCCACCGCTCCACTGGGAAGCCTAATATGATCTGCCACTATTAATGGCTTCCAGGTAATTCAACCGTAACAGCAGCATATGCTCTTCAGAAGCACCCCACAGAAGCATCACTGTAAGAGACAATACACCTTCTCTACTCAAGATATCCCCTTATAGAAGCTTTCATCTGATAGCAAAGGACGCTGAGCTTGTATAGGTGACAGTGATCAGCATAATGACCAGCAGACTGGCCCACATTTGATGGTAACACCTGATCACCTCCAGAAAGCTCCGGGAGCATCCTCAGGGCTTATTCTGCCCACCATACCTTCACATCAGAGCACTGAGCCCACCTCCATTTTCTGACCAGGAGCACTGCCACTAATGCACTGCAGCTCGGCATAGCAGCTGGCGGGGCTGTCAGGATGCTCCTAGGGTTTCTAACAAGCACCTCGGCCAATGCCTCCTATCATGACTTGAATAAACCTGGAGCAGTTTCAGGACCACAAGTAGTGCCTGCAGTCGCTACCACCCAGCAGGTCTAGCTTCTTGTTAGGCCAGGAACAAAGGCCAAGTTTCTGGGCATAGAGCACCTCCAGCATGGCCTGAGCTGTACCACCCCTTGCCCATGGTTATGCTCCTGAAAAGGTTTCTTCCCTCTCACTGAGGATACCTTGCCCTTTTTATCATCCCAGTGCACCATGCCAATGAGTTAGCTTACCACATGCTGTGTCATCTTTTGCAAACTGGCTGCTCCCCAGCAAGCATAGGTCACTCCTCATAGGATTTCTCAATTTAAAAGCCTCCTCCCCATGCTACTGCTGAGGAGAAAAAGTCCTGAAATAGTAACTAGCCACTCCAGCTACTGCTTTTCATCCCAGCTGCATCTAATCACCTGCTTAGAAGATCTTCCTTCTATGCAGCCTCCCTCCCCCACTTTTTATAGGGCTTATGATATTACCAACCTCAGAGTTTCCTGCTTCCATCCTTGGTTGCCAGCACCCAGGCAACACACCGGTATCTGGGGACTGAGTCCCGAAACGATGCAGGCCAGCTCTGAATTTCTCCCTGAAGCCACTGGCAGGAGACACAAGCATGTGGCACACACCAGGGCTTGCTGCTGCAGCTCTGTGCTCAGTTGCTTAGAGGAGACTGGGTTTCCTCACACTGCTGTTGTGAAACTGGTATGTGTGCATGCACTGAGTAACAAGGCACCTTAACCCTATGAGTTTTCACCCCTTTCCTCACCATTTCCACATAGCATTATTCAAGAAAATGAAAGACTAATAGATGTGGGGATCCAGAAAAGACTTCTAACCCCTGAGTTTGTAGCTGTCCTGGGCGCCTGTATGCTGCCTAGGTCTCCACTCTAAGGTTCAGTGTAAATGTTAACAGACATCTACTCAGTTCGCTCCCCTGCTCAACTTAGAAGCAAAAAATCTTGAAACACCTTTGCACAGATAGGGCAGGGTAGAGAGAGGGGGAAAGAGAAAAGCAGGACTGAAATGAGGCAAGTTAATGGCAGGAAAATTTCAGAGACTGAACATAGTAGGTAAGAAACTACACTGTTTATTATAAACAATATCAGCATATTTACTATATGAGATAGTCTTGTCATTAAGACTACTCTCCACAGAGATATTACTATATCTATAGTATTGGCTCTTCTCTCTTTACATCCAAGCTGATAGGTCTATTAGCATAACCATTGTATTATCACTATGTAATCACTATTAATTATTACTGCAGAACACCCTAGGAGAGTACAGACATGTTATTTAATAGTTAAGCAACTTGGCTAGACAGCTACTGCTGCCAATATCTTACCAAGCGTGTGACTGTTGGATTCCTCCTCCTGACCACTTGTTGGAAATCTCTCACCACTCATCCCTCACACAGCATCAGCAATTCAGGGACAGGCCCGGAGGCTGTACTATAAATTTCTGCACAGCACCAGCAACCCCAAGGACTGCCCTGCACCCCTTCGCTGTCTTAGGCAATATGCAGACAGACAGACAAACGTGTTACCACCCCAGCTGGAGGTGCTCCCAACCCACCTCGTTAGGGGGGGAGCAGGTGCTGGTTTCATTAATGGGATTCAGCTGACAGGTGGCAACCCTGGGGGCCTTCCCAGCTGCCCGCCATCCCAGCACAGCCCCATGCATGCACGCTGCCCAGCAGAGCACAGGCCGAAGAGGCAGTTGGAAAACAGGACACAGTTTGGTATTTAACAGCAAGCAGACGTCTGAGGAACTGTAGGGAAAACAAGGCTAATTGCTTTCCTGTTGCCCTAAGAGCCACTGCTTCCGTTGCTACTTTGAGACGCTCAGCTCTATCTCCTGTGTCTCAGATTGTGCCGTCAGACTGCCGAAGTGTCAGCTTCCTCTCAGATCATTCCTTAGTCTTCTGTATTGTGAGCAGGGTGATTCATTTAATTTACAAATGGTTTTTCCTCCTTTGCAATTAAACAATTTCATTGGAACGGGTTTTTACAATGACTGTGGCCTTTCTCTTCAGCAAGCTAATTTCCTCAGAGAGCAGAAACACACAAGCCTTTGGGGAGTTGGTAGGCCTGGGAGGACGAACAAAGCCACTGTGACCCAGCCTGGTCTCTTGAGTCCTGGGGTTCACTTTCTGCCTGTGCAGAGAATGAGACTGCAGGGATGACAGGGGAATAACGAACCTCCCATGGAGAGACTTTCAGATGGAAGCCCCTTGGGATAAAGACGACTGCAACACAGCCAGCACCCAAGCCCTTCTTCTTTGTCCTGACAGCTGGGAGACATGCCTGGCCGCTCATTACTGCTCACTTCCATACACTGCAACTTCTCCCCAGCTTCTCTGACACACAAAGCATACACAATATGGCTATTAGCATTCTCTCTCCTCACCCTGAAATCCCGTCATAGCACATCTATCCCGCTTCATCCCTGTTGGTTCTGAAGCATTCACTGGATTGAGTATCAATTTCTTCTTCACACTTTCAAAAACCTACAGCAATTTCAGCCTATCTGTCCTTTTCACCTGCTTGACCTCGCCTCCTGTGAGCTCAGCCTCTTCCTCTCCGCTCCTTCTTCTCTCCACCACCGATAACACTCAAGCTTTCCCCACACTTCCCCTATGGTCACATCCCACTGCCTCTTCCCCCACCTCCTTCAGTGGATATCGTGTAAGTCTGCACTGCCAGAGCCATTGCCTTCATCTTTCTGTACTGCTAAAACCTACTGAGACACCAAGATGTTTAAAAATAAACCTGGAACGCTGTGATACTCAAACACCAAATTCCCAGTGGCACGCTTCATCCCTTTAAAATCTCCTCTCCATGCCGTGAAAATGGAGGCCCTGACACTCAGTCACCCTCCTGGTCCTCCCGCAGTACTCTGCAAGCCCAAGGACTTTCGAGTTTGTTGTTGTGCCTTCCACACATACGTGTGCTTATACGTAATGCAGCGCATTACCTGACACAGAAAGGAATACCAAATGATGCTCTGCTGCTCAAACTGAGAGAAAATGTGGCAGGCAAATGGACAGCAAGGCTTTCTAGGCCAAGGATGTAAATCATCGCAGTCACCAGAAGCATAAAAGCCCAACTCCCTAACTCAATGCTCAGGCTAGCTTTCATGCTGTCTTCCCATGGGAAATGGCTCACCGCGGTCCTTTAAGAGATCTAAAGAAGCCTTCATCCTTCTTTCTGATAACCAAAAGCACTCCCTGTCCCTCCAGCTGATGGCTGCCACACGGACCTGCTCCCCGCAACAAGCCCTGGGTTCACCTGCCCCACCAAGCCCGAGGATTCGTGCAATGCAAGATGGAGCCGGGAAACCGGCGCTACCTGCCCCTTGAAACGTGCCCACATCAAACACAGAGAACATCAAGACTTCTCTGTTTTTAAAGGGGTTTAGATGTCCAATCTAAATTCTCTTTGATAAAAGAATAAAGTGCTTCAATCCCGGTGGCACGTAGCGGAGGGGGCCCCCAGAGGCTTTCACAGCAGGTGACACTGCACTCCTCCTCCCGCGGCCAGCCCCTCGCGGTGCCATCCGCTGCCTCGCAGCCTGGCTCCGACATGGCAAAACGGGCAGCTTTCCTCTCTTTGCCTTCCCCAGGAGAAATCACGTCCCCTGCGGCAGCTTGCCCCGTCTCCTGCTCAGGAGGGGAGGGCGGCGGTGGGGATGGTCCCTCCGCCGTCATGGTGACAGGCGGAGAAATGAAAGGGCCGTGCGTCCCTCTGAAATGACAGGCCCGCGTTTGTAGCGCGGGGAGAGCGGCTGCTCTGCCATATGCCGTGGGGAACTGGCACCATCGCCTCCAGTTTTTGTGACACTTTCAGGTTTTTTTCATGTTAGTTTAATTAAACATTTTTTCTTGTTTATTTGATCGCCTGCCAGGCCTGAGGAAGCTTGGAAACCTTGCCTGTAACACTGTGATCTGAACTTCTCCCCGGCAAAATCCCAGCCTCCACGCTCGGCTGTTTTTAGGCTCGCAGGCCCCACTAATGGCAAGGCCCTGGAGTGCTGGCTGCCGTACGGGGAAAGAGCCTCACACAGTCCCTCAGAGACCACTGTCCGAAGAGGCAGGATAGCAGAAGTGTATAAGGAAAGACAACTTGCCAAAAAGCCAGACAGCAGAGTCAGGAGCATTAAGCAGCCTCTAGCCATCTAGGAAGGCATGGTTCTCATTCGAGGAGGCTGTGACTTCTTTGAAACATCTTTTGTTTTGCTCAGAGACCAGGAGCTATGTGAGCCCTAGAGGACCCCACCTTCCCATCCGCCTGCATCCGAGGAAGTGAAGGGCCTGCCGCTTGCTGTGGTGGCTTTACTCAGCCGGGCAGCTGAGCTCCCTCACTGCCCCTCCTCAAATGGAAAGGGGGAGAAAATACGATGGAAAGGGCTCCAGGGTTGAGATAAGGACAGGGAGACCACTCTACAGTCATTGTCACGGGCAAAACAGGCTCAGCATAGGAAGATTAATGAGATTTATTACCTATTGCTAACAAGCTAGAGCAGTGAGAAACAATCAAACAAAAACAACTAAAAATACCTTCCCCCCATCCACCTGCTTCTACGTCCTCCCCCAAGCAGCACGGGGGAATGGGGCCTACAGTCAGTCCCTAATGCTTTGTAATCTACCACTCCTTTATCTTCATGCTCTGCCCTGCTCCACGTGGGGCCCACAGGATGCTGTCCTTCCCCAACTGAACCTGCGTGGGCTTCCCTTTCTTAAATCTGCTCTCACAGAAGCACAAACAACAACACTTTTTTGGTTCAGTTCAGGCCAGCGGCGGGTCCCTTTGAGCCTGCTGAAACTGCCCCTTATCCAACATGGGGCAGCTTCTGGATTCTTCTCACAGAGGCCACCCCTGCAGCCCCCCGCTACCAAAACCTTGCCACATAAACCCACTACATTTGCCCAGGAGATGTGAACCTCTGAATGATTCCCTTTTTTTAGTGGGAAGTTGTCAAACAGATGCTTCAAACAGAAATCCTCTGAACAGCTGATCAGGAAGGGAAAGGGTGGTATTAGTGCATACCCTTCTTTCAAAGTCAAGAAGGAGTGGGGTGAGCAGCCACTTTTTAAAGGCACATTCACTGCATGGTTCCTTAATGGTGGAAGAGTGCATGCTGGAAGGATGTGTACCATGTACACATCACTCAGGAAGAGTAACTCCTGGCATTCGCTCTCAATTCATGGGGCTGCAGGAGCCCCAGGCTGGGAGAGAGCTTCTCAATGAAGAGCTGGGAAGGGAACAAAAGTGTCACATAGATAACTGACAGTGCATTTTCCTGTCTCATTTTGCATAACTCTCGTTTTCAATAGTGTAACCCACTGTTTTAATTTTCACTTTATTTGAATAAACTAGATTTGTTCTCACTCTCAAACCTTGCCTGGTAACAAATGTGCCATTTGCACATGTCATCAAAAACAAAATGCTCTGTGGGAGCAGTGAATAACAATTGGTGACTAAGCACTGAAGAAGACCATAGAGAATGGTCTGGTAAATGCCTCCAGCCTCTCTGAGACCTAAGACATTAAAGGGGTCCCTACTGTTAGGATGAGTCCCTGCCGTTAGGATGCATCTTATCCCTGGGCCTCATGGCTTTTTTGAGGAGCGGTAACTCCAGACAGCAACGCACAGGGTGTAACTCCTGGTTATGTGCACTGGAATTGTCTACCAAGGGAGCCAAGAGCAGCAGAAACACACAGAAATGGAAAATTCAAAGGCAATGTCATAATGATGCAACTTAAACTGCAGATGGATACATCCTGGGTTTTGTTTGGCTCCTCCACAGACGTAAGGCCAATTTCTATCTCTGAGCAAAATACCACCTGCAGAAATCAGGCCACAAGTCTGGCAGAAACCCATCGCCATTTATACCTTTGCTTGAATCTCAGCAACATTTTGTTGTCATTGTCAAGAATCCAGTCCTAATGACTCAATGTCAACTAAATGTACCACAAAGTTCCGTGGATCAGTGCAGCACTGCAGGTTTGTTTATTACATGGTGTCTTCCCGTACAAACCACGTCAGTGATTAAACACAGCATAATTTATTCTTGGGATTACAGATTCACCCAGCTGCCTCCTTACAGGTTACCACATGGGGAAAAACGCAAGCCACCTTTCCAAGACTGGATGATCCAAGTCATGAGGGGAATTCATATCAACTCTTCCTGTGATGTAGAGTTTCCTCTTTCTGGCATCTTTCTTCCATCTTTTTCCTACTTTGCTTCTTCAGTTTGAGTTCCTGATTTTATCAATTTGTGCATTTCTTTCTCTTTTTCTGCTTCCTCCCTTTTTTTTCCCTGTTCAAGCACATATTGGACAGGAGGCATCCACCACTGCCTCCCCTGGGCTTGTGCCAGGTATCCCAGCAAGTCACGAGGTACCTTTTTATATAGAACATGAACTCTGCAGTCAGGAGGACGGAGGGGATGACAAACTGGCTAGAAGAACAAGAGGTTATCATGCTTCCCAGCTATTCAGAGACTCTCTTCTTTCTCCCCACACCCTGCACACCTTCTTCAGAAGGGCCTTTACATAGAGATAGGGAAATCCCCACTGTGTAGTGTGCTGGACCTGTTCCCTGCCTTCTACAGCAGCGGTCCACAATGGCTGAAGCAGGTTTCAGTTATTAGCCACAAGCATGTTATAGGCGAACTAAAAAGCCCCAGCAAATCGGGACCTACACTGGCTCTGCAACAGGCGACCTCGTGTGCCTCTGGAACTGAGATTTGGGTAGGGAGCCAAAGCTGCCCTGGTGTTGGCAGAGTGGCAAGGAGGAGAGGCAGCCATGAGGCAGGGAAAGGAGGGAGAAGAGGAAATGAACTGAGATGTAGCCCTTTTGATGCTGACACACGGGCTTCTGAGAGATGTCTGGCTTCATCCAGGAGCCTGGACTGGAGACTAGAGTCCCAGTGAGCAGTCCCTTCCAACCAACACTTCTGTGATCCTACACGGTGCCATCAAACCCAGCACTTTCATGTCAGCGCCCAGGCAGCTGGCAAACACAGATGGTCTGGATCTCTGCTACCAGGAGTTACCAACCCTACTGCCAATAACAGAAGTGTGATTGCAGCAAGCTACCTTCAGCCTGGTTGTCCTGTTCGCCAGCAATTCTAAACCTGCAAGGGCAGAAGTTTCCCTTGCTGATGGCACACAGCTCTGGGTAGGTGCAAGCAGCCACACGCCTCAGCTGCTGCAGTTTCATTGCTCCTAGTGTTTGAGAGAGCTAGAGCAAGGATAGCTTAGACACGTGCTCACATCACGGTAACACCTTCAGATTAGAGTGAAGATGAGCGAGTGGACTTTTCCAGCTTTAAAATCTATTAGCACATGGATCCTGTTCACAAATTTCCCGAACTTAAGGGTATTTTGAGAAGATGTTTAGATCTGGGTCCACAAGTATTTCAAACGAGAGAAGTGCTATTTTTTGTCTTTTTTTTTTTTTTTTGGTCTTTTTTTTCCCCTTTTCTTTTTCCCTTTTTGACAGAGAACCTCCCAATCCTGCTCCCATTGGGTAAGAAGCAGCTCTTCTGTACCATTTCGTATCTGGGGCTGACTAATGGAAGCCATGGGGGTTGAGATGCTGCAATTTGCAGTCTGCTAGCAACCAGAACATCTCTCAAGGGCCTGGAGACATCAGCAGTTTCTGGAATCGGTGCCTGGGGTTAAGTGCACATTTGTGGGCAAACTCTGCTTGTATCTTTGGATTCTAGTCCAGACTTTTTCCTGGACGTCTGTGCCTGTGACATTGGGTGCTGGAGGGAGGAAGAATGCACATTGTCAGCCTGTCCTTTCAATTTAAATAACATCTTTTGCATATTTACCTATCTGAACAGGGAAAGGCCTCGTCTTTGCACCTAATCATCAGCAAACAGCAGACACTGTGGCTTTTATCAATAAGCCCGTTTTTAGTTCAGTCTGTAAAAATAAATAAATAAATAAAGCGAGAGAGACACAGAGAGAGAAGCGACACAGACGGTATCACTTTCAAAGAGATTTTTAAAAACACATTAAAGAGCTTTTCTTTACTCTTTTTTTTCTTTCTTTCTTTTTTAATTTAGTGACAGTCTAGGAAGGAGGAGATGAAGATAAAGAAAAAAAAAATAAAAAGGAGATTTAATGAGGATGAGAGAGAGAGACTAAAAGGATGTTTCCTAATCTCAATGAGCAGTTAAGGAGAATGAGGATGGAGGGGAAGGATGAATCCGAAAGATAATTATTGGGGATGGGTTGGTGGAGCAGTAAGGGTAAGAAAAGAACAAATGCAAGCCCACATTCAGAAATCCAGCCAAACCTGAAAAAGATCTGGTACCTTCTGCTACCTCATCTCAGGGCAGGCCAGTCTGTATTTCTGGAGCTGTGGGGACCAGAGTGGAATGCCAAAGCACCACCAGAAAGACAGCTGCTCCTGTCTTCCTTGAAAACAATCTTCCTTAAACAGGAAGCATTGGAATCTCCTGAGAAGGAATGTTCCCTTAGTACCTGTAAGCATATCTGGAGTTTCTGATAAAGCCATTCAGTCGAACGCCTAGCTGTTCATGCCCAAAAGTTCATGCTGCTGGCCACAGG
The DNA here is from genome assembly GCA_011075105.1 of Heteronetta atricapilla. Taxonomy (NCBI): domain Eukaryota; kingdom Metazoa; phylum Chordata; class Aves; order Anseriformes; family Anatidae; genus Heteronetta; species Heteronetta atricapilla. Next base: position 86,385,080 of record CM021731.1, on the reverse strand, counting down.
TAGTCAAAACTTGCTGCTATTTGCGGAAAGGAGGATGGTTCTGCAATTATAGCAATGGGTGAAGATTTCCCCTCTCTGTCTCTCATCCCCTGCATGGCGCTGGACACATCGCTTTGTCTTTCTAAGTCTGAATTTTCCTGCCTCTAAAATACAGAGCGTATCTAATGCGTGTGCATTTAATCCAGTTACCTTTATTAAAAGGGGGTTGGAATTTTTCATCTCCCTCAGAGGCCTTCTGCTCCTAATGGGAACTCTCCTCTCCACCTCCAGCTGAAACAGGTAGAAGCTAATTTCCTGCAGCAGGAAGAAATGACTTCTATCCCTGCAGAGGCCGAGCAATTCCAGCAGCTGCACGTGCTTCATAAAGACAAGTGCTAGCTGACACAGATTTGTGACAAGACTTCCCAGCCTCATGGGGGGACACGGTGACCCTTAATTCACTCCCGTTTGCAAAGTACATTGAGATCCAGAGATGGAAGGGGTTATAAAATACCAAGTGTTATTTGCTGCCGCTCAGACCCTCCGCTGCTCCTCTCCCTCCCCACCCCCAAAGACATTTCAGGCTTGTCCTATTGTGAGATCTATTTTATTTTTTAATTTCCAGACAGCTGAAGTAGATAAGTTCCTGGAGGGATTGATTTACGAGGGGAGATTAAAAACGCTAGATACGTACTGCTTAGTTAAATGACGGACATGATAGCTCCTCACAGGAATCTCTCTTTTTGGAGGGACAGAACAGGAGGGAAAGGAGGAGCTGCGTAGTTCTAAGCCCGGTTTTGTTTATAATTTGCTTTTATTTGCACTCAGTAGGAGAGATACAATGGCTGCCACAAGGGTGACATAGGAACACAGCACAGCGCAGCAGGAAGAGGTGCAGCAGGTTAATATGAAGCAGTTAAATTGCTGTATGAAGACGGTTAGCTGGAGAGGGATTAGCACAGACTCGAACACTGCTAATGACAGTGGGGAATGAAAATTTGGGGCCCGGATCCTGCAATGTGCCCACACACTGTAATTTGCAAGATCCAGGACTTAAACTGAAAACCAATTAGCCTTACGACAGGCTTAAGAAAATGAATCATGGAAACAGCTGCAATATATCATTGATTAGTAGTTTACAAAGGAGGAGCGCAGAAAGGAAACAACATCACATTAAGTCCAGCAGAGACTCACTGAGAAATACCGCCAGGAGCTGCTCGTGCAGGAAAAAGGAACCGGCAAGTTGTCTTCCAGCGGTTGGCTCCTAGGGGAGCTCTCTTAAGGGGATCAGCGTAAAAATGCAAGAACCCCGCATCACCTGAAGAACAGTCGGGGCCTGGCTGATGTGATGGATAACACACTGCAGCTGAAAAGCAGAGCTGCAGGCTCCTGGCGAAGGACTGCAGTGCTACACGGGCTGCTGACCAGCCATGCCAGCAATGGGCACAAGGGACATACAAATTGCTTTTCGCCAGCAGTCCCTGGCAAAGCAGGAAGAGGCTCCAAGGCAGGGAGGGTTGGTCTGAGACATCTAAATAGAAATGGCAAGTGCCTGTGTAGGGCTCCTAGGAGGGATACTGGGAAAAGGTGAAGTCTCCTGAGAAAGAGAGATGATGCTGGACTTTTGGGTAACCAGATGGAGAAGGAAACTTTTGTGATCCCTGCTAGGAGTGCAAGCTGCTAAGCCTGTCCCCGGATGACTCCTCGTGCTGCAGCACCATATCAAGCCCAGAGCGTTCATCACCGCGCAGTGATAATTCATGAATCCCTCTCCCATCTCTGCCACCACACATACCTGCTGTGCTATCAGACCTGATGCAAGGCAGGGGGAACTCTTTCCAAAACACTCCTGAAACTCTGATGACACGAATACAGTGACACTGGGGAGCCATTGAATAGCATGAGACCACCCCCTTCCAGAAGAGGGGGAGAAAACAGTTCAAGGCAGAGCAAAAGGGTGGCATCGGGAGGATCGCCCACCGTGGGGCCACCCCTCTGCTTGATAAACCCTCTCTACCAGGGGATGCACTTGGAACGGGCCCCAGGGGAGCACTGTACCCCCAAACCATGCATTGCTGCTTCCCTGCACCTAAGAGCTTCACAGCCGGCAGGAGCCAACTCTGCAACGGCATCGGTTACACGTCCTCCCTGAGCACCAGTGGCGCCCCGCTGTGCACTGTGAGCTGTGTGTTCCTCCAGGAGCCTCCGCCGCAACCCGTCCAGTCAGTGCAGGAGTCTCCAAGGACCAGGGGTGCCTCCTGAAGAAGCGATAGGCGGCTGGCTGGTGGAAGCGCTCGCTGCGTGGCGGATGAGATTCCACGGCACGCTGGAGATGGAAATATCACCTTAACAAGCATGGACAGCCCCCAGTGGACTATAAAATTCATTTGGTGACTGAGATAATTCAAAAGAGCCAAGTGGCACAGCAATAAAAGCCGGAACACATAAATTTAAACTCAGAGAGCTCTGCAGTGCCCGGGTAATAAGTGACAAAACAACCCACGCCCGCACAGACCTACCCAAACCTGCCTGAAAGTCACAGCCCAGAGACCAGAGATGCACGGAAATTGTCTTTTTTTTAAAAGGAAAGGAGTGGCAAGGGGAGTAAATAAGAGAAAAGTGCTTACACATCCAGAGTCTGTTCATCCACAGGCCCAGAGCACATACACGGCAACTGTGCTGGGCACTGTGCAAGCAACTTTATATTAATCACATCACCCAGCCCCAAACTAGCACTTAGAAGAAGCTAAATGCTGTTCTCCATTACACAAGGGCAGGCCACTTCAAGACACCAATTTCACACTACCTGCATGTAGCTGAGGGCTGATTAATTCAAACCGCCTTGATTTTGTTTTTTATGAACAACACCAATTCCCTTGTCCTTCATCTCCTCCATCCCCACTGGGATTCCTCCCCAAACTGCTCGGCGAGCGCTTCCCAAAGCACTTCCCTCCCAAGGAGTTAGTTTGCCACTCGTAAGATGAACAGCCTAAAATTGCCGTAATAAAAACTTTATAGCCCTCCATCATGTTCATTCATGCTAATGTTCTCTCTCGCTGTGGATATAACAAAAATTTCAGTGTTGGGGGAAAATAGGAGGCTTCTGATGGCATGGCAGGCATGTTTTTCAGTGCTCTGAAAACATGGCAGTAAGGTGTCCATCAAGGTCACCAGCGACGGAGAGAGGAGACACAAGAGCAGGGAGATGCTGATCGATGGCGTGTCGTGGCATGGAGACGGAAACGGCAGTAGACGTGATCCATACCTCTCCGCGTTCCCATGGGGAACTGTCCTAAAGCAATAAGACAGGTGTCTTCATGGAGAGGTCCCAAGGGCAAAAAGGAGGTAGAGGGCTGGCAAGTGGCATCGGCTGTAACACAGAAAATCGGAGGGCCTGGGGACAGAGCCGATGTCCCCATAGCACCTCGGTGCAAAGGTGGGGACTCCTGCGGCTTGAGGGACCGGGCTGGCACTGAATGCTCATTACCCGTGATGGGGAGCAAAGGGACGCGGGCTCAGCTAGTTCATTACAGCTAGCCCACCAGTCAAGTGACTCCTGTGTCAGGGTGAGGCAGATGCTCTCACCGACGTAACAGGCGCGAGCATTTTGCTTTCCGAGTGCTGTGAGTGATGGCAGATACCACACCTGTCCCCAGAGCTTAGAGCTGGGATCTCCAGCACCAGCAGAGCAAGCCGCCGTACTAAAGGAGTCATTTTACTTTTTAATAAGTAGCAAGGGCAGACGCTGAAAGGAGACAACGACATTATGAGAGTACAGGAACATCTAGGATTTGGGTTTAACCACCGCTGTTCTTTCCTTCTCCTGCACAACTGGTCTTCCAGAACCAGAGCTGGCTGTGATTTATTGTCATCACTAAGTTTTTGTATCGAGGCGGCACACGAGAGCTGCACTTGCAGAACAGAAACCCACTCTGATAAGTATTGTACACACAAAGACCGAAGATACAGTCACTGCTCCAAGCACATTACAATTCAAGTACAGATTGGAGACTGAGATAAATACTGCCCTGCGATTCACCTGGATCCAGTGTTGTTTTTAGAACCTTCCTTTATTAAGGAGTAGAAAACACTTGTGAGGATAGGGTTAAATATATGTTTGAGGAACCACAACCCATTTTAGGAGCAGCTGCTGTGGTAGCAGCTGAAGACATCTTTTCCAGGCATTTTTTCTGCCTTGTACTCCCTGCCTTTTTTTCTTCCCCTACCTTTTCCCATCCTAATAAGGGCATTTGCAATGGAAACCAGGCTCTTTGCTGCCTCTGAGGTCATTTGCTCTTGCTGCTCATTTCCCTCCCCACACATCATCAGCCACTCTGTGAACCGAAGGTGCTGTGGAGCAGAGCAAATGCCACCTCCCAGGAATGGAAATGGCACTGCAGCTCCATTCCTTTGCTTACCAAGTGCCGTTCTTCCTTAATTTTTGAGCAGGGTTTGGACTTCTACACTGGTCCTTTGTATATGATGGCTACCACCGAGATGAAACTTCAGAGGAAGGTCAAGCTGGTCAACTCAATATTGTGTACAGGTCTGACTATTTGAGTCAGTGAAATCTTATCCAAACACTTCAATCAAAGCACTTGTTAGACTTGTACCGGGTCCTTTTACCATTAAAGCTTAATTCCCTAACGTGAACAGAACAAACTAGACTGGTAAAAGGCATCTTTATACCGCTACCTGCTACAGACCCGGGGGCTGCACCCGTTTAACCTCACGGAGGTCAGAGAATGTAACTAAAGCTGCAGCAACCCTCTGACCCCGCAGGCACCTGTACATCCCTGCCGCATCCCTTCATCTAAGGTCAGTCCCAGTCCTGCTCTGGATGCAGGATGAAGCAAAGAAAGGTGTTTCACACATCCCATACCGGTCCTACCTTGCTGGCCAGGCTGAACTGTGTCCGAGGACACAACTAAAAGGGTCACGAACCGAAGTATGTCCTGCTCGTCCTGCAGTCCCTGCCCGCGAGCCCCTGCAGCAACAGACGTTTAGGGGCTGCCGCAGGAGGAAGGCAAGGTGCCGGCAGGGAGTGCGCTCAGAAGCTGCCTCCTTGACGGACACTGGCACTCCTCAGCCTGCTGTCATCAGCCTCAGATGAACGCTTGCCACTGCCAAAGGCAACTTTCTCTCCCCACTTCACTAGGCAGCTCCTCTTGCAAAGAGTCCCTCGAGTCCCCAGCCCGGCCCTCCTGTACGACTGCAGCGGGAGCCCAAGGCGGCCAGTGAAGCACGGGATGTATCCGAGCATCGTTTTGCCTCCCACGTCAGCGCAAGCCTCCCCTCCAGCAGGTGATTTTGACGGAGGTGTTTCCGCAGCGCCCGCCCTGGGACCACGCGTTACGACGCGGCCTAATGGGATTCCACAGGCCATTGCTCCCTACCCACTTCTCTGCCACACCACCACCGCGTAACCGCTAACAAGGGAATTACAGGAGGGAAAGGCCTTTGCTTCGGACAGACAAGAGACGTGTCACCTGGCTCCTCAAGTGGACGGGAACAGAAGGCATTCGATATTTTTGGCCCCTCCCTTTCCCCAGCTCGCCATCCGCCGCGAGATGAAACAAACAGGAGGAAGATGGGCTCTGTGCATAAATTGGGGATGTATGATTGATAACGTGTTATCTTGTCAGCTGGAGACACCTGCATGGCAGGTATTTATGCTATCAGAAGGGATCTGGCTAGTGAAATACAGTTTGGTGCCGATAAGGGGACCCGGGGACTCGTGGAGCCAGCCCCACGAGGACAAGGGGATTAATGCTGATATTTTGCAGCTTGCTCTTATTAAATTCTGATTCCTTTTGTCAAGCGAAAAAAGAAGAGGGGAAGAATGATTGGTTTTAGGCAGATAAAAGACGCAGAATGGGTGGGGGTAGCTGGTAGAATAGGGGCTGATGAATGGGAACACAGAAGGCCAGGAGATCTCTTGGGAATAAAAGGAAAAGTATTAAACAATTTTCTGATTGACTAGGTCTTGTCTGTCAGGCAGGGAATCAGGGTAGGAGGAATAGGTTTGGGGAGTTCCTGAGAGTACAAAGACACAGATACACCAAAAGCAGAGCTAAATGATATGGGGGAGGGAGGGAGCAATCTCCTTTTGCTGGAATTTTTCAACAGGCAGCACGGCTGGTGCTCAGCCTACTGCTTCTCGCCCATGGCAGGGAGTCCCGCTACACACATTGACTGAGCCCCCTCGGTTAGTTAGGACAAGGCTTCCTCTGAGCTGGCAGCATACACCAGGCTGGGGCAGTCCTATACAGGTGCAAAGGGTCCCAATACAAGTGGCTGCAGGACAGGGCAGGCGCTGGCAGAGCTGGCGTGGGGAGCCCCGGGCTGGCAGAGTTCCCACACGTGAGCGTCTTCAGGATTAAGCCCTTAGGTCTTTGCTTGTACAGTATCTTGGAGGAAAAAATCACTTGCAAAATCATTTGCGACACTCGTGGAAGAAAAGCCTTAACAACTTCAGATAAGCCGAGATAATACAACGCCTATTCCTCAGGAATTCCCCCAGGGCTGGAAGAGCAGCAAGGAAAAGACAAAAAAATGACTGCTGGAGGTACAGATCCCATCCACCACAAACATCAGTGGGAAACCTACCACGCTAACCACACACGCCGCCTGCAAAGAGGGCTTTTATCAGCTGCCGACGCGAGATGCGGAGAAATGAGGGCAAGAGCAGCTCCCCCTTCTAGGAGGGGAAGCTCTCCGAGGCAGACGCAGATGGATCCTTTTGGTTATAAGATTCTGTTTGTGGTTCCGTGGGCATGTATTATTAATACCCTACAGAGTTTTAATTAGAGCTGAGAGATTCATTCATTGTGAATAATTTATCTGATTAATTTTGCCTCGCTTCTGTTCATGAATTGTCCACAAGCAGTTTGTAATTTTCTCAAATTTATTTGTCATTTGCAATTATTTGCTGACTTGTCTCAGTAAATAATTTTCAGCCTATTGTTTGTCCACAAACTGTCCCCAGATAGTCGATATTCAACATCGGAGCGGAGCTCGATACACTTTTGTTATATGCGTGCGATAAATCCCACTGTATGTTTTTGTTTTTTGAGTAACCTTTAGGATCAGGCTTCCATAGAGAATACTACTTCTTATGAGTTCAAATTTTGCTTCCTGCAAATAGTCTCTAATATTTACATAAAATTCATTGCTCCCATGAACATTCCTGCCAGTCAATATGCTCCCTATAATACACAGAGAAGAGAACACAAAAGGAGTGTTTTATAGTGGAAGCAAATAGTTCTTTTGTTATCCGGTGCCCTGGTCTATTCCTAAGGGACCCGTCTGAAGGTTCATTTCCTTTTTTTTTTTTTTCTCCTTTCTTCTGTTTTGTTTTGCTTTTCCAACTCTGCTGGTCAGGGGTTATGTTCTCTCTAAATCACTGCTCACACAAGGAGCGCTGCGCGCCGACTGCATCGCCTCCGCTGGCAGCCTCACAAGTCCCCACCGAGTGTGGGGAGCAGAGGCAGGCACCCTCCAACCCTACCGAGCCACCGAGTGGCGTGGCCAAACGCCCTGCTCGCTCCTGCCACCAGACACGAGAGGAACACCAAGTGCTCTTCAGCCCAGCCCCTGGCAAGGACAGCCCGTGGCACCAGGACCCTGGCCCCGCTCCGTAACACTGGCCTCAGTTTGGAGCAGAGCTTTCCCTCAGCGCAACTTAAGATATTGTTTAGCACTCAAGAGAAAAGTTGTTCTGCTTGCTAGTGTGAAGAATAAAGGACCTCCATTTTGTGGGTTTGAATTATTATTTCCCTTCTGGCGGGGAATTGCAGAGACACGCTGTTGTCATCCAGCAAGACACTGCGGAGCTGCCTGTTTTTATATCCAGCTCGGAGACAAAGACCCACAGATCTCCCGGAGCAACTGGGAGGTAAATATCACTGTGACAACTCTGTGGCTGCCTGTTAACCAGCAGTCACCCCTACTAGGATTTGGGAGCGTATGCGGTCGTGGCACAACCAGGGACAGCACAGGCATAACCATTCCTGTCACCTCGTCCAGCACCGGTGGAGCCAGGCCCTTGCCATTATTCCCTTCAGTGTTTTTTCCTACAGCTAAGTCCACGCTGCCTTTCGCTATTGCCAGTGACGAGGCTCCTACTTCATCTTGTCAGGACTTGTTTCAGATCTCCACATCTAAGCACTTCCAGACAGCTTCCATCTTTCCTTTCTCGGTGCAGTTTTGTTGCTTTGAGTTACTGAATCCAGGGACTGGGAGAGCCTAGGACACCTGTGCTTTGCAAGTGCATCGCGGGTTTCAAACACGTCTCCAGCTCTGCATACCAACACCTTCCACGTTTCCATTTTGCTCCCTGAGTAGACCCAGGTACGAGAACTTCACGGTCTCCAACCCCAATCACATTGAGGTCAGCGCCAGGAGCCTCTGGTTCTTGGCGGGTCTCAAACACCACTTCTGGAGGCTACCACTCCCCGCCTTACACCTGCACGAGCCGCACGCGGCTCTCCCCCTTGGTCCCCCCGGGCATCTGACCTCTCCGGCTGCTCAGATGTGAACTTTCCCCCAGCCTTTCTGTGATGTTCCGCTGCTCGGAGCAGAATGCTGTATTAAAGACTGCAACGGACAGGGAATACCGTTTCCTCGCTCTGGATTCTCTATTTGCATTTCCTAGGGCCTTGAGGGTGTATATTAGCATCCTATAGAGCCTTGCGGGTACATGCAGTATTAACATCCTATAAGGTTTTGTAGACATTCATTATTAACACACAATGGAATCTGTGTAGATGCATTATTAATACCCTCTTAGCTGGCAAGAGAATGGTGATATTTTCATATGAGGAATGTAATTGTTTAATATCAAACAGTATTATTTCAAAGATTTAATTGTGTAATTGGGGTCAGTAATCGCTCGGTCGTTCTCGGAGCAAGATGAACTTGCAGGCTAAAAGATTTATTGTCCTGACAATAGAGAGCAAATTTTAATATTTCTGAAAAATTGAGAACTATTAATCCTGGCATGTGTTACTCTCAAACACAGCGAACTGATAAAACTTTGATCTAATTTTCTCTTTGAAGGGGCGTCGGTGGGGTGCGGGGAAGCCTGTTAACTGTATGTGGCCTGCCGCTGAAAGCGTGGCGCGGCACAAAGGCTGCCCACGTTTGGCTTCCCGGGAGCTCAGGCTGTGCACAAGGCAGCCACTGCGAGAACAAACTGTTCCAGGCTCACCGCGCCGGGAGGGGAGGGAAGGCAGAAGCGGTTTCCATGACCACAGGCAGCTTCACGGTCATTTCTCCAAGGGATGCTCTCGGCGTTCGCGCCCACCGTGTGGATGCTCTCCCGGTTCTGCACCCCAAATCCACGTCTGCACCCCAAATCGAGTCCCGCCGACGCCGATGGCTGGTGAGGTGCACACACACCAGCTGCCACGACCGAGTGGGCAATCTGTCTGAGCGAGGCTTATCGATTCTCTTTGATACGGGGGGCTGCGGTATTAGCGGAGGACTTGGAGCTCTCAGAGCCTCTGGTGCCTTCTCCATTTTTTCTTGTTCTGTATTTTCTGTTTTGGGGTTTTCTGTCTCTAAATTGAACTAAAATCCACAGGAGGTGATGATGGTAACAGGAGAGGCCCGTTAAACTTTGATGGCAGCCACTCAAATGGAGCACAAAAGGAAACCAGCTGGCTGCTGCCTAGGGCAAGCCAGTTTTCCAAACCGAAACCAGAGCTGCAAGTGGGAAGGACGAAAGAAACAGAGCACCTGGCATGGTGAGGCCGTGCCGGGGACACACTGCAGAGGTAAGCAGCTCTTACAAAAGCCAGAGCATTTGCCCGGTCACGTGGAGAGGAAGGTGAAAACACACAGGCTGCAGGAGGTCCGTGATGGGCACAGCACCGCGGTGTCCTTAGGTGGCAGTGGGAAAAGGGAGCTGGGCACGCGTTACTTGCCAGCTCTGCACATACCCATGCTAGTAAAGGAGAAGAGTGCCTGGGATTTCCGAATGTTTACAATAGCCCCGTGCATAATTTGGCTTTAAGCAGGATGGCCCCCCGAGGAAAACGATCGTAAACTCCCCCTGCCCGCAGAGCCAGCGCTCTGGTAAAGGTGTGCTCCAGCTCCAGCGCAGCGGGGGCTGGCTCCAGGGCTTAGAGCAACCAGAGCATAAGGCCCAGCTTCTGTGGAAAGGGCAAAAAGTACACCAAACAGGGCAACGGCAGGAAAAAAAGTGCAGCAAACAGGCTACGAGGGCCAAGGGGAGCTTACGAATACATGAACCCGGGATGTCTGGACACAACTGCAGCCGGCTGGCATGGAACCACCTATGGAAACTCTATCAAGGCAACCTAACAGGGATGAAACAACAGATAACAGCTTGCGAATACAGATGGGCTGCTTAGCTTTTTGCAGATGTGGGCATTGCATTTGCAGCTGAGCCCTGGGATCTCCTAATGAAAGAGACTGAGATGTGGAACATAATGCAATTCATAGAAATGATCACTAGGCACTCCATGTTTTTCAAAGATTTAGAAAAGAGCTGTCCCTCTTAACAATGTTTCGGTATCTCACTGCTTTTAGAGCATTCAGAGCAGAACCAGCTATTTTTCTTTCACTCTACCCTTCCCTTTCCCAGTTACTTTGTCCAGGACAGCCGAGATTCAGCCCTGTACCCGCAGTGGTCTTGACATGCAGATGTCAGTGACACGGGGCCAAATTTGAACAACCTCAATTCTACCAAAGACCATCTCCTAATCACTTCTGGATGTGAGCTTTGGAAAGGCTGGAGTCAGCTATGGAGAAACACAGGAATTTAGGCAGAAGTGGAGCTATCTGTATCTGCTCAATGTACCTTGTCAGGCTGGCTGGACACGAGAGCCTTACCTCCTTCTGAAAGACAGAAGTGCAGTTCTGCCCAGCTTGAACGACAAAAGCTATTAGACTTTGCAGCCAAGACATTCTGATGTGGGGGGCGACATTTGGGTTGCGTAAAGATTTAGTTATTTATTTATCACTCCCCGGGCATCGCGTACAGTCTTTATTTCCGTTTCCCAAAGGGTGCAGAAAAAGAGATGAAAGATATTCCATGAGAGAAACCGGCATGCTGCCGAAGCAGGTCTGTGGAGCCCAGAAAGGACACGCTCCCTAAGCCAGGCTCCATCATCCTAGATCCAGTTTCTTCTGCGTACAATCTGCCCTGTGGCCCCTTAAGTCCAAAGCTCAGACTTGCCGCTAAAAACGGCAGCTCCTGCAAAACGCTGCCGTGCCAGTTCAGCCTGGAGGTCTCACTGCTCTTTCCTCAAGCAGTGCTGCAATTTACTGCTTTCCCTGCATACAACGACTGCCGTTCTCTGCTGTACTGAAATAGCTTCCTCTGGCCAATGCCAAAAGCCGGGTTATTAGACCGGTAACTCGCTCCTGAACACACTGATCCAGGTAGGGCAAACCCCCAGAGCCTGCCTCTTACCAAAAAAAAAGAGCAGCGGTGAAACTGGAAAATGACTCCCTCCCTCATTCCTCTCCAAACGGTGTGAATGTCAGATCCAAGTCAGGGCCAGCAACTGAGAACATGGAGGAAATTTTCCTTCGCTGTGTTATTTGAAAGCAAAACAACAACTTGCCAGCCATGCCAAGGGGATTAAATGAAAAATCACTGCAAATTCACTGTGGATGCTGATGCTGGGAAAAACACACGTTGCGTGAGGACAGATGGTGGCTTTGTGCAGTGCCCTGCACTGAAGAGAGAGGTTCACATTGCAGCAGCGATTCTTCAGCGGGCTCAGCCTGACTTAGCCCCAGCAGGGCTCTGGCTTCCACAGGAGCTGTTCCACCATCACCGACGGCACGTGGCTGCCACCTCCCCTCTGTCCCCAGCCGCATCAGCTCCACTGGCAGGCACAGGAAACACGCTTTCTCCTTCACCCTATCTCTGTGCACCCTTTAGGACCAGGTAATTCTTCAAACACCCCTCCCCACGCCGCACATAGGGGTAGCTGTTTCTGTGTGCAAACACACCGATGGGCACGTATACACACGGGCACGTGATGTGCACAGAGGTTTAATGCCCTTGTTCGGATGGATTAAATGCACAAAGCTTAGGAGGGGAGGCATTTCTGCCCTCTTGCCAAGCGGACTCAGACACGCAGGGGGTAGATGGGCTGTGAAATCATACTCTCTGAGGCTTCTAAGAAGCAGAAGAGTTAACAGGATGCTAGGTCGAAATGTTTTCTCCAGGACTCTGAACCCATCCGTATGGCCTACTTTTTGGATGCTAAGAAATAAAAACACAATGAAACAAAAATACAAATTGTTTGCAACATAAAGGTGCCAGCACCTCCTGTGCTTGCACTGAGGAGGATTCTCCACGACACCTCCCTGGTCCCCAGCCATCGTCCTGCCCCTCCTTGCTCCCAGCAGGTCAGCACGAGGGCATTTCACCTCGCTCGCCGGCACTCAGAAGGATGCAAAACACAACAGGCTAGTAGAAAAGTGAAATGGACACATATTTCACTCCTGAAACAGAAAAGAGAAGAGGGCTGCAGCAAAGATGGATAATAAACAGGTTTAAAATGCTTCTGTCTAGTCCTGGCGCTCCCTTTTGCGCCTACACGAGTATCTCACAATGAGGTGGGCGGTAAGGAGGAAAGGCAAGGCGGCATGTCCACCCCACGGCAGGACCTGAGCCCCAGCACGGTAATCAACATGCTCAGGGGACTCTGTCGCCAGAGGAGAAAGAAAGGGAGAAGGAGAAATCAGAGGGGAAAAAAAACTGCAGGGCTAATGGCAACTTTGAAGCAGGGAAGTGAAGAAAAGAGATGAGAAACATCACAGGAGAGAAATGACTAGCCGCAGACTAAATGTATTAAGGGAGCAGATTTATAGTCTAAGTGGTCATACAAGTCTCTTGAGGGTTTGATAGCAGAGTAAACCTGTCATGGATACAGACTGGCTCTGTAGCAAGGCAATCCGTGGGAAAAAGCTCGGCTAATCCGCCCAGGCGGCCTCCTGCGTGATCCCCAGGATGCTCTCCAGGGCCAGCCCACCATGGGGCAGAGCAAAGGAGTCAGCGAGGGCCCTGCTGGAGGGCTCAGGCTGGGAAAGCCACCTGGAGAGACACGGGGAGCACGTGCACGTGGTGTCACCTGCCAGTGGGGCTGCGTGCTCATCAGCTGCGGGTCACACGTGTGAGCACGGCTGGATGCATGCAATGGGTGTCACTCACTCCTACCCCAAATGCTTTCCTCTTCTTGCTGCTGGGGTTCGTGGCTGCTGCTCCCACCTGGGTGCCAGGCACCGAGAGTTATGTGCCCGCTCGCAGCCACTGCAAAACCATTTATTCAGCACGCCGGTAATCCTGAGGCTGGCCTTGCCTGCGGTTTGATTTGCACAAAGCTCAGGACATCGAGTTCCCAGTAAATTCCTCATCCCCAAGCCCGCTGAAAACCCAGCAGGGTAACTAATCAGGCCGACCGCCAGCCCTCGTCGCCTCCTCCACAAAAGCACCGGAGCCAGCCGATATTCCCAGGTTAGTTTTAGGCCGGTCCATTTCCTCCCTCAGCACAATGCCTCAACGTGCTCGCTGAAAGCCGGCATCTCAGGCATGGAAACCAATTCTCCATGCTATCTGCAGAGGTTTGGTCACGGGATATTGAAAGCTCGAATTCAAAACCCATCGAAGCTATTACAGCTATAAAGAGGGAAGGGGGGAGAGCTAGGGAGAAGGAGAAAGACACTGAGGTCCATTTCTGACTGCAGAAGCATAACAGGGAAGCAGCCTTAAATACCCTGAAGCCTGAGAAGGCAATGCTGTCTCTGTCTGTATTGCCAAGCCGCTGGGGACATGCTATTGCCCTTTGCAATACTACCTCTAGCACCTCAAGTGCGAATCGCATGCTGCTGTTCAATGACCCAAGATAGAGGAATTGGAAAGCACTCAGTGTAATTGCACTAATTGCACTTCTGTGTCACGCCGCGCCTACTTAATAACCTGCGGAACTCACTGTTGCATGGCAGTCGTAGAGCAAACACCAAACCCTGTTTGTTTGTTTGCTTGTTTTAATGCTAACAGGAGAAATTTTCAAGACGTGAATAAAAAACACCTCTGCAAGTGACAAATGGGGAGATGAAAGAACCAGAGATGCTGATGCTGGCAATTCCGAGTGCGTGCATGGTAGGAAGCACAAGCTGAAAAATTTCTCCATGCTACTGTATATTGGATGCAATACAAAAGACTGACAGCTGTCTCTGACCCATCACTGGTCACGCCGATGATGGGGTGAGTCACCAGACAGACTGCAGGTCTGTGCTGGGACAGAAGCCTCCCATAGACATCCATCCTGTTTTCCCAAAAAGAGTCCCTATCAGATCTCTGCACGCACACAGGGATTTAAAACTCTCCGCCCCGATCATCTAGCTGCATCACCAGCTCCTAGCTTTCAGCACCGTTTGGCTTGCTCGTCCAGAGCTCAAAACAGGGAGTGGAATGACGAAGGCACGGTGTTTCGGTGAGCATTCATACCCCCATTTTGGATGTGAAGACTGCGTCACACCGTATGAAGTCCATATTCACGTGGTGCGTTGGTCCTACGGCACAAGACTTCAGAGGGAATGGGGCAGGAGATTCAACACGCATGCGTACAAGTGGCAGCGCCCCACTAGGAACGAACAGGGTGCGTGGGTTGAGGAAACACTAGACATTCTTGCCCCTAGCACGACTGTGCCAAGCTAGTAGTAAATGACGAGGGAGCTGTGCTGCCTCAGAAGGTGCAGGGAGCTGCAGCACAGCCCTAGCTGCGCCCACGTTGTGGGCTGCTGTGATAAAGCAGCTGCTGCTGGCCGGGAGACGGCTTTCTGCTGACTTGCCCAGCAGGTGCCCCCGCTCCTGCTGAGTTTGCTATGAGCCGAAATGCTGAAGGCCGGCCACAGAAGATTGGGCCAGCCAGCTGGAGAGTTGTACCTCGCTTCCCAAAGAAGAAGCAGCTCCTAAACCAGCATGAGCTTGCGGGAACCCAGCGGTAGTGGCAGCGCTTGCTAAGACCATCAGAGCTCTCTGAATGGAGCTGTTTTCTCCAAAAAGCGACGGCGTAGTTATCTCCACAATGAAGATGTGGCACAGCGACGTGCCACCTCATTGCAGCTCTGAGCAGCAGCCTCACTGCTAAACAGGCACCAATTCCTTAACACTGTGTGTGTGTGCACAGGATTTGCTCTCCACGGCACCTGTAAGGTGCACTTAATGGTGTATGCTAGGCTGTGCTCTTGCAGCAGAAACAGGAGGAGAGAAATCCAGGCTCATTCGCTTTTATTAGAGAAATTTCAGTAGATGATTATTTAATAATATGGTAATGTCTAGGAACCAACCAGGAACAGTCTGTTATATGCGAAGCGCTGTCAAAGCACCGAGCAAGGAACAGCTCCTTGTTTAACTGCCTGCAGCCTTGTAGCTAGAGCATCAGCTGGACCCTCAGCACCGCGGGGTTTCTGCTGCTGGTAGGAGCGCATTACACGGAGATATTTCCTTACAGGTGCCGGTGTGTTCTTGTTTTCCTTCTGTGGTATCCCAGTGCCTCGTGGTAGCACATTTGCACTCTGTAAAGCAGGCACCACTGTCATACTGCAATGGTGAACTTGGGCAGTGGAGGGCTAAATGACCTGGCTGACATCACATGGGCTGCAAGACACAGCAGGGAATTGAACCTTCATCTCTCAAATGCCAAGCGTGCCTCCTAATTGCCACCTCTTCCTTTGTGTGCCTTCCATTCAGTCCATACGCGATGACCGGGCTGTTCATTTCCTCCACGAAACGTGGAAGCTTTCCCCCAGCAACCTCCACTGCACACGGTGCAAGCAGCATTTATCTTCAAGATGCAAGTCCTCCTGAACACAAACCCTCCTATCTGATATCTGGACAGTGTAGGAAGCCTGCTTTGATGCCTTTCCTTTCTCTCTTCGTCCAGATGAAGGAAATGTGAGAACAGAGAGATAAAAATGCAACTAAGCAATAACCTTTGTAGTCATTCTGGGAGAAGAATAGGTGCTGCGGAACAGACAGTTCTTCCAGCACAGCTCAATAACGCTGAGGGAACTGCTCCTTTTATCAGGAGTCACTTTGCACCCATGCACACCCCCTTCCCTTCCCGTCTGCTTTCTGCCCAGCGCTGGGGCTGAGCCTCTGCAACCTCCGCACGCTGCCAGGTGCTGCTGGGGATGAGCTCGTGAGAGCTGCCCTAGCCTTCAGAAATAGAGGCATTTGGGGATGAACTCCCTGGGCCCCCAAGACAAACACAGGACTCGTGCAGCCTCTCTTTTCCCTCTAGTTTCCGATTTACACGCCTATTCCATGCCTCTGTCACTAACTCATGCGTAGCTCCCCACACCTGTGCTGTCACATACACTCACGCACCATCGCAAGCCGGCATGGGTGCACCCTCACAAGCTCACGTGTGGTCATGTCGTCGTAGGCACATTTTGCTCCCCTGCTCTTCCCACGTGTACGTCTCCTCCTCCAGCCCCCCTGCTCCCCAAGAGGCACACCAATGCTGTTATTACAGCTGAAGACTCACACTCACCCTCGAGCCTACACGCTCCGTGCCCTCCAGTGCCTTACGGTACTGCTGAAGCCGGGAGGGAGCTGTGCTGTTAGCGAGGGGGGAACAATATGGGACAGGAAGAGAAGACGGATGGCTCGAACCAAACCCTGCCCAGACAGTCTGAGGCTGGAGAAAGCTGATGACTGGTCTGAGCTCATGCTGAGGCACCGAGCACAAAGGCAAGGACTGATGGGACAAAAATTCCTCGCTTGCACATCGCTCTCACGCTGCTGTTCCTCCTTTGCTAGTAAATATGGATTTACTGAGGCTCCTACTGAATGTCACTTGTCTTTGAATGTCTCTTGCCAGCACTCGATCTCCTCTCTCTCACGGTTACGTAGGAGTGATGAACAAGGAGACACACTCATCTCTGTTCCAGCCCTACAGTGCATCGCGAGAGGGAAACAGATGGTTTAATATATTCTCTGTCTTCCTCTTTTCAATAAATCCTGGTGCTTGCAGAAATGTTAATCTGCCAGAGCCCCAGGGGGTAACTTTTTGCCGTGCCCAGATAAAGAGTTCCCATCCCGTATTTTCCACTGTCCTCATGCTGTTCGTGTCCACCAACCCTCCCCTGGAGAGAGCGGTCCTGGGGTTGAGGAGAAGCACCAGCCCGCGCTGCCATTGTTGCGTTTGGTCTCTGAGGAAGCAGTCAGCAAGGACGCCAGCCGTCAGCCCCCTTGCACTGCTCCCCTCTGACTGATAATAACCAGAAACCAGCAGACCCTAATTGTCACACGTAGCAACTCCTCCCGTGCAACGTGGCCAAGCACCACGCAGTCGGTCACAGCAAATGGCACATGTGTTGACACAGGGCTTCCCGGCCAAATCCACAAAGCCACAGTGACAACAAAATTGCAGAACAGCCTGGTCACTAAATTACGCCGCAGCTACGAGACGAGCCTTCTGAATTGCCACGTTGTTATTTCCCTAATACCGTCTGTTAGAGCATCTGGCAGGACGGGGCGTTTCATGGCTAAGCATGCAATAAAACCGTGTGATTAGATAGTTAACTGCCTTGTGATAACAGGGCAGGGATTTGCAAACAGTTAAAGGAGGAGGGACTCTCTCCATAACGGAGCAAAATACAGCCTAGGTGAAGGCTCCAGACTGAAAGGCACATGGTGGTCCGCTCCTGTAGAAAACCCCCACGTGGGACTTCACGGGTGCGTCGCCTTGCTCCTCTTCCTCTCCTTTCTTTTCGCATCCCCTGTGAATTAACCTTTACAACCCCCTTCCAGATTCTCATTACTGGGCAGCACGAAGGACCAGGTAATCACCGTGTAGTAGTTACAGGAGATTTGCCAGGTAATTTGCTCTGTGCCACAGTAAAAGGGATCCTCGTCAGGCAATGACTATGTGGGTGAAGGGGGATGCACAGAGGTTTAACACAGGCGGGTGACAACTTGTTCGGACGGGAGCTGGGGGCACCCTGCCATCTCATGTTCCCCACGCATTAGGAGGCGTCCCCACAACTGTCCCACTGGTTGTTCCCGTGGCAGGGCATAGCTGGGAGCGGGCTGCTTTCCTTCTGGAAGACAACCAAGCAAAAAGACGGCTCCTACCCCGCAGACACAGCTCCCGTCCAGCCCGTGCTCAATGGGTCAGGCTGTCTCGCAGCCCCCCTGGCAGCCAGGAGCTCGGCAGAGGGGGCCCAGCACAGTGCGCTCCGAGCACGAGACCTTTTCGCTCCCAGCCGTCTCCAATCACAGCAGAGTACCCTTTACCTGGTATTTCTCTCCTAACAGCTGCTGGATTCAGTTTCCACGTTTTATCGAAGCAGCGTTTTGATCGCTGCCCCCCCCTCCCCGTCCTTTCCCCGGCCCTGCTAACCAAACAGGTAGGCGGGGAGGCCGCAGTCATTTGCAGTTATTTCATATGCAGCTCTGGGACAGCTTTGACCTTTTTCTGTTTGTTTACAGTCTGTTTGCATGTGTCCAGCGGTACGCATTCCCTTGCACCTCACACACACCCGTCACAGCCGCAATGTGGGCCTCGCTCTGCGGCTCCCTGCTGCAACAGGCAGAGCCGAGCACGTCCTTTGTATCACGAGGAGTTTTGTAAACCTTGCTGGCTGCTCTTGCTCTTAGATGGAAACGGGTTTGAATCTTCCGATCCTGTAAGTTTTCTCCAGTTCACACGTTCGTACAACTCTCAGACTCGGTGGCATCTATCATAAGCTAAGCCCAAATCCCAGCCCCTTTGCTCCCTTAAATCTGGGGCAGCTCCGTGCCTCGATCTGCTCCTAACAGCCCTACTGCACGGCGTTCCCAGAAGAGAGATGCTCGTGTCAGGTCTCCACAGCGGACCCGCCATGGGAGAACTCAAAACTAGCCGTGGACAGATTATTCATTATACACAGTTTATTTAGCAGACTCTGTCCTTTTTGTTCCCCTGCTGATAGATGGTCTGTGAACAAATTTTTATGCATTTATTATTGTTTATTATTTATTTATGCAAAATTGTTCAATGAATATTTTACATGAGCAAATTTCAGTCTGGGTGTTTGTAATGAGCTCTCATTCGATTAGAGGATTCTGAATATTCATGATGTCTAATTGGCCATCTCCGTCACATGGCGTTTTCTTTTCCTGTCCCCTTACAGGACGACTCAACTTTTATTCTCTACTTCTGCCCCAAGGAGATTTCCTCTCGGTACTGAGAGGCCCAGACTGACTGGATTAAAGCCGTCTTTCGGGGACACAAATCGTTGCAAAAGGCAGCGCCATCCACCAAACACGTAACGCAATAAATTAGTGTTAGCACACACCATAGTGCAAGCTAAGTGGGTGCTCCCATCTCTGCTAAACAGCTAAAACAACTCACGGACGGAGATCAGTCACTGCTGGAACAGCCAGCCCCTGCACGACTAGAGTTATAACACGTACCTTAAACCAGGATTCACGCTGTTTTCTCAGCTCCTGCACAAAATGACTGCTATCAATACCAATAGTATTAGCCAGGAGAGGCCAGGCAAGTCGCAGAGGCTGGCTGCTTTCTCACAGGGACCGGCTTGATTTGCTGTTTCCCATTCCTCCCAAGTAGGCTGACACGGGACGTCAGCCCCAGGTTCTCCTTTCCCACCTCTGTTCCCAAATTCACACGTCCTTTTCCAACAGCGCTGACAATTACAACAGATGAACCGCTCCTTCCCCTGCACGCTCCAGCAGCCAAGTCCGGCTTTAGCTCAGCTCACACGCATGGTAAAATTCCACGTGCTGATTAGAAGTGGCTGCAAAGAAGCCAAACAGCACGAATTGTATCCAGTAAAAGAAATGGCTCTGAGGCCATGCATCTACGGCAAAAAGCAGAGCTTTGCAGAGATTTTGCAAGCCAGTTTTGGTACCAGAAAAAAATAAACAAACAAACAATCAATAATAATAATAATAATAACAACACCACAGCACTCCATCCAGGGTCACGGATGCTTTTTTCTCTGCGGAGTTCAGCAGACAAGCAATAACGTCTGGGCTGGGTGCCTTTGCATATTACTATCTGTGGATGCCCTCGGGCTAAACTGGGCCATGTTTAATAACACAGAAGGCAGCTGTTGTGGTAGACCACTTTCCTAGGGGTCGATAAGGACTCCTAAAGCCTGAATTATGCTGTCTCGTTGAGGACATCAAGTGAAAACTTCAGATAAACTGCTTCCTAACTGTGGCTATCTCAGTCCGCTGACTGTAAAGAGACTGCAGCCAATATCATTACAGGCATTTGTGCTCTAAGTTGTAGATAATCAGCAATAGGCAATTCCTCTCCTGAATAGGAAGAAGAAATCATACAGCTGCTTCGTACTCGGGAAAAGGCACAGAAGAAGGAAGTTGTATTAGAACAGCAAAGACTGTGGTGAGTCTCACACCAGAATCCCATTCACTTGGAAATAGGCACAGCCCACACGTGCCATCATTTCCCCACCATTTGGGATGCGGACGTAACGCAGGCTTCTGCGCTCTGCCTGGAGCAAGGCTTTCTCTTTATTCTTCCTCTGTACCTGCAAGGAGGGAGCCTGATTCTTGCTCACACATCAGTAGGAACTGGGCTCCTTTCGCATCTGTGAGCGTGCACTAGCTTTCAGAGAAAGCAAAGCTTGGTATTTCAGTGTCTCTTCACTATGATGGGGCATAGCAGCGACACCAAGAAAACACGTCACCATCCCATACCAAGAACGAAGGAGAATGGGGGGAAAACAGGAGAAATTGTGGTCTTGCCTCGGTTCCCTGCTGCACAAGGGGGTGCCTGCGTCTGCCACCTCTCGCAGGGCACACACAGAAGCACCCGCAGCGCTGCACCCGGTGGAAAAAGCATCAAGCCTGTGGACTGTGGTGGCCTTCAGAGCTGTTTGCTGGGCTCTGAAAGCAAGCTCCTGCTCAGCTGCTGCTTTACTGTGGGGATATGAATCCGACTCCTTTTGGTTGAACGCGCAATTGAATGCGGGTGCAGAGACAATAAAATACTCCAACACTCTTTCTTCAATCAAGGAAATTACATGATATTAATGCATGCTAGCTTGGGGTTGCCTCTACCTGTGTAAAAGTCAGGAAATTTAAAAAATGATGGTTCCCACAGCAACCTTAACTCACCCATGTTGCAGATATCTAATAAGGCAGAGTTAGCAGCATACACATGAATATAAAATACTACTCAAGCAAATCTCAGTCATCAGATTGCATTAATATTGATTTGTTTCATTTAATAATAGATTGTCCCATCATTGCTTTCAAGAGAGCTTTTTATGAAACTATTTTTGTAAGAAAAGATTTGGAAAAAAGAAAAACCAAACATATTTTATTCACGTTTCATATCTTAGAGAACCGACATTGTTTCTTCATATGAGGAAACTGACAAGCAGCCAGGCAGAATTCAGCCCCGGCTTTTACAATATTACAGGAATTTCAGCTCTGGAGTTTTTAATTAAAAATGTGAAACCTAAGTGTGCTGACAGCCAGAAGGGACACGAACAATTTTGCAGAAAAGGAACTTAACTAGGAGATATTAGAGTCCTCCTTCACGCACTCTGTTCCCCTTGTTCCTACCCTGCGCTGGAGGTTGTCATCTTCACTAATGGGCACCAGCCCAGATACAGCTCACTCAGGGGTACCCTAGACTCATCTCCAGTGTAGCAGGACCTCCAAACCAAGGACTTCTAAAAAAAATAAGGTCAAAATGAACTTCAGGATGACACCTGATCCATTCAAAACTGAGCTAGTGGCTAGTTAGCTAGTTAGTTTGGGTTGCTCAAGGTGTGCTAGGCTGTGCCGAAACGTTTTTTTTTGGTGCAGCCACACGAAGATCAGCTACGAGGTGTCCTGCAAGACACCACTAAAATGCAATAGCAAAACCTGATCCCAAATACCTGGCGATGCTGGAGGTCAGGACGTCAGTTGTGATACAACCTGAGTACCTCAGCAGCTGGTATACGCCATCGCCTGCCAGAACCTGGCTTACAATGGGACTACGCCGAGCAGAAACAAAATAAAACTGTACCAAGAGATTAAGACTCAGCAGGCATGGTCAGCTGGCTCAGGACTGCTCCTGTGGCGATGCAGACCCGGGCAGCCCGTGGTGGGACACCCATGGGGGGAACTGACTGAGCGGTGTCAGCACGGCGCAGAGTTTGCTGCAAGCCCTGGCGCTTCTCCCTGCGGAGGTGAGCGCACGTACCTGGCACCCCAGAGGGCCACCGATTTAAGCAGCTCCCTGGCTGACAGCCACGGTGCTCACAGCCCTGCGACCAGGTCTCACCATGCTCCGCAGCAGCTCCGTGGAGTCACGGCAGCACCGAGTTCTTCAATGACACCCTCGGGCACAGAGAGAAACGAATGAGCTCCAGGAATTCAGCTGGCTCCTCGGCCTTCATTCACTCAAGGAAATAATAATAATAAAAAAAATAACCTCCTTTTTCTTCCTAGCCCCAGACACCTGACTCAGAAATGAATCATCAGAATAACGAGCCCAACAACAGCTTAGACTCTATGTCTCATTTTGCCCTTTTTTTTTTCTAAAGAGATAAATAACCCCCTTAATTTGAGTCCGAAATCCTTGTAAGACAAGCTCCCCCGGCCTCAACTTTCGAGCTCCTGGTTTAAATTAGCTCGCCAAGCCGCCGAGTCCCCTGCCTGGCTGCAGGCACTATCGGGTCCGTCGGAGGAGCGTGGCTGGTCACGAGGCAGCCCTCATTAGCGAGTGGCAGGGACTCAGCTGCGCCGGCTTTGATAAGCCGGGCTCCACTCTGGCAAGTATGCCGCCAAGCAATTAAAACAGCAAAGGGCCCTTTTTCCTTTTTTTTTTTTTTTTTTTTTTCCTTCTCCCCACCATCCTTTTTCTTCCTCCTCCCAAGCTGAATAAAAATGATTTGATAAATTATTCTTTTCAGAGCTAAACGCTCAGGCGAAGGAGGAAAAAAAAAAAAAGACACGAGGGAGGGAAGTCGCTCCCCAGGACCCGTTATTAGCCTGTGTCCCCAGCTCGCTGGCAATCAGGACGAGCTCTGGCTTTTGGGGTGGGCGACTGCCACAGCGACGCTCCCCGGCATCCATCTTCCGCTGCTATCAGGGCTGCTGTGAGCGCGTCGTGCGTGTGAAATGGTCGGGAGCTGGGGCAGGGGTTTAGCACAGCCTCAAGCCTCGTATTACGCTGTTTCTTTTCCTGCACGTGGCACTGTTATGTGCTACCTCTGCAGGCAACGCTTGGCAGTCACAGAAGGGAGTGCCTGACGGCTGGGGACTGAACAGGGAGATTGAACCGAGACCGCACCACCCAAGAATGGGCACACCAACAGCGGCCAGCGCCTAAGCTCTGCCTGCCCGTGCTTTCCAAATGCATACAGCAAATGCCTTCTGTTAAACGAGGCTCTGACAAGTGCTTGAATTCCGAGCTGCTCAGCAAACAAGGAGCGTCAGCGGGATTGGCCTGTCACCTCTCCAACTCGCTCCTTACTTCATCTCTCACCATAATCCGGTTTGGGGGCCAGGGGTTTCCAGTCCACATCGTGGTTATTTCCTGCCATTTCCCGTGTCGTTAACAACCGTGGTTTATAGTGACAAGCAGGGATGCAGAAAAGAGGGTATTTGCAAGAAACAACAACAGAAACTACAGAGCTATCAAGTTGGCAGCACAGACCCACAACCATCCAAAATAAAAGCTCTGCAAAATTCTGCTCCTTTCTCCCCCGTGCCACAAAACCATCCGATTTACAGTAGGATGCTCGCTGAGGAAGCCAAGGTTAACGTGCCAGATGCCCCAGACAACATGCCCAGAAAAGAACTCTCTCCCTCTGTCACCTACAAAAATGCCCACAGTTCATCCATTAGGTGACGCCACCTCCGACTTAGGAAGGCCATTTCGGAGAAGGGGAAGCACGTCAGAAGATCGTGGAAGTTCAGAGGGAGAGAAGCTGGAAGCTGGGAGTTTGCCGGCAGCTGCAGGTGGATGCTGCTGCGATGATGCATGATAAAGAGGCGTGGAGAGGGAGGCGGAGGGTGCAGAGGACACAGTGCAGCTTCCAGGGGATCATCCATCACCGGTGGCTCTGCCTTCTCCTCTTCATGCCAACAGGTGATGGAGCCTCATCCATAAAACATTTCCTGGGTGTCACTAACTGGAAGACGCATTGGAGGGTTACACTCACTCTGCATAAGAAATAACTTTCCAGATGAAGGAGAGAGCTGCCACTTTTCAGCTCCCTGTGCTCTCCTCCTCCCCACCTGTCCCTGCGTGCTGCACCCAGAAATCATCTGTCTCTCTCCATCAGCATCTCCTCTTCTCACCTGCTGCTGCTGTGATCCCTACCCTAGGTACTTTGTCATATGTACAACATACATTTTGTATATGTATTTTATTGTATATATAGGTTACCCCATTTACGTAGACCTGCAAAGTCTCTCATCATATCAGGAGGCCAATTCAGTTTCCAACAGTGCCTCCAGCTCCTAGCTTCTCCCAGCTCATCACTGTCACCTCACACACTTCCGAACCTAGTCCTGCTCTTATACCCTGTCCATTTCACCCTTGCTTTCAACAAAAGAGTGTCAGATGTGCACGTTCAGTAAAACACGGCAACAGCACAACTCCTCTGCCTAGCTTAGGTGAGACAGGGCCCCAAGATCTCAGAGGGTTCTGCTCCGCCAGTAACTCAAACAGGAAGATTTGTGAGAGGGAAAAAAAAAATAACTGAAGTGCGTTGCAGCAGAGCAAAGCCAGTAATTGGATGATTTGCATTTACATTCACAAACAAAAAAATGGCTGGGTGATTCCGCAAGTACTTTGGATTTAGGATCTGAAGTATGACTCAGGTTACACCTGATGGGAATCAGCAGGTTTTGCTGTAATGTTCTGGAAGTGAACGATCGCTCTGACGAACCGCTGCACGCCTCAGCAACGCTGGCAGCCTCCGCCAACAGGAATTAAGCCCTTTAATTAGCAGGGAGAGGGCAGGGGGCTGCAGGGCAGCCGGGGGGCACCGGCAGAGCCGCTGTGGGCTGCCCAAGACTGGTAGAGGCCGGGGGACCGCGGGGCAGGAGGGGGCACTGGCAGAGCTGGGTGTAACAAATGATGTGCGGCAACTGTTTGCAGCCAGCTCCATCGCTCCCTATTTTTCACTAGAATTACAATTCAACCGTTCTTAATACCAGCTCCGGTGCCATTTACTGCCTGACTTACCAAACCCAACGCGCTTCTGCTCCCGTGCTCCTACATAAGCGAACTGATGGCTCAGACTGCCAGCCTCAGCTGTCAGCCATCCAAGTGTTTCTGGAAACGTACTGCCTTGGTGCTAGACACTCGTCTCCCGAATGAGCTGGAGTATCTGGAGAGCAGGTGAGCCCCACCTGTAATTAAATACTTCTAGGAAACAAAGTGGCTACAGAGTCGGGGTGGGCGTAGGCTTTGGAGGTGGATGTACGCTGAGAAGACTGCCTGCGTTTTGGAGGATTAAACAGCATAAAGCTGTAGGAAGATAAGGACGCAAGAGGGAATGGGGATGAGAGAGGAAAAACAAAGGAGAAAGGAGATCTGGAGACAGCAAAGTACAAGAGCGAGGCAGAGGAGACAACCTGAAAAAGAAAAGCAGCTGGAATCACTGAACAAAGAAATGGGAGAAGGGAAGGAGAGCTCCGTGGAGAGCCGCTGAGCACAACACCCCACCTTCAATCCCCTCCAGAGGAATAAATGCTGACCCTACTTCTTTCCCTGCTTGTCAGGGGCTGTTTGCCTGAACAAGACCAGCCCGGGAGCCCGCTCCCGCTCTCTGAGCATTAATATATTCATTTCATTATTCAATTATTTAAAACATTTCTGATGTTCCATCTATTTCACAGAGATGGAGGTGGGGTGGGCCGCTCCCTCTCTCCACGGACCCTCACAGCGGGAGCGGGGTGCGCAGTGCCCCTCAGCCGTCCCTCCTCCAGCGGGCTGGCTCCCCTGCTCGCCCCGGCTCCAGCACCCAGTAATCCCTCACCTGCACCTCAGGCGTCGTGTTTAAAGGCAGCCCGGTGAGTTATTGCCACCACGGCAGCGGGCCCTGCGAGGGGCAGGGGGTGAGCGCTCCGCGGCGCCGCAGGAGACGGATGGACTGCGTGTCGGAGGGAAGCAGACGTACACGAAGTCGCTCTCCTGTCAAACTCTGCTGGCCCCTGCAGGCAAAGCTGCCTTCGTGGTGTGCAAAATGGGAGGCTGCGGGTTAGACAGAGAGGCTTCTCCTCTCCATTTGTCTACCTGCTTTTGAGGGGCTAATTAGCTTGTTAGTCATGGTGTCTCTCTCAGGCTTGCAAACCACCATAAATCTCCTTCCCTCTCTCTCCCCATTCCAGGGGAGCATTAATTCAGATTCTTGGATGGGAGACCTCCGAAGACAACCTCAGGTGCTGAAGGCAGCAGGGTCCATGAGTGAGTGGCTGTCGTTCCTCCTGCAACATCGTTAGTCCCCACGTCCCAGAGTGACGCTGACAGGGGCCACCCGTACAGCAGAGCTCTTGGCCATCTGCGCTCGCAGCAGCGTGGCTGGCACCTCGGGTATTACCTTGGGTACACACCCTGCCCCACAGCCTGCACTGCTAGGACCACATTCGGGAAAGCTGGAAGATCCCCAATGAATCTCCTAGTGGGAATTTTCCTGCTGTCCCCCATCCACCCCCAGGAAACTGCCCTAAGCATTGCTGCGGGCTCTCGGTTCATAATTCTGACTCGCATTCAACTTTGTCCCGTGTCACTGCCAGACAAAGCAATTCTCCAGGGAAGGCTACCTAATTAAAGGTCCCTCATCCACAAGGAGATGGCTCTGTCCTCTGTGTGCCAGTCCCCGTTTGGTGCGGCTTACAGAGTAGCCAGGCCTGTCTTCCACGTCTCCGTGCTGCCTGGCGTGGGCTGCTTGTTAAGGGGCATGAGGAACAGCAAATTCGGCTGCCTCGAGCGGTCCCATCGATGTGAGGCTTGCCTTGGGCTGCCTGCTGCTCGTCACTAGACCTGGCGGGTGGATCCAGCCCCGAAATCCTCCTTCGAAGACGGAGAGCTGGGTGAAGATTTTTCAGGGCATCAGCCGGGTATTTTTAGTTCAGCTTCGCTATTTTCTCTGCAAGAAAGAGTTAGCAATTTGACAAGGATTTCGCTGCACCTTTATTAGCAATCCTTATTGTGTTCAACTCTTAGGGGAGAGCTCCCTCACTGCGATTTGGTTCAGGCAATTCTGCTGGTAATCTGCATGGTTACCGACGCTAAAGCGTCACAGCAGATAAGGGAAGAGCACCCGGGGAATCTCGCCCTCCGCTCTGCCGTGAAGACTTCCTGCCGCGCATCCTCCGACTTTTGTCCAATTCCGTGATAAATGCTCTCAAATGATGGAGTGTGCCACCCTTCCCTTTGTAGGAAGGGCTCCTGAGCCAAGAACAACTCACTGACACGAAGTGAAGCGGGATAATCAGCCCCATTTGCATTCTTTCCCTCCTGATGCTAGCTAAAGCTGGGTAAACAATTCTGAATGAATCATTTATTAGCTTAATTCTGCCTCCTCCAATTCATGAACTGTCCACTAGTGCTTCCCTGCTTCCTCCAGCCTATTTTTCCTTCAAAATCATTTGGGTATGAACATGACAAAATCCACTGAAGTCAGCAGGATGATTTCTTTGCAGAAAAGTAAGCTCGTGCTTTAAAGCTTTTGCTGAGCAGAACCTGTCTTGATGGATCTTGTTGCCTTTTCTTTACAAGCTATCTTTTATTTTCGACTTACTTGTTAGCAGCGAGTGGGGATTTTGCAGCTATTTTTCTTGACTGACTGCAAGGGTCGCGTGGTTAGGTTTGAATATTCTTGAATGGACGCAAACAGCTCCCGGAGTATTTAACTTCCCAGGGAACCAGCAACACTCACAATGTGTTTCCTCGGTGCCACGTTGCCAATATCACGGTCCGAAAAGAAAAATAAAATTAAAAGAAAAATCAGGAGTCGGACCTTCAAAGCTAAAAATCACAGGGTTTTGCTTTTTTCCAAGTAACAGATGTTGGGTTACTTTCATTAGTCCCCTTCCTTTTTAACCTTTCAGGTTCATTCTGTTTGTCAGAAGCACGGGGGCCAGAAATACGCTGCTTTAATGAAAGACAAAAATATCTCGACTTTCACAGCAAGGCTTTCAGAAACACAGCAAATACGACGAGTCTCACAACAAAACAGGAGTGCTGGCAACACCTAACTAAACAATTCCGCACTGCTACCACAAACTAAACATTAGTTTGCTATGCTGCATTAACTGCCAAGGTTTCTACAGCAGCAGGTCCAGCTGGGGGACTTCTTTCCTGACACAAATCACACAAATCAGACTCCAAAGGGTGAGGACAGAATTGGGGCCAAATCAAACATTCAAGCAAGAGTTGGGCGGGAGAGGATGTGGGCTCCTAAGCTCTACTTAGTTCCTATCCAGGGCTGCTGAAATGGTAATTTGTTGTCCTGGGGACCCTTTCCAAAATATGATCAATAGCTACTGTCCTCTCTATGCCAACTAAGCTAGCATCTCTCTTCCTTGTCTTGAGGACAGTCCCTTTGCTTGCCTGGCAATGTCACTCCTCCGTCAGCTCTTACTCGAGTACCTCAGGGACTGATCAAGGACCAGGCCACTTGTTCCAGCAGTGTCTAACTCATCCCCTAAGCAGCTCTCCCCCTCGCACCCGGTTTGGAAGGCGATGCAGTCCCGTTCCTCTCCAAGAGCGATGTGAGCGCTCCCTCTGCTGTTCCCAGGGCTGCAGGCAGGCAGGGCCATACGGCACTCCGCAGCTGATGTTTTCCCCTACCTAATAGCTATTTTGCTGGCATTTGCCTCACAGTGGAAGGGGTTACCGCAACACATGCTGGCAACGTCTGGCCGCAGGAAACTCGAGTGATGGAGCTGTTTCCAGTCCTCTTGCCCCCATCAGGCGCCGTGATTTCTAAGCCGGGTGCGCGCACACGCTGCCTGCGCTCTGAGATGCGATGCGCACCGGTAGACGAGAAGTCGAGTTCACGATCCCCAGGACAGGAGAGCAGATGGCTTTATGCTTTTGATTTTTTTTTCAAATGAAACCATCTGGCTAATTCTCGGTGGCTTGTGCATGCGTGTGTTCGCAGAGAGATGCAGCCTGCTTCCCTGCCGAGGCCGTGCCTGAAGTCACAAGGGAAGCACTCACTATTTCGGAACTGGGTGCTGCCCACCCTAACCCTGCAGCTGTGTATGTGCTAAGGTACCGGCACGGCTTTAGCCTCTGATACCCGCAGATGAGATGCGGCACAGCCATACATCTGCCTAGTTGTAGCCCCCCAGACAGAGAGATGCTGCCTTTTTCTTGTTTTGGAAACAAATGAGCCTGCTGTGGCACTTCTCACCTATCACCCACCAGGTCACGAGCCAGATCTGGCCTCCTTCACCACCAAGGCTACGAAGGACTATATTGCCCCTCTGCTCAGAGCACTTCCCCTTCCTCCCATGGCCCTTATTTCCTGCTTCCCCACCCTGCAGTCTCCGCGGTCTGCCGACACCCCTGCTCCAGACCTTACCCACACAACACCCTTGAGAGCCAGGGCAGTGCCTCAAGCCCCATCTGACAGATGGGCACGAAGCCCAGGCCGTCGGTTCCGTATCAGATGGGAAATGTATGGCAGAGCGCAGCAACGAACCCAAGCCTCGTGCTACCTAGCTTAGCTCCCTAATACAAGAGACGGTAAACACTTTGACAGTCTGTTGCCAAGTTTGATTAAAACAAACCAACAGCCAAGCTTTGAAGCTCATTATCAGTGTTTCCAGCCTGAGTCTCGGTCAGAGTCAGACCTGGCACTGGTGGCAGTGGTCTGCCAATGCTGCCATACCCCCCGGACCCATGCTACTACCCTCACAGAAAGCTCCTGAGCTCTCTTCCCACTTGAGGCAAGACACGGCAGTGGCTGCTACCCAGCTCCTCATCATCCCGTCAGTGCAAGCAGACTCGGGATATATGTATTCCCCCTTTAAGCACGTGCAAGAGCATGGTGTGTGGCATCTCCCCACCACGGCCACATCGCCTTGCCACCCCGGGAGGAAACATGCAGATGCTGCCCCCATGCAGCCTCTGTTTCCAAGTCCATCCACCTGCTCCGTGGGACTGGTCCTCCTGCTGTGGTGACGTTCAGGTGCTATGGGGCTCGGGAGTCCTGCTTCCCACAGCAGGCGAGCACAGGCTCATCCCACCCACCCGTGTGGCTCATACTGCTTAATGCCAGCAGAAGGGAACTCCCCTGGGGTGACGAGACAGGTCTGCTCAGGGAACTGAGACAGCAGCATCCCCAGGTCCTCCTTGCTGAATAGCAAGATCAGCTTCGGGATGAGCAACACGCCCTGCACCAGGAACAGCAAAACATCTCCTCCCCTTCATTTCACCTTACTGATTTTGCAGGAGTCAAATCCCCCGCTGGCAGCAGAGCCACCCAGAGCGAACGGAGAGCTGCCTACCCGTGCAGGATTCCTCCCCAGAGATGCCCGTGCCCAGGGCCAGCGTGTCCCTGTGGCACAGAGGGGACGGAGGGTGCAGTGCTGGGGCCTCGCTCAGGCACCCACAGCCAGGAGCATGGTGGAGGAAGCCAGCACCAGGTGGATAAGCAGTCACGGGAAGCACCGTGCACCAGGTTGAGCTGAGGACAGCGCAGGCGTGCAGTTATGCTGCTCTCTGTTGGCTGCAGCACAGAGCACAGAAATGGTTTCAGATGCTGCTGCCGTTACTTACATTCAAGAGGATCCTTTAAATGGCTCTACACAACAAATAGGCATTGGGGAAGCATTGTGCAGCTTCCTGCATCGTAACGTGAGGTTGTCAAGAGCGAAAGTGCATGAGCTTTATTGTCTCTGCTGGGCAAAAATTCAGATACCGCTGACTCTGAAGCTACTACGTTTACAACCCAATGCAGAACAGGAAAAAGAAATCCAGACCATGCAACTCCGTACCCTTATCCTACCCACCAGCTTTTTCTACCCCACCCATTTTTCTCTGCCCTTTTCCCCTTGCTCTTTGGCTCTCACTGCCAGTGCTTGCAGCACAGCGTCTCTGCTCGGCAGTGCTCAGCACAGGGGATGGGAAAGTGCTGCATTTGCTCCTGACCTGGGAATGGGAGCTCAGCTGACGGGCAGAAACAATGGAAGAGGACACAGTCCTTCAGCACCAGAAGCCATTAAAACGGTGGTTCCGTCTTCCCCTGTCTGCAGGGGACTCTGTCTGTCCACCAGAAAGCTCTCACCTATGGGCCCTGTGCACTTGCAGCTGTAATTCACCGGCTCCTGGTGCTCCACGCATGCTGCCCTGCCCTGCTCAAGCTAAGCGCACCCATTCCTCAGTGCTTCTGGCTCCTTTTCCACATCCTCCCCTCCCAGTCTTCCAGTCTGTGGTGGTGGCCTCTACATAGGCATGCTGGCTGCTGAGGAGGAATAGCCAGAAGGCAAAAATCCTGTATCTGGGAAAGAGGAAAGTTTTTGCACGTGTTTTGGGGTGTTGTGAAACAGAAGAAAAGAAAACCAAACAAACTAAGAATATTGGAAAACATCTGTGAAAAACAGAGAGAAAAACATGAGAGGAAGAGCAGAGACAAATGTTGCTTTTTGTTTTCAGGACACGATTCAGTCTTTGTTGTTTCCTTGTCTTCCCTACACCAAAAATTCCCTCTGGAATCTGAGAGGCCTTTCTCAGCAAAGTTTCATCACTTTTTCACTGGTGGTCTTCACAAAGAGCATTTTCAATGCAAGTAAACAATCCTTTCCCTTCATCCTTTCACCTCTCCCTCCCATCATTTTTGAAGCTCTAAAGAAGGAGCCTGCATGCACCCAGACGTGCCTCATGGACCCCACTTATCTCCAGCCCAGGATCAAATACCTGCCCCTCCAGTGTAATCGTTCAGAGTCAGTGCAAAGAGCTCCTAAGAAGAGGGGAAACGGGGATCCTGATGCCTTCAGCTTTCACTGAACAAGCCTGGAGCTATTTGAATAGCAGTGTGCAAGAGTAGGAATAGCTCAGAGTTTCACTCCTAGCTGTGCCAAGCTGGCTGCTGCCCTCACCTCTGTTCCCTCTTCATTAGAGAATATTTACAGGAGACTGTGAGAAAGGACATCAACTGAGGCATTATTTTTCTGGAGTTAGAAGAGCGGGGTCGATCCTCTCTTACCTTCTGCAACCAGTGCAGCTAGAAGGTCAGCACTGCTAGGACCAGATCACGCACAGGCTGGAGCACTTCTCCTATGAAGACAGGCTGGGGGAGTTGGGCTTGGTCAGCCTGGAGAAGGGAAGGCTCCAGGGAGACCTTGTAGCGGCCTTCCAGTACCTAAAGGGGGCCTACAGAAAGCTGGGGAGGGACTCTTTGTCAGGGGACGTAGGGATAGGACAAGGGGGAATGGCTTTAAATGAAAACAGGGGAGACTTAGATTAGACATTAGGAAGAAATTCTTCACCATGAGGGCAGTGAGGCCCTGGCACGGGCTGCCCAGAGAAGCTGTGGGTGCCCCATCCCTGGAGGTGCTCAAGGCCAGGCTGGATGGGGCTTTGGGCAACCTGGGCTGGTGGGAGGTGTCCCTGCCCATAGCAGGGGTTGGAACTGGACGGTCTTTAAAGGTCCTTTCCAACCCAAACCATTCTGTGATTCTATGACCAGTGCAGGAGCAGCAGAGGACCAGTGCACTGTTCTTTTGCAAGGGCAAAGCCAACCTGCTCTGTAGCAAGGTAGAGAAAACCTTTAATCCAACCCTGTAAGTGCACAGGAATTATAGTGGGTGAGGCCCGAGTCCTCTAAGGTCAGCCATGGGTGTGAGCATCGCAGAAGGATCTCTGTAACGCACACCGCCCCAACTCTTTGTGGCAGGGAGAGGTACAGTCCTTCCTGCAATACTTTACATGAGGCTGCAAAGCTCATTTTCCCAAAGCTTTGCTAGGCTACACCTTCCATCCCACCTGCACATAACAGTGCCCTTCAGTGTCCCATGGAACGGGAACACCGCCACCAGGCCGGGGCTGCACCACCAGCCCTGCTGTGAGAAGCCAGGGCAATGAGACGTCTCCGTGCAAACAGACCAACACAAACGAGAAACCCTGCTTTACACACTCCACCCCCCGAACACCCGAGATGCAGCAGTTTGCAGCTCTTCTGCTGCTTTCAAGCCAGAAAAAAAAGAAAGAAAACCCACCAGCAGACAAGCCTGAGGTTGCCAGCAGATGGCAATGGTACTCCGCTTCAGCGTCGCAGATCCTGTCCCTGGAAATGGACGCATCGCTGCCATCTACAGAGCGCTCAGGAGAAGCAAACTCTTTTATAAAAAAACGCTTCAACTCTGCAGAATACAAACACTTTAGCAAAGCGTGGGAGAGTAAATAAGGGCATTTCATGTGCAAACCTACCACCTAGAAGCCTGGGTGTGATGACACATCCTTGCTGCACAGGACAAACTGTATGATTTTCTCATTCCCCCCCCTTTCATTTTCCCTTCACAGAGATTCAGCCTGGAATATTAAGAGAAGGGGCTTATTTATTTATTTACGCCTTTTCAACTCTCCGGATTAAAGAGACGAGTTTTCCCCCCTCCCTGGCGCGTTCCCCCTGTGCCGGGGGAAGCGGGAGGAAGCCAGCAAGGATCAGAGGATCTCAAGTGACAGCACGAACGGCAGCTCCTCCTCCTCCCACCTGTAAGGCCCTTCTCTTTCTCCCAGTTTCCAACGAGTCCTTCAAATGCCCTTGAGCTACGGCACAGCATAAACTAACATGCCTAGAGACATACAGCCCAGCCCTTCCACCCGTTCCTGCGAGGCCTGTGATTCTCCCCAGACAAGGGGAGAGCCAAACCCCGATGCTGCCCCTTCTGCCCCGTGCAAGACTCAATGCCTCAAGCTGTGGGGCTGATAACTGGATCATCATCCTAAAGCCCAGGGACCCTCCAGGGCCTCAAAATCTCCTGCTGAACTCGGGGAATAACTTGAAATCCCGTTTTCCCCCCGGCTGTGGGCTCTCAGCCGAGAGCTCGGGGCTGCTGCAGGCAGAAGGGAAGGAGCCGTGAGCGAGTGCCGCACGAAGGGCTGCGGGCAGAAGGCAGCTTAACTAACAGCCAGGCAGGAGAGCCCGGGGCAAGTCCCAGCTGCTGGAGGTTGGACCTGGCACCGCGGGAGAAAAGGCGCTGGGAGAAGGGGGATGACGGGGTTGTCACTTGGATGGCCGAGCACAGCGTCGCCCGAGTGAGTAATTGCGCCTGTCCGGACACCGCAGATCCTCCAGCAGCCATCGCGGCATAGGGTCACTTCAAAGATTAGGCTGTTTAATTAAAGCAGGGTGTGGGGCAGGTTCTGGGGAAGGGCAACCTGCCCAGTGACAGCATGGCCCGCGCGATGCCTGCGGGAGAAGAGCTGATTAGAGAGCAAGAGGCATCTCTGCCGCAGGGAAGGGGCTCGTCTCTGAAACTCCTCGAATGGACACTTCACGGTGACCTGCCTCGTTAGCGGGAATAAAAGTCCCATCACAGGGCCTGGCTGAACCGGACGTATTGCAAGCTCCTCTCCAGCTGGCTGAGTGATTCCGAAGTGGGAGGAGAGATGTCCTTGAGATATGATTTCTCTCCCCGGTCTTCCTGCAGAGGCAGAGGGATGTAACAACGCGCCACCCCTTTTCACTTCAGCTAATAACCCAGCCCTCTCTACAGGGCCATCACTCCCTCGCCTCGCAGGGAGGGCTGTGCCCCCTCGGCGGCTGCAATCGCAAGTCACGGAGCTCTAAGGAGCTTGACGTGGTGATGAGGGCACGGTGCCCTGAAGGAAGGGAGTGCAACGGAGAGAAGGAAAACAAAAAGAAAAAGGGAAAACAGAGGTAAGAGATTCCTCAGCTGCAACTTGCTGCTTCCACAAAAAGGAAAACAAGAATAAATTAAATGACGCTTTTCCACACGAGGCTCTCCCAGCCCTGACCACTCCCTAGATCAGGCCTTCAACACTGTTCTTGCTGCTCAGTTTTCTCAGCTGCACCTTCAGCAGATGAGCAGAAGTCCAGTGTTATGACTTCTCATGCACCTGAAGGGAGAACCTCCAAATCCGTTTTTCCAAGGCGATCTCACTCGGGATTTCGTACTCAGCAGCACAGAGTAAAAGGCACAACTCCAGGTACACACACAAAAGAGCCTGTCACCCTGCACGATACTGCTTTGCATGCATTCAGCTTCAATTCTGTGCCTTCAAAAGGAAGGCTTGTCATAGCAAACTACATCAGAAAAGCTAATCCCATGCGACAGATAGTCCACACCAAATTATGAGCCAGCAGTTGGCTGGCATCCTGCGCTGAGAGGGTGCTCCAGTCACAGGGCAGGAAAGCAATGCAGACAAGCATGCACACACACAGCTCTGATGCCAGAGCATGAAAGACAATAAATTCCTCAGAGCCTATCGCAAACACCACGCGTGCATGCTGAGGCAACCTGCGCACAGGGCAATGAAGGACAATGCACATATTCAGTGGTGGACGTAGATGCATGAATGATTTTGTGCAGCCCATGAAGCGCCACACAGCCCCTTGTCGCATGCATTGTCACGAGGAGCATAAACTTGAAAAACGTTACACAAAACCAGCCCAACTGAGAACTACAGACAGAATCATACATGGTGGACGCATGGCCTGGATGCTGCTCTGAAGCGGGAGCTCCAAGTATAACCAAAACGCACAGGCTGCCGCAGCAGCAGCTCTGAGGAAAGCAGAGAGGTGACTGGGGATGGGAGCGGCAGCAGGGGTAGGTATAGCAGTGGGAGAAGGGTTTGCTCGCAGCAGTTCTGGCATCATCAGACAGCAGCATGGGCAGAAACTGAACAGTCTCGAGCACTTGCTGCAGAAATGTCTCTCTCTGCAAGGATAAGAAAAACTAGGTACTTTTTGTTTCCAGCATTTCAGAATGGTCGCGGCTCCCGCCTCCTGCAGAGTCCCTTGAACTGTCCGACAGCACAGTGGCTCTCCTCAGCATTTTGCAAATTATGTTATCGCACAGTCAGCCTTCACAAAACTGATGGGAAAGGGCCGTGCAGTCAGGTGATGCAAATCAATGTAGCTTTGCTGAAGCCATCAGAACAACGTCGGCTGATACTCGGGGCTCTCACACCACTGCTCAGCCCAGGAGTGGTGTGAGAGCTCACAGCAGCCCAGTTGTGACCCTGTTCAATATTCCCCTTTGCAGGTTTGACACTACACACACTGTCAGGTAGTTCTGCAGGTACCCTTGACACTACTCACTGTGTAATCCACATAATCACTTTATTTTCCTGCAAGAACGCAGCAGAAGCCACTGGTTTACTCAGAGCATTTGGGCAGGGAGAAAAAATATATGTATTTTTTTCCCCCATTCACAACGGGACAGGAAGAGCAGAAGACCTGAAGCGATCCAGTCACGCTAATTCTTGTCATATGGGGCCTGACTCTTCTTTTCCTGGAGCTGCCAGCGATGGAGACAGAAGTATCTGTACACAGACAGTCTTAGCACCTCTGAAACTAACTGCAAGACACCGCACATGACCCAAAGTCTGCAGGTTATTACCTTCCAGCAGGCTTCCACCATGGCAAGCGAAGCCAACAGCTGTCACAGCGAGAAGCCAAAAGAGTAGATGGACACACGCTCCAGTGAGTGTGTATGTGCATAAATGAGCAGAGACAGAGGAGAGGATGTCTGATCAGTGAAAAGGCTCCCGCACCATCAGAGCAAATAGTTTTAATCTGCCAAGTGAAAAGGATGCCGAGGCATCACCCACTGAAAGGCAAGTGTCTGCAGCATGGCTGGGATTCGACCTTCTGCTTCTCTCCTCCGTCTCCAGAGCACAGAAACTCCAGTTCCCTCACGCTCCTCTACGCAAAAAAGCAGGAAGGAGAAGAAAAAAAGCACCGCCAAAGAGGCCCTAACTCATCTCTTACTCTTGGATAAGTCCAAATTTATGACTCTGTCTGCCTTTGAGTCTTTATTATCTCCTTAAGTGGCTAGCTTTGTACACAATTTATTATAAAAGCCTGGAATCTACAGTCAAATTACAGATCAATTGAAAACTACACAGAAAACAATTAACATCTGGCAGCGGTTTAATCTATAAAGCTGTCACAGGCTTTGCCAACCCTGAATTCCTCTTCTGAAACCCGTATTTCCTCTCCCCAAACCTAGCCTCCTCTTCCGCAACTCACGGGTCCGTTGGAGAGCTGAATCTCCTCGCGTGCTTGATGCAAACCATGCTGAATATGGCAATATAACATCTCTCTGTCTCAAGAATTAAGATGTGACTTTTGTTGGGGCTACAGAGGGAAGCTGAAGCTGGCAGGGCCCTGTTGTGATGGAGCTTCCACCTCCGCCTGAGAAGGTGGAAGGCAGGTGGAGGCCAGGAACGGGGAAGGCCTCCTTACCAGCCTCTTTCGCCTCTCTCTTTGCTAACTGGCTGCTCCATGTTGCGAGAAGTCTACCACCTTCACAGGCACCTCTGCCAACTTCCAGCAGCAATCCTCTGATAGGCAGCTAGGTATCACCAGGGAAGACCAAAGACAGTGTGACAGGCATATAATCTGCTAGGCCTACCCAATTCACGAGGTCTCAAAGCATTTCCCCTGGCAGTCAGCTTCTCCCTTCCCCTCAGCTCTTCTGTGAGAGAAGAGCAAGGAGAAACTAAGAAGGCCACCAGCAGCAATAGTTCTCTGTGGGTGAGTCTGGCCCTCTCTGGATCAGAGCTTTGGGACCTGAAGTCTTCTCTGACGAGAACTTCACATGAAGCAGAAAAGCAATGTAATGTTTTGAGGACACCCTGCCCTTCTAGAAACCTTTCAATTGCTGGTTCCTGAGCATAAAAGCTACCTCTGGCAGCGTGTGCCTCCAACCCTGTTGCCAACATTTCATCTCCTCACAACACAGAGCTTCACAGCCCTTTGGCAAGGCTCTCCCATTTACTGGGGGAATATGAGGGAGTTGGAGTTCAGCGATCCTGAAAACCTCTGTCTATTCTCTCTCTCCACAGACCTTCCAGAAGTAATTTGTACTCCACCTCATCTGCACAACACACCTCAAAAGACCCTGCTACCAGAAGGCACCTCAACTTGAACCAAGGCAGGAACACTGAAAAAGCAGGTGAAACTGCTTTCAAAGAGCATCCAGCTTGGCTTCCCATTATGTCTTTTGAGGAGCTGAGGGATCTGGGGTTGTTTAGCTTGGAGAGAAGAAAGCTCAGGGGAGACCTTATTGTACTTTACAATTACCTTAAAGGAGCTGTAGCGAGGCAGGGGTCAAGCTCTTCTCCCAAACACCAAGTGATAAGATGAGGGGAAATGGCCTCAGGTAGCACAAGGGGAGGTTTAGGTTGGATATTACGAGAAATTTCTTTACTGAAAGGATTGTGAGGCATTGGAACAGGCTGCCCAGGGAAGTGGTTGAGTCACCATCCCTGGAAATCTTCAGGAAATGTGTAGATGTAGAACTTGGTAGTACGGTTGAGTGGTGGACTCATCAGTGCTAGGGTAAAGGCTGGACTAGGTAACCACAGACATCTTCTCCAACCTGAATGATTCTATGTGACGCGACGTGAGTGCAAGAGGAGACGGCACCGGCTGAGTTCATAGATGCTTCATGCTGTAGGGTTATTACATCACATTCGAGGCACAAGTTGATGGACACCCTCTCCCACCCAATGGGCGGAGCACAGCTCATAATGGGGTTACAAGGAACAAAGGTGAGGTCAGCGAGCGGGCTGACTGCGCCATTTCCAGACATTGCTTTTTAACAGTAATGCCGTAGAAATAATTGATTTTTCTGCAGCGCATTTACCACAGTTTTCATCCCACCTGAAATACTACGATTAATATAAAAGCGTATATAAAAATCAAACAACAATAACAACAAAACATTCTGGTCAACGTGTACCTGCCCTCATCATTTTTTGGGGTGGTGGGCTACAACACACTCTGGACACATCGCCCATCCTTCCCCTTCCAACCCTGACCCAGATATGTACCCATCCTCAGTGAGATGGCAATAACACACTGCAAAAAATGATCTCCCTGCTTGCACTGAGCTGGGAGCAACTGGCAGGAATGGTTGCATGGGTGTAGCTCTGGAGATGCTTTTGTCTCATGGAAAGCTGGGGAGAGGAAATGGATGAGTGGACAGTGTTAGGGAAGCCTCCGCCCTTCAGTGAGCTAAGAACAGCTGTTGTTGATGATGATTGCTTCCTAATTAGCTTGCTCTTGTATAAGCTTGATAATTTTATGTACCTCCAGAGGAGCAGATTAGCTCTGAATTCACATTGTATCCATTTGTGAAGAGTACCCTATAAATTATTTACCTAACTCTCAAAAATATTAGATCAAGACAACTCTAAGTATGTCTAATTATAAGGCAAGAATAACGCTAAGTAGAAAGGCTAGCTGTATTTACAAGTGCATAGGAGTGATAAACTGCTTTTAATTGTTACTATACATACCTTATGATGCTACAACTGCTTTGCTACAGGCTTACAGCTAGGCTCTTATTGGTGACATTTCTCTGAAACACTTTTTGTATGGCAAGAACACAGAGAAACCTCAGCCACAGCTTTGTCCTTCAAGAGACAAAACAATATACAGACCCAAAACAGAACAAAGTTTAGTCACTGTCCCCAAATATGTAAGGTTATCATAGCCATAATGAAACAAAATGAATTTGACTGCATACTGGTAAATGGCTTTAAACTTCATAGAGACTCTAACAACCTCTCCCAGGTTGCTGGCTCTGATTCACTCCTGGTTTAAGTAGAATAACACAGTGATGAATCAGCTATGCTGTAATTTTCACTCCATTTTTTGCTATGTTAGTACATTGTTACTTCATTACTATTGAACCGCTATATTTTTTCTGGGCTTTGCAACCAGCATGCTGTTAACCCATGGTGAGCCTGCAGCCAGAGCTAATGGAGCTAATACTGAGCCGTGTGGCAGCAGCACCCCACTTCTTAGTCGGAGATGAATGGAGACTGAACATACTGCTATATTCACGGGTCCACTGACCTTGTTTCACGGTGAAGACATTCAGATGAGGGAAAACAGAATGATAACAATTCATAGCAATGTCAATTAGGAGAACGAAAATGTGACAACATTAAATTGATACAGGAGACAAAAGAACCAGACAGAAGCAAATTCACAGAGGGAACACTGTGAAGTGCAGTGTGGACAACATTCCCCATCATTGCATACAGCATTGTACAGCTTACACGGCCAGTGGAAAGCCCAGTTTAAATACTCCTCTGGGTCCCTTGAGCTTCCTCACCAGCCTTTGGTGTCAGGAAAATCTTTGGGCTCGTGCTGGAGTCAAGCTACTGACATTAACAGATTTCATCTGGTGAAATGTGGCCAGTCTTCTGTTAACTAATTAACAAAGGTGCAACTCAGGACAGTCACAGTTCACTCAGTGACTCTCATCTGTAAACATTGTCTGAAAATTTATATCCCTGCCAGGTATCAAAAAAGCTAGATGCCTGTCTGGTCAGGAACAGACAGGTGTGAAATCAAGTCTCATGAGGAACCTGGGATATGGCAGAAATGACTAAGAAACATTAAGAATTTAAAGATATGAGCAAAATACTCAAGGCATCCCGTTTCCATGTTCCATGCCTGCAAGAAAAGTGCTGGGATCAGGCTCTGGGAGGCAGAGCCCATAAGGTATGCAAAATTGCCTCTCACCTCTCGAGTCATTTCAAATACAAGTCCCCCTGCTTTGTCTTCCCTTTGCCTAGAACTTCTCTCCCTGCATTGCTCATCGTATCTTTTTGAGCAAGCTCTCCTTACGCTTCCTCGTAAAGTGAAATAAAGAAAACGCTCCCTAAATGAACCAGCAGCGCAACACCAACGAACCCCACAGATGCACCGTTCCCTGTTGGAAGGTAGTGGCTGCCCATTAGACGTGGAAAGACAACCCGGGGCTTTCCAGAACCTCTTCCAGGCCAGGTCTGTCAGAGACTAGAATCCCCTCAATGCAACGTTTGGGAAAAGGCATCACAGGACTCCTGCTGAGAGGTACTTAAGAGATTTTTACAAGGCATGCAAGGGCAAACGTAGAAAATGCACAAGTCCAGTGCCACTGACGGAGTACTTACTCTCCGCCTCATGTTTTTGCAGCACAGTGATTAACAGGGGACACACGTACCATAGCAAAGGAATGTTTCACGGTTGAAAGGTTAATTCTTGATTTGATTTGTTTCAGAAGTATTGGAGATTTGATGGAGGAGGGCGATGGGGTGGAGGATTAAGAGGGCTCCCGATCGAGGAAGAGAATGATTACTGAGATAGGCACTAATGTGCAGAGAGAATCGCACGGTTCCTCCTGAAAATGTATCTGCTCGATTTTCTTGTAATGCTTTTCTGTTGCTGCCTCCAACCTGTAATCCTCACGGTCCTAACACGTGCAGCTTGCAACTCTATTGCCCCCGTTCTCCTTCCCACACACGCTTTGTGGGCCACAAGGCAGTGGGGCTGGATTTGATTTGGGAAGATGGGAGAGAGAGAGAGAAACGGAGGAGGGGGTAGGAGACCGAGGGAGAGCAGCTGAAACCAAAATCCTCGAGTTGAATCTCTCGTGCTGAATGTTAACTTACAGAAAAG
This sequence comes from Heteronetta atricapilla, assembly GCA_011075105.1. Lineage (NCBI taxonomy): Eukaryota > Metazoa > Chordata > Aves > Anseriformes > Anatidae > Heteronetta > Heteronetta atricapilla. The sequence goes on along the minus strand of CM021731.1, from coordinate 86,343,458 downwards.
TAACCCAACAACCTTGAAATAGAGCAAAGCCCAATTTAAATTCATTACATTTAAATTAAATTTAAAGCCCATGTAAATGATTGACTTAGTTAAGAATATGTCATGTGGAAGAGAAAAAGTGCAGCAGCGACATGCCAGGCGGCTTTGGCTAATTTTACAATTCACAGCAAAATCTTTATACTCTGATTTTGATTTAAAAAAAAAATAAAAATATGCACATAACTTATTAGCACCAACGTTACAGCCTGTTATTAATGCTTCTTCCCAAGAAATTACTGAATGTTTCAAGAACTTAACAAACAAACAACTTCCATTTACCGAAACACTGCTAATTTGCGGGGGTAGGAAGGACAGGGATCTCCACAGGGGGGTACAAAGTCGAAGGAAAAAAGAAAAAGGAAAAAGAACATAGCAAGAATAAATGCAATTATTCCTAACTGGAATTCTGCCTTTCTCCCCAGACTAATACTCTGAAGTGGGTAAAAATGCTCCAGGATCTTTAACTACCATGACCTTAATTCCAATGCGAAAGAACATTTTACTTTTATTCAATTGAGAGAATAATTACTGTATTTTTAAATCTCTTCTCTTTTTTTAAATAGTTAATCTACTGAGAGTTACCACCGACACCAGTGGGCATCAGGCCACAGTCTGAAGGATTATGTCACTGCAACTTTATAAAAGTAGGCAATTTTAAAGAATATTAATAATAACATTAATAAATTCATTCAAAACACGCTCTGTGCCTATCTATCCCCTCCCTGCTACCTCACACAATGATTTTATTGGGTTGGTTTTGGTCTACTGCACGAAAATTGCTTTTGTTTATTTTTTTATGGGAAAAATGGCTGTGTACAGACATTTATAATCCTTAATGTATTTCCAGCATGCTTGCTAAACTTTTAAAATAACAAAATTATGACACCGTGGAGCCGAACTTTTAATCTATTAATAATATAATATGTGGTCAAAACAGGCTGGTAAAGCAGAGACTGAATAGTCTTAAAATAAGATTTTTCAGGTCAAATACCTCGCTCTCATTCTAGTAGTCTTGACTCACAAAGATGACTTTCATTTTCCCATGTGAAGTGCAGCAGACGATCACCACAGCTGAGTGAGGAGTCCTACAGTAACTCTGACCCCAGTTAGATAAATAGGAGATGGCCCCAGCGAAGTGCCTTGAAGAAGTACTCTAAGATAAAAGTAGAAACAGCTGGGGATGAGAAGATAAAGGTGTTTGGAGGGGAATGGGTTAATACGGAGAAAGAAAAGCAACTGCTGCTGCTGGGAGCTATACTTTTTTTCCCCCAGCAGCCACTCCAGAAGTGTTATTACCTGTGTACGGCTTTGTTGCTTTTCTTGTCATTGTTTTTTCCAAGATGAACAGGAGTTGGGTGTATCTTGTAAATAGAATAGAGTAAGAGAGAACTGTACATGCCTCCCCCTAAATGCCACAAGAAGAGACATGCTTTATAAATACAATTGTTTTGCTTCATTTCATCTTCTTATTGGAGCTGGTTCCACGCAAGTAGGACTTCAAGAGTTGGTCAATTTAGTGCAAGAGGAATGAATGACGCAGGAGCTCATGAGCTCTGAATCCAATATAAGCCGTGCTGCTGGGAATCAGGGGTAGCACTCTGAAAGCAAAGGACAGGCTTCTGCATGAAAACAGTGTGAAATCAGAAGGGGCCCCTCTAAGTCTCAGTGTCACTTACTGCTGTCACAAGAAGCCAATCCACCCCTGAAGCTGCAAATGCTCCCAAGCAGTATTAAATAACCAGGAATAGCAAAATCATTGGCTTGTAAATCAAGTGCCCATTTTTCCTTTCCCTCTCTTCCTTTACTTTTTCCTCTTTCTTTTCCCCCCACATAACATGTGGGTATCAGCAGGTTAACAAAAACAAGAAATATGAGATACTCTATTATTAAATTACTGGACTCCTGCTCTTGCCCTGCAGAGCACTGCTTCTTCTCACAGATGAAACCTCATTGTACTGAAGGTGAAAGCTGTGTCAATGGCTGCTACAGGACGAGAAGAGCCTCAACCAGGGCAGCCATCCTTCCTTGCCCAACAAGTGGCATTCAGAAGTCCCAGCAGCACATCCATGCATCCCCTACCTTGGGAAGCTGGTAGATGGACGGGCTCCAGGAGGAACCTGCACACGGGGAACACGCTGCCTCCCTGGGGTCTCCAAGGCTGCAGCACGGGATGGGGCTGGGGATGCAGCTGGTTTCCAGCACGACCCAGCAGAGGCACAGTAACCGCTGCTGAGGTGCTTCCTCCTGAAGCTGGAGGGTCACAGATATGGATCATCCAGCCCTCTTCACCAGGAGAACGCCGCTGCTGGCCAAATGGGACAGCCTTGGCCTGGATGTTGCACTTGAAGCATGTGCAAGTAGGTTGTTCACCAAGGACAGATTCAAGCAAAGATCTCAGATTTCCTCTCTGTACTTCCTCTGGCTCACCCCGAGGTGCTTTCTCCCACATGAGGCCTCGGAGCTGAGGTGCAGTGCAGAACCCCTTTGAAGACGGCGGTGCCCTACCGCTGGAAGAATTGCTCTCAGAAGTAATCAAACGTCTCACAGAAAGGGGTCTTGAAAGCTAGGCACACCAATTTAAAGATTTAGCTAGAAGATTTTGACAAAGCCCCTTTAAATGGAGCAGATATTTGTCTCAGTGAATGGAAAAATACAGTACGAATTAAGTCTGCAGAATGAGAACATTGGAGGAAGCGACCTGCATTGACTGGTAGCCGATACTGCACCCCTCATGATGTGTAACTAATAACAGCACGCCAGACATTCAGCTTGTGCATTAAATATTAATAACATTTTTCTTCTGACTCATCGTTAAGCCAGAGCCTCGCTGCACAGCACAAACTGATTTACAGACCGTCGGTGGCAGGCTCCCAAGCTGCCCGCCTCGCTCGGCTCAACACCTGCTAGCCAGGGGCTTGCTGAGGGACTAGCAAAGCAGCCAGGTCAGAAACAGGGGGGTTCAAGAGGAGAAAAACAACAACCCGGCTGAGCAGATGGACAAACCATCAGTCCTGCCGACGGACAGACTGCAGACAATGCACAGCACATGAAACAAATCCCTCTGCAGGGAGCCAGAGCTCCAGCCTGGCTGCGTAGCTCTGAGGGTGCTGCTGCTGCAGCTGTGAGCAGGGCCTCCCTCCCTCCCCGTCTGCTTCTTGGGTAAATGTCACGGCCGCCGTAACCCTTCTGGGACAGCCACCCACGGGCAAGACAGCCAGCCCGCGCCAGAAGAGTGTGACCGGTGCCATTTAGACAATGAGAAATAGGACTTACTGTTCCGTCAAAAGAAAATGGTAGCCTCAGCCATGTTGGTGCTAAAAGAGAGTCCGGCTGCTCCTTTATACCTCTCCTCTTCTCAGATGAGGTGGTTTCCACTTCAGAAGCTTACACTGCCTGCAGCCAGAAAGAAGTGCTTGCCTGAATCCACGAGGAGCATTTTGTAGGGAGAGTCAGGCAAGCCATTGCTGAAAGATGGGACTCAGCAAAATATAGATGCTGTACAACATTTGGAAAATGCTTTCAGTGATTCTTAGCAACGCCCTATCACAAAAGCAGCTTGTCTTGGAAGCTTCGAATCTACTTTCTTTGAAAGAGACTGCTGAATTCCAGCAGTACGGGACTGATTTTGAAAAGGCAAAAAGACAACTTGAGGAGTGAGTCAATCATGAGTTAGAAACATCAGAAGAGGGCGTCAGATTTTTAAAGGAAGTGCCAAACAACTTCTGGAGAACTGTGCTGTCATTTAGAAAGACTAAATAAATGAGAAGTAGTAGCTCTAACTGTTTTTCCCTGTGAAGTTTTCAAAACATAGGTAGATCAGTAGAGTTGTTTTTCCACAGAGTGAATTTTTTAAGAGAAAGAGATGAGGCTTATTTCATCACGGGGCCTTTGGAGGGTGAGGGAAGGGAGGTATGTGCAGAAATCCTTGACCAACCCTTCACACTTCCCTCCTGTTAGCTGGGCTTACTCTGCTCTCACCGGCTGGCATGCAGAGATCCCAGCAGTACATCTCAGTCAATGCTGCGTAGGGGTGAGCATTCAAAAGGTCAGACCTATCCACCTGCTGGGGTGATCTTTGACAAATCCAGCTTTCTGGATGTATAAATCAGGAGGAGTAAGCTACAGAGGCCTCCTTCCTTGCCCCTTGGCACTCCTCTCGCCGCAGAGTGAACCAGATGCAGATATACACGTTTGTGTACATGTATGAACTTGCAAGTATGCATATGCATGCAGATGCGAACATTTAGGATTACTCCCATCAAGTTCATTCTTTCTTTCTCCAAGTCACAGAGGACAGCTGCACATATTTGCATCCTTTATCCTTTTCCACAGACCAAACGTCCTTCAAAACTTGGTGCCCTGTTCAGCTGCACACAGCAACTGTGTCACTGCAAGAGGCTCTTCCTCCCTCCCCCCTTTTAATATGTGAAAGATTCATTAATACATTCCACATAAAGATTCCTACCTACACTAATATTGCTGCTCTGCTCGGCAAAGATCGACGTTTGCAGGGGAGAGGTACCACATTACCAAAGGTTTATTACTCTTATGAAACCTGCTCCAGAACATTAGAAAGGTATAGACAATTAGCAATTCTCAAAATCAGGTGCATTTTGTGATTCACCGTCTTTGTTCTTTTTTTTATCATTATTGTTATTATCACCTTTATTTGCCAATTTGCAGAACTATGAATGGGTGTCACTGCCACACAGGAATTCGCCAGGTTTTCTCCCGTTTATCTCCTGCATCGCCCTTTATTGCTCAGTTGTTTTGATGCGCAGCAGTGAGACAGCTCTCTAAAAAGCGGTACTTTTTTAATTGCTGTCTGCTCAGGAGCAGGTGATAGGTCCTGTACCTGTAGGCACAATGGCTGAATCAAAGCCTGCCAGCTGCCCCGGCCTGGCCCGTTATTCCCTATCAAAGCATCGTGTGTTTATATAAAAGCACTGCGGAGGTTTAGATCGTTACCCAGAAACAGTTGTCAATAAACAGCATTAGGAACAAATCAAAGCACCAATACAAGACATTTGTTTCCAGATGAGGACTGTGTGCCAATTAAAATACTCGAAGATCTATGTAAGAAGAGATCACGTGATGATTCAAAGCGTACGAGAAAGAAAAGCAGGACAGAAGAGAAAAGAGGATTGTCAAGGGAAACCTGATCTCCGCATGCGACTGCTGTTCAGAAGAACCAATTTGTGTTGATGAGTTGGACATTTAAGGGCTGATAGCATGTTGTGCTGTCTGTTATGACACTGGTGACTATGGGATTTCTTCAGCAGCAACTTTGCTCACTAAGATCCAAGTAGCAGATAATGAACTGCACAGATAGGTAGCATTTCTCTGTGTCAGCACTGGAGGCAGCAGGTTGTCAGATGAGTTTTCTCTGTTCCCAAGGCTGAAGGCTCAGAGGGGACCAAGCTGGTCGCTTCCTTCGGGAGCTTTCCCTAGACTATATGTTCTTTTGGCAGATACTGGAGCTCACAGAGCATCCAAGACCTCAGGGGCTTTCTTTTCTCAGAGAATTTGGCCTGCTAAGGCATGGTGACTGACAGTCTAGGAATAACTGCTCCTCAGGAAGCTAGGAGAGCCAGACTCTCCTTCCCAACAGCACACAGTGCTTGGGGAGAACAAAGCTCCCACCACCTCCACAAGACCTCCTCGCTCCATCCTGGTAAAAAGTGCCAGGCTTTGAGCTCCCAGGCCCCATCACAACTGCTTGTCTCATGCACGCCTTGAAAAAAATCACATTGGTGAGATGAAGGTGCTGTATCTTCCCACTGCTGCCTTTATTTATTTATTTATTTATGGTCATTATTCTCCTTGCCCCTCATCACCATTTTCTTGGATTTTGTTTATTTCACAGACTTTGCTTACCTCTAATGGCTAAGCCGGAGGGAAGAACACATAATCTTGCTAAATCATTTCAATCTATCTACCTGCCTCCTAACCTTATAGTGTACAGCTAGCATTTCAAATCGCACAAAGGCTGGAAAAGTGTAACCAATAATGCCAATTTCCGGAGAAGAAAGCTTCAAGAAATAAAGCCCCCAAACCAGCACATCAGGATGAGAAAATTGAGCCATCTAATTGCCTACGCTGAATGAACTGTGAAGCAGCACTGGTGGTGATAATTCCTAAAAGATTTTAAATATTAGTAATACAGATAAGGGATTAACATAATACCGTAGGTGACTAATCTTGACTGCGCCTTTTTAACAACAGTGTTGCTACCACCATCATAAAGGAAATTAGCACCGATAATTAGATCAAATCCTTTATGTCAGTAATCCCACTTGAAGATATTTTCGGAAGGTTGGAGGTGTAAGGCAATTTCCTGTATGTGTCCAAGACTCGTTAATTAATATTGATATTTAACGTGTTCCAGACTTTCATTTCTTGGTAATACTCAAAGCTGTGTCCAGCTAACTCATCTGAGACAATAGTTTAGTCACACCAGAAAATAATTACCCATTCAGCACCACAAACTATCACGCAACAAATCAGAGGACTTCAAAATTGTCCTATATTTCAGGGAACTGAGATTCTCTGCATTTAAGCAACTCCATATTAGATTGTTTGTTGTTTTGGTTTTGTTTTTCATCCCAACGAAATGCCCTGCATTTGAAGTAAAATCAGTCTCATGATATACCAGCGTTCTCCTCAATGACTGGTACTGCACTATTTTAACACAGCTTGCTTCATTATCATTTTTTTCTTTCCTTAATGACCCATCTTCTACATTCTAGAAAATAAATATAGCGTCATTGTTACCTCTTAATCATTTCAAACACCTTCATGCTACAGAAGGGGTGAAAGAGAAGAAGAAAATGCTCCAGATTCCCAATAACAACAACAAAAAAGTCAAGTGAAAGTATATATGTGACTTACGACCTTCATAACTATTACAGTCAATTGTATGGCTGTGGGAGCCTAAACAAAGCAGTTCTGGTCCTGGTTGGCACTATTGTGCAGTACCTCCTTCCAAGGAGAAGCAGCAGCTGAAGATACTCAGATGTCTGCTGGTAGCAATCAGCCCTGCCAGATTTAGAAACGTCTACAAACCACTTGAAGCACTTGAGCTCCAGTGCATACACGTCTCCGCAGCATTCCCCTAGCAGACACTCACCAAGAATAATGCAAAAGGAATCAGAATATGCAACAGACAGTGCACCTGTGTAAGATGACCTGATGTTTGGAAGAGCTTTGCACAGCCTGCCTCCCACTGTGTTAACAGCCTTTCATGTTTTTGTACCTAGCGGCTGAAGATCCATGCGCAATCTCTCCCGCCGCTGTACCTTTAGCTCCTTATTTTTGGGCACCTCAGCAAGGCTAGTCTAAACCGTAGAAATCAAAGAAGAGGAATTATTGTTTGGTTAAGGTTAAATCCCAGTTCATCTACCTCAAACCTCCTGCTGAGGTGCTGTAGGGACTCAGATGAGGAACATACTTCAAGGTGCTTAGAAAGAAGCCGTACCACAAAGAGTACCTTCGAGAGTTGAGGTTTGCTGATTGTTCACCGGTCTTATAAAAACAGGAACGGCCACTTACCTGAAAAGAAAGAGAGAAAGAAATATCAATGCTTATTTATTTTTAAAAAGAAAACTATACTTTGTACAAAATGGGAAAGAATAAACTGCTTGTAGTGCACCATCAGGCTTGGGGTGGGATGCCCAGGGCTGCAAGGGCAGGGAAGCAGCCCGCAACTGCGATGGCAGGACTGCAGGATGAAGACAGGACTGAAACAGAAAGATACGACACGAAGTGATTAAGATACATTTGTAAACCAGCAGCAGAACATGTGGATGCTTTTCTCGCCACAAAGGATGTCCTGAATAAAGACAGCAGTCACGTTCTCTGAGGCTTCTTTCCCATTTTCTGCCCCCCTCCTATTTCAGCTGTCAGTCAGCACAGACAATTCTCTCCCAATGTGCAAGCCGAACGTGTCCCTCACTGCAGACGGAAGGGCTCATCCCCTGCACTGAACGGTGAGTTCAGCGAGACATTTTCCCGAATCCTCCCACAACATTCCCCTCCATCCCCCTCTCCACCAAGAAAAATGAACGGAAAAAAATAAAAAATCTGAGCAACTTGCAAATGAATTCCATTCTGTGCAACACGTGTGTACAGTCCCATTAGCAGCAACACAGCAGGCCATCGACTGGGGAGGGGAAAATGGCTTTGTTTATGGTAATGGATTTTGAGACTCCTGGTGATAATTTATTTAGCAGGAATTTTTGCAGAGCTGGCTATTACGCTGATGGAAGCCCTCGGAACGGGCTGATTTGAAAAGGGGTGGGGTGAAAACAAGTGGCGTTGCTTAGTTTTTTGAAAAATATTGTTATTAAATAATTTGAAACACATTGATAAAATGTGTCTGCGAGCTATGCTGCTGTAATTTATAATACAAATTACATTGCTATTGACAAATGGCAATTTAATCCAGCGATTAACTTCAACAATGTGAATTCCTCTGTTGCTTTTCTTTTTTTCTTTTTTTCTTTTTTTTTTTGTTTTTAATAAGACATAGTATATAGCGCACAAAGCAGGACACGTGCTGGGACCACCAGATGCTGTGCCGTTGCTGGACTCAGGCTTATTTTCTGCCTCATCTCCCCAGAGGATACGCAACCGGGAGTAACCTAACCAACTCCCTTATCATCTTTAAGTATGGATCAACCCTGGGAAGTATCCACGGGGATATTCATTCTGCGTAAATACTTGGTTTCAAGCTGAGCAGTCTCTTTTACATACAGAACTCAACCTGTCTAGTCCTATCCCAAGAAAATCACCACTAGGAAAAAAAAAAACACATCTTGAAATTAATTCCTAGATGACCTAGATGATTTAAAATAAATAAAATAATAATTATAATAATGATAAAGGTCGTGGTCTTGTCCCTGATGTATCCTTAAGGAACAAACACTTGGTCTGAAGGATCAAGCCACCCACTTTGCAGTCTATCCTTTTGCAGGTAGGTCTTGAGGCAGATGCGCCCATCAACCTGGAGATGCCAAGCCCTGTACAGTAACACCGCAGAGCTACCAGCTGCAGTGGGCTAGTGGGAAATCAGATCATCCTACCTTTAAACTGATTTGTATCACTGATACTCTTTGCAGTACCAAAGCAGCACTAAATGCAATAACGTGCTGTTGCATGGTCACTTAATTCTCGAGGTAAATTCAATATTTGCTGGCATCCCCTATCCAGAGATACAAAGCGTACACATGTATTGGAGCTGTTAGTTAGAATTACCTTTGCAATGCCTCCTAGGGAAAACCTGAACTGCTCAGGTACCTGTCTGGGAAGAAAGGGTTGTCATTCTCACCTTGTACAAGACCGTTTACAAACCTCCTTTCCCACTCGCTGTGCATTACTATTTTGGTCCTGTTGCCATCTTAGGCGTACATGTGTTTTAACACAAGGAAGAAAAGGGACCCATTCCCCTTGTCTTAAAAATTTTCAGAGAGGGAACTGCAGAAGACCAATGGAAACAGACATTCATTGCTGTCCTTGTGACACTACCTGCCTGTAGTGGGGAACATTGCCAACCTTCTTCTGATGGGTCACCTGCAAAAGTATTTGCTGGTGGAGCTGTTCCCCCCAATCCACTATATTTTAAAAGTTCCCAGTGAGACTCTATATAAGTTCATCCTCATAAGTTCATATCTTAAATAAAATCTTACTGTATTTTGGAGCCTCCTCTTGTAGTTGAGGTCAGGGCAGAGAAATATGAATATGAAAGATATTCCACACGTGAATTTGATTTTGAGCCTCTAGATGGGCTTTGCAACGGGGTAATTGTGAATGAAGGTTGTAGAATAGATGTACACAGGGATGATACAAGGATATATGTATCCAAACTGCACATCTGGGTGGATGAACACCTGGGAGCTAGGTTCAACTCTTGCATCAGATCCTTCTATAACCTTATCTAAGCCACAACTACTTTGTTCCCCACCCTGTAAAATGATACTCATCAGGATAATTCCACCCCTTGTTCATTCTGTTAAAGTGTTTAAAAAGAAAGAAAAGGAGTTCTTTGTAGCAGGCAGGAGGGCTGACTGCCAAAACTGCACTGCTGGAGCAAGACATGGCATGCCCATGATGAAATCTGCTTGCTGACTGCAAGTAAGGATAGAAACTTCAGCTGTGCATCTTCTGAGAACGCTCTCCCCTAACCTCTCCTACGGAAGCTGTTCCACTTCAGATAAATATTCCCTGGCCAGAGACAGCCTAAGTGTTACACTGCTGTAATTAAGGCTTCCAGTACTGTTTTCAAGGAAACAAACAGGATTTTTGCATCTCCAGTTTCTCTCACCACTCCTGCAACGAAACAGTTTCCTTAATTGAATTCAAGCTTGCAAAACACCTGCAGGGTAGGCAATATGAATGACGCTGCATCTTGCAGCAAATACACTTCTTGTCAGAAATACCTCCTCCAACTCTTGTTCTAACAACGTCCGTGGAAGAAACTTGACTGGGTGGGTTCGCTGTGTCTTTACAGAAACACCAGCGGCTGAGCATGAGTGTAGCTGAGAGGCAGCGACAGAGACTGGACCCCAACACCCCACTTCTGCCAGGGCCAGGCTTTCCTGGAGGTTTCCTCTCGGCAGGCTGACCTATCCTTTTCCCTGCTTAGCTTGAGAATCTTGATGAGAAGAGCGCCCGCGGTGGGATGGCTGCAAATGTAATGCAATCAGAAGATAATGACTTCAGAAGGAGAGGGGAGGGAGGGGATAATCAGCAGAGGCAGATGAACTCCCAAGATAAAAAAAAAAAAGAAAAAGGAAAAAGAAAAAAAAGAAAAAAGAAGACACCGTTTTCATGCAGATGTCCCTAGTAATGAAGAATGAGGGAAGAGGAATACTGAAAAAGAGGTGAGATGGAAGCAGATTTGTTTCTAAATAGCACTATTTCAGAGTTTTCCATGGGGTGTAAGTAGTTTCTTCAACTCAGAGCGTCTGGAAATACCCCAGACAAATTCAAACCTCCCATCCATCTCTCTCTCACACACATGTATCCATATCCATGCCACAATTTAGAGTTAGCTTTGGTGGGAATTGAGGAAGGAAATATAAAATATGCAGGGAACATCCCTGTCTCCCTTCAGGCTCAGGTTGAGCTCAGTGTCTATGAAAATATTATGCAAATGTGACAGTGTTTTCTTTGGGCAAGCCATTTAACTGGAGCTTTCAACACCTCAGAAGCCTGGAGACAAAGGGTGCTGGTAATGATAAATGCAATTTACTTACAACGGGCATAAAAGGGAAGGTGTAGGCGGCTGCTACTACAGGTGATCTCCCCTGCTCTCCTCACCTGCTCAGTCACAGACTTCAGCCTTCCCTCGGGACGCCTGCCTGCTTCCCAGGGCCAGGGGTTTCAAGGGATCATTCTGCTCAGAGTTTTCTCTCTCCCTGCTCAGATTCCGCATTTTATATTCAGGCATGCGACTTCCACGGGCAATAAGTTTTAACTTCTCAAACCAAAGCAGTGACGTACCTGACCTTGGCAAGCCTGGCCATGAAAACCGACCCGGAGTTCAGACCTGGAAAAGTCTGTGTAGATTTTCAACCCCTTTGAGGGGAAGCTAAACACAGATCTCGTACTACTTGCTCTCCCTTGCTGAATGGTATCAGTGCTTAATGGCAGCAGCTCTGAGCATCACACACGCCGCGCGTTGTGGGATGCGAAGCTCCTGAGTCTAATACCAGACCAAAACAGACGGCTGGGGTGCCACAGGGGGGCTGCTCTGCAAGAAGCGCAGAACCAAACGTCTTTTAGCGCACACTGTTAAAACCCACACTGCAGCTAAGATAAAAATCGGGGGCATCGACTTCTCAGATGGTTATATACCCCTCACCTCATCTCTCCCGTGCATCCAGGTGGAGGTGTTACCACCAGTATCCAAATTCCAGCAAACTGCTGGAAGAGGCTGCTCTGCCTCCCTCCATCCCCTCAGCGGGTGGACCGGCTAAGCCCTTCTCCCCTTCTCGCACCAAATGCTCTGCCAGAGAGTGCTGCCGCGCTCACGACAGCAAGTTGAGTGGGGAGGGCTGAGGGCATTACGGCCTGCAGCTCTCCGTCAAACCTCTCTCCCTGAGACTGCAGCTCCCGCAGAAGGGACGACCAAAGAGCTCCTGGGTCAGCTGCTGCACTTTGCAGCTAGCTCGATTAGCATGCATCAAATTGATGCTGGCTTACTTTACCGGGCTGGCTGGAAAACTAGGGAAGGGGCTGCTTCACGAGCCGTTCAGCCGTCCCTGCTGTGGGGTGCTAACAGCTGGCAGAAGCTTGGAGCTGAAAGTGCTTGCACCCCACAAACCTCATTAGCTGCTGAGCGAACGTAGAAGACACGTGGTGCTCCACCCCACAAATAGCTGTTGTACAGGAAGAACAGCTGCTGAGGTGACCTCTGTAAAACCACGCTTCCAAAGGATGATCAGACATAGGAAAGGTGGAACGAAATAAGTTATCCTTTGCTATTATTACCCCCGAGACCCTGTACCCTCCTAAAAAATATCTAATCCTTTTTAATTTGTTCTAAGTAAAACCATTACTTATGACAACTGTATTACTAATTATGTAATAATTTTATGCTGTAGCACTAGCAAAAATGGCTTGAAGTCTAAATTAGGCCTAATAAAGTATTAATTTAATAAATCACTTGGTCTCAAAAAAATTATTTACTTAAAATTAGAGTTTGCTGAAAAATCTCACATTACTTTTTATTAATGCCACATAAAGTAATTGTGTAATTAGAAATTAACTCACAAGGTGACACGATTTATTTGATAATGATGCACGGCCTTTACACAGCACTTAGCAGCCAGAAAGGTCCCCAAATACTCTGTTACAGAAAGCGAGCCTGTGTCCGAGCATCACTGCAGCCTTGCCAGGACCGCAGCCACCTCCGGGCTGGAAGCGGGCAGCTGGGGGTCAGGGTGCATCGGCCCCACGCAGAGCTCCACTAGACAGGGGTGGGAGGAGTAAAAGAAACTCATTGTTTGGAAATATGGTCAAGACACATGGTTTTGTGTTGTCATGTTCAGTGTAGATTATTAAGAGACTGTACAAGCTGCAGAGCATCGCCACTTGCGGCCTGTGCCCTGCCGGAGATGTGACCTCCCATCATGACCCATCTCATCACAAAGGCTTGCTCCAATCCCCAGTGCTGGTAGGACACGGTTTGGGCTTGCAGAGTCCCTTACAGCCACACGAGGTTCCTTCAAAAGGACCCGTTTGGCTCTGCCCAGGCTCGATCTTGTCTAGTTTACAGAGTCTGATTAAATCAGAATCAGCAATAATGAAATTAGAAGTAAGAGCAAGTCATTTTCCTCGCAGAGCACGCACTTCCTGCTACCGCGCCAAGTGCCAGCATGGGGAGAAAACACAAAACACTGCTCTTAGGGGCTTGGGGGCCCTTTCTTCCCGTTGACCTTTACATGCTTCATGTGTTAAGCCTGTACTGTAAATTAATTTAACAACACTGTACGGCACATTTCAGCTCCATTTCCCAGAGACACACCAAAAAAACAAACAAAAAACCTCAGTAAGTTTGGAACGAAATGAGCAGAACCTCATCTTCACATGCATGGTAACTAATGGCTCGTATATCACACTGAAGAATAAGGAAATTCACAGCGGACTCAACCTTCCCCGGGACAAAGCACATCTTTAAAAGGAAACAGGACAGCCAGATGACTGGAATCCGCCCGGGACAATTAATGCTCTGTGGTGAAGAAGGTGGCTTTGGGATTTGCCTGGAAGTACCTGTAACCACGTGGGTGAAGGGGAGCCAGGAAATCAGTTGTTGTGGATCCAGCTGATGAGAACTCATGCTGTGAATGTGCATCCTGCCTAAACCACTCTCATAAGAAAGCAGGTCTTAAAAAAAAAAAAAAAAAAAGAATTAAAATTACTTTGCTCTGAGCTGAGCAGTGTGGGCAAAGGGGGAGAAGCCGAACGGACTTACAGCTGCAAGCGATTCCACAGTATTTCAGGGTTTTGTGTTTTTTTCAACTCATTTCCATTCATTTTTAGAGGCACAGAATGAAAGAAACAAACATATGTCATCAAATAATACCGCTCACAAACTGGAAACAGATTATGCTAGCTAAAATTAGTGCAGATTGAAACTTATTTGCCTATGATCTCCATCAGTAGTTTCGAGAGCGCTGCTGAAGTGAAACAGCCTCCAAGCAAGGTGTAAGTTGTAAAAGCCTGAGCCATTGGGACGAGCCTCCCGGCTCCCTTGGCGCATTTGTTCCCTCCCTTGCCTGAAGGAACCTAACTCCTCAAATCGTATTTCTGAGTGCAGGTATTGCCAATTGTGAATTCAAAATTTGTTGTCAGAGCGCTTTACCTGCAATCTCCCCTTTCCACAAACCTTTCTCATGATAAACGCGCTCACTGGAATAATCACAGGATGTGGATGCCAAGAGAGTGTCAAGGCAATCAAGACAAATTGGTGAACGAATTGAGAGAACTACTTGACAGCACTCATCCTGCTTGGATGGAGACTACTTAAACATTCCCTCTGCTTTCCTGCGCCGCAGGAGGTCCTTCGGCACCGGCGTGCCCGTGCTCTGCTCCGCGCCGCCAGCAGCGCTGGGTCCCCATGCCTCCACCGCCGACGGCGCCAGGCTCAGCTCCCTGGACCAGAACATCTGCTAGGTGGCTGCAGCTGGGGGCTTTTATCACAGCTGCACAGCAGCCACGACAGAGGGATGCCGTGCGCATTTATCCAACATGTTACACGTTTCTGCTGGCACACCGAGCGCACGGGAAGCTCAGCTCCCTCTACCTTCTTCCACTTCGCAAGGACGTCAAGCATGGGTCGGCCAAGCAGATCGGGCACAGGAAGCCTTTAAGAAGGGCTGAAGATGATAACAAGGGCATTACCTTGAATCAGCCTGGGACTGATTTAATGTGTCATTCCGGGAGGCCTCAGCCTCTGGGACAGAGACTGCTGCCAAAGAGAGAAAAAGGGACTACAAACCCCAAAGTGATTTTAAGTTGAATCGGGATATGGTTATGCAAGAAATTGTGTAACACAACTACCAACCCCAGCAAGGGCTTCGAAACAGAGACCGAGGGCATTTCAAGTCTTACATAAGACATCCTCCTCAGGCACCTAACAGATCTTTTGCTCTACTTGTGATAAAGCTGGGTCACAACATTCAGTGCTTTTCTTTAAAGGCTGTTCTTTGTCCACTTTTCTACCACCCTATGTATGTCCCCTGTCTAACAACTCTAATATTTCCAGGCAAAGTGGCTGCTATTTATGTTGAAAGCATCATTTTTAATTGATCTGGATTAAGCTGACCGTTGTACCTGGCATGGTGCACAAGACCAATGGCTGTCAAAATGCTCATGGTGTGCATACCCAAAGCTGCCAGGCACAGGAGCTACGGCACCTAACCAGCAATGCATGCACATACCCCTACAGGCCCAGGATGGTTTTGCAAGGTATTGCAGTGGTTATCGCGCCCACGGTGACAGAGCCCCATGGATATCCCCTGTGGGATGAGCAGCGGTGGCAGAAGCCATGCTCAGCATCCATTTGCTTCTTATTTCCATGTAACGTGGAGGTTGCGGTAACTATCGTTGACTTAACAACGAGATTTGTTGTGAGCTCTGCTACTATAGCTGAAAAATTTCAAGTAAAGTTGGTGGAACATTACCAACTGAGTATTTTCTGGTCAAAATGTGATGTTTAGTGAAAGCCAAAACATCTCAAGTCTAGGGCAGCCTATCTGAACACTTCCATGGGATGGCAGAGAGACCCAAATCAAAATACTTAACATTTTCGTTCCAAAAGCAGAGCAGACATTTTAAACACAGTTCTGCTTCATTAAAATGCTTGAAATGTTTTGGGTGTAATCCAACATGGATCAAAAACAAAATTCAGAAACTCGTAAGTTGTCATGAAACAGAATTAGCATTCTCCAGCCTACTCCAGTTTTGGGAGGCTGGGGAAGGGTGGGGTTGGTTGCATTTTAAAATTAGCAATGCAAGTGGACCAAGACTACAGAAAGGGGATCCGAAACTCAAGTGCCAGAGAGTTCAGAGGTGCTGGTGCCCAAGTTTGGAGTCTGAACTGTTAAAGGGATAACACACTGGCTTGAAGCCACTTCTAAAATTATACGTAAAACTCAGGATGCGCGTTTTAGAGACAGGGTGCCAGTGTGATCTCTGCTGACAACGGCTCTGCATCCAGCTAGTGAGGAACCATCTCTACGGATTCCCAGATATGCTGATGAGCTGGCAGTTGACAATGTGTGTGTCACGGATAACACTTTGTTATACGTATCAATGATGGCATTTAATTTCTGCATGAAATTTCTGCATTTATTTCCTGGATGAAAACTGTCCAGTCCCTTAAAGAAATGGAATGCTTGTTAAAATCAAGAGGCTGTTTGATCTTCCCTTTGTGGAATTTCAAGCCTCTGACTTGCAAATCTTGTTCGACTATCATCTTTGAACTACAGCACTAGCCTTCTGTTTGCACAGAGGCTTATGCTAAGTTGACGAATTCCAGTGGCCCAAATAAGCTGCCTTCTCACCGACAGGGCTGTCTTAGCGGTACAAGGAATAAGAATTAGATCTTTGAATTTTTAAGTGGGTTCAGGTTAACAGAGAGGCTCTCAAGTCCTGAAGAAGCAGTACAACTACGCCAGGAGAAGGACGACATGCACTGATAGGACTTCCTGCTCCAGTCTCCCACACTCGGTTGGTTAGTAGTGCCCATTTTGCAGCTGAATTTATGTTTAAGTGCAGAAATGCCCACTGATACTTAGCCTACACAGAACATACCACAGCAATGGTTGGTAAACATAATGTTGACATACGCTAGCTCACATACTCGGAAAGTACAGTGAAAAGGAGACGTGGAGTTTAGTTTCCAACTTCTAGTTCCTCTCGAGGCTTTAGCATGCAGAGTTCAACTCGACCACAAAAATTGTCATGCCTTGGCAAAAGGTTTGGAAGAGTGTGAGTAGAGTGCTCCCAGGTCCCTTCTGCTGAGCTGCTCTCCAGCTTCTCGTCTCCCCTTCTGTACCTGTGTCTGCATTACTCCATCCCAGGTGCAGAAGCCAGCATTTTCCTTTGAACTTCATGCTGCTGCTGATTGCCCAATGCTCCAACCTATTGAGATCCCCCACACTCCTCTGCACACGGCAGCTGCTGCCACCGCCACTGTTACTAGTGTGCTAGATCCACATACCTCACACAATCCACCACTTAACTTTTACATCTTCAATTAGAGACTCTCCTCTCAGCTGCTAGGATTATCACCAGAGGCACAAATGCTTCCTACTCTTGCTTTTCTGGTAATATGACTGATATGTCAGGGTAAACAAATACCTTCTTGCAATAGTTCTGTTCCCTGTTGGTGAAGGGTCATCTTTTCTTTCTGGCTTTTCTCAATCAACAATCACAGAAAGGGGTGAGGAGAAGGGCAGCAGATGTGAAGAAGTTTCAGATTCATCTGAAGGTGTTGTTTGCCTCTCTCTGTGTGCCATATGTAACAGTGTCTGTACAATATATTCCTTTAAATGATGGCAGAGGAGAAATGCAAGGAGTACGCAAAGCACTGCCAAGAGAGATCAGGTTTGGTAGATTCATACATTTTAAGGCCAGAACAGAAGCTGAAACAATCCCCCCCGGCCTTCTATATGTCACAGGGCTTTAATCTTCACCCAGCTCTCCTTGTACTCAGCTCAGCGAGCGACTTTACCTGGCTAAAACATCCTTTTTTTTTTAGCAAGGTACCCAGTCTTGGTTTGAAGGTGATGAAGAGCCACCACATCCTAAGGGAGTTTGTTCCAGTGTTTGATCACCTTCACTGTTGAAAGGTTGGGCCTAATTTCTCATTTGAATTTGCCTGACAGCAATTTCCATGTCTTGGTCCTTGCTAACCTAACGGAGAAAGGCATAAAACAATCTGTAGCATCTATATTTTTTTCTTTACGAAGATACTTATGGCCTGTTATCAAGTCCCCCCTCAACCTTTTCAAAAGAATTAAACAGACTGATCTTGAAGTCACACTGCAAGTCACTTCCACCAATCCATGAGGTCATGTTGAAGGCTCTTTCTGTGTACCTATTTAATACTGCGGCATTCTCTGAAAATGCAGATGGAAGAAAAAGACAGTGGGCTCACCAATGTCATACAAGAGAGAAAACCAGTTTCCATTACAATTCATCGCTTCTGTGTTTCTAAGTCTCTGGTCATTAACACCCTTTTACCACAACAGTGGTTGGGTATGAGCTGTACTTGTACCTTATTCCTCCTTTCACGACAAAGTCCTGCTATCTGAAAGCACGATCTGCCATTCTGTTTCCCTGAATATTTGAATTAATTTTGAATGTGACATACCTTTGTATGAAACGATGCAGCCTCTCTGAGCAATCTATGCATGAGATTTTTACTGTCATTTTTTTGTACCCTTCTGCTAATCTTTGTGTCATCCACCTTTTTTTCCTTTTTTTTTTTTTTAAATTGGCATACTCATTCCCAGATCGATGAAAATGCCAAATAAAGTGGGGCTTTGTCCTGATTTCTCAGAAGCTAGTCATGAACACTCCCATTTGATGATAATTCCCCATTGACAACTGCTTTTTGAGATCTATCATTTAGCTTTCTCTCAACTCACTTAATCTCTGCTTTATTGGTATTGCATAGTGTTAACATTTTAACAGAATGCCACGAGGTATTATATCATGTTAGAAAAGTCCAAATATGAAGTCATTTTTATGAACCAGACTTCTAATAACAAAGAAAAGAACAGATTTTTTTTTTTTGAAAAAGCCTATTTTCCTGAAATCTGTGTTGACTAGTGCTAATGAAATTCTTACCATCTAATTCTTTAGCTGCTGGATTCTATATCATCATTTCCACTCTTTTTCTGGAACAATGTCAAAATAATGGCCCTACCATTGCTCAAGTCAACCCGATTGTTTTGTTTTGAATCCAGCACATTAACATTCTCCTAATACTTCCATTACTCTCCCACAAAGATTCAAAAATTAACATCTGTGAGCTGGAGATCACCTCAATCAACTCTTGCGAGCTCTGTGGCACAATTTGCCAGGGCCTATAGATTTCAGATGTCTACCCTTATTAAGCACTGCCTAACATCCATTCTAACTATTAACGAACTGAAAGAATACCTCATCATCCTCACGGATGGTGGAACAGTTACCCTGTCTGGGAACCGCAGCCTAAACCACCTGCGATAGCATCCTGGAAAGTCTTTTACATGTGGGACTTCAGCGCGCTCCAGTAACTCCCCTTCACACCACAGCGATGCCCCATATGGAACACCCAGGAGGAAGCTGGATTGACATGAACACGATGCAAATTTTTTTCACACTTCATTAAAAGACATGCAAATGAATGAATTGCTGAGCTTGAATCCAGCGATGAACAGCAATGACTGCTCATCATGGACAGAAAAGAGAGCCTCCCTCTGAAATGCGCTACCCCCATCAGTGTAGACAATATCCTCACCCTGGCTGGCCATCGGTCCAGGCTTTACCTTTCATTCAGACCTCTTTCTAGGTCTTTGCACTCGGTCTTTGTATAAATGTCGAAGGCTTCTGCTAGAAAACATCTAAGGCGCAAATTCCTGATCCTTTTCGCTGCAGCTGAAACATTTGCCCAGGCTCACATCAGCCTGCCTTTTCATTACTACAACATCCCCTTCCTGGTCTTAACACCACAAACCCGCCCGGCTCAAATCAGTGCAGAAAGACAAAGGTCACTTTCCCTTCCTGTTGTCTGCAGTACGTTGCACCTCTCCCTGAATGTTTCTTTTTCCCCCCCGTCTTCCACTTCATGAAACCCCAGTTGTACATCTTCACTATCAGGGTTTTAATAGCTTACCCTCATCCAAGCATCACCTCTGAATCCCTACTGAAAGGTTAGCTCCCGTGTATGACGGGCAGCGTTGCCAGGCTTGAAATGCTTTCAACAGCGCCTTTGGAGCTTTCTCCTCTAAACTTCTGCAGAGCTGCTTCACCGTCCTGCTTAAAGTTCTACACAAAAGCCACAGAGCTCACAAAAAGCATAATGATGACAGCTAGGCTTGCGGTGCTCACGGACCTTGTTCTCAGGCTGAGCAATACTACCTCTCTTTTTCTTTCCACCTTCTCATCTCTTCATCTATGTCTGCCTTTGTCTCCTGCCTTATTTTTAGATAACATATAATCTAGGCTTTTTTTTGTTTGTTTTAAGAAGTGCTAATAATGACCATATGAGACTTTCAGCCAATGGTCAACACTTAAATCTCCTCTAACATCTCAATCGCTTTGCATGAGGTCAGATGGGTTCACCGGGGAGCACTCACTCACTGCGCTTCCTGGCATGACTGGGTGGGCTGTCAGGCTGCATCCATATTCGTAAGTAAAGCAGTGCCCCAGCAAAGTTGTTCCCAGAACACAGGAAGAATCCTGTGCACATTTAGTTTCCTTGTGCAGACACACATACTCTCATTTGTTTCCTTCTTCCTAGGCTATTCCTAGTCAGTGCTGGGCTGGGTTTGCATGCGTGACCCCAGAGTTTTGACGTATCAATAGCTGCGAAAGGATAACAGTTTTATGCAGAGCATCATTTCAACCCTGCTAGTCACTCTCTCGCGCTTTAATGGCAATAGTCGCACTTCAAACACAATAGAGCGCTTTATTCCACCAACCCAGTCGGTTACGCCAAAACCATTCTCGTCAATGAATGTATCCCATGTCTCCTCCCCACTGCCCACGGTTCTAGGGGAGTGATGATCAGCATAGCAAGATAATGTCTTTTCTACCCATTATTTGCTGTATTGGTTCAATTTGCTTGAAGCATCCTGACCCTGAATTCGTGTTGTGGCTGTGGCCTCAGCAGTACGGCGGCGTCCCCTGCCGCACGCGGGGATCGTTGGGTACCCAAAGCAACCGTTTGCTGTTCCCGACTTTGGAAGCAGCCATACACCACTTCATTATACACCACGGCTGAGAAAATCCTCAGGACTGCCGTGAATTGTGCTGCGTTGTACTGGTCTCTCAAGGCTACTACATGGGAAGGGTATGGCTGGAAATAAGTGCACTCTAGAGTTGTTTGTTTTTTTCCTGTGCCCTAATACACCGCCAGCTGCATCAAACTGGTACTAAACCAATTAAAGATCATGTTAAGCCAGTTACCCCTAAAATTTAGTTCTCAAACCACCACAGATGACATTTTATAGGGGAAGGAGGAGCACAACATCCTATGCAGTTTGCTACCACCTCTCAATTTGTTTGCTGCAGGGTTAAAACAGGGGATGCTGAGGGGAGGGAGAGAGAAAACACACGCCGATGTGAGACACAATTAAAGCCTGGTGTCATCCTACCCATCCAGGCAATGCCAAATTTGACTAGATAAAGAACTCCCTTGATGTGGCAAGAGCCCTAGTAGGAGCAATCCTACCACAAAGACGTTTTTGTTGAGATAAAATTCTGAACACAAGATTTCAGGTCAAGGCGACCCATAGTATCTAACACCTCTGCTGTGCCATTTGTTGTTTACCCCACCAGGAACCCTGGAATCACTAAATGCACGGAGCCCACTGACAGCTCCACCTCATCTCTTAACTCCCACCTTACTTAAAACTGCTCTATCGGCCTCACAGTGAAAAAAAAAAACACTCTGACAGCCTGAAGCACACAAATAAAACATGGTTTTGTTTTTGCCTCTCTCTCAAAAAGGCCCTTCAAGAGCTCAGGCCTGTGATCCCTTCAAGTGTGTTTTCAAAACAGAAATCTCTCACCCAAGATCAAGAAGGGAAGGATCAGGAGACTGGAAAATACAATCAGCTCTTAGCCAGGAGAGAGTCCACGCAGTGAAGGAGCCTGACTGGATTTAATAATGGAGCATGGGCATTAATGCCTTTCAGAAGGTGACAGTGTCTGGTCTGAACGAAGGCAGCTTTCGGCCTTTGGTACGGATACATCAGGCAGCCCCCAGTGGTTTCCAGTTAGTCCTTCCCATGGATGGCAGCAGCTGATGAACCAGCACTCTGCTTACTCACAATTAGCACTAGGACAAAGGGAATAAGCACTAGGTTTTGTTTGACTCAGACAGCCCAGACAGGGTAATGGAGGGAGAAGAAACTGGACTGTGGGAGAAAAACAAGCTTCCTTTCAAGCATGATGCAGACATTTTTCCTGCAAAGATGAGGGAATCTCTGGCAAGGTGTGTTTCTGGTAGGCATCAACAGATCGTGGACCAGACAGGACCACTGTGGGCAAGGGCCACGTAAGCGATCACCAGACAATGTGGTGACCCCTGACCTTCCCTGGCAAGCCATGGTCTGGTGCTCTCATCATGCTTTACATCTCTACCCTGCTTGACGGGGAGGAACTGAAGTCACTTATCTCGTCCTTACAACCCATGTTGACTCCAAGGAGTACTGACCCATGCGATCCTTTCCCATCACAATTTGCAAGGGCTGTACGCAGACCTGCTCATAGACCTCAGCTCAGCACACTAAGACTCCAGCTGTAACCACTGCAGCCTACAGACACCTCCTCATTAACAAACACTTGCCAACCTAGAAACTCAAGCGTAGAGATCACTAATTATGACAAGAAGTGTGCTTCTTTTTGGCGTAAAACAATAAAATAGCTAACAGGGGTTATGGATGGTAGGTTGAGACACCAGTCACAGTTTGTTATCCATGGCAAAAAGATCTGTCAACCCAAGATGTCTGTTTTGCAAACGTGCATCTCTGACAGTCCCCATCAGGTGTGGAGAACACAAAGGTTCACAGAAGCAATCACAGAGGGCTGAAGAGAGGAACAACAAACTCTTGTAAATCCTTTATCTAAGAGCTAACTTCTTCTGTGGAGAACAGAAAAGACTGAGCTATTGCTTTTAGGTTGGATTTTTTTTTCCACCTTTAATTATGCATCATCAGTGACAAGCTCATATGTAGCTAAAAAGCGAATCTCGATATGAAGCTAATTTTTGGAGCTATTGGCTGTTCAGTACCAGGAATAAAAATGATTCCTTTTCTTCCTAGATTTGGTTTAAGGAGCAAAACCTCTTTGTCTCTGCGTCCATATTAGCTGCCTACAGACAGCCCCATTTTCCATTTTTGCATTTAGTTACGCCTTCCTATGTGAGCTACTTTACATTTGTGCTTATTGAATCTCAGCTTATTGATTTCAGCTCACTTCTTGAATTCATCATAGTCGGACTCTGGGCTAATCCTATTCTCCAATGCATTGGCGATTGCTTCCAGCTTTGTGTTGCATATGAATTTGATTAGCATACTCTCCGCTGCAGTCTCCAGTGAAAATGTTAATGAAAACATTGAGCAGTATCAGATCAAGATCGCATACACATAGGACTGCCACACAGGACTACCGCTGCCTCACCTGACTCGAAACCTTTAATAACGTTCAACACTTCTTGGGAACAGATGGACAAACAACCAACGCTTGGTTAACAATAACTCCACTGCGTTTGTATTCTGCAAGAACAACTAACAGTCCTAGACAAATGGAGGAAGAGCTCAAGGAAACGACACTTGAATTGGTAAGGTGTATGAAGTTGAGGTTGAATCAGAGTTCAAACTCAAGGACACCACAACATTCCCTGAGTTTTCAGCTTCAAAAGGCAGAAGCCTCATGAGAGACATTTTTTGGCAAGATTACTGCTATCTCAGGCTTAGTTTTGCTGGTGGGGCTCCTATCACACTTTTAAAGGAGACCAAATGGCAAAGTAGGCTGGTTCTGGACTGCATCTAGCTTTCCAAAGATTGAAGGATTTAGATCATGCTCATCTCTAACCAAATGTTTCATTGTGGCTAAGATAGAACAGACACGACAGTTCTTATATTATAATTTGCCTAAAACCAAAATTGAATTTCCCACCTTTACTGCAGAATCAAGATGATTATACCCACCACTGTTCCTTATCCATTAGGCTTCAGTTTTGTTGCTGTTCTGCCATGGTGTTTGTTTGCTTGTTTATTTGGTGAAGAATGCACACTGCTTTACATCTAGCTCCCTCCAGGCGGTTTCACATGGGTTGGTTATTAATTGACCCAGGCATTCACCAGTGTTGAAGTTTAACATAGCAGTGCTCACTTCCCATGTTCCCTCTTGTTTGCAAATCTAATGCTGTTGTTCCTTCTCCTCTCCCCTCCTCTGGAAAATGCTGCTTTACAATGTACCCCACTCCCTCACCTCACCTTTAACACGCTACAACCTCATCACTCCTCCAAGGACCCCCAAACCCTAATTCCCAATAGCAGTAAGGAAACAAGACACAGAGGTTTGAACGATTCTGGTTCATGGTGAGATTAATCTCTGAAAAAAAACAAGCCACCCCTGGAAGCGTTGGCTGACTCAGAAAGACGCATCTAAAGAGCATGTTTTTGGCCTCTGGAACGTACCAGATGGCACAGACTTTTCAGAAAGTTTCCTAACATTTCCCCTGATCCTGCCCTCAAACTTCTGTGCTTGTAACAAATGTTTCTCCCAGAACTGTGCTGATCCAGGATCTCATTGCTCTTATTGTAACTCTCACAATGGCTCTTTGGACCATCCAGCAACGCTGATCATTCATTTCCGAAGCCACATGCGCCTAACCAGGTTAATTTTCATTATCAGCAGCGCGTGATGGGGTTTGTGATAATGTGAAATGATGATCTACTTCTGAGCGAGGCTCACAACTGGCTGTAAGCAAGCAGAACTAGGGCAAAGGTGCTATAGCATCAGTTCTAGTTGAGCAAAGGGTCTTTTTGACCTAGAATGTGACAGAGGCCTGCTCCAGCTTTTGAAAAGTTGCCCTGGAAAAGAGATGCAGACAGTTCATCCAAGTACAACACATCCCTGTATCAACTCTCCTGTTCTTACCCATTTCAGCTAAGTCAGGGCTGCAACTTGTTTTCGGTCTTCTCTTATTTGTTCTCCCTGTCTCCTGAGAATCCCATGTATTTAACTTACAAATCTAATATTAAATCTTTGATGTATTTCTATAGCATTTTGTACTAGCAGCGAGCATTTACAGAAGGCCTGCTAGTTAAGAGCGCTGCTCAGGTAGCGACTAGCAGTCTTCTTGCAGCCTAGTGTGATTAAAATTTCTCATTAGGACAACTCCTCTGACAGTGAAGCCCCTTCAATCTGCCACAGGGCATTACAGTTAAAAATGGCTGGGTACCACTGTTTTAGAGCAGCAGGAGGACTTCTCTAACATTACTACGCTCAGGAGACCTGTGCAGGGCCACTGGTTCCTCCTCTTTAGTTGCAGCTGAACTGATGGAAAAAAGCACTAAGTGTTTGCTTCACTTGAATGTCTTTATATAACCAGAAACAGCGAATGCACCAAGAATGTCATTCAGTCAAAAATCATGGAAGAGATGTTTAGCACTGCGTTGACTACACAAGAGCAGCTGTTAACCTGCACAAGCTCCATTCTCCAAAGGAACAGATGGTCTGGAATATGCTTGTCCACTCTCATTTTTCAGCTGCCCCATCCAGCGCTACCAACTACTTTCGTCTTCCTCTCTGCAACCCCCTTAAGCCCAGTAGGCAATTCTCTAAGCTGCTACAGAAAGGCTTTTATTGCTCTTTCATTTAAGGGACTTTATATGACCCTGTTTATAACATACTGATGTTCTGAATAGGGTAGCAAGGGAAAGAAAAGCTATTGTCTGAATTGCACAGAGTGAAAATGGAAGCACAGATGAAGCTTCTGAAAAAGACTTAAATGATGTCTAATGATGGGGGTAATCACAAAGCAGGGTTCTCAAAGGCACATAAACATCTAATCCTTAGTGGTTTAATTAAAAGGTGAGCAACGTATTTATGTATTTATTAGCATCTCACTGTACATCTACCTGCATCATGAAATGCCTGAATACCTTTGAAAGTCTGGCCCTTGGCCTCTCTCTGCCAAGAAAAGAAACGTAGGCATCTAGAAACCTAAATCAAAAGGACTCCTCAACATAAAAAAAAACAAAAAAAAAAAAAAAAAAAAAAAAAAACAGCTTTTTGAAAAACAGATATGAGCTCAGATGCCACTCGGGTCTTACTCAAAACCACAGCCCTCAGTCTGGCTGGAAATTCCAAAGCTGCTAACTGATCTGCAGGACCTCCGCAGCCCACTCGCGAATTCTTCCTTCTCAGCCCCTACAGACTCACGAGTTGGGTACTACTGGCACTGTTTAGATTATGCTTTAACAAGTGCTGAAAGCTTTGCATTTTCTTAATGAGAGCTGGAGTGAAACTGAAGACTGCGGGCTTCATTTAAACAAGAATAACGTGAATCTGGCAGAATTCAGATCTGACTACAACTGAAATGTTGACCTATATAAAAGCCAAGAATGGAAGAAGAACATGACTGAGAGGCACTCCTGCGAGGTACAACCAGCTTTAACTGAGCCGTGCCACATACAGAAACAGTAGCTACGTATTTGCAAATATTACACACTTAGCAGGGCACAGAATTCACCTCTTACTGTCTTACAATAAGCAAAATAAATATCAATATAATTTTGTAACAGAAGGCACAAATACCTCAAAGTGCTTAACACATGTGGAACTGCAGATAACTGAAATTCTAGATGTGTAACCCTTTAGTTATCCTTCCACGAAGAAACAAGCAGAGGAAGGAACAGACCAGGCTAGGAACAGGGACTATTTCATTGTAAAGGAATTAAAATAAAACTGCCTGGCATCTCATCAACTGAGTTTGGAAATCCAGGGCAATCCCTTGCCATTGCTTGGCTTGTGTCCTTGGCTTCTGTTATCCTTTTGTGCTCTCCCAAGCTCTGCAGGACTGTGTGTCTTCTACCAGAACAAACAAGTTGGTGGGACTGAAGGTGCAAAAGGAGCGAGGTACATTCTAAAGCAGCATCTCCCAAAACTTAACACCAGGTCTCCCCGCTCGTTCACTTCTCTGATGTTGTATGAGCTCCACGCAGAGCGGGCTGATAAGCTTACACACCTTCTCTTCTTACAACCCTCTTTACCCTCCAGTGGGAAGGATGCCACCATCTCCATTCATGCCTTCCCATCACAGGAACTGGTTTGTAGTTCTCCATCTCCTCCTCTCCCATCTGCTCGCCTCTTCCTGTCACAACCTCTGTACACCAGGGTTATCCACAGAGCTCACACAGCAACACAACACAACCACTTTTACACGCCCGTCTGCCTTCATCTCTGGAAGCGTTCCTGTAATCCCTCTTTGGGGAGGGCAGGGGGTGCCATTTGTTCGTTTGTTCCCCATGCAGGCGAGCTGCATTTGGTGGTTATAACATTAACAACACCACCGGCAGGTCCTTCCTGACCCCACTATGGTTAGGGGAATGTCTGCATACGTGGGGGAAGGGAGCTGGCTGCACCCTTTTAGTTGGGAAGAAAGCAGCATTGCCTTTTCAATAATTTCTTTGTTGCTTTAACATGAAAAGAATAAAGTAGATATTACGGGTCAATTTCAAGGCTACTGCTCTATAGAGAGAAAGGTTTAAAAGAGATCTGTTCTCGTGTCGAGTGACGAGAGTAATTTTCTGCTTATTGATCTCCTCCCAGCATAATTTCTTTGTGATTATTTTCCCTCTCCATTCTTGCCTCATCACTTCTCCATAAGGACCCTCCAAAGGACCGGTGATCTACGTCCCTTTCCCGCCGCCTGTTCTCCAGCCCACCTTCTGTAGCTGCACAAACAACGCCTGCTGAACGGCACAAGTTTGGAGGCAGACTTAGGGAAGGCATTAAAAAGTTTTTATGTGCATCGTTCGTTTTCCACTTCCCCAGCCATAAGGGAAACAACCATCCCAAATTCATGCTGATAAAACTTTTAGATCCCACTATGAGTGTATTCAATAAAAGCATGTGACGCGGGTTTCACACAGCACCAATCTGTTCCAATCTTTCTCAACAACTGCACTAAAGCAGCGATGACAGTTACACCCCCACAAACGCTCGCAGTGATGCCGTTTCGAGACGCAGTCGCCCCATAAAGACAGAGCAGCCCTAGGAAAGGAGATCACCTAAAAAAGCACCGGCAAGTCAGGAAAAAGATGACCTCGAGAGGAGCTAAAATAAGCTTCCTATCATTAAACACATCTTTTCGGAATGAATCTACACCTACTGCTAGATTGAGTCCCTACCCGCTAGGAGAGAGCACTGAGCTGACTCTGCTGCTCCCAAACTGGCTCGCATCAACTGGTCCTGAAAATCCCCCAGTAGAAGGCTCCACAACTTACAGGAGACCTCTGCCAGTGTTGCATCACCCTCCCACTGAAAGGTTTTTCCTAATGGCCCATCTCAACCTCCCAAGCCACAGCTTGTGGCTGTCGCCCCTTGTTTTATTATCTGCTGCTATTCAGAACAGCTTGGTTCTGATGTCTTTCTAATCGTATTTCGAGTGCTGCAGGCTTCTAGATGACTTTTTAGCCCCCTCCTCACTAAACACACCTAGATCCTTCTACCTTTTTTTCATAGGATGTACCACAGGTCCCAACCACGTCGCTTGTTGCCTCCACTAAATCCTCCCTAGTCTCTGAATGTCCTTCCTGAACTGTGATGTTAAAGCAGAGTGAACATGTAAGATGCATACGCTACTGTGTATATTAATGCCTGCTGACCTCACAAGCATGCCTGTTTATGAGCAGTACCTTTCTCTGCAAAAAAACATAGCCTGTATTTTGGAAAGCTCTGCATTAGACAGATGAATTCCTCTTTGCAGACATGGGACAGCACTTGAGACAGTCCCTCCTCCTCTGATGGAGAAGTCCAGCCCCACTAATTGTACAAGAATTCAGTGACCTACAGTCCAAACAATAAAGGGTTATTTTATAGCATAAAATCCCCCCCACACCCACACACCATTCATGCACCCCTAGAGTGCCTGGCTATGTTCAGCTCCGAACAATATTGTCTTCCACAACAGATACAAAGCCAACCAGAAAATGGCTTCCATCACTGGACGGAAGGCTTTTAGACCATGCAGCAATTAAATAATACTCCGTTCTTTTGTAGGATACGGGCATAGTGCTTACTTTAGCATTCCTAAGGGTGAACATGTTGCCCGGGATTCTCTACTGCATGAAATGAGCAGACCATGGACTTAAAATGTTTGGCTAAGATCACACCAGCATCTTTTCGCTTATTTCCAGAAAGTTTTCTCAAGCAAGTCTCACGAGAGAATGCAGAAAGCCTGTCATAGCAGGCCCCTGACCTACGGTATGCTTTTGTAGCAGTCATTTTGTGCTGAAGATACAGAGGGTAGATAGTAAAGAGAAATTCTCTCCACTGAAGCTGAGGAGGATCGACCTGAAATTGCTAGGGAAATATAAAAAATGAGCCTAGATTTGGTATAAAATCACTCATGGTCAATCTAAAAGACTGCTGCAGTATTGACAGTTCTTAGGAAATAACACAGACCAGCTCAAAGATCACCCTGCTTGCTACTACCTTGCTCCCTAAGGTATTCCCAGAACCATAAAGGAACAACCAAGTAGGATGCTGAGCCAGAAACCTCCACAGCTTCCCTCCAAACGGCATTTCTACAATTCTGTGCAAGTGCAAGGTCAAAACTAGGGATTAGGAGCAGAAATGGCTAAGTCTCTAAAGGTTTAAGCATTTCTCACGGCTAGTTTAGGTGGCTTTCTCCTCTGTTTTCTGACTTTCCAGAGTCACATTTCAGTGGTACTTCACAGAGGCAGTTCTTGTCCACAGTGGGTCATCAGCAACATCAGGAACAAACCAGCTGCATTTAGTATGCCCCTATAAAACGCAGAGTCTGCATTTCTACATGTGCTGAGCATCAAGTATTTGATGCTACAGCGGCCACAGACGTTGAGCTGATGGTGGCAGGGAAGCATCCACCTCGGTAACCTCACTCCCCCACTGCAGGAGTGGTGGTGCCAGCAGCTCTTCACCAGGTCGGTCACCGCACTGCCAGGTACAGATGGAAGGACGGAGAGTGAAGAGAACAGAGTCAAGATGCAAAGCACAAGGTCATGTCTCAGTCTGCTCTTTACCAAAGTTTGGTTAAAAAAAAAAGATGTTGGGAGAGAATTGGCTAACAGACAATTTTCAGTTCAAGCACCAAACAGCTCTGGCAATTAGCGTGTCTATTGGAAGATGTGCAGAACCCAGGCATAACACACAAAGCAGACGATAGCATGTCAAGAAATCATATTTGATATAGATTAAAATTACTGAAATATAGGCAATTATGGAAAACTACAATCATTTTGCAATTAAGATTAGGACTAAAAAAGGATTCGCATTCTTTGTAACAAGCAAGACCGGCAATAACTAACAACCACCTACAGAGATGGAGCTATTAACATGCAAATGATCATTATTCTGACCAAGGTATTGCTACAGAAAGCACGGCATTTATGCAGATTTCAGAGAAGTTTTTTTTGAAATAAGGTACGTAAGGATAAAGAGATGGGAGTGGGGATGCTGTCTGTTTACTCAGGAAAACAGTTCTGTTTGATACAGGAGAAAAGCAAGAAACGCAGCAACCGAGTTGGGGCTGGAACAGCCACGGTGTGGGATTCCAGCGAGCCTCCCTGACAACATGATTACAAAGGAGAGCGAGCTCCTGGGCCAGAATGTTAATGTAAGAAATGCAAACCTTTATTTAACAATTTAAGGGGAGGAATTAGGATGTTACCGACTTGAAGGTGGGAAATATGAAGAGGTAGGAAAACTTTGACACTGAAGATAACTTCCGCTGCTATCAACACAGGGTATGATTACCAGCCTAATTTCAGTGGAGTTTTAGTTCCTTCATGCTCTGTACGTCTTGACAAATTATTTCCATTGGTCCATTCTTACAGACAGGGAAAAGGGACCACTGAGCTCTGGTGGGAGGCAGAAATGAGCAAAGAGCTCATTCAGTGTCCTCGGTGAATGGCGGGGCGCACAGGACTATCTCGCCAGTGTCATCAAGACCTTGGCAAAGGCCAGTAAAGAAGCTGAGCAAACAAGTAGAGCGGCTACCAAAACTGATGGGGAGGAAGAGAGAGAGTGTTACGTCACTGGGGAAAAGAAGTATCTAACCTTAAATACGATATAGGAAAATGCTCTTCTGTGCACTACAGCAGCATCCTTTAGAAAAAGGTTGTTTACAATTGAATTTCACTGTGCCTTCCTTGCACTTTTGTAGAGTTTCGGGTCTAAGGTTTTAAGCTTTGGGAAAGGTGGTTACTTTCTAGGAATCTAGTTTACTAAAAGCCCTGGAAGTATCCTTTGTGACTCAGGTAACAGTACTGTATTTTAAAATTGCTTTGTATGGCCATACCAGAGAGCCTTTAAAAGACAGTGCAACGTATAGCTTTGATCTGTGTGTTAGAAATGGGGTGAAGGTGACAACCAGGAGCTGCAAGAGCTGGGGAAGGTTACATCATTTTCCCACTTACCAGGCTGCACTGATTTTGCAGTCCTGCACAATCCAAAAGAAGGGAATCTGAAAAGGAGAAGCTGACTTTGCAAGTACAAAGTTATAATTCCCCATTAGGAAGTGCACTTTAAGACTCCTTCAGCTCTGCAAAGGGTGTTTCTCAAAAACTGCTAAGGCGAAGAGCAGCACTGAAAAAAAAGAAAAAAAACCCACCCACCTGCTGATGAGACAAAAATAAAATAAACAGGCACAGTTGGTGGGTGGAAAATCAGCTGTGCCAAAACCCGTGAATGGACATTTTACACTATTCCCTTTTCACTGGGAACTCTGGCTGTTTCGTTTATCTATTCTAATGCGAATACCACCAGATAGTTGCTGAAAACCCTGAACACTGTGCTCCCAGAGGGAACGCGGAAGAGATGAGGATGACTGCCACATTAGAGCTTATTTTGCCCCACAGTGAGGCACAGAATGGCTAAGGTTACAGGGGACCCCTGGGGGCCCAACCCTTCTGCTCAAGCAGGGACACCCACAGCAGGATGCCCAGGACCACCTCCAGGCAGCTTTGGAAGATCTCCAAGGTTACATGAGCAGCTGCTGGAAGAATTTTAAGAAACTTTTTTTGC
Organism: Heteronetta atricapilla; assembly: GCA_011075105.1. NCBI lineage: Eukaryota > Metazoa > Chordata > Aves > Anseriformes > Anatidae > Heteronetta > Heteronetta atricapilla. The sequence goes on along the minus strand of CM021731.1, from coordinate 86,311,397 downwards.
CTAGCGAGTAGAATGGTGGAATCCAAATATTCTAGGTCTTGGAAATCTCCTGGATACTTGGATTACTCCTACTTCTTGCTTTTTCTACAGCAGTCAGAAGTACCATACAATCCTTACCAATGATAAAGGCATATAAATTGTCACGGGGAACCTGTGAATGGTTCGTCTGGACACCATCCAAGCTAGTAATAGCTTGGATGAAGCAAAAGACACAGATATACTACCTCTTACTACGTTGTGTAATTGAGAACTGACTGTAAGCGAAAAACAACACGGGGAGTCTTAGAAAAACCTACCCACAGAGGATAACTCCACAAACCCTGGAACAATTTAAGGCACAAAGACAGTGCTTGGCTAACATAGCAGTTATTTAGTAGTGTTTTTTAACCTACAATACCAGCGTGCTGACTTAAATCATACTAAGTCAGGAAATTCTATTATCCTCGTTTTATAGACAAAGGACTGAGTGGTGCAGAGTGGTTTTCCCAGCCACCCTGGTCCTTTGATTGTCCTGGTCTAAGTGAGAGACCTGGCTGGAGTTCCCATAGCTCCCTTCATCCCATACAACTAAGGCTCTCCCATCAAAACAATGGGCTGTGAAGGAGGCAAGGAGGTGTTGGATCCTGCTTGTTACCCCAGGAGGAGCTTGAATGCTCTCCCAGACCATCAGCTGAGATGCAACTGCAGCAACAAAGGCGTGCTCTGCTAGTAAATTCAAGCACACCCAGATATGTTCCCAGACATGGTCATGTTAATAAATAGTAGGCAAATTTGCTGGCATAGATTCGTTCTGTTAAATTTGCACCTACACCAAATGATTCCCAGACATGGATGGGCCAGGGACTATTTGTAAGCAGGGAGGGTTCCAGGAAGCTGCACTCCTTGGGGTGCTATAGGGGTTTATTGCCATTGAGCTGGGCCATTCCATGCCAGTTGGCTTTACTGCCTGGGAATGCCGCAAGGTACGCTTCATTTATTAGGACAGACCTAACTTAAGATGCTTGCAGGAGGTCACCCAAAATGTCCGTATCAGAGCTGGGACTACAGCTCAGATTGCCTGAATCCTGGTTTGGTTCATAGCCACTAAGCCATGTCTCCTGCGTCAGCACCCTCTCTTGCTCAGCACATACTTTGCTATGTGCACAGTGACAAAGAGGAGAAACTCGTAAAGTAAGTTACTCAGACAAATACTTATGGTTTAAGTTTGAAGGGGTCTCTGCTCCTCAATCTTGCTTAGTAATGCACACAAACTTCTCAGTCCATGGATTCCAAGCGCTGAGAAAAGCCAGCACGTATTCTGTAACACACACTTAGCCTTCACAGGATGAACATACTCCCCGGTTATTCACCACATACTTCCTCATCACTAAACGCATGGTCAGTTCCTCTAAACTCAGATGGCATATCCTGAGCCCAAGACACTGACACAAGCTCTTACGGGTTCCTTAACTGTTGGTGTCAGCTACTAAATTCAGAATGGAGACTCCTGCCAACTGATCCTCGTAAGGCCAATATGGAAATATATCACGCAGCCTTCTTCCCTAGCACATGATCGCACATGCATCCAGAAACGTGATGCCACATGAATACAATAAAATAAAGACCTAAAAGGACAAACAGCGAGAGACTCTGCCTTCTTTTGCCTGGAGAAAGGCAGTGCAATTATGTAGTGGCAGAAAACCAATCAGCCATTATCCCTCTTTAGTTCCCTCCACTGTAGGGCTATAAAAATGAACAGAGAATGATTACTACTGCAAGGCAAGGACAGCTTGGGCCATGCAATCTTTTAAGGTGGTTCCTGCCTCTCAGTCAGTTTTTATAACCAGGTAAGGCCTTGAATCCCAATTCTTTTGAACTCTAAGAATCTGATCAAACATTTTTATTTGGACTCACTGGATCCTCATTTTGTTCAGCTCTGTCTTGTCAGCCAGGGTCTCCTCCGCTACAGCAGATGGTGAGAATCCTGCTCTAATACATCTTCCCCCTCTGCAAAACAACCACTACGTGTCTGAGCCCACATATTCAGCTTTAATTGTGTGAATACGCTTAAGCTCACTCTGAGTGATCTAGTATACTTGATAACCCCTAACAGTTAACAAATAGCTTTATTTAGCGAAAGCGAAAGATCGCTTTGCCTTGGTGACTACAGCCACATGCCCGATAAACTGCAATAAATAAGCAGGAATAAATATAATGATTTTCCTTTATAAATGTCAACATGAAAACAACCCTCACATAACCCATACAGAAACAGGTGGAGTAGCCAAGAGTAGGGGACTCTTTAGGTGAAAGGACCAAACCCCGGGGGGAAAGGAACAAGTAATAAAAAAACAAAACAGGGCAACCTTCCTTCACAGTACCTGTATCTGCATGTGGCCCACACCGCTGCAAAGTTACACACTGATTCTTGTAGAGTATCTGAGCTTTTCAGAGCTCGCCTGCACACAGGGCTGAATTTCAGGACTCTGAGCTCTCTCCAGCAATCCCCACGCAGTTAAGAAGATCTGTCTGGCTGACACTACCTCCTCGCACCGAAGCTTAACATAACCCTTGGCATAATTTAGCTAGAGAAAAAAACCCTGGGACACAAGCATAAAGGTATCTGAACAGTGATGGCATGGGTGAGCGATACCTAGAAGTCTGCAAGCAATTTTTATTGCTTTTCTTAAAAATTCACTGAGCCCAACTCTGCATCTGCAAGGATCTCAACAGTTCGCAAACAGCTGTGTGTCCGATTACTTCCAAATAATTTGGGTTGAAGAACATCCTGAGCAGTAGTTAAAAAGATACCTCATCTTGTTGAAAATATTTATCATCGACAGGCCTCAGACACAGATCTAAGCTTCCCAAAAGCTCTCACAGAGGCTTGGATGCAGCAAAACTGGGTTTTGCATCCGCTGACCGCTGGATAGAAAGGTTGTACTTGAACGCAGGAAGCCTTATGTATTCACAGCCAGAACTTCAATTTTCTTTTTGCCCTTGGTAATTTTAATACCATTTATAACATGGGAGACAAATGCCTGGAAAGCAACATTGCAATGATCTCCTTGATGAGCAGACAGTTCACTTTCCAAACAAAATGAGTTAAGGAAAAGAGGAGGAGTCAGCTGTTTGCAGGACTGATGGTGTCTTCACTCCAAGCATACCAAACCTGAAAGGTCGTGGTACTCCTCCAGAGGATGTTTTTTAGACTGCAGCAAATTCACGTTCTGCTGAAATGCTCAAAAACCCCTAACCTGGGAATGGGCTCTGGAAGCTGAAGACCTGGCTCTTTAAAGACAAAGGGTGTTTCATATTGCTTTCCTAACTGTTCTGGGGGAAAAAAAGCCATCTAATGCAGGAGTCTTCTTAACAAACAAGAAACCTCAGAGCTTTGTAAATGCAAAAGTTCTGCCTACAAAGATGAGTTTACACCTAGTTCGTTATTTTTCATCTTACTCAAGTGTGGGAGACGTGAGCAGAGAGAACACTAAGACACTAAAACCCCAGAAGTATTTTACTTTGCACTTTGCATTATGAAGTATGCTTAAAAGAACAAAACCAACAACAAAACCACAAAACTCCCCGGCATAAGACTCCAATCACAGAGGGGAAAGAAGGACACAGAGAGCAAAGGGATTTGATAAGGTCACCGAAGTTCAGTGGCAAAGCAGCATTTCCCATCCACCCACACATTAGGACCGCTTTTCTGCGAGCAGTTGTAGGGCAAGAGGGAGAGGGAATGGCTGTTCAAAGAGAGATTTAGAACTCCCTCTTCCCCTCTTACACGGGAAATTGTGCAGAAACCTAACTATATTTTTGACATAGGAAGACTGTCCAAAAGATCCTGAAGGTTTTCTGCTAAGCCTTAGCTTTCCTAGCATTTTAGTTGCTTTTGGGGGCTGAAACTCTATTGCAAACGTTGTCCACCAATCCTTCCCACAAGCAAAAAGCAATGTGTCTCATGAATTCCATATGGCAATAAAATGCTACCAAGGAATGGAAATTTCTTCCCTGTTATGACCTAATTTCCAAAATCCTCGAGGCAATTTTCAGCCTGATAGTGGCAGATGTTGCACATTAGATGAGTGTGTTTTGAAGCCAGGATATTTACCTGGATCATAGTATTTACCCTGCTCGCCGCTTTCCTGGGCAATATCCATCATCATGTTATTCATGCGCTCCTGGTATCACTGTACTGGTATAAACAGGACTGATCACACTCATTACAGATTATAAACCACCATCACATCTTTTTGCAGAACGTAAAAAAAATAAACCCTAGAAGCAATAGTTCCTCCTCTAACTCCCCAGATTCAGGAGTTCCGCGGTACCAGGTGAGAACACAGTAAATAATCTTACCGGAAAACGGCAGGCCCTTAGTAAATGTGGAGGGAGGTATTGCCATTAAGTACAGCTCTTCTACAGATCTTCTGCAGATACTGACAGAAGGAGAAAGCATCGTTTATTTTTAACGCTATCTACAGCCCTCGGTCTCCCTCTGAAAGGGGTGAGCCGGCTGATGGAGCTCTGCACGTAGCTAGGCCAGCAGCCAGTACATGACTTAAAACAGAAGGGGTTACGTATGGCTGGAGACGTGGCAAGGACAGATGCTCCTGTGCCAGGCACCCTTCCCCTTTTGCTAGATTCTGAGGCGCCTGCTGAGCTTTTTCGGGTGTCTTTTAAGCTGACGACGTGCCTCCTGAGCAGCTGATCAGAGCCAACAGCATGGGCAGCACCTGGGCTCAGAGGGAAGGGCAGGTAGGAAGGAAAAGCGGCTCCGTTCCAGAACAGAGATGAGTCTCCCCGTGCCAGCTCTGTGTCCCCACTTTCACACGCCACCAGCCACCGTATGCGGGAAGCTTAACGCTGAGAGGCAAGATGGTGCGAACGCTCGTCAGCCCTTCCTCTCTCCTCCCCGTGAGCACCACCCCCGCTGCTGCTGATGCCTCCCCACCCCGGGGACCAAAGCGCCTGTTGGGCTCATCATCCTCCCTCTGCGGATGTTCCCACTGAGAGGTTCATTAGGCCTTGCTGCCTAACAGCAGGCAGCCGGAGAACCAGGTGGCCACCTCCTTTTGCAACGCCAGTGTTATTTCCGAGGGGTTAGACTCGCTGGGAAGAAGCTTTTAAATTCCCTGTTTCCCAGACAGAGGGAAGGGACTGTAACCCCCCTCCCTACGCAGATGGAGCGAAGAAAGGCATCGCGCTTGGTACGTTCTCTGCGGGAGTCCATTACCAGAGGGAGAAAAGAAGCGCGAATCCCTTGATGTCTGCCAACAAGCTCAGCAAAGCAGTTTGTGCTCCCCCGGCCCCTCCTACCCCAGGAGCACAAAGCTCGTTACATGCACCCCAACACATCACAGTGCAGCCACCATGCAAGGTAGCCATAGGGCAGTGCCCAAAATGGGGAGACACGGCTGCTGGCCATACACCCCCACCAGAAGCACTAGAAAAATGCATCCAGGAAAGAGCAGCTCGAATATCCACCATGCTACACTTCCTTCTTCCAACCCAGCTTAACTCTCAATGCAATGGCTTCTTGCATCCTTTTTCAAGCTTCAAATCTCTTCTATAACTATAGTTAGACTTCTCTTTAGGAGCTACTTGGATTTTTGGACACAGTATAGAAAGGAAGGGAAAAAAAAAAAAAAAGCACACCAGTATTTTAGCAGCTAGTGGAAAGAAATCTGAATGGAAGGACTTCAACAGATACTTCAGCAGGCAACTTAAAATAGTGAGCCTACCCTCACCCAGCCCTGTGCCTTCCCACTTGCACACAGATGCTAGACTTTCCTCTCCAATGCGCTTGTTCCTGTCACCTCCTCGAGCGTCTGCTTCCATGTGTTACAGGGGAGAAGGTAAAGTTACCAGCCTTCACCGGGACAGGAAAAAATATCTTTCCATTCTCTGCTCTTGGAAGGAAGGTCCATGAGAGTTGGCTCAGTTACTGCCCTCTGTACTTTCTTGTTTACACCAGTATGTTTAATTTGGCTCCGGTTAGATGTAAGTGCTCTTTCTAGGATGCGAAGAGGGAAGAAGGGGTACGGCAGCTGGCTTTTAAGGTGGGGGGTTCTCTATGTGATGATTAAAAACCTCACAACCAAAAAAATAATAATTATGCAGTAGCATTCTTCTAATGTGCCATTTTCAATAGTAACTGTATTTATAGAGCAGCCATTTAACAGAGGACTGTGGGAGTCAGAGCAGAATTTCAATTGCGTGTCAGGCCCAGTAGCTGAGAAGTGACAAGAAGAGAAGAGCCGGGTGTTAGGCTGAGAAACAAGATGACCTCGGGCAAGTCATTACACCTTCCTCTGCCTCACTTTCCTATTCTGTTAAGCTGAGGTTTTTAATGATTACCTGGCCTGACAGGTGTAATCAGCATGTAGAGGGACCTGATGTGGACACATGCTCAGCCGAGGCTTACACAACGGGGAGTGCAGTCGGGAAAGGGCAAGAGGGAGGCTGCAAGGTTCAGCTGCAGTCCGTCTTCCACCTCTGGCACTGGATACACTTGGGAATCCTGAAGAGCAAGGCACCTGGGTACATCCGCAGCTTGCTCATGCTGAGGGAACACACCCATGGCATCAGGACTCAGATGATGACATGGAACAGCTACCTGGAGGCAGGAGTAGAAAGACCTCAAGGCCAAAATCAGGGCATCAGAAACAGGGAACGACAGGAATCATTATTTCCATTTAATAAAACGTGGTAGAGGAGCACGCAGACTGGAAAACACGGCACCAAAATCCAGCACCAGTTCGATCAGGGTGGATGCAAGGCCACACCATACTGGGCAACCATGTCCTGCTGGCAATAGCAATGTAGGGGGTGATTTGGTTTGGATGTCGTTTGGCTAGATGGCACACCTCTGGCTTGGGAGTGGGATATGTTATAGACAACTTGGGAGAGTGAATTTTAGAGGCATGAGCTGTAGGGCAGAACCCCAGGGAGAAGTTCTTTATAGTTACACTGGATAGATTACTTGGGAAGAAGCATGCTCTGAATTCAAAGGAAACTGAGATAGTATCAGTAACTCGAGGCCTATGCATGCAGAATTCAGTATAAAGTGAGTTTCTTTCATTATTTTTCTGCAGAAAGAAATTTGCAGGCACTTCTGGTTGCTGAAAGAGACTTAAAAATACACGGATGAGGTACAACAGAACTGTGCCTATGATTGGAAAGACTGTGCAATCAACGTATAATTAACCTGTGAAACTTGTTGCCAGAGGATATTAGAGAGGAAAACAGATTAGCAAGATTCAGAAAAGGATTAGACCTTACAAGAATAGCATCTGCAGCTAGGCTTGCTCGAATAAAAACCATATGGGTTATTAGTCTTCCCACTTCAGGGTATAAAATGATCGCAAGTAGGGGTCAGAAAGCAATGTCCCCCTATTATGTAGCGTTGTAAAACTGGGCACACGAGGGGGTTGTTACAAGTCTCTCTCTCTAAAGCATCCAGCATTGGCAATGGTTAGGACAGACTACTGGACTGGATGGGCCATTAGTTTGATACAGACGAGCAATTTCCTATACCATTCTGCCCTCATTTCCTGGGAGAATTCTGCTCTCCAAACAGATATGCACTCCAAGCAATTGAAATTCAAGTGTAAACATGTTATTGCTCGAGCAATTTGTGGACATACGGAGGTACAGGATAGCAGTTAGACCCCAAATGGAGGCATCTTGTGGAGTAAGAAATTTTTCTATTAGAGCTTTGTGATCGCCACCTACAAACTTCATGGTTGTCACTCAGGTGGTCAGCATGGGTGGAAATGTGACCGAAATCCCTCCGGCACAGGATCTCAGCACGGAAGCAGCAGAAAAAAACTCCCCAAAGTAGGATGGAGCCTGATAGTTCACCCATCCTGAGAAAGGAAGAACGAGGCTGGAGCCAAACCAGGCAAAGGACAGACCAGCTAATATTTTCCTCTGATGCAGCAGAGGTTTTTCCTTTCTGCACCTCTGGGGACAGCGGCCACGGCTCTCCCCCAGCTCCCTGTTGCGTGGCAAGTGAAGGCACAGATTATCTCTGTGCCCTGTTGCATCCGATGGGATCAAGGCTGGTGGGGGAAAGGCACGAGATGGCAGGTGCTGTGAGGCAAGAGCAGAAGGTACGCAGAGAGGCAGTAGGGTGGGCGCGAGGAGGTAAGGCAAAGAGCAGAGCTACGAACACGTGGCACAAGAGTGAGAAGCAGATGGGGAGGCTGCCGAGGGTGGGGAGGTGCACTGAAGAAAGCAGAAGGACTTGCTGAAGAGGCTGAGAGGGCAGGTGGACGACTGCCTGATCGCCCGCAAGGTCTCACAGCCCAGAGGCTGACGTCCGTAGGGTGCAGATGGACAGGCAGGTGAGCCAAGCAGAAGGGGAAGGTCCAGCGGTTAGTATGGAAAGCAGTGTTCATTTACTCCATCTCCTACACAAAGCCACAGGCAAAAGCAAAGCAAAATAGCAGTGCTAACAGAGAAGAAAGCAGATGATACACAGGTGGGGATGGTGTGCCAGTTCTGCTGAGAAAGTGTGTTCCTACGGGCACCTGCTTAAGAGCAGACAGTGGTACAGTTATCCCACTTGGAATTTGGAGAGTGAGGGGTCAGAGCTTCACCTGATGCCTCCAGCAGGACTGTTAGGAGCAGACCTGACGTGAATCTCCTCGTTCCCTCCCCAGGATAAGCTACTCCAGAACTAGAACAGTAAATAAGGTGATCAGACTAGGAACTAAGACAACCTTGGGCAGTGCACTGCTCGTGCCATCCCTAATACACATGGCCACGTGCACATTTTAATGGGATAGAGTCTTCCACGTGAATTGCTAACTCCTAAATTTCACTTTCTGATGCACTCCAGCTGCTCCGTCAAAGAGTTTATTGAACCCTTTACCTCCTGTCTCTTTGAACATTGGCCACAGCCTTTTAGAGCAGAGACCATAGTTTTGGGACACACCTAGTACAGCAGGGACTGGACCTTTGTCAAGATCGTTCAGTTTTCTGTAAAACAGTTAAACGTGTTCTATGTGCATCACCAGCATCTTTCAGACCTTGGCTCGAAGGTCAAGTGTCCGCTCTGCATCAGATAGCCTCACCTTCAGAGCCTACGTTTACTCTTCTAAAGGGCAAACTAGTAACACAGCTATTTTCCCTCTGAATTTTTCTGTGATCCAGTGTTATCTCCGCAAATGGAGAAGTCAGCAATCTTTTTTCTTTTTCTTTTTCTTGTTTTCTTTAACCTTGGGCCTTTAGGACTTCACAGTTGTCTCTTCCCCGATGGTGGCCATCCCCGAGGGGTTCCTCTCGTTCCTAATAAAGTCGGGTGCACATGAATTTGCATGAACCCACAAACAAAGCACACGTTCCTACCAGCACAGACAGATGCCAGGATTCACAGATGCACACACAGCTTCCCAGCCTCGCGCTGCTGTTTTCAGCAAGGACCACTCAACGTGTTTAGCCCGATGTGCTGTGATGATGATGTAAACGGAAAAAGAAAAGCCCTTCACCTGTGAAACTAATTAATAGGCAACAAACTCGCTTCAAGGCAGGAGACCTGGCACCGAAGGCAAGGAGCAGCCTCGGGGGCTGGTAGGAGCCTGTCTGAGCTGCTAGGTGGCAGCATCCCTTCGCTCACCCGCGCTGATGGCAGGGCTGGGGCTCGCCAAGGCGGCTGCTGGTTTTAATTCTGCGAGGATCTGATGCTCATGCGAGGAGGGAACGACTGCTACAGCCTCCGCTGCAGCCGAAACGCTCAAGGCTGCTGCTGCCCATGGTGGGAGCACACACAAGCAAGGGAAGGATGCCACAGCTGGGGCTGCGGCTTTCTAAGGGGAGGTACCTGGACAGGCACCTTGAGAGAGGCTCCTGTAGGCAAAAAGGCCGTGTACTCCTCCACAGCTATTCCTTTCTCCTTCATAAAGGTAGATAAGCATCTTCCAAGGGCTTCTCAAATACCTGTGAACTAGTCCCCTAACCCTAGGAGCAATAGAGGGGAGCCGAGCCTTGTGTTCTCTGTAGCAAACCAGACTGAACCTCTGGGAAGGGCCCCGAGTTAAAGCAACCTCCAGGCACGTGGCAACTGCTGCAGCAGATTTAGAGGCACTTTTAAGGATGCCAGTTGAATATTATGTCCTCGTTACTCATATAATTAATAATGCAACTCATACTGAATTTCTGGTGTTATTTACTTCGGCATTATATTCCAGTTATTTCTATAGCTCTTGTCTTTTTGACATGCAATAGATTTTCTTGCAGAGACTGTGGGCTTACAACAGCGAGGACCCGTGGGGACGGCAGATTTTCAGCAGACCATGGTTAAATATTCTGGTCCCGGGATCCTAGTTAGTAATGAGGCGCTGCTGAGCATAGCTTGACAACTGAAGGACAGAAGTTTGAACTCTTCCATGCAAGAAAGCCTCCACGAGGTCCACTTGTTTGCTGCCAGCCATCACGGCAGCTATGGCTAAGCCTTGACCCTCCACAGATTTTGCCAGAATAAGTAGCAAGTAATCGGTAACGACCATTGACATTAAAATCCAGTGATTAGGTTTCAGAGCTAACATCACATAAAATGACTGGAGGTGGATAGTGGCTACCTCAGTGAGACTGCTTCAGGCAGATATTATGTTAATTGGGCTTAGTTCACGCTTGGAAAAAAATTCTTTGAAACTACATCAGTGAAAAGGGAGATTTCAAAGTGTGTCTGTATTTTTCAGGAAAATAAATAAATAAATAAATAAATAAAACCAGCCCTCTTTTTCTGCAGATGGGGAGCAAGTGCTCTTGGCCTCTGCAGGCAATTTACAAGCTCAATATGAAGGTGGCGTAAGTGCTGTTCATTTCTGCTCTCCTAGATAAAAATAGCCCTAGCATGAGCTTCTAAATCTTCAAACCACCAAGTTTCTAAATCTTCAAATAACAAAGTTTTTACAGCATGTAAACACGAAGGTCAGGTGCTGTCTATCCTTCATGGCCTAGAAGCAGGCCCTCTAGTACAGGGAAGAAACTGGGCCAAAATGATGCCTCGTTTTGTTTAGCAATCTAAACAAAATGATTGAGCTTTCAGACCCTCCTGTCCTTGCTGCTAACCCAGGCACATCTTCCCAGAGCATTATTCTGTGTGAATGCCATTTTGAGGTCCTTAACTTCCTCCATGCAACACATGGGAAAACTGGTACGTTTTTTTCAGGCTTATCCGGGGCCAGGGCAGAGGGGACGCTTCATCTCAGCTGTTAAGACTTTTGCAGAGGGACACGAGTTCCTGCTCGCCAGAGGGAATTCCCTTGCAAAAAGCCATCAGTCTGCTCCTTCACAGAGCGATGGAAACCACTCCCTGCCCCCATGCTCATTAAAGATACCGTGAGGTGCCATTCCTTGAGGACCGCCGGCATATAATTGGTTTACTCTGACTCACCACCTCCGAGGAGACGGCTCACTTTGTCTGTTTTACCCCACTCACTGCTCTCCCATCCTTTCAGCAGAGGATAAACTTAATATTCAGGTCAAGGCAGAAGTGCTTAGGAACTTACACTAGGAACAGCTGCCTCGATCTCCTCTGAAATGGCTGAGCTGTGAGAGGCAGCAACCCAGGGTTCACGCTGCCTTGAGCTGCTTCCTCCACTGCAGCTCTCCGGTCACAAAGCTGGCAGCAACCTGCAGCTCTGCATGCGTAAGTCACAGCACAGCTCTAGCCTCGTCCTCCTGATCGGGTACCTTGCTAGCTTCTGCTTTCTCACCCAGAAAATATTTTCAACATCTCAGCCACCGGATTCAAAGATGCTAACATCACAGCTCCTCTCCTATCTCTTTGGGTGATACCTTACACCCGAATCCTAAAAATCCATCTGGAAAACTGGTGACTGATCCTCTGTGTATCAGTTTGGGTCTGAGCAAAGAAAGCTCTTTTTTTTTTTTTCCTTTTTTTTTTTTTTTTCCTTCCCAAAATGTGCTCCCTGAACCACCAGGCTGAAGCTTGCTCCCAATTCACATGTGGATTCCGGGTTGACGAGTTATGGAAACTGATGACTCTGCAACGTGAAAGAGTGGTTCTCCGCTTAATTCATGCCTAGTTAGCTAAATGGCACATGATCCGTGTAATGTAGCTGCTGTCTGTTCCTAAGACCCGCGGTTTGCTCCTAGTGAGCCTGCCGGTTAATTTTCTCCGCCCAGTCTGGACTGTTTAATTTACAAATTACATTAAATAAAACTAAAATCCTGTTGGGGCTACTAATATATCATTCATTAAATATTATGTAAAACAGCAGAGATACACGTTCTCCGTTCAGCCCCGCCACGTTACTAACTCCCCGCAGAGATCACGTGTGATCTCTCCGGATGCAGGCACGCTGCCTGGATCCCCCCGAGGACCACCCAGCATCCTCCCACCAGCTGTCGATGTGCCGGGGTTCCTCCGTCACACCTGGGCAGCCAGCTCCAGGCTGCGGACTCTGCTCCGTGCCTCCGACACCTCCGGGTTCAATGGGCCTTGCCGGCCTCCCCAGCAAGCCGGTGTGCAGCTTGCACCCCTGCATTTCTGAGGTTCAGGCTTCTTCGCTCTGCAAACTCGATGCAAAATCTCCGGTGCGTCGTTAAACCTCCGGTCTGAACAGATCGGAGGCGCAGCTCCATTTGTCCTGCCTCCTTCTCTGCCTTCCCCTGGAGGGGACATCTCATGAAAAGCCAGAAAGTTTACAAAGTGAAGTGGAGCTCATCTCCATCTATTGCGGGTAACCTCTTCCATGCCGTCAAACAGCTCAGCTCCGTCAAAGAACAAATGAAGCGGTGCAGGAGTAAGGGGGAGCAGAGGAGCGAACGAGAAAAGTATCTAAACTCCGGGCAGGAAATTTCTGTTGGTACTTCTGGTGTGCGTGTTGCACGGAGACGTATTGTACGTTTAGCGCAAGTCCCCGGGACCCTAATGAGCTCCTAATGCACCCCATACTTCAAGGCTTTTCCAAAGAGGCCAGTAACTTAGCAACAGCAGCAAATCCTTGACAGGAACAATCAGTATTTGTGCTGCAGCTTTAGGCTTCCCCTCTCCTCTCCCACTAAGTGGAAGGTGTGCTTGGCTGGGATTCCTTCTCTGCTTTGTCATTGCTCTTATTCCTCTTACGGGCTCCTTCGGTGTCTTTTCCATTAATCCCTTCTGTTTGGTAACGCAGAACACAGTGCCACCGGTGGCTGGCAGGGAGTGGAGTCCTTGCAGCCTGGAGCTGGCGAGATTCTCCCACAGAGAGTTTTGTCGTGCTGGGGAGGTACGGAGGAGCTCGCTGGGGATGCCACAGGCAAGCCAGGGCTGGCGTAAGGAGGGATTTCCACAGGACAGAAAACAAGAGAGGCAGCAGCAGGGCCAGAGGGGGCTCTCTGGGGGTACCAGCTCCTACAAGGAGCTAGCAGGAGATGAGCTGTGACAGTTCTCTGCTGCGTTCATGGCTATCAGCAACGAGAAGCTGAATCCCTGAACTCCTAAACATTCTCTGAAAAGCACAGAGCAAAGATCATCAACTAACTGTACTTCCTGAGGCCGTATGAGACAGCAGGCTCCAGAGGAATGAATACGAGGTCCTCCTCAGGCAGGCCCTGCAATCTCCCCAGTGGGATGCTGAGAGAACAAGCCATTTTTGAGTAGCTCCCTGCCATCAGAACCTTAGCACATTAGGTGTTTAAGAGGACAATCCACTGTAATACCCAGAAGAACATCTCCAAAATGGTTACCTGGTGTGCAAAAATTAAATGTGATGCCCAGCATCACGGAAGGCTTGAGAGCAGAAGCTGACCTATCTTGAAATAACGTCCACATTCCCTGTGAACATGTCTTAAGCACGATACTGCAAAAATGCTCCAGACAGACAGCTACTTTTCAACCCCAAATCACCAGACAGTCATTCTGGAGCTTGGCTAGTATAATTCAAACAACCAAACGGAAAAAAAAAAGCAGAATTTCTGTAGGTCTAAGTGCAACTGGAATTTTACAGACACAGCTTATCGATGTTTTCTTCCCCCTAAACTTGAAAGGATGGAGGCTTGATGATACTGACAGATGGCATTTAACGAGGACTTCTCGACCCACCAGTGGCCTTTGGGGTCTTTTAGAACAGCCAACTTACTCTAGGAAAGCCTCTGATATATAAAAAACATGGCACCATCCTTGACTCTCTTGCATCTAGCAAGAGAGGCAGACTAGGCTTATACATTCACCTTGTGAATGTTATAGAAGTCAGAGGAATAAATAAAATTCCAGCCACTTAGAGCCAACCAATCTTATTTACAAAATATCAACAGTCTGAGCATGGAAAATGAGTGAAGAAACCTTTGCCAAGAGGAGGCAAAGACATTTTTTTAGGTGGCTGTCCAGGCAGTAAATTGGAAGAATATTGTGGGCTAACTCAGCTGTAACACTCCTGAAGAAAAAAAATAAAAATCCTCTGCATCCAAAGCGTGCTCAGCACCCTGCAGCAAAGCGTCCACCCGCAGGTACACAAGCAGGCTCCACACCACATGTACCTGAGACCCAGCACGGTCCAGGTACATCAGTGTAGTGCTGCACTCAGCTAATAAGGTCTTCTGCGCTGTGTTGTACAGACTCACTCCAGCACTGTGAAGTACCAAGGCAGGTCCAAGGCAGAAGGTAAGGATCAAACCCGCTGTTATAAACAAAGCGTGTTCAAAATCCACCGCAATATTTCAATTACCCCAAACTGTCATCCCAGGCCCAAAGACGAAGGAGGGATATGCGAAAACTCTCGACCCATGGGAGAAACCTACTGGAGCTGCATGAAAACAGCACGGTGATTTGTCCTCTCGTTTTTCATTACGCACGTGGCAAGGAGAGTTAGACCTGGACCTGCCCACGCTGCAACTTGGCCTACAGCATCAGTCGGTTAGGTCTCCGTGAAGCGTGAGGGAATCGTTAGCAGCGTCGCGTTCCCTCTCAGCCAACCTGGCTTTACCCAACCAGAAATGTCTGCAGGACAAATCTGAAAAACCCATTAATGGGGATAATGATGCTTACCTCCTGTGTAAGGTGCTTGGAGATTTGTGGAGGGAAAACATTTTCTAAGAGGTAGATCTTTATTAAATCCTTTTAGCTTTTTCGTATCAAGGATCCCTGCACTTGGATGTAATTCCCACCACCATTAGAGGCTGCCCTCTCTAGCCTGTACAAACAAGTCTGTACAGACCAATTTAAGAGCTGCGGCTGTCAAGTCTATCCTACAGATGAGACACAGATCTCCCAGCTACTCTGTGCTCGCACCTGAGCGAGTGGTCAACTTTTCTCCCTTGCCTTTCAAAACGTGTCACTTTAAATTATGGAGTGAGACACACAGGCGACGGTTCTTCAGGTGAAACCCCAGCGCCCTTGAAGGGAATGGCTAAGCCTTTCTGATGTAAATAGGGCCAGGATTTTATCCTCTGCCTGAAATTCTCTTTGATAAGAAAAAGCACAGTTTGTGTGTGTGTGTGTGTGTTTTAATGTCTGAGTCGGAGAAATCTTAAAGCTAAGTGCTGAAAAAGAGCGCTAAGAAGTCGCGGGGCTGTTCTCACCTGGGACCAGCTGCCCCAATTCCGGTAACCAGACATTCTGCTTATTTGACGTTTCTGGGGTCGCGGTACACTCGCTCGTGATAGATCTGTTCCTCCTCCTTGAATAAAGCTCAGTAAAACATTTGACCTTTTCCAGCCTTTACAGTTTCATTGTGTTTTTAAAAAGGAATGGAAAGCATAGAAAAACATCTGGTGAAGAGAGAAATTTCCTATTTGGATAACGAAATCCCTTTTAGTGCAAAGACAACAGGCTGAGAGAGGCCCATGCTTATGATTTCCAATTCAGGACAGAGTGCTGTAAAAGTGACTTCATTCCTAAATGTACAAGCATCTCCCCAGAGGAAGATCCTAAATCAGGAAGGACCACAGGGGATCAGCTGGTAAATCATTACCTCATCTGGAAACTAAAGTTCACTGTCTGGTTTCTATCAAAAGTGAAAATGAATTCAGAAGGCTTCACCCGAGACCCTTCGCAAAAGCCGCTGCAGAGCTCAGCATAAGCTTCAGTCGCTAATCAGGGGGCACCCAAGCCTGCAGTATTAAAAAGGAAAGTGCGAGCTGCAACGGAGACACCCAGAAAGACCTGGTGAGGAGAGTGCTGGGGACCTGGGGAGGATGAATTATTAGAACAGGACATGCTGCAGGGTCAGCGCCAAGGTGTATTTAGCAGAGCTGTATGTATGCATGAAACCCGCACTGTGCTAGCCTTTAGCCTGCAATAGCTGTCTCTCACTTTTTATGAGCACTAGAATTCACTAAGCCCAGAGAGATAAAACTGGTGAATTAAAAAGCAGTTCTCTTTGTTTGGTTTTGAGGCAGGATATAAAACACAGGTCTTGCAGGAGCATCGTGGAGGCAGTCACGTCGGTATCAGTGCCTTGCTGATACTCCATCAAACTCATTACCTGCTTAATGGGAACTGAAATAGATTTCCATTCTTTTGATGCGGAGGAAGTTGAGGAGGCGTGCACGACGTGGAGGAGGGCATGGGGTCTGCATCAGACGGGAGAGCCCCAGAAAAGAGCCCTAAATGCAGGAACCTTCAGGTACAACATGGGAGGCCCAAACCCACATTAGACCCCTGATGGCTCTGCCGAGGGAACAACAAATAAAGACCTAAGAGTAAGATGTAAAGTTCTGCTTGATTCTCAAGTATCACAATGCCTGAATCCGAGATTTTGTTCAAGGACTGCTTCTAGCTATAATCCCTTATTTAGGTACATGACTCTGAATCCCTCAGATTCTAACGTTCTTACAGTAGGACACTCCTGGAAACAGGAGTTACATCAATAAAGGGGATCATTACTGCAATTAATTTAACCGAAAGACAATTGAAACAGAACGTAATATCAAATCCCCATCTGCTCACCACAAACCACTAAGCCAGTCCTGAAACAAAACTAAAAATAAATAAATACCTGCTTATACACTGAAACAGCCTTGATTTCAGAGAGGATGGAGGGGAGGTGGGGAAAAAGGGAAAGCAGAACGTATTCCTGAAATGCTACGAGCTTCTCTGTTCGTCCTGCCTTGTTTTCCAGAGCATATTCTTGAGATGAGAAGGGCCATTTTCCATTTTGTTGCTTCGTGATTAAGTGGAACAAGTGCCTTTGCTCCCATTGGTTAACTAGAAATACCTGCTACCTAGATGTATCTTTTTCCAGTCCCTTGCTTCCTAGCAAATAAAAAAATCTATTTTGGCTTCCCTGGGCTGACCCTTTAATTGAACTAACACGGGTTTTGTTGCTGTTCTTTGTTTTTAAATAAGCAATTTTGTACTTGCAGATTTTAATTTCCCACATGGCAAAACACTTCTGAATATTGCCAAATCCTGGGCACGGACTGAGGCTACAGAAAGTACGTCTCTGCTTTCCCACACCCCATAAAAAGAAAAGTTATCATCGAGCATCCCTGCTGACCAGCCCTTTGCCATGACGCTCTGTTGGCTTCACGTGAGAGATCATCTTGATGTGGCTATGCTAATCCTGTCATTAATTCCGTTATTAAAATTATAGAGACAAGAGATTAGGAACCTGCTACCTGCATAAAGCCCAACAGATTTCTCTCTCTTTCTCAGAAGAGAAGAATCTTATTACGCGTACGTAGGCTATTCATCCCAGGCTTGCAGAATTCTACTCAACACTCACCAGAAGAACAGTCATTTCTTGATAGAGTATTAGATGGGGGATTTTTGGCTATTATCTTCTCCATCGTGCTGCAGAGGGAGAAATCTCTGCAACCTAAGCCGGTAATTTTTTTAATGACAGTTTTACATGTTTATTACTCTTGTTTTTTTGCCAGGTTTGTTAGGCAGGGAGTAGGTAACAACTTGCAATCTTGTCCACTGGCATGCATGCGCACTTTAATGGGCCAGATGGAGCTGCAGTGATTCTAGCAGCTGAGGGTCTGGACTATTATGTTTATACAGGTCAAGGGAGAGGGGGAACAGACAACTAATTTAATAAAACTTTAGAGCCGCAGCCTTCACTAAATTGGATGTAGGATTCAAAGTGAAGAAGAAGGAAAAGCTGGCTGCTCTTCTTGGCTCTGCTGCTGATCTGCTTTGTAATTGTAAGCAATTCTGTTTACCCCATGTGCAACATGATTGTAATGCTTCTCCCCGCCTCTGTGTAGGGTTTGGAGGTGGAGATACATAAATCAGTTGGATGTGTGCATAGTCAGACCAAAAAAAAACAAACAAACAAAAAAAACCACCACTACCACCACGAAATGCCAGTTAGAATCAGGCAATATTACCTTAATTCTCTACTTGTACATGCATTTTTTTTTAATCACTGCCTCAAAGAACCAGCATGAATGATTTCTCAAATTTATCGGACTTTTTTTTTTCCTTAAACTTCAAATGTGTAGCCGCCCCTTCCATGGGTTTCTTTTTTTATGTTTGACAGTTGCACTTATTTTACTACCTTTGTAGTAATTGACAGATTTTAACAGTAAATTGCCTTCTCTTTAAGGTATGTGTTATAATAATTTTGCCTGCACTGTGCATTATATTTTAAACAAAAGATTTGGGTTTCTTTATTTTTCGCTTAAGATTACAAACACTTCAGAACAGTAATTTATTACTGTAGGTTTTCCAAATGGTAATTTATTACTGTAGAATTTCACAAGCTACTTGCTAGATTAACAGATGCACAGAGTTGTATTAAGCGTGCATGGTTTGTGACATCTTGCCAACCTTTTTGTGCAGAAGCATAAACTAATTTGAGTCTTACATGTAATTTGTTATCAAACTCTATCAGTGAATTTTAGCTAGTTTTTTCTTTTCTCTGTGCATGCAATACATCCAAAACAAAGCAAAACACTGACTATTTCTTTTTAAATTCTAGTAATATTCTGTTTCTTTGTGTCTTCTGGATCACAGATTTCAATCCTGTTATTCAGTGCGCACCGCCTGTTACCTGCATTCAGGGGGTTCCAAAAGCCTTTTACCTTTCTCCTAGTGCTACTTTCAAAAAATTAAGAAAATTTCATCCAAAACTTGTCTTTGCTTCTGTCCCCTGTCCCCAGTTCTCTTGACACTGAGGAGGAGAAGGAGAGGGAGAGGGAGAGGGAGAGGGAGAGGGAGAGGGAGAGAGAGAGAGAGAGAGGTGGTCCTTCTCTAAACGGATTGCAACCAAGAAGTCTATGACAAATTTGAAGTAGCCTGAAATAATTTGTGCACACGGCATGAAAGACCGATTATCTTTATGACATTTGCCGAATGCATATGTCGATTTAACTCAAAGACTGCTGTTTATAGGAAGGGAAAGGTAATATGGTAGATGAGGTAACTTAAACGCTGAAGTATTATGCAAGGACCGTTATAGTTGGGTCCTAGCTGACCCCAACTTATGCTGGTCCAGTCAATTTCTTTAAGCATAATAAAATCTTTAGCAAAGAGAGATCTATCACAGCAAAAGCAAAATACAGTTCACCAAAAAGAGGAAGACAATTTTCTTGATAAAAGAAACAGACTGCTGAACCTGTTCTAAAATAGGTTTTCTGAAGTCCCCTTTATAAGACACAAGATTTCAGGTTGGACAGATATTCATGGAAAAAGCTTATAGATTATTATTATTTTTTCTTTTTTCTTCAAAGTGTTTTCTCATTTGTATAAATACACAAGATTTTTGCTTAAGGAGGCTAGGACATGACTATGAACAGAAATGAGTCCTAAAACTCCCTAGGCTACAGGATACTACAACAGGCCAGAGCCTGGTTTCATAGTAGTAAATTTGAGATTGAACGTGTGCTAGAGAGATCAGAACTGGATCAGAAACAAAACAAGTCCTAGAAGAGGACCAGTCATACCCTAACAGCTTTCCAGCAAGTCTTGAAACGCAGTCTCTTTTTTCCATGAAGTGCTGTGTTAAACCAGGAAACTCCAGTGCATTTAATTGTAGTAAATGCTGGTAGCAAAATCGCTCTGGACTACATATATGAAGAATAACACTAAGTTACAGGGCCATGTGTTTTGAAAACAATGACCAAAAGAGATACGGACAGCAGTGGAAGCAAGACTTTACCTGTGTTTATAATGAGCTCATTTTGCAATTTATCTGCAGAACTCCATATGCGTTAGCACATACACGCTTTTCACTATAATGGCCATTATAATACCTCTTCATCTATGATGCATTGTTCAGATACTTTTCTCATAAGAAACCATCATTAAGCTCTGCTTGTCTGAAATAACCAGAATACTGAACAGCTGCAAGATCCTACACATTTGTCAAAGCTCACAGAAAAATATGAATGTCTTGCGTGGTGTTATTTGAGAATTGAGATGTTATTATACTGTCTTTAACGGCTTTATTATAATGCATGTTTACAAGAAAGGCGAGTTAAAACTAAATATTCATTCTTAATTTGGGGATTTCGTCTAAGCTAAGCTGTAAAACATGAAAGATGGACAAATGCTGCCATTACTTTCAGTAATCATTTAGGTGGATGTAATCTATATACTTCTGTCTTTATGTGCACAGTGGTGGGTGACATGATCTCTCTAGCAGGAAAACAAGAACTAAACAAATCATAAGATGTCTATGAGGTTGAAGAAAAAAAAGCATTCCCCTGCTACTCCATTCGCTCTATGCACTTATCAGATACCAGGTGCGTTATATTGCCACTTACAACTGTTTCCTGACCAAGTTAAAACAACATCTCGGTAGTAAATGGGGTCTCAGGAAAAAAAAAAAAAAAGGCTTATACAAACCAGTTATTCTGGCTGCCAAAGGTGCCCTTGCCATGGCTGTACTTCTAGCCCTTGGTAGTGCATCCTTAAGACCTACACCTTTGGAAAAGGCAGGCTGAGGCAGATTTTCTCACGCTACTGTCATGCTGTGTGGCAGAAAGCTTGAATTGGAAAGGTCCTCCATGGATCTGATGGACATAGTCACTAGCACTTGCCATTCTCCACGCATCTGTGTTAGCATAACTTTGGAGCAATGGATTCAGCTCACACCTCCCCCCTGAATCTTCAGTATTTATTTTGATTCTTTATGTTAATAAATAAATAAAATCCAGAGCCTTAGTTGCAGTATAAAACAGCACAATTCACTGCTGGGGTATAGAATTGATATACTAGATGTTTCTCATTTATTAGCTTCATTCCTTTGCCTAGTCTCCTACAGTAATGTTATTATTTCCCTTGAGAGTCACATGAGATTTTTCTCTTGCTTGCTTTGTACGTGTCTTTGTATTTGTGCTTATTTATTAAATAGGCATTTTCCCCCTTTATCTGCTACTTACTTAAAGCTTTCACTATACCCATTTGATCTGAATACATTGGCTATGTGTGGCCTGTTTGCAACCAGGCCTGTTTGTAATGGTGTATTTACACCAGGTTTTCACACAATACCAAAGAGATCCATAACCAAAGTGATTTAGAAGATGATTTCAATGTTCCTTTCCCCAGAACTGCTCTCCCTTTCTCAACAAGTAGGAAATGACACTGAAGGGAAAGGATTTGCTTGCAACTCTGCTGTAAAAGCACTTTTCTCTTCTTCAAAGCAGCCTCCCTGAGGGGGAAAAATTAAACCAGGTTCTCAGAGCAGGTACTTATTTTAAGAACAGACCTTTCTGGCTCCTGGCAGAAACACAGCACTAGTTCACGGGCTGTCCTTTCTATAAGCACAGATGCCTCCCTCACCTAATCTACTTTTGGGAAAGAGGGATGCCTGGCATGCAGCACTTTGCTCACCTGTCCCTGTCCCGGAGGCCATGGCCGCCTTGCAGCCTCCCACCTCCCTGCTGCCTCAGCGGGTAGGCCGCAGCCCCCACGGCGCAGCACAGGGCTTGACCAAAAGCCAAACACAGAGAGAGTGATGCCACCAGTCCCTGCAAATTTGGTGTTAGGATACGCCTGGGATGATAGGAAACAGACTGGGAGACTACCCACACGGCATGGCATGTGCTGAGGGGAAGCACTTCAGGGAGGCCCAGTCAAGACCCCGCTGTTCCCTCCTCTAGCAAAACACAGTCAGCCTCGGCCCCCAGCACTGCGTCAGCTTGAGTGAAAGGAACAGCACTGAAACTGTTAACATCTTCATGTAGTTTTGTTGGACGTAATAGCTACAGCAAGCAAATGGGTTTACGGATTTTCACAGAATTGACGCGCCCTCACACAGCTGTGTAAACTGGTACCTAAATGTGGTGAAGGCCTCTACGGCTCAGCCCACTCATCCATCCCAGCAGAACACCTGCTTAGACACCACTCTGCTGTACATGGCTGAAGACTCAGTTTTGACAGGACTTACAGCAGTGCTGACTGGAAATCTTTTATCGCAGAATCCTTGCTCAAACCTTGCTGAAAAGGTCAAGCACTTTGTCTTTACCTCCTAGCCTTTCATTAGCACTCAGGTCTCAACCACAGAGATCTCTGTTTTAACTTTTCATTTGCTTCATTTAGTAACATCACGCCTTTTGTCAACTCAGGAAATTAGCTGGTTTTCAATAACGAAGAAAGACTTAAAAACAAAAACTAATCTCAGCCCTGAACACAACCAAGATATTCTCAAGGGAGTCTTCCTTCCCTTTTAATTTAGAGCGAGAAATGAAAATATCATAGATATCTGCCTAGCAGTATTTTAACAGAAGCATGTAGTCTAAATAACGTTTTGCCCTCGTTCTTACTTCACAGGAAGCGTTCAGTCAGTCAGAAATAACATTTGGTGTTTACGCAGAAACCCAGCAAGAGCTCCAGACTTGCTCCTCCTCCACCTGAGATCCGGTGGCCAAAGCCGGCTCCTCTAGGGAGAGCAGGCAGTCGGTCACTCCACCGGAGCTGGAAAATGCGGAAAACCTGCCCAGATGGAGATGCAACCCAATATGCACAGGCCTCTTCAGCCCTCAGCATTCAGGTCTGGCTCTTCCTGGTTTACGTGCTCTGAATTGGCACAGAGTGACCACCAGCCAGGCATCCTCCCCCCACCTCACAGGCTGGGAGGAAGAAAAGTGCACAGGTCATGGAAAATGTATGGGCATCCAGCTTCCACATCGAGCCTGATTCCCATTAGCATCACCTGGTATCTTCACAGGTTGTAGGAATCTAGAGAGCCTGCTTCCAAGGGACTTTATCGTTAATGTTCAATACACTCCAGGAGGAAAAGTAAGCTCACTTCTGAGAGTCACCTCTGACAATTTTTTTCCCCACTCAAGGTTTGAAAAAGTCACTTGCAGGAAAATCCATGCAGCCTATTATCAGGCTCCCGACACACACAGCTCTACCTACTTCTTCTGCCAACAGATTATATTATAGCCTTTACGTATCTTCAAGTCCTTTCGAAGAAATGGAAAAGCAACACAAGATAGACCCCTTTTGCCAGGCTTGTAGGAACAGATTTCCATCGCTGCATCCCTGCATAAATTTTGTTTTCTCCAAGAACACTGCTGCTGAACACTACTTCTCAATGTGGCCAGGGGCTCTCACTAATTAAAAAGCTGCTCTTCAGCTCCTCAAAGCTCTCCTTTTCCACCCCCAGGAAGGGATTATCAGCAATTCATGGAGAGAAAGTGCACCCCATACATCCCTGCTATTTACTTAATTCTTCACCAACTGTTTGCATATCAAACTTTGTATGTGACATACTAGATACCAGAGCCAACCCAGAAGGGAACAGCATACACAGTATTTGCTGGCATGTTCTCTTTTATTTCCTTCAGCCAAAAATCTCGTGAGGCAGCTGTATGGCACATTAGAGATAGCTTTACATAAAGGGCCTTTCTTTCAGAGGAGTTTCTTTGAGTCTGTCTTGCAGTTCACATTGCAGACCACATCAAAAGATGTTTTCCTCCATTTTAATAGAGAAATCTGAGACAGATTGTATCAGGAAGAAAGGGAGTGAAAGGATAACTGAGAGGTTACTTGGCAATTAGGCAATCTTGATTATTTCCTTCTTGTCTTGCTAAATCTTTCAGCTGGCTATTGGGTGGAAATGATTTTCTATTCTATTTGACACTGGCTTCACAGCTAATTTGGTTTCCATCTATCTGCCTAATCCATTTTATCTATTGGTTCTAACTTGCCCCCATCCCCATTTTTATTTGCTTGCTTCCCATAAGTGTAAACAACAACAATGGTCTTTTCTTCTTGTACTGGGGAAAAAGGGTTGCACGCTTGTCAGGAGAGAGGTATCAAAGGAAAAGCGAATGTCTCGCTGTGCGGAGGTGATGCGAAGATGCCGGTACCACAGTTGGCATTGCTGGGGCAAGGATTTAATAACCTTTTCTTGTGCACTGGAGGATTCCAGTATAGAGATCCTGTTAGTGGGACTGCTGTGCCACCTGTGTCACTGTACCTGATCAGTCGTATATAGCAGCTACATACAGAAGGGACACAACCTTACAGAGAAACCAGTAGCTCTCACAGGATTTTGAATTCCAGATCAATGACTTTGAAAGGGGCCAAGTGTCCAAGGGACAGATGGAGAGGGGAGTGGTAGATAATGGTAATGTGTCCCTCGATACCTGTTTCCCTGAGCGAGTTTGCTGCCAAGTTCTCAACCAACAGGAGAAGTATTCTCACTAACACACCCACCGGACTTGCTTGGTTACTTCACAGAAGCCATCTCTATACCATCTTGGTCTACACCTTCAAAGAAGCATCAAGCCACAGGACAGAAAAGTTTCAAGTGCTTAGTCAGAACCCTGCTCTGAGTAACAGCTTGCTTCTCCTCAGCCTTGGAAACCTTGTGGCTTGCAACGTGCAAGGGGACAGGGATGACAAGGCTCCTATTTCACACCTGCCACTGCTGAAGTCCACCTGCCACTCACAACCAACTCTGCATGAATCATTCCCCCCCTTTGTTGTGAGAAGCAACCTGAGGTCCTCCGTTTAAAAGGGGTAGAAGAACAAGGTATATATTAAGGCTTTGATTCATAATTAAATAACCCTTGAGACTCATCTGGGAATTTTGCCAGACAACTTTATACATTAGAACAGGGACTTTGAGAAACACATTTATGGTGTCACCCTGAAAACTAGAGACATCTCTAGGATGCAGGCTCCCAAGGCAGCAGATTTTCTTCTGTAGAATGACCTCTTTCTTACACTGGTAGCTACCCACCAGTAAGGGCACTGAAATGGATCGGGTCTCAGAAAAAAAAAACAATAATATTAATATTATTCCTATCTATCACCATATCAGATGCAGTGCATTCCTGAGAACCTCAAGAAGGGAGATGCTGACGCCATTCTTTCCCCATCCACTGATAACCTGTTTTGTGCAATCTCCTCCTTTCTTCTGCAGACCCCCTAACTCCTTAAATGCTCTCTTTTTGTTTTGCTGGGGCTGCTGCCTTCGTTAGAAAGATTTTCAGCTTTGATTAATTATTGAGCCCGTACTGCTGTGGGTTTTTATTCTCCAGTTCTCATTACTGATGCCTTGCAGCCTGCGTGCTTCACTGGTCCCATTGCAGGATTTGATGGATGCACCCATGAAGTTTTCCTGCCTGCAAAGCCAGTCTTGCCTTTTGCTGATTTTGTTTGGTGGGCAGGGAATTCTGCTCTTGGCTACAGTGAGCAGTAAAGCATACGCACTGGGCAAAGTATTATTATTATTATTATGGTGGAAGCAGCAAGAAATTCTCGCTTCCCCGCTTTCTGTGCATTTCCCCTTTAAATCTGTTTCAAAAAGTCTCCCCAATGGCCGTTTTCCTCTCAGAGTTGCTGCATCTTCCTACCTTCTTACCGTAGACTCACCAATACATTGCTCTCTCATGGGAGACCAATATTCTTTCTGGTTGTTTGCTTTAATCTAGAATGAAAAGCTATGCATAGCGAAAATACGTTTTGTTTTGTTTATACTCCTTGTGCTTGGCTGCATAATCATCACTAAGGTTGACTGAAACATTTTTCCTTTGGAAAATGAGGTTTTGATGAAATAAAAATGTTCTCTCTGATAACTCAGACTAAATATAAGGCTCTAATGCCCCCAAGAAGGCCTTCTCTGATTAGTCTGATGGGATGCGGAGCCCTTAAGCACGAGTAGGTCCTGGGCCACAGCTTCCATGAAGCACTGAAGGGGCTGGGAGATCTGGAAGCTGAACCTGAAGCAAGTGGAATGCTTTCACATTTTTCCTCATTCCTCCCGCAGAATATTAGTCATTAGAAGACATGCTACTTTATTCTGACTTATGCTGCGCCTTGGCTGGGGAGAAAGATGACTGCTCAGACGCCAGCATTTCCCATAAGAGGTACCTTCATCGGTTTTGATCAGCTTATTATTAAATGAGATCCATGCCACAACATTATTTACCTCACAGGACTGAAGGTACACGGAATGGTTGTTTGTGCTCCTCGTGATCTCACCTAGCTGGGTATCAGTCCTCAACCATCAGTTGTGATGGTTGTGTATCGTGCATTATACTACTTGTCCCTTAGCTGGCAACACAGACTGCTCACGACAAGCCTGCTTCTCATCCGCGAGGCAGCCAGCCCACCTAACCCAACACCCCTCTCACGCAGTCCTCAACCCTGCAAGACACAGGACAGGCAGCTAAGTCTGGAGATCAAGGCTCTGAGTTTGCCTCACCGTGCTATCATGTACATGAACGTGCATTTTTAGTTCTGGCCTGGCATCAGTGTGCGTCTTAGGCTCCGACATCTCTGTGTTCAAGCACCGTGAAGAGGGAAGCAGGATCTAGCCTGGCGAGAGCACCCAGGGTCAGAAACTGCCCTGGGATGGCTGGGCAGGGCGATGGGAGGAGGCCGGGCTCTGGGGCACCAGCTGCAGGTTGGGCGTCCTGGTTGACAGCGTGTGGAAACCTGTGTAGGTTTCCTGCAGAGCTGCCTGGGATGCTCGATCCCAGGCCACCAGAAGAAGGTGGGCCAGCCTCGGCTGCACAGGCTCAAAGCTGGCACCGAGCCCCAGCAGCCAAACCTCTTTGAGGAGGGATGCTATCAGCATCCCCTTACGATCTCCTCCTGCTTCTGCTCTTTGTTATAAAGGTCCTGGAGCAACTACCTGTGGTCAGCCTGAAGAACTCATATTTCTTTCGTTTTGCAGCAACAATGGGAACAAGAAAAGAACTAGATAAAAGACTAGAATAAATAGGTTTGCTACCAGTAATCAGTTGAATGTGCCTCACCATCAGCCGAAGTTGCATAACTTTGTGGGCATAATTTCAGCAAATACAAGGGACTAAAGCCCAATTTAACTCCACCACTTCGGATCAAGCCATTACCCCAGGGCAGGAACATACGCACAGACGGGCAGCGCTGAGTGGCATCTCAAGCCACAGAAACTCATTAACCCAAGCAGATGACACATACAGTCACAGAGCGAGCAGTGGGCACTTGCGTCCACCCACACGGGCACATATGTATCCTGCATGTACGTAGAGTCCTTTCTTTTCTTATTATTTCTCAGTTCGAGTATCCCCCACCATAATTATCTTGCCCGCTTTTAACCCGTACTGGACTCTGAAAACAGTTTATCAGAAAAATGTCTTGAACTGACAGCGAAGTCAAAGAGGGTGATTAGGTTGCGGTTTGTTTCCAAGGCAGAAAAGCAGTATTATTAAAACATTGCAAAAGCTGAAAATCGGGCCTTAGATCCATCAGATACAGCACATCTCCAGTCTCTCTCCCAGCCCTAGCTAAGAGTGCACATGTGGGGAATGAGAAAACCACAGACAACAGTAAAACCGCGGTGATTTAATCACGGCTCCGAGCCCTGCACAAAATTTGCATTAAAGCCGTTTACTGCGAGGCTCCAGCATGCTGTGTGCTGAGCAAAAGCACACAACAGCACACACGCTGCCTGCCCACAAGCACCAGTGACGTGGGCTCATGCCACGCGTGCCCTCGGGGAGAATCACAGCCATCAGAAGGCACGGGGCAGGGACACTGGCCGTCGACCGGCCTCACAGCTCTGCACATGAATGGCTCCTGTCCACCCAAGGAGGGGGCAGGGGCCCGGGGACACTGTGCCAGAGTGACACGGCTGTGAATGCCCTGCCAACCACCACTTCCCGCTAGAGCCCGGTGCTTCTGCCCTGCAACCGCCCGATGCCAAGGCTCAGCATCTTCATCTTAATGGCACATGGTAGCTTTCATCTGCAAGTCAATATTGGCGAGAAAGTCTGCTGGGATCCAAAGGAAGTATCATAGCTTTTCAGACACAGCAGCGTTCTGATAGTATATTAAAAACCTGTCTGAGTCATAAATCCTATTTCTTGAGGAACTGAGTCCCATCAGGGCACAGGGCTGAGGGGAAAATGGGCTATTCTACACAGAGCTATAAGATGATGATGATCTATGTAGGTAAGACGCAGACATTCGGTTGTTCAGTTTTTTTGTGACTGTTTTGTTGCTTTTTAAATAAAAATTTTAAATAATGGCTCAGGCTTCCCTGTCACACACCAGAGACACCATTCCGCTCACCATTAATAAAGGCGCAAACAAATTTTTGCAAGCTCTGCATAAAACTGCCTTCCCCCAACCAAGGAAGAAAAATGAAGGGAAAATGCCTTACACATGGGATAATCACATTGCTGAAGCAAACACCTCCTTTAATGCTGTGAGCAATGCAACACACAAAAGGCGTTGAGCTGAAGTGTGTGTGTGTGTGTGTGCGCACGCGAGTGTGTGGGTATGACAGAGATGGAGTCGGTGCGTGCTGAGAAGCGGGACAGGAGAATGGTTGATCCGATCCTCGAGAAAGCAAGCCACAAAAGCTTGAGGGAGCCTGACTGCTGGCATGCAGAACTGGGAACATTAATCCCAGAGTGTAGGCAGTGATGGACGGCAGGTGAGCAGATGGGGAGGCAGGATCTGAGTGCAAAGACGACGGCTTGGAACAAGCTCAGTGCAAACACAGCTCGGCAGAACAGGGGCAGCGGTACCTAGGGAATCAGCCCACAATAGCTTCCCCAGCTCACTTTCAAGGCAGCTCGTTACCCAGCGCTCCTGTATGCCAACAGTTTGGTCTTGCAGCTTTGTCTTCTGCACTCCTCAAAATAAAAGGTTTTCAGTTTTATGCTTAAGCAGGGACATCTGATCAGCAAACACTCGGAAATTTGGATTTCCTTCAGCCTGGAGTCCGCTGGGAGCAGGACAGCCCCGTTTGAAGGCTGCCTGGATGCCAAGCTTCTCGGGCTGAAGCCCTTCTCCTCATTTCCCTGCGCACCGTCCTCTCTCTCGCCTGACTCACAGTTGGTCTGGAGACAGATACCTGCCTGGCTGTTGGACCCTGATCAGAAGCTGAGCTGGGGGCTGGCCTTCACCATCTGTCCAGGAGGCTCCTTTGCAGCACGAGACCGTCCCACACATCCTACATCAATCCATCAGGTTCAAACCTATGCCAGCTTGAATGAATCACTGCACCCCCGTTACCTGAATGGCAAGCTTGCGTGTGCCACTCCATGATCCCCTGGACGTGTGCTCTCCCTGGGTGCTTGGTGCTTTCACAGCCACCAAGGCGCTCATCTGTCCCTGCACTTATCTTTAGGAGATCCTCAGTGCTCCACTTAGCCGGGTTTCCACTGCAGAGTGCTTTAGAGTTATGTAGAGAGGAAATACTGTCTCCGTGTCCAAAAGCTGTATTTTTGACTCTCTTTCCTAGAAACCTCCACAGTGAAGTTTCAAGGTACCCGTAGAAAAAGAAGAAAAAACACACAAAACACCTCTGCTTTTCTGTCACATACAAATGAAGGAAGTCTCACGATTTTTAACCTGACAGAAACATTCCACTGCTGGGATGGGGAAGCCCCCTGCTTTGGAAGGAACATGCAAGCAGCCACCTACACCTCCTTCTACCTCACAGAGAGAAAACAAATAGAGATTTCTTCTTTCATTGCCAAGTCCCTAGATGAGGAGAACTCGCTGCATATTTTCTGTGCAAAGACAGAAAGATAAAAATCTCAGCTATTTAAGTCTGCGTGCGTTTGTCTTCCACACAAAGCTGGTAGTGCTTTAGCACGCGATCCGCGTACAACTGTATCTGCAATTAATGAATACTTGCATCACAAGTACATTCAGTAGGGAGAAGGGAGCCTCTTCTCCTCTTTGAGACATGGGGAGGGGGCTTGGGGAGAGGGCACAGGGGAGAGAGCATGCACTATGCAATATTAACCGACTTGCTTGAGGCTGCTAGGACAGCCGAGCAGCACCTCAAAAGATGTGAACTTGAGCAGTAGCGGTGCCTTCACCCGGCTCCAGCCATGGCCCACGCTGAGCAGAAATGCTCAGGGGGCTGCCAAAGCTCCCCGTACCTCCTGGGCAAGGAGCAGCGCTGCTCTGCTCCAGGCTGGGGACAGATGCTTCCCTGGCCTCGTCTGCCAGGGACAGCGCCTCAGCAGACAGCCGTCCTCACTGAAAGCAGCAGAGCTGGGGCGGAGAGCGAAGCTAATCGCTCTCGCAGCTCCTCGTGCTGTACCTTGCCTCTCCCTGCCAGGCTCCTGCCTGCCTAGCGTACAGTTTTTGTTCATTCACTCGCTCGCACTTGCTCCTTCCTTTCCTCCCTCCCTCCAGCAGTGTCAGGAAGACAAGTGAAGGTTACTGTTTGGCATGTTTGTTTTTGCATTATTTATGTCGTAGAGGACAGAGTCAGGCATCTAGAGGACAGTCTTAGGTCACATGTGAATCCTCCCAAACAGGACTCAATAGCACATCCAGCCAAGTAGAAAACAGACTTGGACAGCCCCATGGAGAGAGGCAGCATTTGGAAAGGGATGTTGTGCAGCTATCCGGCCAAGGTACCTGGCAACGCCAGGGGCCTGCCTGCGACTCCACCCGCCCTCATTTATTCCCCTTCCTTTTCAGACACTCAGTAAGGGGCTTGGGGAGCACAATCCTTCTTTCCCTGGAACCGAGACGCGTTTCAGTGATGTACATGCTTCACATCCACAGGACCAAAGGGAACAGGGATCTCCCCGCCACCCCAATTCCTGCCCCTTTCTCTGCAACGCCTCCTGCTGAGGGCAGCTGCTCCTGGGGCAGGCGCGCACAAATTCTTTGCTCACGCTTCCTCCAACGTGGTTTCTCTCTGCCCCCTACGGTATTTAATAATAAATTTAATAATAACAGCCCAACAGCACGGAGGTTTTATGCCGCTTGCTCCCCCCAAAGTTTTCAGCAAAGCTAAGTCTCCCTCAATTTCTTATTGAAAATGAAATGGGGACAGCACTGCTTATACAGCCGGAGATAGTGATCACCAGTGTACAGAGACTGACTTATCAAGCAGATTCTTAATGCCATAAAATCAATGGGTTTAGAAATTCTATTATCTTGCCTCTGATAGAAGATGCCAAACGAAAGAAACTTCTTGCCCTTCTTCTTTTTTTAAAAGCATACTTAAATATAACATCACTGCTGTCCCAAAACAAGCTTTCCCCGTGGTCCTCCATGGTATATCGCACCAGGGCAAAGGAACAACCTGCAGACTGCATGGCAGAACAGAAAGGCCAGTTTCTTCCTGGGTTCCACCAGCTATTCTGTTTTTCAATGATAAGAGGTGTTAGATCTGCAGATTTGAAAGATCTTTACATTCTTTGTAGGGCACTGGACTCCAAGAAAAGTCCTTTTGCAGGAATATAAATGCAACAATACCGAATGTGCTGCTGGTGCAACCCAGGAAAGTTTGCATCAGCATCTGAGGACCAGCCAAGTGGAGGTGTGTTATGCATATACGCATGTCCAAACATCCAACCAAGCAAACAGAACATGAAAAGGAAGGTCTGTGCACAGAGGAGAGGTCACGGAGATCAGGATACTGGCAAATGACGGGAAATGGTTGATTATCTAGTAAAACTTAAGCAGCGCATAAGAAGCGAGACAGATGAGAAACCATAAAGACAGAATCAGATGGGACGCAGAGAAAACAGCTGCAGCAGCTAGATGGGATGCTAAGGACAAATCAGACACGAAGTAAAATGATACTTGGGTGTGAGCCATTCAATGGGACACAAAAGACTTGATTTTTCCTTAGACTCAGCTTCCACCTAGTGACTAGACAACTCTAAAAATTCTGTACCAGGTCCGTTGAATTCCCCAAAGTCTCGCAAAGGGATCCTAATGTAAACTGGCATCTCTCCCTTCAATGCTCTTTTTCACCCCCTCCTCCCAGTCTAAGGCTGAATGAGCTGTGGTGAAGGCAAGGTGGGAGGTAGGTGCTATCATCCTCCGTGCCACCTGAAAGAAAACAGACTCCAGAGAAGGAAACGGTTTGCTGTGGTTCGCATCAATTGAGCCCCATAATGCATGCTCTGAACGAGCATGATTTAATCGTGGAGTGGATCCAAAAGGGAGAGTTGGTTCAACCTGATTAGCCTATCACAGCAGCACACCGCGCTATAAATTGTTCTCAGGCAATAAACAGCACCGAACTATATTGAAACACCGGCTACTTTTAGCTAACGAAGGAGGTGTCTGGATTTGAAGATTGCCATTTCATGGAACAACTAAGCAATCAGCCAAGGAAGAAGTCAGCAACAGACTGATCAAGCTATATTTTCTGTAGTCTCACAATCAATACATATAGAGGCAGTTTCTGCAGATTACTTGTGGAGTACCACTTATATGTTATTCAGCTTTGATGTGCCTTGCTGTATCTACATTAAAAATGCTTTGTGATCATGAGTCTCAATTTCCACTTCCCATCCAGCCATGCAAATATGTTTATAAAGAAAAGCTTTCATTGCTAGATTCCTTTATAGACCAACACCTGATTTCATTCAGAAGACAGGCACTTTGGGAAGGGGCAGGCTGAGACAGAGATCCGTGTGCAATCAGAATCAAACTCAGAGTGCCTCTCAAGCATTAGGTTTGCTTGTCCAAACCAAACAAATGAAAGTTTGGATCAAGATACCACCCAGGCTTTTTAAAAACCCAAGCCCATCTCCTCTGTGATTAAATCCATCCCTTACTTCTTCCCGGCGATGTCTTCTGAGATGAGATCTGAGGGAGAAACCATTCCCTCCGCATGAAAAACATGCAAGTTAAAAGAAAAAAAAAAAAGCGTCTTTGAAGAAGAGGATTTAAAGCGATGGCCAACATCTAAAGCAGGAGCGCTCAAACAGCAAGATCATTTGTTCTGGATATCCCGTCTCACCTTCCTCGGCGGTAGCATTAAAAGCGTTGGTATTTGTGGGAGACGTCTCTCTCCGCAACCAGCCCGGCCCTTCCTGCCGTGAGGTCACACAGCCCCGTCTTTGTGACACGGCTGTCTGCTGCCAGGAAGGGTTCCTGCAAAGCCAGCGCCGCGATGCCTTCGCAGGCAAGGTCATGGAGGAGCAGATGGGCTTTGGAGGAGGGAGGGAGACAGGTCCCTTGTTTAAACACAAATAGCGGTGATAATTAATTAACCAAAGTAGCAGGGGAAATTATGAAAAACATGTGAAAGGTAAATGGTTTTCTGTTTAGCTGTCTTTCCCAAGAGGCTGAACGTCTCAATTGCAAAGGGGAGAGCTTTACAATGAACTGATGAAACAAGGACATATCCTGTGGTTTCTTCAAGTGGACGCTCTTGGAAGAAAAAACAAAACTTGTATAGAGCTTACACTTTGCCATCCTCCTCCCTTCCTTTCTCATCACCACTAGCTGACCTCACCAAAAGATCAATATTTTCTATCAGAACCTGGAGTCCCTGTACCTTTTCAGCATACAAGGGCTGCGGTGGGAATAGACAATTATTTAGACAGGAAGTTTATTGTTCTGCAGTGGCTTAACAACAAACATGCTCTGTTTGTAAAGGAAACCGCTACATGTTTGTTCTTCTCCTGACTGCCCAAGCCAAAAACTTCTCTTGGGAGTTGACCAAGGTGGACTTTTTCTTGCCTGGAACATTTCACGTTTGCATGATAAGGAATCTGCAGCCAAACTATGCCCTTATCTCCACCCAAACATTTACCTTTTTCTGTATCAGTACTGGTTCTGCCATACGCCTTCATGCTGATGCGTCAGCAGATTTCATTCCAAAACACAAAAGAGCAAGTTACCCAGGTAAGATCAGGAGGATGTTCTTGATGTCTCCATCCATGGAGACTCCACAACTCTCCAGGCAACCCTCCCAGTGTTTCAGCACTCCTGCAGTAGAAGTTTCGTGTATTGAAATGGAATTTCCTGTATTGCAATCAAGAGTGGCTTTGCAATGATATCAGCCAACTCCCGCGGCACTCAAGGATACATCCTCCCAGATCTCACAGACTTGTTTGTCTCCAGTTTCTTTAAACTTTCCCTAACCTGTTCCTCCCCTGCCTCAGCTAATTCTTCCCTGTGCTAGCATCTCCTGCTGGCCTCAGTGGCCTAGGATTTCTGAAGGCAAATCCTACCAGTGAAGACCAAGGTGAAGAAGGCATTAAGTTCCTTGTCCTTTTCCAAATCCCTTGGTATCACATCTCTGTCCCTTTCAGCAGTGGCCCCACATCTCCCTGCCTCACATCTGACCCGTTCAACAGTGCCACTAATGAAAGTGCCTGGAACAGCTAAAGGAACAGTGGCAGAAAGGACATAGCCCAGAATAGGCGTCTCAAAATCTGATTCACTTAATTATGTTTGTAGTTCTGTGACTCTGATAATGCCCTTTTCCTGGCCCAATACAGCTTTCAAATAACACTAGTCAATACCCCACCTAACGCTAGACAGGTATAAACCTAACACTGGAAAGCTCTCCTCTCCTGCTTTGGATTCTCACACATGCTTGCTCCCAACCACATAAAGTCCGGATCCTTTAAAAGAAACCTTTCTGTCTGCAGGGCTACATTAGCTGATGCTATTATTTCAAAAGGAGCCCCACCTTCTTTATATGGTGAGGCACGCTGGCTACGGCTCTCTTTTTTATCAATATCACTAATACGTGGTCTGGGGGTAAGTTACTGCTGCCTCCTATCAGATAATTAGTCAGTAAATCATTCAACCAGCCACAAGGTATAGAGCAAGGACAATGTTTCCAAACCGTATTATCATCAGACGTTTATATTGCACTTTATCGCAAAGGATTCAGAAGATTTACATACACGCTGTAGCGTACTGGCATTCTTTTTTTACACCTGCTGCTGAGGCGCAGCCATCTTTGGGGTGGGATGTCAGTGGGCTTTTCAAGAGCCGTGTTAGGGAATAAGCTTATCACGGGGAATTCTGCAGATGACTCCCCTGCCTACTAGAATTTTTTAGAAGAGTTCACGAAGAATAACGGTCTGAGCTGGGATTTTGCTGCTGGAATGCTGCAGCTAAAACCCCGTGCTTCGAGTTGTAAGGTATTTATCCCAAATTACAGTAACATGACTTTTTACGGGGTTTTGCGATTAGAGTAATATACATACATAAATAGCGAGTGTATAAAACAGCGTAGAAGAGCAGTCTAGCAATCTGTGCGTGTCTTAAACTGAGTTTTATTCCATCTCTTTGGAACACGTACCTGCCATCTAAGCAATACCAACAAGGCCTCTAACTGAAGCCTGACAGGACAGCTCTGGCAAAAGCCACGAAGAGGAACTAAGAGCTGGAGTCCTTTTGTATTTTTATTAGCTTTGGTCATAAAAGGAGATGGACTGAAATTATTGTGTGGCCATGGTGCTTCTGTCAGCTAGATTTAATTAGGCAATGCTGAGGGTGCAGCCCACTGATGAAGTGCTAAATGCTCACATCTTTAATTCTCGTGAATTTGCACTATCCACGACCAGATCTCACTTCTACGTGAAAACCATGTCATCTACATCACACTGCTTTGCGAGGATCGAGAATAGACTAGTTCAGTTGGGAGGGACCTACAAAAACTATCTAGTCCAATTACCTGACCACTTCAGGGCTAACCAAAAGTTAAAGCACGTTATTGAGGGCATTATCCAAATGCCTCCTGAACACTGACAGGCTTGTCATAACACAATGTTAACCCAGGAGAACTCCCAGTGAATACTTTATGGAAGCAAAGCACTGACCTACACTCACAACACAAAAGCTCAGAGGGAACAGAGCTTTCCAAAATCTGGCAGTTCTTTATACAACCCTAAAAGCACAGCTCTAATGATGACAGGCATTTAGATTTGAGATTCCAGTCCGGACCACTGTCGATGGATCGGATTTCGGTAGGGTTTTACAACACTGTCTACATCAAGCTTATTTCCAAATAGATCTTCATGAACAAGAACTCTTCATTACAGTGATGACTGGAACATGGTGTGGCCATTATTTTCAAGTACTACAACTTTTCCAAAACCCGAGGAACCTGGTCATCACCACTAGAGATCTCTTCTTAAACTTAGAAAGTCAAGAAGAAAGGAATGCCTACACTGCCGAAGAATTTCCCCTTCCCAGGAGCCAGCTCTCACCTAAGTCTAAGTAACAACAGCAATCCCAAAACTCTTCTTGAAGGGAAGGAGCTCCCAGGATACCAAAGAACCCAATTTTGCTGCTCTGCTACAGACTTACTAGGCTTGATTTGGCTGACTGCTGCTTTGAGATATCCACACAAGGCTGGCAAACGTACCACCAGATTTATGGGAGACCCGCTCTCTTCTGAGCAGGAACATAGGCAGGATACCCTACCACATCTCAGAAGGTAGCAGTTGACTCCTGGTGTGTCTGCATTAGTGTTTCAGTTCACAGCATAAATGTAATTTTGAAGTGAATCTCTGGGCCATCCCCACTCCCCGAGTCTGGACAGCGGAGAAGTCTAGAAGTGCAGAGACCAGATTTCTTTCTGCTGAAAACAAGATGCAGATCAAATGTACATATGCAATTCACAGGTACATTTAATTCAAAGCATGCTCCCTTGAAAGTTTTATAGTCAGGTCCTCGGTCCTGATTTTTGTAGTCACAAGCTGGGAAAAAACAGGGAAACCTTGAAGAAAGGGCAGGAACCTATGGTAACAGTTTCACTCAGAAACTGTTACAGGTCTGCAATATTGCCTATGTAGACACAGGCATATCACTAGTCTCAAACTCCTTGACCGGGGCATCCTAATTATAAACTGGCATAACTCTTCTGTTCCAGCTGTGTGGTATCATAGAATCCTTAGGGTTGGAGAAGACCTCCAAGGTCATCTGGTCCAACCATCACCCTGCCATCAACACCACCCGCTAGACCACGTCCTTAAGCACCACGTACAACCTCACCTTAAACACCCCAGGGACAGCGACTCCACCACCTCCCCGGGACAACCCATTTCAATGCCTGCCTGACTGCTCTTTCTGAGAAGAAATGTCTCCTCATTTACAACATAAATATCGTGTAGATAAGTGCATTCAGGAGTACACGGCGCTCTGATACTGCTGGAATCAGAAATGTAGGTAAGAGAACAGAAGCTGGAAGAAACGTCATGTAAAGAAACACAGTCAAATCAGAGATCCTAATTTCCACCTGTGCCCGAACAGATCCTTAGCAAGGTCAAGCATATTAACAGTGGCAGTCCCACTGCTGAGATCAGCACCATGACTGCTCCGTTCCCCATGCCCTCTCATGCCTCCAATAATCTTTCATTAAAAATGACATTCTTGATGTTAAAAAGAACAATATGTATTGATAGGAAGGCAGGTAGCTTTGGCTTTGGCTTACAGAAAGTGATGCCTCCACTGGCTTC
Organism: Heteronetta atricapilla; assembly: GCA_011075105.1. Lineage (NCBI taxonomy): Eukaryota > Metazoa > Chordata > Aves > Anseriformes > Anatidae > Heteronetta > Heteronetta atricapilla. The sequence continues at coordinate 86,273,861 of CM021731.1, read as the reverse complement.
CCTTGCTTGCTTTTCCCCCGAGATATACAGACACACAAGTACACTTCCCCCTTTAAAGAAAATCTGCTGTCCCCTCAAGCTTTTTGCTATCCTACATTGAAGTTTACCAAGCAGAACTAATACCACATACTTGTGGATAAGTCTCACTTCCCTCACGTCCCTATTATGAGGGAAGGCAGAAGGGCCAACTAAATACTGCTACCAGAGTCATCTTCAGATAAAAAGAAGCCCCACTTCCTTTTGTCATGATCTTACTGTATGTCTTTATCCTTTTCCCTCCTTCCTTTCCTCATGGGAAGTTCTCTGAACTTTTCCTTGGAGGGCCCATTTTCAATTTTTCTGCCTTCCACCTTCAGGGGCTATGAAATTAGGTTCAAATTCACTCATGGGACAGGCTAGACCCATCTATTTTAAAAAATTACTATGAAATATCCAATAGATTGGGGTTGAATCAGGGACCTCCTGGAATGGAAAGAGAGCTGAAAAAGCATGGTGTCACCAGCAGGGGTTATGTTATATACAAACCCTCTTTGGAAAGAGACGACGGAAGAACAGCTATTCATTCCACCATACACTCTGATGGCAGTAGGCAGAGGTGACAGCAACCCGAGGAAAAGTGCTTTTAAGAGATACTGCAGGAGCTCTTTCAAAACAATAACAACAGATTATGTGAAAGTGACGATCCAAAGACCAGAATTCCTTTGTCTGTCCCTCCTTCGCAAATTACATAGTGGGAGGGATGCCAGTCCTGGTGGATGCGCCAGGAACAGATGTCACAGGTCTGTTGTGTGTAAAATTAACCTTTTTTTTTTCAATATGGAACATTTCTCAGAGATACTACACAGCCGCTCCCATTTCTGGTGGGATAGCTCAACAAGCCCTACAACATGTTCTTCCCATTTATGAAGTCAAGGATGGGCTGGTGCTGTGCAGAAGCAAGCGAAGCACCCCTGAAGTGATACAAGTGGTGATAAGCAGTCTGCACCACGCGTCTCATTCTTCACTTCTCGTTCCCCAAATTGATGAAAGGCATTCAAACTTCATGCATAGGTGTATAAATCTCCTCCAGCCTCTTCAAAACGCGCTAATACCAAGTAGCGATGAACTTTTCTGTCATGGCTAAATCCCGGGACAGCTGAAAAGCTCCCCTCGTACTGTTCTCTACAACAACATTTGCACTGCCTCTGAGGTCAAGAATAAAACCCCTGAAACGGGTGGCAAAGCAAATAAACTGGCACTGAAGCTTGAAACAATGAAATAGCATTGCTATAAAGCCCAACGTGCTTAAATTGGGAAGATACAAAACCCGGTCAAAATACCAGCTACATGTACAGTTTTTCTCTCTGCTGTTAAAAAGTGAAGAAAATAAAAACAAAAGAGAAGGGGGAAATGCATTTAGATAATTAGCCTTTGAGTTCTGTCTGTTTGGTTGGCTTTTATTGCCAGTCGTAGGTCTGTCTCTGTGCAAGCACAGATATTGGCTATTAACCCTATAAAGCATTTTTCATTGCTGAGTACTCGGGCTTTGTTGAGATCCAATACCAAACTGTTATATTGCCTTCCTGTAAATCAAACAGGGTGTGATTCAGTTTCCTAAACGTATGCAGCGGATGCCATCTTAGGGACCCAAGGGCATGCTGCCCGGCTCTCCTGAAGAGCACAGGACCTACGTTATATGTGCCAGCCTTCAGTGTATATCTCACACACCCCAGGGAGTGTAAAGCAGAACTAGATACCCCTATGCAGGTAACCCAACCACCCGGGTACTGATCCACTTTGTACAGAAGCACCAGAATACAGCTCTTTACCATGGATATCCTACGCTAACCTTTCATTCACTAAGGAAAAGAGAAGGGAATAGTTACCATTAAACCTAGTACAACATGTGGCTTTAGGCTGAAGGAGAGAGGGATTGAAGAAACTGGCGTGCCCAGGTGGGTTCCTATCGATCAGCACACAACTGCAAATATATTTTTTCACACTACAGCTTACAGCTCAGGTAACCCACAGTGGTTTAAAAGACACAGCACTCTAGCTGACCCTGTACCCTCAAGTAATCCACAGCCTCAAGTTACTCGAGTCCAAGGGTTATGGAGGAGCAAGAGTACACTATGAAGAATTAAAGAATGGAAAAATAGTCAGGCAGAAGAGATACAAAGTTCAGCTCCCCGGTATGCAGCCTGCATTGCTGCTAGGTCAGTCTCCTGTCCTTGGGTTGTGTTTTCTTTTTTACTTTTTAAATGGGTGGCCTGTAGGCAGCATGTATGAAAACACAGTTTTGCCCTTTTTATTATTTTTATTGCTATTATATATATATATTTTAATTGCATGAGGGTGTCAGTATGATCGTTTCCACAGACAGCTGCCTGAGTGGGCAGTGGCTGCAGGTACCATGGTCGTTGCGTGCTCTTCCATTAAATTCAGTGCTTGTGGACACCTGAACGTCTGTGGGGAACCACGTGCCCTACTTGCACTGTTAGGGCAGATGCATGCATTTATATTGGAAAAACCACCCCCCCTCCTTACTATCGGGGTGTTGCACAACGTGAATCCAGGCAGCAGCAGCAGGCTGCCGATTCCCCCTGCCTCTCCTCCCTCTCATCTCTTTCCCTCCTGTCACTCAGACGATAATGATCTGTGTTGTGGGCATCTGCTGGAAAGCTTTAACGTAACCATTATTTTTTAGGTTGCTGGAATTGAGGTGGGCGTCAAGGACTCCAATGAATACAAATCAGCTCAGATCCAAGCAAACTCCATCTTGTCTAATCTTCGCTGAGCAGTAATCTGGGAGGCACCTTGCTTGTTCTCATTTCGTATGGAAGGAGAGCACGCGCACAACAGTGCCAGCATTACCGAAGCCTGGATTGATCTCACCTGTTCACATCCCGAGGTCTCCTGATCCTTCGCTACCTCAACAGCTATAATCTGTCCCGGGAAGTATTATTCACAATGAGACAGCTCCACCCATCCATTACTGGAGCAGCAAAGGCAAAATTTATTTCTACCTTATTGAGTCCACAAACACACGCTCAAAAGACACGCAAATCCAAGCTGCAAAGTTGGGAATTTTGCTGGAAGCTTCTCCACGTTTCAAATGCAGCATTTGAATCTGTGGTTTAAGCTTGCTTATTGAAATACACAAGTTTATGGCCACTTTTTCAAACAGATGAGTTGGAGGAAGTAAAAAGATGATGGGAAGTTGGGATTTTTTTGGATATACTCAGGCATTAATGTTCGGTGAGTACCTTGCATATTCTGTCCCATGACAAGATGACATGCCTGAATGCTATGCTGGCATGCAGAAATTCTTGCAGTTTCTGTATCTTCAGTAAGGAATAAAAAAATCCCCGTAAAAGGGATGTTGGTGCAAGGGGAAAGCCTATGAGGAAAAGAAGAAAGAACCAAGGAGTGAATTCTTCCCATAGTCCAGTAGTATACAGATAAAGTGATGCTTGCCAAAAGTCAGGATGTGCTAGACCTCACAAGGGATATTAACAGAAGTCATATTAATAAAAGGATAGCAAAGAAAAAATAAGCAGGAGCGCTATGCAGTGGGCATGTAGTAGAGAATGCGGGTGCTGCACGTATGCCAAAAAATAAATGAAGACTTGGCTTAATTTCTTAATAGGGATGGTGTTACAGAGTGTAGGGCAAAGGCAGTAGAGCTAATGGGAGTGAGAAAGTGGAAATGATCATTCCTGGAGTGGAGCAAAACTCTGAGTTCATAACACACCCAAGTACGTCGAACAAGAGAACTTTCACCCCAGAATGTTTAAATAACTGACAAGGGATATTGCAGGATAAGCTGCAAGGAAGTCAGTACACCTATCAAAACAGAAGGGTATTATGTGACTGCAGAATACCCAATTTAAAACACACAAGCAAGAAAAAAAGGAGAAAGCGATCTGGGCAACTACAGATTTGGTTGTATGATCCTAACAGTATGCAAGGCTTTGGAATACATGCTGAAGTAATTAAAGACATCAAGGTAAGTGGAAAATAGGATAAACTGCAGTATGGCTTTTCCAAAAGCTCTAAACAAACCAGCTGCCTTTTCTAATAACTGATTTTATAAACAAAAGGAACGTAGCAAAGACTAATATATCACCGTTTAAATAAAACATTGGATACAGTGTCTTATAGGGAATTATTAGTTATGATGCAGATGATGGTATTAGTAAAGAATTGTAAGGCAAATAAGAAACTGATAAAAGAGATGACAACTGGTCAGGCTGAAAGGCGAATTTATTAATAGAGCTCCTCAAGGACTGAGACCAATTTTATTTAATATTTTCATGATTGATCTTAGCATAAAAGTAAGAGTGTACTATTAAAGTGAACAGATGACACACAGTTGGAAAACACTGTCAATGCAGAGGGAGACAGAGACACATAAACAATGAACTGCCTGACCTTGAGGGCTGGACAAACAGAAATGAGTAAAGTATGCAAGGTCAAGCAATACAGCAAAATTCGTCGTGCAAGTGGGCAGCTTGTTAGCTGGACAGAATAGTGGGGAAGATGGACTTGGGAGCACTAACGCCTCATGGGGAGACTGTGTACTGACAAAGAAGTGGAGACACCATCATAAAAAGTACTGGTGATGTCTCATCCGAATGAGGGCGTAAATCTGGTCACCCACTTTCAAGAGAGCTTTCTGGTTTTGTTCTGATTTTAACTGCTGTGCTTGGATAAGGCAAGGCACAGAAAGTTCTTGTTAGAAGGGGGTGACTAGAAGAGCTTACTTTATTTTTCATTTTCATAACTGCCCCCCAAATCGGGGTGAGACATCGCTGGGTGTGCAGAACTGCTTAGTTCTACAGAGGTGAACTGTTTCACTCTTTTTCTCCATTTGGATGACCATTTCAAATGGCGGGGACCAGTAGAGCGTCCCAACCTCCACTAGGTCTGTACCAATTCATCCTAACCAGGTCTTTTGCCTTTCCACCCAGCTCAGTATCTCAGGCCTTTCACGTAGCCTACTATCCCAACACCTGTGGCTAAGGATTAGAGAGAAACTCTACCAAAGCAGCACATGAAGAGGAACTATTGATAAACAAATCTTTCAGCATGAATAGAAGAGTATGCAGTTCTCATAAAAATGGTAATTAGAGGCCAGCGTGAGGAAGCTGATTTTTTTCATAATAATAATAATAAAAATATCTCCACCAGCATTCATTCAAGAGGAAGTAATATTTGCCAGCATTATTACTATTATTATTGTATTACCACTAACAACGATGATAAGGCTCTTGCTAAGGGCCAGGACCTTCCATGTAACTAAGTAAACACTCCCAAAAAGGGCTCCCCTTAAGGCATGTCTTCAATTAATAAAGAAGACTGGCAGATCTGCTCATAGCCCGCTGCAAGGTACCGACTCCTTGTCTCTCCCTAATAACTGTTTAATTTGTTTTTCCCTTGCCAGTTACACTGTGCAAAGTCAGCGGCCTCTGCCACGCAATGACAAAGCAGCTGGCATTTGCGTAGCAAGACCTTTGCCGGTCCAGACCCATCTTCTCACACACCCTGTCTTCCTACCCTCTGTCAATTTACCCGCGTGTCCCCCCACCAATGCCTGCGCAAGACACCGCTGTTAATTTAGCCAGGGAACGGTTTGATGGTGATAGGGAAATAAATTGATCGGACCTGCTGAACAGCAGCCATGGGAAGAAAGAACCACCCCTAGCCATTTCTCAGTGACCTCTCCTTGTGCTTAAAGAAAACTCATAAGCTCTCAGCACGAATTAGTATGGCCTCATTATAAAAACAGAATTGGGGTCAGGAGAAACTAAGATGGGTAAGGGGAAAAAAAAAAAAATCCCATCAAAAGCAACATCTGAGACAGAAATGCCCTAACTGTGGAGGGCAAAAGAAGAGAAGCTTCAGAGGGAAGGGACAGGCTAGAGGCAGAAGAGAAGCAAGCACGGCCTTCTTAAGAAGTAAAAGAACTCCCCAGGAGCTGTGAGAGCCTTATTGGCAAACTGGACAGTCCTGGGGAAGAAGAGTTCACGCATCTGCATCTCCCATTAATTGCCATTTCCAACCTATTTGCAGTCATTGCTATCAAGCGGCCAGGTCAAGACATTGCTGTTTGATGGCCTGTGGAAAACAGGAGGGTCGTAAAGAACCACAGCCGCACGCCCGGGTTTCTAAGGGAAGAAAATGCAAATTGCTGGCATTTACTGCGGAAACAAGCAATCCCTCCTACCTGTGCCGTATTTATTTCCTGCAGGCCCGCCAGCAGGACACTGGGCTGCACTGTAACAGTGCTGATCCCCAGCTACTCCGGAGCTTCTTTGCAGGGAAACATCCCAGTGCCGGCATCAGTCACCAGCAACAAAACAAGCCCTTAATTCCACAAAAAAAAAGTCTCATTATTCTCCCCGGTCTGCACACTTAGCTGGAAAATGAACGCACCACGGGGTCCTGCAGTCAGTTCACCCTCCAGCTGGCGGTGGAGAGGGGATGACTTGGTGGAGGTCACCTGTGCCAACACGGCTGCCCTGCCTTCCTCTCGGAGAAGGGCACATACCTTGCAAATGAGTCCCTTTGTGCTCTCCACACTCTCTGGGGCTTTACAAGCCACCCTCAAAGAGGTTATTCATAAACTCTCTCAGGCCCCATCCCACCAAGGGCCTGAGCCCTTGCCCCTAAGGCACGTGTTGGGAGCAGATCATCGGGGTGACCGTGCAGGCTGAATGTGCCTCGCACAGCATCGCGGGCAGAGCACGAGGGCCCCGTCACTGTCTCCTCTGTCAAGATGCAAACTTAGAAGACGAGCCTTGACTTATTTACCAGGAGAGGTAATAACTAGTCCTGGAAAGCTCTTCTCATCCAGCACGCGGGGAGGGGCCATGGCTTGCTGCCATCGGGACACACAGCTCTATTCGCACCGGGCTTTGTCACATTGCCTCCCTCCTGACAGGTGGCAGGAGGAAAAGAAAGAAGCTAGCAAGGCAGGAAATGTTACAAGCTAATCGAGTCAGCAGCTTAGAGAATCTGTCGATCCACTTTTTTTTTTCCCCTCTTTTAAATTATTTTATTAATTCTGCCTTGACAAAAAAAAAAAAAAAAAGGAAAAGAAAAAAAGCCAGATGAAAGAAAAAATAAATTGGACCTTGAATTTATTTACTCCGATGCTATCCCTGATAATTCTCACCATTAAATCACCCTACCGCTATGCAGCAGGGCCTTCCAGCATCAATATTAATGGTTCTTGCTCCTGGCAGTGGCTAGTGGAGGTGGCATTTCATAATTCAGATGCAAAAATTAAAAGGCAAATGTGAGAGAGAAGGAGCAGAGCAACAGTATTTGTTCAGCCTGCTGGCTAAAGACCCCTGGGTGAATGCTGTAACTGCCTCCCATTAGCAAAGCGTGGGGACTCAGGGGCAGCTCGAGAATTGCCTACTGCTCCGAGGAAAAGTATGGGTTTCAAAACGAAGTCAGGCCACTCAAATACCTGAATCAGAGTCATCTTGGCTCAGCAAGGACCAAATACAGTAATGTCCGCGTCTCTGATGGCAGGTGCTGCAGGATGCGTGGCACAAAAGAACTGACTGCTGCGAGGTCTGATGAAATGGCAAAGCTACCTTAACACAGGTGGCTCTAAATATCCAAAAAAAATCGACCACATTCCTCCAAATGCAGGATACTTGCCTAAAAAAAGCATGACTTCTTTTAAGAAAGCACACTGCTATTTTTCTTTCCTCTCTCTCCCTTCCTTTTCGTATAAATCTCTTCCGTCCACCTTTTCACCCAGAAAGACTAGAAACTTCCTTTGAAAAGAAAATAACAGCAGGTTGGATTTTCATGTAATAGCATGTCACCGAGAGCTGGGGCTTTAAGAAATATACCAACTATAACAACACTCTTGATAAAAGCCCTAAAATTGGTAACATTACCAGGTCTGTGTGTCACGCAGGGCAGACGCACCAAGCACCAGCTCCAGCAGGTATTTCAGCTCCCCAACCCACTGAGCTCCCCCACCACATTACCGCGGGTGCTAATTCGGTTCCAGAAGCGGTGGTATGGGGTTATTGTGGCTCTGCCCCAGAGGTGAGGGCTGCCAGAGCCTGTGGGGTCGGGGCAGAGCCGGCTGTGGGGAGCCCCAAGCCGGTGGGGCAGCGGGAAGGCAGCGGGTCGCACGCGAAGCCGAAGCAGAGCACCGGAGCACTCGGCAGCCCTCGATCGAGGGGTGCTGTCAGGGAGACGGAGAGGCGGCGAGGCTGCTGCAGGGAGGTATGATAATGTCTTGCAGGGGAAATTCTGTACAACATCATTTCACACGGAGTAATGTTTGGATACCTGAGTCTAATCATGGAGTTAACAGCCCTTATTTGCACAACCTCACATACGCACAGAGTGGCGCATAGGATACAAATCAAACCTCTGTCTACTTACAACCAGGATCCAGGCTATTAGGACACAGCGAGCAGCAGCCCAGCCAGGATCATACAAAGGAAAACATTTCGTCTTCTAGCTCTATACAGCACCAAGAGACGTGTTTTGCACCAAAAGACTTCCTCCCCTTTCATCATTTGCTGTTTCTGCCCTTGCTGTCAGCGCAGCCTGGCCCAAGAGAAGTGACTTTTAGTACTTGCTGATGCTTTGTTGTTTAATCAGATGGCCGCTGGAATCAAGGTTTGCTGGTTGAAGAGGCAGCCGAGCAGAGACCCTCAGATAGCAGAAATGTCAGCCGACCTCCTGGGAGACTTCGCTAATCCATCTGGAGCTTCTTCAGACACTCTTAATTATTGTTTTGTATTTTAAATGGCCAGGGGAGAAGGGGATGCCTTTAAAATAAATAAATAAATAAATAAATACAAGCACCGGAATGAGATGAATGAATCTGTTAGGATGCTAGCAACCCATCTGTCTGAATTTCACCCAGCACAAAGACCTTGTTTCCCCAGAAAAGCTTCCAGGGTACAGGCAGAGAAGCATCTCCGGATTGTATTCTGCTCGTGGTTTCTTACTATGGGGAAGAAAAGGGAAGAAGGCTAAAATGCATTTAAACTCCGGCGCGGATACGAGTGTGTGGATGCAGATACTGAGAGAGAAAACACAAAGATCAACCCTCTTCCTTAACAGCCATCTTTCTAGAAAGCACGCAGTGCTTCTCCCTTAATGACACGCACTTTCCTTCCAACCCTCAGCTGTCTCCAACTGTTTCAGTGCACCTCTGACTGGCTTCAAAGCGCCCTTGGTACCTCAGCCCCTACCGAGCGGCTGCTCTGCCGCCACTTGTGGTGCAATGCCTGTGCAAATGGGAAAAAAGCCTCACCAAAAATCAAACGCGCGCAGAAGGACCGATCTGAAAAACGAGCAAATATAACCCAAAGGATCTCTCCCTAGATTCTGCACGGAAACTCCAGTTTCATTGAAACTGAAGAACGTCGCAACTGACTTCCCTCGAGCTCAAACCACTGTGTTGGTTTCTAAAAGCAGCTTAAACTGAAGCTGGAATCTCATCTGGCCAAGAAGTAGCAGCCCTGGTCAGGAAATCTATGGCACTTCTGCTAAATCAATTCTGGGTAGAGGTCTCAACAGACTTACCTACATTAAAGAAACCCTACGGTCCTCATAATTAAGCAAATTATACCACCTTCTACACAAAGCTGACAGTCCCCTTGAATGCTGCTTTCTTACCAATTGCCCCGTCTAATTTTATAAACACAAGGAGTTTGATTTTAGGGAAATGAGTGAAAAGGATGCTTCAAAAATCAGAGTGGCTCTAAGAGCCAGGCGGGCTTTGTGATTCCTGCGCTACAAGCAGAAAATGAGGCAGGGAGAGGCTCCCCAGTTTACCAAGGGACATGCAAAACCTCTGTGGCTGCACTGGCCTCATCTCATCTGAGCCACTGGAATGGATGCTCTCCTCTTTTGGCTTTGTGCAGGCGTTGTTTCACTGGGTGTGTTATTTCCTCATGAAATACAGAGGTGAAAGCCTCTTCTTCGGCTGTTAGGGAGCTTTGACCATTTTCTCTAAGATCAGAGCTGGCAGATGCATGTCTCCTGCCCCAGTTCTAGCTGCCTGCATTACATTTTTACCTCTTTGTTCTCTTTGACCCCGCTGTTCCCCTTCCCCATCTTCAGGCAGGTGTGGTTTCAAAGGGACCTTTCTTTCTGCTGCTCACCAGCTGGGAACAGCAGTGAAGAAGAGCACCTCAGGCAGCAGACAGGAGCAAGGGAAGGGCCATCCAAAATGGCTCCCACCAGAAAGCAAGGGCAGGAGGACTTAATTAACAAAACGTGGATTCAGCTCCCGCCAGCGGATATCGGGAACATGACTTTCAATGCAACAAAACTCCGTTCCTAGTTCTGCATAGCGCTCCTCTCTGCAAAACAGCAATCACGGGAAGAACGGGGCTCAATTGTGGTCCACGCAAAGAATCCCCCGTGAACAGTCGGGCTCCTGAAAAGCTTTGAGAGAGGACAGCCGGCGAGTTCATCTCTTTACAACCCAGTGGCTCAAAGAGACATCTTTGCGTTCAGTCCGCACTCAGATGTACCGCAACGGTTCCCTTTGTGAGGCAGAATAGACGCCTCCAAAGATAGAGAGCATTGTCCATGCAGGCATAAAGCAATATTTGGACATGCTGAATGGCTTCCTAAGATGAGAAAAAGTGCTGAAGAAACACGAAATTATGACAGATGGGAGCCCTAGAAATGCAACTACCCCCAAACTGGAAAAATGAAAAAGCCAGCACAAAGGGCAGGCATGACAATAGAGTTTAGGCATAACGAAATACACGCCGTTTAATGCGGAGTGCACTGAAGCTTCGATCCATAAGTCAAAATCCTAGCCATTAAATAGCCTCATTTAAAAAGTTTTAAAGCAATTAAAATAAATTAGAAACTTCACAGGAGGACAAAAATCACTGAAAAGGATAAGAAGCACTTTATGCCAGGCACCGCTTCTGACAGTGCCATGCCCATGGGGCCAGATTTTTATTTGTGAAGAGCTTGGGGCCAGATTTTCAAGGGCTCTGCACCAATAATTAGGGACAGATTTTTCCAAACTGCTCAGCTCCCATTATCCAAATAAAGGCCAGATATACCAAAGTGCTCAGGGCCCAGCAATTCCTACTGTGACAGTTACAGCCACAGCATGGTGAGCTCTATCAGAAACGTGACCGTTTATTTCACCGTCTGCCCAAGCAGGAAGTAGCCTGTTAAAAGTCCATCTTTTTTTTTTGCTGGCATACTGGAAGTGGTTGATTTTTAAGTCCCGCTGATGGTGAGAGCCCCACCTTTGCATTAGCCAAGTGTGAGACAGCACGGACTTAAGGCACAAGTGGAACAAGTCCTGCTGTTTTTACTCTCTTTTCCCTAATTCCTGCTCACGATACATCTATCATTGACCTCCATGTGAAGTACTTCAGAGTTGACTGCAGAAGCAAACTTGCAAAATCATAATGCTGCCTCCAGCCATTTTGCAGAGCTATATACATCATTTGTGGCACGGCAGAACAGGAGGCTTTCTCAGCAACAAGAAAATCCTTCTGCAGCACTGCTAACAGAAGGGAGAGCACGTCAAGATTGTTTCAGCATTTAAGCTCGTAATAGCTCATCTTGGAAGTGAAACAAACTGATGTGACCCTGTAGCCAGACCATAGCTGCCAGGCTTGAAAAGTGCAGAGCTTGTTTCCTCTCAGCTGATCCTGAATTGGACGTTGCAATACTTACTAGTGCCAAAGTCTTCGGGGTTAGGGCTGCCGTACGTACAGGAGGTGGCGCAGAGGAGCATCGCTCCACAAAACAAAAACCTGTCACTTTGCCTCACAACCAAATAGAAACATGTAGGATTCTTTCCCCCTAAAGTAGGGATTTTTCTTTCTCAAAGCAGACATAGAGGTGTTTCTTCAGTGGTGTACATGCCCATCTTTGCACTCTCAAACCAGATGCAAAACAATGTCATCAGAATACCGCACGGCTGCTTGTACCTGCCCAAAAAGAGTTAGTTACCAGTGCCTCAATACCGCCGTGCTGTAATGACTATTTTTATTATTATGGCTATTTTTACTATTATGGCTATTTTTACTATTATTCCCAGACTAGAAGAGAGGTGCTAGCTCTAGTGTACTGCAGTAAGCCTCTTATACAGTGAGACTACCCGGGAGCCTGGTGCCAAACACTTGAACCCTCACTGGAGATGCAATGGAAGCAGTGAGGTGTCTCGCTGGAGATGCAAAGGAAGCAGGAGAAACAGCTGGAATACACCAGAGAGCATAAGGACAGAACATTTTCATCAGAAAACCATTTTTACAGGCAGGATTATGGATAAAGACTGGGCTGAGGTCCATGCATAGCTACTGAACACTCATGGAACGGTCAGTTTTGGACAATATGCAGTGTTCACAGCTACATTTTTTTTTTTAGCCAGATATATGAGCTATGGGAAATACTTCCACTGGCAACCAAACAGCTTAAGAGCCTTCATCACACTTACTTTTAATTAGACACGAGGTCCTATGTGCCAAGAACAGGGCAATGAGACAGGAACATCTAAGTTAAATTAAACGCTGGCTGATATTTCAGACCTTGTTTTGTGGCTGTCTTCTACCACTCATTTAAACTGACCGGAAAGAAAGGGGATGGAAAAGTGATGTTTTTCCTTCATCCTTAGTCCTTCCATGTCCATTTTTACCAATGGGGTGTCAACTCCATGGCCTGTACAGCACCACTGAAACGTCTCACAATTACAGTTGGATAAGGCAAACTAGGTACCTCGGGGCATGGGAGAACAAGAACATAAATACCTCACCACTCCCAATTGACCAGTGGTTCTGTGGTCTGAAGTCATCGCTGTATAATATTATGCTTGATGACCTGTACCACTGGATTTCATAGTGACCTCTTTAGTGCCTTAGAGAGAGAAATACATGGAACAAAACATTCTGGAGATAAAAAATACAATGTTAGGTAAGGGCCACCAGCACCAGCTGGCTCCAACAGGTGGAGCAGGTGGATGTGGCCTGGAGGAGGCTGCGGCCCATGGAGAGCCCGCGCAGGAGCAGGCCCTGGGCCAGAGCTGCAGCCCGTGGAGAGGAGCCCACACAGGATCAGGGGTCTGGGGGAGCTGCCGCCCGTGGGGGACCCGTGCTGGAGCAGTTTGCTCCTGGGGGATGGACCCCGTGGTACGGAGCCGTGTGGGAGCAGTGCTTGGGGAGCTGCTGCCTGTGAGCAGCCCCCACAGGCTCAGTTGGGGAAGGACGGCATCCATGGGAGGGACCCCACGGGGAGCAGGAAAAGAGCATGAAGATGAAGGAGTGGTAGATTACAGAGCATTAGGGACTGACTGCAGCCCTTGTTCCCCTGTCCTACCCAGGGGGAGGAGGCAGAAGAGGGTGGATGAGGGCAAGGTGTTTTTGCTTTCTCACTGTACTACTAGTCTGCTAGTGATAGGTAATAAACTACATTAATCTCCCTTATACTGAGTTTGTTTTGCCCATGACTATAACTGGGAAGTGATCTTCCCGTCCTTATCTCAATCCATGAGCCTTTTTTCCTCACATTTTATCCCCCCGTTTTTTTGGGGACGAGGAGCAAGAGAGTGGTGTGGTGGAGCTCAGCTGCCCATAGGGGTGAAACCACCACAGCCAGACAGAAGCACTGTCACACTCTCCTGTTGAACCCAGAATTTAATTTAAAAATAGGGTTTTTTATTTTTTTTTTTCCAGGCTTGAAAGGAAACCTTGTCCTTTGCATTCCCATCTTCACCTATTTTATCAGTGTAACGGCACTAGGAGTCCCCAGTTTCCTTCGCTGCAGAGCAGCAAGCAGGTGCATAGCAGGATGTGTATTAGACCACACCCTCCCTCCTTTACGCTGCCTGTTCCCTGGGGGGGCGAGATAATTACATCCACCCTAAGAAAACATCAATATTTTACTTTTAATGAGCTGGGCAGACCCAATTATCTCAGTAGGCTGTTAATAAGTGAAATTGTGAAGTGCGGCTGCGGCTTTGATGGAAATAGAGTCATCTCCGAGATGGGAATTTCTGACACGCAGAGTATTAAATAGATGCCAAGCTGCTGGAATGGGAAGTTAGTCAGAGAAAAAAGTATTTAAGACGGAAAATTTGCCTTAGTAGCATCTTTCAGTATTCAAAGATAATAAGTCAAACCCCAAAGAATCGTGACACTGGCTTAAAAATTGTAGCTCTTGTAAGAATGACTACCATTGGTCTTTCAGCGCCATTCTAATTCTTGATGTTTTGTTTCAGATCACATTTTTTTTCTCCCCAAAATATTAATAATTAAATCCTTAAAAAAATATATATATATAAGTAAGCACTCCTGTGAAAACACTACAGAAAGTAAACTTTGTGGCCAAAAAAATTTAAAAACTTAGGACAAGACTTTACCAGCACTTCATAGTGGTAAAGCCAAGTAGTGCTTTGAAGCACATGTTGGCAGGGAAAGGACATTTTTGCCTTTACTCTCACAAGGAGTTTGGTTCAAGAAACACATTAATCTCTTCCTCTTCCCTCCCTCCCTTTCTGTCCCCTCAGAATATGTCCTTTTCATTCACAAGCTGAAAAGGGAGACAGAATAGGCACAAATCTCGAAAGATCAATGGATGAAGTTTCAAGAATACTCAGGGCTTACAAACCGCAACGATAACAATGGCAACTACAGAGATAATTCAAAATCTGATGGAAAAAATACAAACGTGCCTCCTCCTCCTCAAGGTTTAGCATGCAACTGATCTCTCTCGGCACTGAAAGCCTAGCGACAGACTCATAATTCAAATTTTATTCTTCTATTTAAGCTGAATTCTGGTTCCAAAATAGAAGGGATGGAGCTTATCCTCTTAGCTACATATTATATGTTAATCATCAAATGAAATCTATAACCATTTTGTTTCCTCCTGAATCTCAACAACTTAGTTCTTTTCACAAACCAGAGAACCAGATACACAAAAATCCACCTTCTGTCTCCAATTACCATGAGATTATATAGCTGTTCGAATCTCAGATGACTTATTGTCCCCCCTTTTTTTTAAACAGGATTGTCATAAACATATAAATAAAGTTGTGCCCTACCCTCCAGTAAAGTTGATGTCCACCATAAAAAAAGCATGAAATAAAAATAAATTTGGCAGCTGTACTAGTGAGCTCAACTGCATTCACATCTAGTCCATGTATGAAAGAACACACATTTACAAATACCGCTGTAGACACACATGAGCCTCAAACTCTCATTCCTGAAAAGTGTCCTTTCGTCTTTTGCAGTTGCTTCACTGTGATCGGTGATGCTGCTGGTGGAGCAAAGCCACTCTTCGAGAACCCGGGCATTCAGTTCAACCTCCAGATGAACAGCTGCATCTAAGAGAAAGCCAGACCCCGATTCCATATCTCACAAACCAGCTCTTGGTTTTATCATTTCCTTTTTTTTCCCTGTAACAGTTCTGACAAACATGGAGCATTTCTAAATCAGGTTCTGTAGCTATAGCCCTCATCAAATGAAATGCATGTATTAGTGTAATCGTTTTTACTGACATCCCAGACACTCAGCCGTATGACCTTGCGGTTCATTTCAAAGGGCAAAAACAGAATTAGCATCCCCAGCCAGCTCAGTGAAATAAACATAAACCATGTAATAAAAAGAAAAAAGAAAAAAAGAAAGTTTTCCAACTTTGAACTCTCCTAATCAGTGGTGTCCCACTAAAGCTGTCCTTCTTAAGACTTCTTTCTGCCTTGACTGCCCATCCTAATCATAGCAAATCAGAGGTTTAATTCCAGAAAGATGTAACGACACAATGCAGACTTTGATCCAAAGCTATTTCTTCTTGTTGGACTCCAAAAACAGTTTTCAGGCTTCCAAAGACTCTTTGCCAGCTCTGATTAGAAGCCACACTGGCTGACACAGTAATTGCTCTATAATCATATCTTCAGTACCCTGACCTGGTTTATGCATACAATCTATATTCTAATAGCAGTCAACAGGTCACCAGTTAATAAAAATACCATTAACGTCCCCCTGTGACTAAGAAATGGAGATATTCATCTCACTAGGCCAGTGGTGGGCCAATATAATTTCTGCGGCTGTTAGTGTAATTAACTCTGCCTGCATGTGGATCTCCCTGGAGGACAATGCAAGCACAGAATGACCTTGCTGTGAGCTCTTGCTGGTGGTATTGTGGTGGGCACAAGGATTTGCAGGGGCTCAGGTCAGAGAAAAGCAGGTACTTCCCACAGCGTGACCTCTGGGAACAGAGGAGCTCATCGTCTAGCATGCTGTGGAGCGTAGCTGGCTTCATCTGCAAAACGGAGGCATGGATGGCCATGGCTCAGAGAGACAGCCAGGACCAGCATCCTGAACTAAGCTGTTCAGCAGTGTTCAAAGGGCAGGCAGGGAGAGGGAGAGTGAACAGCAAGGGGAGTCGGGCAGGGAAGCAGTGGGAAAAGAGAGGGGATTCATTTATGAACGGAGAGGCTGTATTTCCATCCAGCCTGAGAGTGATCCATGTAAATGCAGTTTGCGTGGCACACATCACAAGCATTATATCGTAGGTCAGAGGAGTACTGAAAAATTCCACACGTTTCCCAGAAGTATGCTCAGAGACCTCTATTTCCCTCTCATCACGTAACCGAGGCACCTATTGTACCTGCGAGCAGAAAGCTCTGTGTACACCAGACGATGTCTGAAGTAGAAGGGGTTTTTCAAAAATAGTTCTGGGAAGGTCTGAAGTAGAAGGTTTTATTTCAAAATAGGTCTAGGAGATATCATCTCCTCCTTTCCCAGAAACTGATGTAAATGCCGCAGAAACCAGGGGATAAAAGACTGCAAGAAATGAATTCTTGAAAGAAACCTTGGCTTGCAAGTCAAACAAGCAGATGCTGTGCCTTCACAATGAGTTAGGCATGCCCTGAGTTTCCAGGTTTATTCCAAAGTTCTTTGTGGTTTCACAGTTTTGCTGTCCCAAACAGCCCGAGTCCCCGGAAAATCTATCTCACAGAGAGGAGCCGGGTTGACACCTACCCAACTGCAAAGCTGGTTGAACTCCAGCCTCATTCAGCTTCACGTGCAGAAGTCACTCAATTGGACCTAGCAGAACTCATTTCATACAGAAGTCCTGTTCCAAGGTGAAAGTCAGCTCCCAGCAAAGAAATGCAATGTGTTTAACTGCTGCAGCACACCTCCTCCAAATCCTCTCAGATCCAGATCATTGCTCTGCCCGCTCAGACGCATTTACACTCTGCTCCACCCGGACCCATGCCCAGGGGACATGAATGACCGTCCCTCTCCTCAGTTTAGCATCTCCAAACCAAAGGTCCTCTTGTCCTCTGGTTCCTCTTCCCCTTTACTTGGCCACCACCACGGCGGACATTTGGAGACTTGGCCACTTGTTTTATAGCCAAGTGAAAGGACAGCACCAAGAGAGAGCTGCTGCTGACTGGATTTGTTCCACCAGCTGACACAGACCACTGCAGACAGGCACTTAGAAGACAGCATGTCATTGTCAGATGAGGCTTGCCAGTGTTTCAAAACATCAGTCTCTAGGGGCCCATAAAATCTCTGATGCTGTGCCACAGACGAGGCTCCTTTTGACCTATGTTGAGCCCATTATATAGGTAATGTTGACAGCACTGGACAAAACGAGCTGTCATGCAGCAAGAAGTCCAAACGTTTTCTCCTTTTTTTTTCTTTTTCTGAGCTCTCCATATAATGTGGGGACTTGGTGAGCTAGTGGATTAAGTCCTAAACAAAATCACTATCAGCTTCACATGACAATTGGCGAATATTAAAATTCCAGCTTGATTATATGAAATTCAGTTCAGAGGTGTTAAAAGAGGGCCCTGCTGCTGCAATTTGGGGTCAAACAGAGAACCCACTGCACTCAGTTCTACGTGTTTGGACGTTACCGGCCAAGGACCTGCAGTCCTTCGTTCTCAGGAGCACTGCACTCATCTTAGTGAATTCAACAGGGTCCATGCAAGCACCTCCACGCAGCAGCAGGCCGAACTAAACAGATCCATGGAAGAAGAGCACTAGGAACCAGAACACCGTGTGATGAGAAGAGTGCTTGGCACTCTTGAGAGAAAACAGCAAGAGCAAAAGCCACTGGATCTGGATGGTTTTTTTTCAGATCCATTCCCAGAACAGAAAGACAAGAAATGGAAATTCTATGCAACATAGTTTATAACTGCATTATCCACTGACTGCATGCAGTATGTCTTTATATACCAAATAGCTAACTAGATTAAGGAAATGCAATCTACATAGCTGATAAATAACCCAGCTAGAATCCACTTTCAAAGACAATCAGGCCCCAGCTTTATTATAAATTAAGAAAAATTGCAGACACAGAAGTATGTGGGGCATAGAGGAGTCACTTAGCATTCGAGGCAGAAGATCAGAGAAAGAACAGAATGTGAAAGCAAGGAAGAATGCCAGAGAAGACAAACAAGCAAATGAATTGGTGGAGAATATGCGAAACGAATGAAGGAATACTCAATAGCCTGCACTCTCATTCTTTTTGTAACCAAATTTGGAAGTATTTTAAAAAATGGTTGCAAGTCCTAGGCTCTTACTACGTTATATAAATGTTCACATTTTTCCAAGCCACTTCATGACTTTTTTTTTTTTTTTTTTTTTTTTTTTTTTTTAATCTGACCTCTCAGCATGGGAATTAAGATCTGTCCATACTGCTGCTTTTTCAGAGCCCTGCTTCATGTCTGCCTTCACGGTACAGCATCGTTAGATGAAAGTATCACCAACCACTAGGCTACTTAATGATGTTCGTTTCAGTACATTTGGGAGAATGTGGCAGGTCTTTTCTATATTTTCAGCAAGACACCAGGGAGCCCTGAGGATGTGTCTTCTGGGAAGGCACGGTGCAGATTTGAAAGGAAAATAAAATAAAACAAAAAACAAAAGAGGAAAACAGCATACGTGAACACCACATGTCAGCCCAGTTCACTAGAAAGGTCACTATCAGAGAAAATGTTAGCTGACTATACCATGTATGGATACCAACTATTATGCTAACTAAATTCCTGCAGGCCACAGATCAGGATCAAGGGCTTCCTGCAGGCCCTAGAATTCCCCCACAACTTGGTAATTAAAGTCTTTGGGGAAAGAGATTCAGAAACAGCATACCAAGCCACAGAGCTGATTCAGAAAGACCACAACAAAAGCAGAAAAGGTCTGGCTGCCAGGGATAAAAATAAAAAACAAAAAGTGAACGCTTAAGGTATGTTGCTCAAGGTATTCTAACAAGTTCCCAGTAGTGGGGACCTTTTAGCATTTTTTTTAACTGTGGTTAATGTAGCTGAAGATTAGATTAAATATGAGCAGAGGAGAATATATCTAATAGCACTCCATATAATAACGGTAATCTAACTCTGTAAGAAGTAATAATGCATATGAAAAGCATTTCGTCCCCACGAATTTCCATTTCATAGTATGTTGATAGACATGGTCCAAGTGAGGACACCATAGCTACATTTTATCCGGCTGAGTCAGATAATCCCAGCTGAAACCTGGGCTATGTGCAGCTGAAACCCATCTATGGGACTAGGACAAGTAGAAAAATGATGGACATCAGCAAGATTAAAAAGCTGGAGGCAAGAATATTCCCTGAAGTAAGTCAAGACAAGAAGCAGCAGGCTTGCCAAGAAAGGAGGCACTCTACTTCAAGAGAAAATCTTTTAAGTTATTTGACATTATTATCTAATATAAGTATCATTCTCCTTTCAAGGAACACTTTAGAGACATACTGCCCTAAAACACATAAGAAGGCTTGGCATTTACCACAGTCCTGTAGCTTTCAGGTGACATGTACAGGTACATATATCTGCAGTCTTTCTAGGGCACAAAAATCAAATGACAGCGTCCTTTCTCTCCCAACAGCATTTCCCCTGCTCTCTGAACATGTTCATCTTCCTTCCTCTCTTTTTGCTGTAGGAGGGACATTTTGTAGACACACACACACACAAAAAAAGGCAGCTTAATAATAGCCATGCACTTGAATGCTGAAATGCTTTGCTGGCCTTAAGGTATTAAGTCTTTGAAGGCATAGGTCCAAAGCGTCTCCCCACTCAGAGGAGCTGTCCCAGCTCAGGACAATGAAGAATGGACGCAGCCAATGTTTTCAGCTTACTGTGGTCTCTCTGCTTTACTGAGAGACAGAGAGAATGAGAGATCTCCTCCAGCAAGTAGAGATGAGCTAGGATCTATTACACTGACTGTATACAAGGGGTGAACTCCTTCTCTCCCTTGCAGCTTTGTAGTTGCCTTTAACAATAAGAATAATAAAAAGGGAGTAAGGATGCAAATACACTTCTGGATTTGCTGTCTGCCTTTAAAAAGATGTTTGTTTTCCAGCAGAATCCACACTACTTCAAATCCACTCTAAATAAAAGCAATAGATGAGAAATTTCTCATAAATATATTTAATGTATGTGCTTATATCACCTCGTTCCACTGGGAAACAACCAAGCACCACATCAGCACAAAAGCATATCATTTAGTACCGTGCTTATTATAGACTGTATAGTATATACAGCAAGACTGAAGTAGAGGTGAAGTCAACGATCTGAAGCTAATAAAACAATAAATAATAATAATAAATAAAAGCTGTCAGAGAAAAGAAACACCCATCACCTCCAACAGTACGTCCATTTGCCAGCAAAGGACTAAGCCTTGCAATTTCCAACCTGGAGAGTTGTGACCGTCTCAAATAACTACATGCCCAGGACTTTCCCCGAGAAGCTCAATTTATCTCGCTGCCAGGGAGCTCTGCCCCAAGTGTCCTTCTGAATTTTCTTTTGTTCAGCTGTCACCATATTCTCAAAACAGTCCCCCGCTGGGTGAATCAGAAGTCAGCCACAGGAAGAGAAATTTTGAAAACCTCATCCTGGGAGCTCCATGCACTAAAAAGGGTGAGCTATGAAAAGTGACGATATAGATTTCTGCAGTGTTCAAATATCTCAAGACAGAAAGAGCACCAAAGGTCACGAATACTTCGGGGCTGATACTTAAGCTGTTCTTCTAGAAACCATCCACCAACCCTTGGGGGACATCCCCAGAAGGACTGGAAACATAGGAAGCAAGAGATGGCAGAGGACAGGATGCAGGACGTGTGGCCTGCATGCTGCACTGTGGCATCAATGGGACTTCTGTCACCTGGGACCAGGGGTAGCAGCCCCAGGCTGAGGCACACAGTGGGGGGATTTCTGACAGTCTGTGGGTTATTGTTAAATGGGAACAACAGATTCATAGATGGAAGTACAGGGGGACGCCTCAGTAACCACTGGCACACCCGATGCACCGGTTGTGTTACCATTTCAGAGAGCTCTGTGGTTTCCTCCTCTTTGGAGAAGCCAGAGGAATCCCAGCACAGCCTCAGCCAGAGCTCCGTAGAACCATTCACAAACACTTTAAGGACTTACCTAGAAGAGAAGAAAGTAACACAGAAACATAAGCACGTTACAGGAGACAGAGCTCCCTCCAGCAGCTCCAACACCCTCCCTCTGTCCCCTACCCGCCTGTCATTCTCAGGGCCGGCAAAGGCCCTTCATGATTTGGCTGCGGGGGTGGCAGCCCAGACAGGGCCATCCTTTCTGGGCTCTGCACAAGGCAGCTACACTGAATATTCAACGGCTCATCTTCTCCCGCGGGGGTTTTGCTCTCCGTGGTTCACTGCTGATGTAGGCAGCAGTCAGAGAAGAAATGGCACATGCCTGGCATCCCCCCCTTCCTTGTGCTGCTCCCTCTTCCTTCCAGTGCCTTATCTGTTCCGCTTCCCTCTCCCAGTATCTCCAGCTGCTTCACGGTAAGATTTCACCCCCCTACCCAGCACTACCCTTTTGAGCAAGTCCCATCTGGACGTAACTTCTAGCTCAATTTCCTTGTACGCTTTCTCAGAGCTTGGCATTCCTCTCGCAGCCGCCAGCACCCACAGCCTGTCCCTAATTGCGACTGGCAGCAGCTCCGCAAAATGGCACTGCTCCTCTCTTCCAATCCTCGCAGGCCATTCAAGCAAAAGGGCCTTTTCCAAAGCCAGCTCCTCAGCTGACGGAGCCCTTCCAGCCACCAAACAGCTGACTACAAAAGGGTCCCTGAAAACATTTTTCATTTCTCCAAACCTCATTGCCAGATACCCAGATCTGTTCCCCGCTTTCTCTCTCTCTCGAGCTAGATTTCCAGTAGAGACAGAATGCAGATGGTGGGAAATTAATCCAACACTTCAAGGTTTTCTTCTAGGTAATATTATGTCTCACGCTGCCAGCCACACAAGTGTTACAGCAACACTTCCTCATGCCAGGAAAAAACATGGCCTCGCTCTCATTTCTCCTCCCTGCCATCATCCACGCGCACGCACGCCGCAGGGCTGGAAACGAGTTAATCAGATGATGCTCCATAAAGTATGCCAGTTTCTGTATAAACAATATTAAATATGATAATTTCCTCCCTTCTTCTCTTTAAGCTGTTGCATTCGCATTCCCTCTCAGTCACGTCAACTTTGGAAGGGAAAACAACTGCGAGAAATCTTGGATAATGTAGTTATGCTAATTTACTGAAAATCTATAAAAGTCAAAGAATACTCATGGATGTGGGAGCTTTGCAAATAATGTAGTTCATTTTCCTTTCCCACATGCCCTATTCTTTGTTTCTATTTTTTCTCACTTCAGAAAAAAGTGACCTGCTGCCAAAACTCTTTCTGAAAGCTAGAGCTGTTCGTATCTCTTCTACATATAAAAGATTTGGGAATAAGATCAATAAGTTCACTCTCTTGTTATTTGTGAAGTTCTTATTATTCATGAAAATGTTCACAAATCCCCAAAGCCTCATGTATTTTAGCACAGATCAAGTGTCGGAAGATTAGTTCTGGGAAGTGCATATTTTTTTTATTTTTAAGTTTCAGCCATTCACTCACGCCTCAGAGATCATGGCGTGCTACGTAGACAGCGAGTGCCACAATACCACGGTAAGGAGTTGCAAAATGTTCTGAGAAAGCAAAGAAACGGCCAGCTAAAAGACCCTGACACAGCCCACCACCTGAGAACTGACGTAACTTGCAGAACACATTTACAGAAAAACAAAATCTAGTGACAAACCGTTTGCTGAATAGAAAGTGCACTGAATTTGTGATAAATTTTAAGCCATCAGGTCAGCCAGTGTAAGTGAGTGTATCATTGTCAGCAATATTGTGATTTATGCCAGATGAGGGGCCAGCCTTTCACTGCATTTCCAGCTTCATCAAGAATCTCCACCTACAGGGGTATTCAATGTAGATGGCTGCTGCTCATGTTTCACCGAATACCAAAGCAAAAGGCTGGAATGAAACTCCTGAGACTCTACAATCCCCAGAGGGCTTTGGGCTCACTCCATCTTCAACACTGGAACTACCCATAGGACTCAGATACTGCTTTTGAACAAGGTGTTGAGAAGAACACAGAGCCTGTACTCAATCTGACTGCACAGAGCCTGTGCTCAATCTGACTGTATGTCAGTCCACCTAACATACAACGGCATGTTACACTGGGCAGGCAAATCTCAGTGGACTGATGATGGGTAATAAACCTTACAAGCCTTAACTCTGATCATAACCTAGAATTCCTGGGAGATCAATACCCATCTTCACTGAGTTAGCATAACCAAGCTTATAACCTGGTCTTCTTCCCAGACCTCCAGAGCTGCTTCTTGGCATAGAAATATCCTAAGAAGGAAAACTTTGTCTCACAAAAGCACTAAGAGACTAAATCTTCCTAAATGCTTTGTCTGGTATGGGCCAGAATCTCCAGGTATTGAAGAAAACCCAACACTGGGGACACAGAATCACAGAATCACTCGGGTTGGAAAAGGCCTCTAGGATCATCTGGTCCAATCTTTAACCTAGCACTGCCAAGCCCACCACTGAACCACGTCACCATGCACTACATCTGCACATCTTTTGAAGACCTCCAGGGATGGTGACTCAACCACCACCCTGGGCAACCTGTTCCAATGCATCACAACCCTTTCGGTGAAGATTTTTTTTTCCTAATATCCAACTTAAACCTCCCCTGGCACAACTTGAAGACATTTCTTCTCACCCTATCGCCTGGTGTTTAGCAGAGGAAACCGATCCCTACCTCTCTACAGCCCCCTTTAAGGGAATTGTAAAGTACAATAAGGTCTCCCCCAAGCTTCCTTTTCTCCTGGCTAAACAACCCCAGCTCCCTCAGCCGCTCCTTGTAAGACTTGTTCTCTAGACCCTTCACCAGCTTCACTGCCCTTCTTTGGACATGCTCCAGGCCTTGATATCCTTCTGGTAGCGAGGGGCCCAAACCTGAACACAGTACTCGAGGTGCGGCCTCACCAGAGCTGAGTACAGAGGGACAATCACTTCCCTTCTCGCCACATGATTTTTAGTACAAGCCAGGATACTTTGGCCTTCCTGGCCACCTGAGCACACTGCTGTTTCATGTTCAATCAGCTACAGACCAACAACCCCAGCTCCTTTTCCACCAGGCAGCTTTCCAACACTCTCCCCCCAGCCTGTAGCCCTGGGTGGGGCTGTTGTGGCCCAAGTGCAGGCCCTGGCATTTAGCCATGTTGAACCTCAGACATTTGGCCTCGGCCCATCGGTACAGCCTATCCAGATCCCTGTGCAGAGCCTTCCTGCCCTCGAGTAGATCAACACTCCTCTCCAACCTGGTGTTGTCTGTAAAGTTACTGAGGGTGCACTCGATCCCCTCATACAGATGACCGATACTGAAGAGAAATGGCCCAAGTACTGAGCCCTAGGGGGGGCCACTAGTGACCGGCCTCCAGATGGATTTAACCCCATTCACCACAACTATTTTGGGCCCAGCCACCCAGTCAGTTTTTGACCCAATGTAGCGTACACCCGTCCAAAGCCTTGAGCAGCCAGCTTCTTCAGGAGAATGATGTGGGAAACAGCGTAAAATGCCTTACAGTTCTAGGTAGATCACATCCACAGCTTTCCCCTCATCCACTGAGTGTGTCATGATGGCTTGGGACTGAAATCCTTTGTCACTCCCAGTTGAGCAGTCTGCTTTTATCTAACACCAAACATGAAAACACTGAGGTGTTTCTGTTCCCTCTGTTGCTTGTCTGTGCTCTTTTTTCAGCCCAGAGAGCTGAGGAAACCTGGCTTCTTGAAACTGAAACCCCCAGGTCTCCTTTGACCTTGATGCCCGGTATAGTAAGTCACATCAGCACACAGAATTGACCCTCCAAGCAGTGTCTTATCCATTTGTGTAATTCACATCTCCTGTTTGTCACAATGAAATATATTTATTCTTGGGCTTTAATAGACTTGTGCTATAGGATCCTGTTCTGCCTAATGCCTACTGATGAAAGAAGTGTTGATGGAGAATTGCTCTTCAGGAAGCTTCAGACAGACACACAATGTCAATCACATGGGAATCATTCAGACACTACGGAGCCATTGTGACTGCATTATTGCAAGTCAGCTCTCTATTATCTTGGATAATAGGAAGGGAAGATAACAGGGATGCCCTACAGGACGAGGAAAAAATGGATAATTTGAGTAAGTGGATCATCCTAGGGACTGCGGAGCAGACACACTCCAGTGCCTCCATAATAAACTCACTTGGACTCAGATAGTGCTTTACTAGGCTGCAGTGCCAGATGTGTTACCACATCTAGTGATGGCATGGGATTGCCTGGTTGTCAGAGGTGACCAGACAACAGGCTGCTATCACTCACTATCGTTACCTCACCATCCTTGCTCCACCCCGCAACAAAAATATTTCCCCACAACATGTGAAATACTTCTGCCAAGCAGTAGGGGTAAAAATAACTCTCAGGTTATCACATCTGGGACAAATTCTATGAAAATAGAGCACACAGCAAGTGGCTTAAAGAAACTGCAGGTACCAAACTCCCCACCACTACTGGTATCACCCTGTAAGAGCTTTCTGTTGTCCTCACTGTCTTACTCAGGGTCTGCTGTGGTCTTGCTGCAGCCAAGCCAAGATTTACCATGTAGGAATTCCATACCAGCTTTCAGGGACAGGAAAGGTGGGAGCTGAAATGTCATTCTTTTGGCAAAGTTGGAAGCTACTGCACAGCCCTTGGGGTCCAGTCAGCCTCTACTGCGCCGAGAAAGGAAACAGTTAAAAGAAGCTGAAAGGCAGACTGCACTGTGCCTCAAGTGAACACAGCATCTCTGTCCCTTGTAAAAGCTTCCACGCTCTGGCCTGAAATGACAGCAGCTGTTTAGTTTTTAGTCTCCTGATTGGCAGAAAAGTCTCTCTCGGCCTAGTTAATGCAGGTTCAGCAAAGAACCCAGCTGCTTCCCCTCAGCTTCCTAGAGCTGAAGAAGAAACTCCATCCCACAGGGACATGCCGGGATCTGAGGACTGAGAATGTAGTCCTTATTCTAACAGCTGGTTTGGCTGTTGCAATTAGCTTTTTAGATCCTTCTGGAGGCTTACAGCAACAGCTGCAATAGTTTCCCAGATCAGCGGGTTCTTGCCTGTGTACAGGGAGAATGAGCTACAAATGATCAAAGTCAAGGGAATGTTTTTGGAAGCCTTGAAACTTGGGCTGGCTCTGTTGTATTCTCTCTCCACCGATGTACAGCATCACACTGTCTGCTGCGTGGGGTATCCAGCACACCAGCTTCTCACGCTACGTGCGTTATCACGCGTGCCATCTCCCCACTAGCTTTGAGGAGAACCTCCAATG
The DNA here is from genome assembly GCA_011075105.1 of Heteronetta atricapilla. Taxonomy (NCBI): domain Eukaryota; kingdom Metazoa; phylum Chordata; class Aves; order Anseriformes; family Anatidae; genus Heteronetta; species Heteronetta atricapilla. The sequence goes on along the minus strand of CM021731.1, from coordinate 86,247,186 downwards.
CACCAGGCAGGCGATCTGATCACCACCTCGCTGCTGCACACAAGGCGTGCAGCATCACATTGCCTTTCTCTGCTATCATCCTCGGGCTTTCCCAGCACCGTGCAATTTTTGCACAGTGCTACAAACACTGCTGCTGTTATTGTAGGTCCCACCAGCTCACACGGTTCTGCTTGCAATAACTCAGAGGCTTTCCATTAACACTCCCTCAGTAATAAATAAATAAATAAATAAAAGACCTGCATACAATGCCACCATTCCTCTGCCTCTCCATGGCATCTTACAATAGTATTTCATTATTCTACTCACATCCACCTCTCTGTACAGCGTAGCAGGCAACCAACAAAGAAGGGAACGTGCTGTGGTGCTGGCACACAACCCACACACAGTGAATCTTTCTGCAAGTCTTCCCTACTTCATATGTGGCAAGAAAATAAATGCATGCTGCTCATAAAGCCCTCACATGTGTGAAAATACCTCCCCGTCTTCCATGATGTTTGCCTCCGTACAAACTGAAGAATCAGGGCTAATTTTTCGAGATGATCCATCACCTGCTTGCCTTCCTCTTGCTCTCCTTTTGGGCTGTCATGAAAGACAGACTGGCTGAACAGACTCAAGTGACAGTCTGAAGTGATGGAACAGAAGTCAGAGGAGTTTTACAAAAATGCAGGTCATTTTAGAATAACCTCTATTTTTGGAAGGGAACCTGTGAGCTCACTGGCCAAAGAAATTCACAGAAAGCCTAAGATCATAAGGCAGCAGTCCATCTGAAATGGACTTGACAGGTCTCAAAAACCAACTCCCAGAGGCCAGTGTTTCACCTCACACCATCTATGACCACGGTCAGACTTGAGCAGCCTCCCTCCCTGGCTGATAGCCCCAGGACAGCCCCAAGACGTGAAGAGGCCACAGACACTGTCGTCCCCTCCTGCTGGCGAGGCTTCCACAGGGCACCTGAGCCTGCGTGGCGCTGCCGAGAGCCGCTGGGAAGAAGGTTGTCTGTGTGAAGCATACTTTACTTGGAGGAGGATTTGTGTCAGCCCAGATCTGAAGAGATGGAAGTGCAAAAATAAAGAGGAAACAGGAGTCTGTGGCCCGATGGAAGGAGCTGGTGGGGTATTCGTATGCTGTGGTACTCACTGCAGTTGCTGGGAAAGGATGCACAGTTTCCCACTCCCTGCTCTCCCTTAGCCCTCCCCTCCACTGCCTACAGTAATGAGCTCCAGGGGGACCTCTACTCTTGCCTTTGAAGTATCACGTTTCTCTGAACACGTTTTGAAATTTCCTTTTGTGTCTTGTTTGTCTTCTGGTTGCTCTGGCTGTGTCTCTGTTGAGGGCGTTGACAGCTGTTAGTGGGGCTACTACAACAGCTCAGGAAGACAGAAAATGGGAAAACGGAGAAGCCAACCCCACTCTCCAAACCGCAAACACCTTCGAAGGAGGAACGCCTGCTCCCCATGCAGAGCTCTCCCCTCCCAGCCAGACATTACCAAAGCTACCAGCTACAGCTGGAAGAGACGAGAAAATCTGAAAGAAATGTGGTACAATAAAATAATGTTATGCTGGACAACTTGGTCTGGAGGGTAAAAGAGTAAAAGGCAGACTGGGACTTGAGTCAACCTTAAATCAAGGCTGTTACTTACACAAGAGGAGACAGAGACTTGAGCTTTCTGACAGAACAAGATAATTATTTAACTGCTGATGACCTATGGAGCTGTGGACTCCAAGCCTTCTTCCTCAACAGATCACAGAACAAAGCCTCTGGGCAAAGGATGGTCAACGGGGCTCATCCCTTCCCCTCCAAGCCGTGCAAGTAGACCTTGAACCATCACAGGTAGTACAGAAACCAGGAGACTGACTGCACTAACAATGGGAGATGCTGCCTGCGGACCCCATTTCAGCAACAGGAAAGATGAAGCAATTTTGGTTTCTCCTTAGTCTTAACTGTACTTCAGATAGAAATAGCGCATGAGCACAGCAGAGATAGCACAGATCTCCTCTCCCTCCCTCTCTTTAAATACTAACCTTCCTGCCATCTCTTATGAGCTTGGAAGCTCTGTGCTCCTCCTTTCATTTCAGTGAGGCTACAAACATTTTTCGGGTTTACATCATGTTTTCTGATTGTTTCCTTCAGCTACAGATGCAGACAAAATGCCACTGACAGGAATAGATCTTTCAGACTTGATTTTCCCATCCGTTTTGGAGAGAGCATTATTTTTTCTGCCTTCTGTAACTTCACCAGACCTCCCAAAACAATCCTTACCTGTTCTCTTATCCTTCCTCTCCTCCCTTAGCTTGACACTAAATCCCCATCTTTCCCACCTGTGTCTCCCACAGCTTCTTTTTCCCCTGCCTACCTTCATCTTAGCCTGCACCACATTGCCACCCGAGGACAGCGAGAGGGAAAGCTGGGACTCGGATCTCACTGACCACGAGTCACAGGCAGCTGTAGGGCCTGGCAAAAGCTGATGAGACAGAGCAGGAATAGCTATGGGATCTGTGGTCAGAGCTGTGGACAGTTAGAAGTGTTAGTGACAGCACCAGGGAGTTCTCTCGCTCATCGGCCAAAGACAGCAAATCCCTGCTGAGGAGAAGAAACAGGGTGCCCTCATCTGGCTGCCTGCCTCGCTCTGCTTTCCAAATCTTGTGCCCTTGGGACTTGCAACAGAGGCAGGAGGAGCAGCTGCAGCAAAATGGATGAGCAGGGAGCGCAGAGCTCCGCAGAGCTGGGACCCAGCACTGAAAGCTGGTGGAAGGGAGAAGGGGCAGCTGCTCCGTGAGGCCGCTGCCCCCAGGACTGCACCTCATCATTACGGTGAGTGAACCTGAGTGGTTACGATCTAGAGCTTTACAAGACTGCCTTGTACCCTATCTGTCAGCAGAGTCACGTCCACCCGAGTGTTTGAAACGAGCAATGGCTGGATAATTCATTTCCTTGAAAATGAGAAAACAAACCAAGCAACCAGCCCCTTCTGATTTCCAGAAGCACTCGAGAGCACAAAAGCGAGGCTCTGCTTGGTTCCCCAGCCACACAGCATGTCCGAAAACACTGATGCATTCTGAGCCTTGTTTTTACTGGCCCACGTTAAGCACCAGGCTTCTCAAATAACAGGCAGGCAGGCAAGCAGAGGAGCAGTATTAAAAATACGCAAACGTATAAAAGCAGATCCTTGAAGGCGGGTGGCACAACCGTAAAATCCAAGGTTTTCTAACATGCTGAGCACCCATCAGCTTCCACTGAAATCACTGGATAAAACAGCCAGGATCTAGCCTCATTATAAATAGTAGTAAAATCATTTGAGCAGCAATTTGATAGCAAAGGAGGTCAGCGAGGTGATAATTAATTGCCTTTTACTGCAAAACCCATGAGCTGTGACGCTTTCTGCCTGCATCCCAGTAACAGGCACAAACGTCCTACCTTTACAGAGTGCCACCGAACCTCCGTTCAGCCGCTCAGAAGTCAGGGTACCCGAGGAGCTGGAGGAATTCTGCTAACAGGTCAGACCCACGGGCTGGCGTTGCCTGCTGGCCTGTCACTGAGCAGGAAAGGCCATCCATCCCTGTCCACTACACGGAGAGAAAAGTCTGTGCTGCTCCTCTTGGGGTCAGAAAATCAAAACTCCCTGGTGTTCCCTGGAAATCGGTAGTCCTCCTGCAGAATGGCGTGAGTTATCATTTGATATTTATCTTGCAGTAGTTCCTAGAGGTCTCAAATCAAGATAGGGACCCTGCTGTGCTAGCTGCTCTGCAAACATAAAGCTCGACTCAGGGCTTGTCCCTCCGAGCATGATTCTTGTCTTGACAGACTATGTATTTCTGCCCAGACACAGGACTATTTCTTACTGTCCTAGAACATCTAATCATCAAGGGACTTAACTGGAAGTAGATTTAAGATCAAATATTAAGTAGGTACACAGTTTTAAATGGCGAGCATTAGGAAACTCAAAGCTATTTGTCAGGCTAAATAAACGCTAACCTTTTCACAGCAGAAGCGCTCCCCAGCAAAAAAACCAACCCAGATGATTTGGGGCAATTCACACCTCTGGCGATGTAAGCAATGGGGCTGTGGATATCCCCTTCTGAAGGCAGCGATCTCAGACGTCTGTTCTCAGCCATATTAAGTTCCTGACCTTCAGTGCCACTGAGGTGCCAGCTACTGTACCAAAGCAAAGGCAGAGCTGTGCCAGGGGACCATTTGTCACCCCCATAGCCAACAGCTTAAGCACCAGCTGCACCTGAACAATGCTGAATCTAAAACATCCACGCAATTTTAAAAGGTGGTTCATTTAAAAACTTTTCCTGGTTATGTAGGCTCATCAGAAAGCTAGGCAGGCAGCGCCGGAAATCCCACAAGCTAACCTGTTCTCTTGAGACTTCCAGCCCAATTTTGCAGGCTCGAGAGGTTTGGATTAGATTTGAATAATTAATCCAAATTTGTCGGTGTTTCATAGATGAATCAAACCTCCAACCCTTTTAAGGTTCACCCTCAGTGCTAATAACCCTCTTTACTAAGCATTAGCATAGAGCAGAACAGTTTAATGATATAAGAAAATGCAAAAATTAGATTTGTGCTGTCAAAACTTTTGTAACAGAAAATATTGTGGATTTTAATCAGTTGGATTCCTTCCAAAACTGAATACGAAGATTTAAATAAATCTCAAGCAGGTTAAAAAATCCTTTGTGAGTCCCACTCATATATTACCAAGGGTCACTCTAGGGCAGGAAAATTACAACATTACATGGAGTGGACATATTGATTTCCTAAATACATAAAACTCCCCCTCCTGCACACGCTCCTGAGCTAGTGTCTTTGACTGAAGCTAGAATGCAAACCTTGACTTCTGGACACCACAACGAAGAAAGAGCTGACAGGTGGCAAGGTCTCCAAGAAGAGGCTGGTGCTGAGCTCGTGACCTGAGTGCCCAGCTGTGCAACGCGCAGGCTGCTGTATGGTGCTGGCGACCTTGCATTGGAAGCAAGGAACCAGCTGAGCTGCCCCAGTGGAGGGCAAAAGGGTTGCAAACTCAAAAGACGTGAACGACCATCCTGAAATCATCTCTGGAGCCACGCGTGAGGAAGGAAGGGGCTCTGCCAGCCACCGCAGGTTGCAAACTGTCCACTGGAGAAGGGAACAGGGCATAGGGGCAGAGACGGGCTAGGCTGAAGCAGGTTTGAGAGAGGAAAAAGAACTGGTGAGGAAACATAATCATGAAAGAGATACATGCTGCAATCAGCAAGGAAGGTTTGGAGGAGCCGATCACTTTGCACAAGGGTAGATCTGTCACAAGGCAGAGGTATGTCAGATACAGACTGCTCAGGTCCCATGAACATCAAAGTGACTGATAGGTGTCATATAATTTTCAGTAGTTTGGTGGATATTGAATGTCAGTGCTATAACGTTTCTCCGGAGGTTCATAAGGTTCAAAGCTATGTTAATATTTGCCCCTTGGCTGCGATTCCCAATCCCAGAGCAATCTAAAAGCTGCTATGAATATTCTGTGGGTACGGATACCCTAAGCAATTCACTTATACCCGTTTCAGAAAAGATACGACTCCCCAGTGAGGTGGAACAAATATCAGGCATGCAGTAACGCCATCATCACCACCACAACCCTTAATTCAGCGGCTGTAGCATACGCACACAAAGCTGAAGGGGCAGAATAGAATCAAGCAAGCCTTCCAAAATTCATCTACAGAATCGTCAACCCCAAGCAGTCAAAAATAATGAGCAAAGCCTTCAAAAATAATTACGAGATTGGCTTAAAGACCGTGAGATTTGAAAACACGCGTGTTGGCTTTTAAATTTGAAATTTAGGTTTTGAGCCCTTGTGAGTCATGCTTTCAAGTTATTTTTCACAACAGCGAGAAAAAAAAAGTATTTCCTATTGAAACGTAAGAAACCTGTGATTATCCCATAATCGCAGGAACTCTGAGGTGGGGCTTCAAAAAATATCAGCTATTGTGAAAATTGTAAATTTATGAAATGCAGTAAAAGTGCATTTAATGTTGTATAAATAGCGCTTTCAAGGGTGCTATTTTCTGGTATTGGATGAACTGTGCATTGCAAAACATTCTTATCAGTTGCACCAGTTTGTAAACTGCACAGGAAAAGGCAAGGACTTGTGTTTCTCTTTGGACTTATCTCAAAGTGTCGTATGACCTTTGGATGAAATGATCAAGGTCATCTGCTCGGCTCTTTAAACCGCGGTCCCTAATTTAGTTTTTGTACCTTGCACACGACCCCTTCAGACAAAAGTCAGAAGCGGCATTTTCCTCCGGCGCAGCTGCAACGCAGCTCCCGTGTCTCTCCAGACCCAGCGGCAGAAAGCACCCAGGTAACTGCTCGACACTGGGAGCGATTTGCAACGCTCACCTGAGTCACAGAGCACAGCTTCTGTCTCCTAACCGGCTGATCTAAAACACATGAAGAAAACTCCTCATTTGAACGCTATTTCCTTGTGCAAGTAACTATTTTTACATTAATCAAAACTCAGCGGTAGCATGCAAATACTTAACTTTAATCACCTGAATGCTCAGCAGCAGTAAAGAACGTAGGAACCGATGTGAAACCTTGACTCGTACTCGGGAGAATTTTAGTCGCCTGCTTACAGCTCTGTCGTCTCAGGATGTAAATTCAACACAACGCTGCTAGCGTTTATCCTCACACAGCTATCGTCCCATTTCACAGATAGAGAACTGAGGCATGGAAAAATTAGTGTGCACGTTAATCAGTGTTTAAGAAAAACAACCATAGGGAATTTGAACGTAGACCTCACAAAATTAAGCTGCTGCCCAGAACACTGGACGAGCTTTCCTTTCTATCAACTGTTAGTAGGTTTTTTATCTCTGCTTGAAAGGGTCGTGTATTTCCTTCAGATTACTAAATACCAGAGGACAGGTTTTAAAAAGCAAGACTACTGTAGTGGAATATAGAGCACGGTCCCCAGGAGAATTCAGAACTTTGAAGACATGCTTGGTATTTGTACTTAAAGGGCTTGACAGCATCTTCTTAAACAAAAGCTGTAACTGCAGCCTCTGCTTTGTGCTGGTTTTTTTCCTCCTACGGGAACTTGACATGAATGAAGGTGACTTGAGAGTTTGCCTTGTAAGCCCTTTAAAACAAAGCCATGAGGGGACCTGCCCACCCTTCCTCAAACAGTCCTGAGTAAGTTCCTGGAAATAGCCATTCAGCTCCAACGAACACGGCATATTTAGCAGCCCACAACCTAGGTGCTGCCATGGGGGAGCTGAGCAAACCTCTTCTTTTGCACCCAAGAGGCACAGCTGTTATTCCTCACCAAGCTCATTTCTATTTACCTCATCAACTGCATCCAGTTGGTTGTCTACAAGGACATGGACGCATCTGGAGAGGTGGGATTAGGATATTGAGCCATCAGCTGTGAAACCACGGGTTCTTGCCAGCTAAGCAAGCATTTGACAAGTATTTGACTCATTATTTCATATTTCGGGCTGGAGTGGATTCTCACCTGCTTTGTGGGGTCAGTCACTAGTGGGTGCCTTCATTTATTTATGGATGTCTACTACCTTGATGATTGGCACGTCCAAGGGACTACAGAGAGAGATTCTTTTCTCTAAATTCAATGAACGTTTTCCTAGCTTGATGAACACATACAGATCTTAACAGAAGGCGCAACTCCTCAAAGAGCAGGCTTGAAAACATTCAGGAGATCTTTTTGTGTGTCTCTGGAGCTCCTAGGTGAACGGAATCCAACCAACTACACGATGCCACGAAGCAAGGAAAATCACTGTCAACTCGTGCATAACGATAAAAGATTTAGATGACGACCGCAATATAAGCAGGACACAAAAGCGATCTTGACAGCAGAAGAAAGTACTTCTGTCACCACCGTGCCTTCCCTCAACATCTGTTCAATCTGGAGATGCCTTGCAACAATTCTTATGGCAGATGTTTCGATGCTTTAGGATCTGCAATTTGAGGGACTGACAATCAATAGTTCACCGGAGCCATACTGGCATTGAACCACATGAGGGCATGGCCGTCACTGCTGTCCCTGACTGCGAACCAGTTCCGATGATCTCATCAGACAAGATGTGGATAGCCCCCACCCCTCTCCTCAAGCTCTGCAAGCTAACTTAATTGGAATTACCCACACTATTCTGCATGGGGAAACTCTGGAGAGAAGCGTATATCAGGCTAGCGGCCTAATTTAATCTCATCTGTCTTGTCTGCATAAAAAGAAAAATTACTTCCATGAGACTGGCCTTTAACAGTCAAGGAACAACAAATACGAAGTAGTGAAGTCACGCACCGCAAAGTAAAGCAAGAACGGGTTTCTGAACCAGAACACAGACTAACAAACCTGAAGGTTTTTAAGACCAGACTGACGGAAAGAAAAGCAAAAACGGGCAAGTGCAACAGTTTTGTGTCTGCGTGTATGGCAGTCAGCGGGGCGTACAGGGATGAAAGCAAAGCAGGGGGCCCACGTGGCGGTATTATTTAGCGTGCTGCCCAGTGTATCTGCCGGCACTGCAGCGAGTCTCCCCACCTTTAAGCTCTGTTCACGTCGGTATTGCAGAAGCAGTCAGCAGAGGGAGTGCAACTGCAGACACCTTCCTCGGTAATCACACCGACTCCAGCCACGGGTGTCGCAGTAAATAGCGAAACAACGCTGAAGAGGTGTTGGCACAGCCTAACGAGGGTGGGGAGAGACCGTTTTTTTTGGAGGAAAAAGGAAAACAGCAAAACTCTGCCAATAGATGGGAATTAAAAGCATACTGAGAAACGCAAACAATCTAATCTGGCTAGTGTCTTTTTAAAGAGCAAGCGGCTTTTTCTCACTAGCTACTGAATCCACGCTGAATCCCCATTCGTGTAGTGATGTGATCCGCTCCTCGTTCCTCGGCCCGCTGCTCGGAAGCTTGCGCACCGAGTCCCTGCAGGCTGAGTTCTGCCACGTGCTGAGCAGCCACCGGAGCTCTGGGCACCCACGGACCTCAGCGCTACCCAGAGCCCTGAGCACCCAGCAGCGTGATGATCTTCCCAAGGGCAAGGAGTAAACTTCATGGGAACGGGTGGATAAGTTATTCATCCTTCCCCCATCAAACTTTCAGAAAGTAATTTCCTCCCGAAGTCCAGGTGCTATGTCCACATACATGAGATTAGGGGGGCAGCCAGTGTGCTGGCTGCAGATACTTACAGCACGTTAACATTTAATTAGGAATGTTTGCTTTAATCATTTAAGGGATATTAAATGTAAATAGAGAGTGCGAGCGAATGGAGTTGGCTTCGTGTCTGAAAACGATCACAGAGCTCTGGAGTACAGCAGCAGGAAAGACGACGACAAATCCCAAGGACAGAGCAAGCCCCAGAGGCACGTTCTGGCTGGGGTCCGGAGGGCTGGCGGGACGGAACGAGATGAAACTGAGGAAAGGAAGATGACAGAGGACACGTACAATCAGCAGAGTGACAGGATCTGCGCGTCAAAACTAAAGCCAGCGCTGTCCCACCAGCCCGCAGTCCTGCTGCAGTGGAGGAGAAGGGCTGTGGGAAGGTCTCTCCTGAAGGTCTGCTCTACATGAGTGTGTGTTTCGTGCTGTTCATGTGGAAATCCTGCAGTGCAGCACGTGAGTAGCATGCTGCCTCTCAAACGTGAAACCAGCCATTTGAGAAAACAGTTTATTTTGGGGAGTGGGAACACAGCCCTCGCAAATATGTTGCAAGCCTCCTGCTATTATAATTTCACAGCATATTGCAAGTCCGCAATCTGGCCATCCATCAACGCAGCTTTTGATGGCTCTCCAGGCAGGCCATCTGATACCCCAGTGGTACCGGTAGCAGGAGACACACACAATGAAATGCGGCGTGAATGCACCGCCACGTGGAGCGGCTGATCTTTCAACTGGTCACACACCAGTTGCTCCTGAAGCTGCGAGCTTCGGAACAGCAGCCGTATCCGCGGTGTGCCAGCAGTCCGATCTGCGCCAGTCGAAGTATTCGGGTGAATACTGGAGCATGCTGCATCACTTGCACAAGTCCCAAGGAATTCTTACGACCTGGACAACCTCTCTGATGCTACCCGTGTATGTCAGAACAGCCAAACGGACGGCCTACACCGTGCTTGTGGTTTTCACAGGCATGCAAGATTTGGCATACCTACGGACTTCAGTCAGTACTTCTTTCAGACCTTTATTTATTTATTTATTTACAGCTGTGCCCTAGAAAACTGGCTGGAGGCTTCACGTGTTGAAAACAGCCAAATGCAACGCTGCTGCCCCGGGGATGAGGACGGGAGGAGAGCAAAGCTTTTCACACACACAAAAGAGAATGGTAGGGGCTGAGCAGGGGGCTGAAAAGCCAAGCGGTCCCCCTGCTTGCTGCCTCTCTTGGAGCATGTTGTCACCCATCCCCATCCCCTCCAGCCCAGCAGACAGATTAAATAAGGAAGAAAGAGGAGAGCAAAGATCTGCCACAGGGAGGCTGTAGGAAGGAGGTGAGTGCTGCATGGATAGCGGCACGGAGAGAGAACAGGGCACCCTCTCACTTAATGAATATTTATTGCGAACTGCCGCCTATTATCTTTCAAAGAATTTTTATACAGTTCCCATGTCTTTCATCTGTTTCATGGTATGGTTTATCTAACTGGGGAAATTGCACGCGTCAGGTAAACGTTGATTTACATGCAAATTGCCTTCGCTAAACTCGCCTTTAAGTAAAATAAGATTCGGAAATAATTTTTTCTCATTAATTTGCAGTTTCAAAGAAACCCAAAAACACAACAAATGCAAATAATCTAATTCATTTGTAAATATAAAACAATTTGTTGGGATTTAACTTTGCCATATTTTTTCTGCCTTCCATGCGCTTTAAATAAATTGCCGTGTTTACCAAAGACAAACACAAGAGAGATGCTGGGTTGTTCCAATTCAATGCCTTCCTCTTCCTTTTCTTTTAAAGGGCTACCATCAAGATAAAAACCTCTTCGAGATTCACTCCGGGGGCAACTGCTGAATGATATAGATTTATATCATACGTTCAATTGGCCCCATAAATTTAAACCCAAATGTTACTTCCCGGGATGACACTTTAAACTATTAGAAGTGAATTTAAAAAAAACCCTGGGCCTACATTTGTGAAAATGGCTGGTGATTTAGGGACTCCGTTTTTCAGGCCTCTTGCTAAAGGTGTTTTGAACCAGTCCCAGAAGCCGACCGTCGCTTTGGAGCATCTCAGCTGAACGTTACACAACCCTGTGACTGTCTGCACTTTGCACTTCATTGGCTTGAACAACGACGCCGCATTCGACAATATATCTATTTTTAAAAAGGTTATCCCTGGTTTTAGTGTGTGATGCTGGTTAAGCAAGAGCCCTATTATGCCCCTATTTTCCCGTATATTAACTGGAGATGAGAAGAAAGTATATTCCGATTTGTTCTGGTTTTGTGGGCCAGTGGTTTAATATCTACAACGTTGTAAGAAGTACGATTTCTTTCTCATTAAGTGCTCTCTTTGGTTTTCAGCATCAATACACTGCTCTTTTCTTTGGTTTTTGGGCTGATAGCTTGAGAGTATCTTCATGTCTGTTAGAGTGACTGAGGAAGAACATGCCTCATTCAAGTCTTCCCTGGAAATGCCATTCACAAGGGTAACCAAAAGAAAACACTGACTTAGAGCTGAACATTGGGCTAAGACACCCCAAAATGAGCTAAGTTTCCACTTCTCCCAACAGGTTTCTGAGAAATGGTGGGCAAGAAGATCTTCCTGCAAACAGGGATGAAACCAGCCGCCTCCTGCCATCCTGTGTCTTAGCTAGACATTTGCATTACTAGCACTATGGGTTGTTTACAGTCCCTCTCCTCTAGCCTCTTCGTGCCCCCCCTTGCAACGACATTCCATTAACATCACACGCTGCCACACCGATTCTAGTAACAATTAGAAAAAAAAATCTGCTTCTACTTTAAATCACAAAATATTCCCTTTCAGCTTAGGCTGATCAGGCTCTTTACCAGACCTAATATGACTTGGAAACTGCTCAACCGTTTCACCTTTCTAATACACACGTTTAAATACGTTTCATTACTTGAAGAAATTTCTCCCCGTTTTAATGGGCGATTTGTTGCATTTATTGTTCAGTCCTCTAACGCAATCCCTGCTGGCATCACCAAAAGTCATTCCTAACTTACATGTGAACTGCATAAAATGTCTTGATGTAATCTTATTTTACTGCAGACAGGTGTCCTCATTATTAAAACTATTACTACCGCACTTGACACTGTATTCACCGGCAGTTTCTCAGCAGAGAGGCCAGGAGCTGAACAGCCCATAAAGAACAAAATCTCCTCTCGGCCCAAAAGGTGTGCCAGTCTCAGGGGCACGCGAGGAGCCCTGCCCCACAGCACTTCTCCTGTGAACAGGGGGAGAGCTCAAATCACCCGTGCTGTCAGTATGGAAGCGGTACTAAAATTCTGCTCAAAGGAATCAGAAATGGAGTGGCAGATCCACCGCCCTCGAAAGGAGAATCGATCAGAAGTGGAGGCAGCCAGGGCTACCTGGGGCCCTGAGCCTTTCTTACCTTGCAGGGCTGCTGCAAGGAGCAGGGAGAGGGGAATTTAGCTCGTTAGCAAAGCCCTGGGGGAGGCTGGCAGCGAGCTGGCAGGGGTGGCAGTTTGCAACAGAGCAGCAAAGGAGTCAGCAAAGAGCAGCTCCCTCTGCCTGCCTCCATGGCAAGAGAGCAGTGGGGAGGGAATCGGTGTTTGCTACCATAATTTCTGCATTTAACATAAAGAAACATTTGCAATTAATGGAGAGAGAACTCCTCACACAGGCCATTAAATGGAAGCCAAAGAAATGTTGGTCTTACGGCTCTCCAGTTCAGGCAACCGGAACCACTGGGCGCTGCTACACAACTTCTCCCCGCGCCCTGGCTCACTGACCACTCCACCACAAGGACAAGGGATAAAACAAGGGAGAAAAAAGCGCCCTGGTCAGATTGCTAAGAGCACATTACCAGCCGCCGAGTAGAGCAGAGATGAAGAATGATTTTGAAAAAGATAATTGAACATGCTGTAATTTGTTCTCTTCTGTGTTTCAATTTTTATCTGCTTGTAGCTCATTTTGCCAGTCATGCAAGCAAGCGCGGAAAGGGAGGGAGAAGGCACATGGATGTGTGTGCGCGGGGCTAGCACGCGTGCATGCAAATAAATAACAATAATAAACCAAGGAGCACGGGCTTCGCTGGCAGGGAGCTTCAGCCAGCGGCCGAGCTCCAGACAGCACAGGTCAGGGAAGATGTGGAACCAGACGGCAGCACGAGAGAGCGTGGCCTGCCATGAAGACGAAGCATGGCCTACCGTGAAGATGTAGGCATGGCCTGCCGCAAAGACATAGCACGGCCTGCCTTGAAGACGCGCCTCGGCTCCACTGGCACTCCCCGCCAGCCGTCCACCGGTGAAGGCTGCGTGTGGCCCAGTTCCAGGGAAATCCCAGGTCAGGCAAAAGGAGCTCCTAACGCTGATGCAATCCAAGGCCTAGGTCTCGCAGCCGAGATTCCGTGAAACAGGAGCCTTTCTGAAGTGTTAACACAGCTGTCACGCTAATGAGTATTTATGCTGCTGACGCTTTGAAGGCAAGAGAAAGAAGGAACCCGTCTTCTTAGCCCTTTAACCAACACCAGTGGGTTACGCAGACCCACCAAGGTGAAGTCAGCAATCAGTCACTCATTTACCGCTGGCCTAACACTGAGTTATTCACGGCTGCCTCACCTGGTGGGATTAAGATGGAGAAGGGCATACTGGGGCCTGCAAGCCACGCAGCATCATGCCCTACTCAGAGCCATGCCCTTCTGGCGAATTTGGCTCCCTGGTTCTCCAGAAATCATCACTACAGATCTCTGCCTCGAAAGGCATAAACTTTCCTCTTTCCATCGGCACAATTTCACATCCGTAGCTTGCTTTCCCTGTTGCAGGCCCATAACCTTAGACCTCCCGATGGCCATTAGGACGTGCCTACATCCCAGGTGGATGTAGAGATAGAGCTCATACGCACCACAATGCTTTCCATGCCCGCTTTCCCAGTGCTTAGGGTAATAGCGTTCTGCCCATGACAACTAATCAATTCACATTACAGTCTTCAGGAGATTACTGCACCTTGAGAGAGGCACGAAGATCAGTGAAGGCACGTTCTCGCAAATACCCACTGGACTTACTGAGCCTGGCTGCACTTGGGATCAAATCAGGTTTCACTTAACCACAGGCCGGAGCGCTTGTGATTTGCATGAGTAATTAGAGCTGATTAATAGAATGACTTGCTTAATTAAGTTTATCTCAAAAGGTGCCCCTTGAAGACTCATGAATCTGAAAATCCAGAGGCAATTTCTCTTCAAAATCCTTTTTGGGTTGGAACGTTTTCAGCTTGGATCGGTGGATACCTGCGTTTCCACGTGTTTGTGGTGCCCAGAGGACCCATACTGATGAAGTGGATGCACAAAGGTTTCAAACCTGATGATGGAGCGGGATCCCTCGCTGAACTCCGAGGGGCTTTCATAATCCTGAACGAGGAAGTGCTGGCAATCAAGGAAACGGCTTTTCTACCAAGAGCAAATGAGCATCTCTGTCTGGCAACGTGACTCTGCTGAGCTGTGCTTTATGTCTTTTACCTTTGCCTAATTTTGGTAGAACCCAGCTCCAATATTCAGACGTGCTGATAGACCAATTCCCACTGTTTTGTCTCTACAGCTCGCTTAGACAACGCTTTGTGAGAGGGAGCCCTGCTACCCTAATGGCACCTTCCCTGAGCTGGTAAACCCAGCGTCTCCATGGCCACCTGAGGCATGCGTGCTGCAGTGGAGCTGGGAGGAAAACCCCAGCACAGACAAGAATACCACGTTTCCTAGAGTAAGTTAGAGACCTAGAGACTTTTCCTATGGAAAGCTTTTGGTTTTTCTTTCTTTCACCCCTTACTGAAAGCAACATCGGGATTTGTTTTCATCCCCTGTCAGAACAAAGCCAAACAACTGTGACATTTCCTGTGAAATAAAATTTTAACACGTGCAAACATTTGGTTTAGACCAATTGAAGTATTTCATTTAGATGAAGTCGAGGCATTTTTACAGTTTTGCTTTGGTTTCTTCTTGATTCAGAAATGGTAAAACAACATTGCAAATGAACACTGCAACAGCTAAAAGGCACTTTCCAAGGGAAAAAAAAACGTTCTGGCGGGAAGTCAGGAAAGTCCCTGGCCTTTGCAAGCACCAGCCATTCCCTTGCTGAAAGGGGAGACGTAACCAATTGCTGGAGCTTGAGAAGTGTTTGGTTACATGGGGAGTGAAGCGCCCAGTGTCAGCGCGCAGCCTGATAAATCAGTGGCACTGTAACGTGAGGGGCCCCGTGCTCACACGCGTACACGGAGCGTCGCAGTCCTTCCCCGCTGTGATCTGAAAAGAGCACACACATTTACACAGCGTGCTTTATCAAGGGTAATGATGGGGCGGGAGGCTCCACGCATTTTTCTTTTCCCTCAGCGCCCAAAGAAGGTGCCTCCTGCAAATACAGGGGGAAAAGCTCGAAGGGGAGCTGGAAAAGCTGGCAGCAGAGGCTTCCTCCCCGTACAGCACGTGTCCCTTATGAGCAAAGTGGGGTGCAGAGCCCACAGTAGGAGCCCTGCTGGGCCTGGGCTGCCCCTGCGTGCCCCAGAGAGGCACTGAACTGCATACTGTCTTTCCGTGGTGATGCTTGGCTGCTGCTAGAAAGAGAAGGACCGTACAGCACCCTGTCTTGCCTGAAGAAGCCCGTTAGTATAGGCTTGGGGTTTTTTTCTTTTCATAAAGGTCCAGGGCTAGGCAGAGTCCACAGAATGGCTAGGCAGCAGTTAAACACTGCGAGGCATCTGGAGAGGGGGAGGGTCGTGCGTAGATGAATTAAAATCAAGTGCCAAGAGGAAAAAAAAAAAAAAAAAAAAAAAAAGAAAAAGGATGATGAAAAGGGAAATAGTCAACCAGATCAATCAAGGGAACAGGCATCTGGAAGAAGCACTTATTGATCCAGCTGTTAAAGAAACCTTCCGAACCAGATTACCCAGCCGCCACAGGCTCCTCTCTCCCTGAGATGCTTGCTGTGGTTAATCAGGAAAAGAGGTGACACGAGACAAAGGAATAAAGCCCTGTTTTCTCCACGCTGAGGTTTTGTTCCCTTAGAAATCCTCAAGAGGATGAAAGAACTGGACCTCAAATGATATAGTCAGAGCAGAACAGAAGATACGAGATTTAAGGATTAATTATGTATCCATGGAAATCTTACACAAAAAGGCAGAAGCCTTCTCTACCTTTGCACCTTCATTCACCTCCAGATTTTGGGGGAGTGGGGGAATTTGCAAGGCAAGATTTTCGTGCTCTCCTAGTGCCATACTATGAGCAGTGACAGAAGGTTGTCAGGGGATGTTACATTTGGTGTTTTTCTCCACTCAGCCTAATACATTTTTTTTTCTGATCATTTTTTTTTTTTTGTTCCTCTCATTTTCCTTTCTTCTGGGAGCTCCAGTCTCTCGAGTACTCTTCAGGAGACATCATCCCCTTTTCTACTCCAGATGTATTCCATTCAGGTAGAGCAAGAAGATGCACTGGTGTCAAGGTGTCACGAAGCAGTAGGTAGGGATTTGGCTTTCTCATTGTTCTGTAAATATCAAGCCCTGCACTTCTGAAGTCCTGCACTTTGGAAAATCTAATCTGTGCATTCTGAATTGCCGCTAGTTCTTTATAAAGCATGGCCAAACCAAAGCTCTTGATTTCTAGCATATCCTCAACTTTGTCACCAAGACCACCTTCACAGGACAGAAGATTTAATGAATAAATGTCTTGACTCCAGTAAATGTAGAGCACGTAAAAGAAACAGGATTGTGCTGCAGCAAAAACAACTCAAAAGTTTGACGAGACTGATACTACTACTACCAATATCTGCAATTCATTACCCATCAGAACTCTACATAAAAACAAACAGACATTATTACCTTCTTAGGGACATCATAAAGGCAAAAGCAAGGAATTGTGACAGCGTTTAATCAAAGACCTCCATAAATGTCCTCACCATAAAAATCACAGCATCACACAAAAACAACAAACAGATCTCACAAGAACCTGATCTTGCTTCCAGCTCAAAGGCGTCCTGTTTATATGCTTTTCTCTGACTGCCGCTGCTGTCCTGTCCCAGGAGTTGCTGATCCTAGTCAAACTCACAGGCACAAGCACCAGGACGGTTTCTACAGTAGCAGGAACAGCAGCGGCACATCGCAGCAACTTCCTAAGAAAGTCTACCTCAAAAACACTCACAAATCCAAGTGGTCAGAGTGCAGAGTCGAAGCACACCCATTTTGGCATTCATAACCAAAGCTCTGAAATAAACAAGAATCTGGGAATTAAAGTTTCAGGCCCTAGGTAACTTCTGGAAGTTAGGAATACAGGCTTGACGCTGCCCAGAGTCAAAATATGTGCTCTCCACGTCTCTGTTACCTCCTATTTAGGCACAGTGTTCTCCCTCTTTTGGGCCCTCTCTGTGTGTTGCAAGATGGAAAAGGGATTGCAGGAATTTTGCCTAGTCAAAAGAAACAAGACAAAGAACTGAAGAGGTAACCAAAGGTAATTTGACACAGGCCTGCCTGACTCTTACACCTATTCTGTTCTGGTTATGAATTAATTTCCCCATGCTCAGAGATTATCACGATCCTCAAACTCGTCCTTCCTCCCGTGATCTGAGAGGGGTACGCCACCCCTTCCACGTGCGGTGCAGAAGCGCAGATGGAGCATTAGAGCAGAACTGCTGTGAAAATATTCAGAATTACCTCCTATCTGTCCACACCTCTTTTTTTTTTTTGCCTTCCATCCCCACACCCAAGCCCACCTGCTCCTGCAGTACCTTCAGTATCATACGCTCATCAAGCAGCTTTCAGCACCTTGGCTTCTGCATCTTCTTACTCCCTCCTAAGCCCGCTTGCCCACAATCTGTGCATTAATGCACAATCCACACGCCTAGCTCTGAACTGCACGTGAAGATGATAAAATGAAAGGTGCATCTGAACTACAGCTTAGCTTTAAAAATAACAGAGGACAGCTCTCCCACTGCACTGTACTTTTGCTGAGGCTCCCATTTTTAACACGCGTGTTTCCTTGTATACGCTAAGGCTTAGACACATGGAAAAGCAATACAAGAACCAGCATGAAGACAAAGGGATGCCAACATACAAAACAATCTTAGTAATACCTTTGTTTTGCTCAATCTATCTTGCAGCTAACCCCAAAAGCTGACTACATTACAGTCAACAGCACTGATGAATGTTTCACGGGGCTTTCTAATGTGGAGCAATCCATTCTTGCAGTTTCTTTGAAAAAAAAAATAACAAGATTTTGCTATAAAGTGTTTTGGGCATGCTTATTTAATTTTCCGTCCCCTGTTGGCGCATGTGCTCACACTTGAATTGAAGGGGATAGTGTCAACCAGGAACGATGCAAGTCGGCAGAGCTGGGCATGGGATGAAGGACTCTAACAGAAGCACAAGATGTGGTATGCTCGAGTCAGTATCTGGAGGCACTTGCCAGGGTTATGGATGCACGTGGACAAAGGCACTGAAGTGGACACACCTGGAATTGTAGGAAGCGGTATGGGATGAAGTCAGCAGAGCCAGGCACGGGGAGCCGGAGAGCCAGGAGTGCAACAAGGCACAAAGAGTTCTGTCAGCGCTAGAAAACATCTGTCTGTGGAGAGCTTGTCTCTTTTTATTGATGTGAAACCTGAGTGAACCATTTACTAAGACTAAAGCAAATAGATAGAAAGCAGAAAACAAATAAATAAAATTTTCAGCAAACTCATCCTGTAGTGTCATTTTAGAGCAAGTAAGTGTTCTGAACACTACCTCTTAATGCTCTTTAAACAGCAGTGTGGGGGAAACGTGACTAATATGCTTATAGAAATAAACATGTCCTTCTGGTATAATCTCCACTACCACAGTCAAGGTCAATGGACTTACTTTATTTACACCAATGTAACACTGAGGAATGCAGCCCATGGCCTCTGCCAGAAAGGACTGCGTTTAGATTATTTGGGAAGCTGAAAACAGAAAACAATAGCTGAGAATGAGCAAGGACTGAAGAGAAAGAACAACCGGAGCTAGAGAGGTGAGGGCTGGGAGTGGGAGCTGCGTTCCAGGAAAGCCCATCGGTAGAAGCTGAGGAGGAGGGAGAAGTGGAAACTGCCAAGTGAGGGAAAACAGAAAAGTCAGCAAGGAAAGGAGGAGACCTCAAGTCAGAGAATAACAACGTAAGGGTCATAACCAGTCTGAGATGGTCTGCAAAGAGGGGCTGCCGCTATGGCGCACCACAGAGACTTGGACGGAGATGTCAGGAACAGAGAGCACAGCACTTGACCGAAGAGGAGGTCGAGGAAGTGAGCATCACAGCAAATGAAGGACTCGGTTCAAAGCTGAAGGTCGAATGAGGACATGAGGGGAAGAGGCTGAGTGACAGAGGGGAAGGATGAAGCTGGCAGAGATGAGAGCGAAGCCCTGAGAGCAATGAGATCCAACATCAGCAAGGCAGCACGGCGCTGTCTTGGACATGCAGAAGAAAGGACGCAAGCTTCAGATTAACAGAGAGAAATAGGGAGCAGAAAAGTAAAACAAATAATCTGTTTCCTCTGGGGCTTCCTATTGCATCATTTTCATTTTAAATGACATAAAAATACTTCTAATAACCGGAGAAACACTTAGAAATTAAGGAACACTTGTTCCAGTTAATGTGTCTGAAAAGTGTGCACACGCACGAACACACGCAGACACAAAAAACACCCCCAAAAAAGTTTCCCCCGGGAGGTTGTTATTATGCAAAAATTACTCTAATTAGGTCATGAATATATTAGGCCGTATTCAGTGCCAACAACAGCGGGGGGAAGAGAGCGAGAGAGAGAACTGGAAATGTGACATGCATACACTCCCCGTGTGGGTAGGGCGACCGGATTCCAAAATGCCATTACGAGATAAAAAGGTCACCCTGTGGGGAGGTAATTGGTACGGCACTCGAGGAGCTGATTAAAGGGACCTTTTTCAGGGGCAGGAGGGGGACAGGGGGGTAAAGCAGGATCTCCCCTGACAAAGTATATGATCTTGATCAAACATCTGCGTTTCGGACAAGCAGAAGGAAAAAGGACGTGGCTGGCACCGCTGACATGCTACTGAAGCAGATGCATTTGTTTAATGAGAACACCTTGCCTCGCAAGTTTTAAGGCAACATTAAAGGCAGAGGGTGTTTCCCTCCTGCAGGGTACTCTGTTCAAACACCAAGCCGGCGTCTTCCCAGCTCCCAGCAGAGCTGCTGCTCGGGCACCGCCTGCGCTGCGCTAGCAAGAAGTCGGCGCTTACAAGGAGTCCACGGACGGGGCAGGGGGAAGCTGCATCTTCCCCCTCTCCCCCCACCAACCACCGAGGGGTGACAGGCTGCCACAGCCTGCAGTCACGCTGCTGCTGGCTCAGCAGGGGAGGGAGAACAGCAGACGGGCTCAGAAACCCCAAAGACACGTGATCCCATGAGAAAGATACAAGGATGGTCTTTGATGGATCACGGGCAGCTCTGAAGAGCTTAGACAGTTACCGGCTACGCTGGGTGTACGAGCATTCCCAAATATCACCACCTCTACAGCCAAGCCACTTGTAGCAGAAACACAGAAATACTTGGTTCAGGAGGTGGCTGGCACCAGCTTATCACAAGGCCACACTTCCCCGCCAGCAGTGCCTGGGCAAAACTGGATTCACATTTTCTTTCTGCAGAGGAGCCTTCAAATCCCACAGTATGGGCTTCTGAGATCCCAAAATCACATGTTGAATTCCCCCTCCTGATGTACAACTAAGGAAAGCAACTGTTAGATTGACTTGCTTCCTTCCCCAGCCATCAGAAGCAGCACGCACTGAAATTAGGCTCAGAATTAGCAGTTTTGGCCTCTGGTACCTGAAAAAGAATTTTTCAGCTCCAATACAGCTGAGTGAAATTCCCATCCAGTGAGAAATATTGACATTTCAACATTCATTTTGGTCTCCCGGCAAGCTGAAATGTTGAAATTAAACATGTATTGAACTGACTTAAAATAAAACATTTGGTTCGCTTCTATAGAATTAAGTTTTATGATTTAGGTTGAACTGACAATAAAATGAAGTCTTTCATTTTGATTTCCCAAAAGAAAGTTTCAATTTTGTAAAAAATCTTTCTGCAGCAAATCATTCCCGGGGAACATTCCCGACCATCTGTAATTTTAACCAATACAGAAAATAGCCACTGCGACTCCCTGCAACGTGGTGCTGATCGCTGGAGCCCACACGGCCCTTAAAAATGCCTGCTTTATGGCTGAAATACCAGTAACAACACTCTGGTGCTCGGTGGCCTCTCCTCAGAACCAGATCTTAGTTGTTTAAGTGGGACTGTAAGGCACTATGATCTTCTCCAACAGGAACAGGAGGGTTCACCAAATGCAACGGATTTACAAGATGCCATCCAGTCACTGCTGAAGCTTTCAGCTCTTTTTTTTTTAGAAGTAATTTCCCTTTGTTTTCCTTTGCACAGTCCACAGAATAAACAAATCCAGAGGGTGGTTTGTCAGTGGAGGGCTTTTTAAAATTTCCCTCAAAATAAACAGAGGGCAATCAGGTAAAGAGTTTGCAAATTGAGGACGCTTTAGAAGAAAAACAAAAAAACAGAAAGAGAAGAACGTGGCATGTGTCAGTACATCACTGTCAGATGTTTCTTCCTATAATTAGCATACATAATCTTTAATAATTTATGCACCTATCATCACAGCGTTTGAGTTTTCCACGATCTTAATTTATATTTTGCCTTGGAAAACCCTTACAAGAGAAAGAACGCCGCTAACGCCCTATGCAGTTAGGAAACAGAGCAGCACAGTGACTTGCTTGATGGTCACACTGGAAGTCTGTGGCAAAGAAGTGATTGAGTCCTTGTCTTATACACCTGAGGCTGGTCCCCTGTCTGCTGGGTAAGCCCCCTGAGAATAGAGGATAGGAGGAAATTAAAAGGGAAGGTGGACGCCTAAACCCTTTTGGAGTAGTTGTCTCCCACAGTCACGCCCTGCACCTTCAGCATCTCCACGGAGGCTTCAATCAGCCTCCTGTTGCACCTGGAAGCCAGAAGCCCTTTGCTGGAGCCGGGGGGCAGGCAGGCACAGCAACCCTGAAGATAGATCCCGGTGCTACGGATACGCTGACAGTTTCGGAGCTGAGGGACAAGGAGGGGGACATGGAAGTCGATGGGAGAAGCAGAAAAAGTGACCCTGATTCCTTTCCACGTGCTTAGACGTCATTATTTATGGACTGGCCCCCGAAGGGGCTAGTGGGGTTGGGGATGGCTTTTGTTCAAAGATAAAGGTGATGCACGAATTCAGACAGCTCTGCTAATTCCATTTTCAAACTTGCTCTGTAGCAAATGTTTAACGCAGCAGTTGTTAAAATATTTGGCAACCCGTTTTGCTAGCTGAGAGGCTGCCCGTATCATCCATCACCAGCAAACACTTGCATTTGAACAACCGCCTGAACACACACCGCCCGGCAGTGCCTGTGCCAACAGCTGTGTGCAGGGCACGGCACGGAGAGAGGAGGAGAACCCTCTGCAGCTCATTGCTGGGAGGCACAACGCTGTCCCAAGGGACAAGTCCTTGCTGCTTGCGTGAGGCCTGGTGCCTCATGTCCCTTTAGGGCGCTCAGCTGCTTGCAGCACGTGCTCTGCAGTGCTGAACAAAGTCCTGGGCACATGCAAAGACCTGATACAAGCATCCCTACACCCAGCCAGAACAAAGGAAAGGCAAATAGCGGAAGTGCTCGCGCATCCAGGCAGTACAGTTTGTGCCATCAAAATCCCAATGCAACAGCTGACCAGACACGTACCACAAAGCACCGACTTCTCCAAGTCTTTTTTCAAGTGTGCAAATTACGATCCTCTTCCTCCAAGGCCACCACGACCGTATGCAGAATCCCTCCGGTGCTCGGTGTCCCCGTATCACTTTCTTAACCATCAGTTATCCCATCGCTAAGTAGAAAAGGAAACAAATAGGAGGCAGGCGTGGGGACCGCTAGATTTTGCTGCTTCCACTTCCTCACGTCCCGTCTTCTCTGCCATCTGCTGTTTCCTGACCTAGGCTGGATGGAGACTGAGACAGCAAATACTTTCTGATCTCCCTCATCCATTTCGGTTTCTGCGAGCACCAATATTTGACAGCTTTTGAAAGCACACGCACAAAGGAGTTTTTTTCTCTGCTAACAATGTTATGAGACAACCTGTGCTGTGCCATTCCCCACCACCTGGGTTTCATATTCCTAACATGTAATTTACATAATTAAAGTCCACAAAGAACATAGATGCAGAAGCTATAACTGAACACCCCCTGAGTTGCCATGTTGGTCTGAAATAATGAAAACTGGCAGCCTTTCACAAAGATCTAATAAGTATATTCCAGGCTAATTCCAAGCCAGAGTTGCCCCGTTCCTGGAAACGAAGGTTTGAATTGATGTGACCCCTATTTTGCTCCATCAATAAGCTGCAGAGTATAAATGTGCTAGCACGTTTCTACTGCTCACCCGCAGCTACAGAAGCTTTTGCAACTTGTCCGCATGGGTGCTACGCTTGGTGCTTTGCCTCCACTCATCCGACGCCCGGGTAACTGGTAACTTGTCTGACGAAGTCCTGGTGTATTAAAACCCACAGCCTGGGTGAAAGCAATTACAACGCAGCATGCATGCACAGCTCCTGTACGCACTGCATTCTGAACAGCTTCCCAGAGTTTAGAAACAAAAGCAAGACCCTAGTACAGCGTTAAATAATAAATGACTATTGGAGGGGAGAGACCAAGTGGCACAGGTGGAAGAAATCGGAGAGATAATCTGAGATAAGACCTGAAATGAGACTGTAAGTCGACAAGTGGGAAAAGTATAAAATGGCTAATCTAGATAAGATCAGGAGTGGATTTACTGTGGGCAGAGAGCTAAAATGCTAAACTTCCCAGCTTGAGGCTGGCCAGCCGTGCAGAGGTGTAGCACAGCCTCCACCCCATGGTGGCTGCCTCTGCCCTGAGCGTCTTCTGCACGGAACAAGGCTCCGGGTGAAAGAGTGCGTGGTGCTGTATTAGCACTGCTCTAGAAATTCTGTATTTTGTGCACCCACAGAGACTAAAAAAATCCCATGTGAAGAAAAATATTAAATAACAATTAAATATTAAATAAATAACAATGTTTTAAAAAAGCAAAGAAAGATTTTCTCCAGCGTTTTCCAAGCCTTTGCTTATGCGATGCTTCTTCGTGCTCCTGTACGTGCCTAATAAAATTGCATTTCACCACAAAAGCAGAAGTAGATGTAGATCATTACTGCACTTCTGCAAGAACTGGCCTCCAACAGCACAAGCGCTGTTAGAGAAATCCCCGGGCTTTGAAAATAAAATGTGACTTCCCATCTTTAATCTAACTCTGAAAAATGAACGAAGAAAACCTCCTCATCAGACTCACGACCTGCATCTCTGCTGCCGACTTAATCCAGTCTATGCGCCCAGAAGTTAGGGCATCTCCAAAAGGCAATTAAGTTATGCCCTCAGGGCAGCCTACCTCCAAAGCCCTTCTTCCCCTAGCTGGATGTGTGCGCAGCCCATTTCTTCCATTAAAAAGTCTTAATAGCATTTCAACCTCAGGCCTGAAGCCAACAGAGCAGTCCCCGCTTGTAATGCCCTGAGATCACATCAGACTTGTACAAATAATAGGTATTAGGCTTCTTTTCAGGATCAAGGTCACGGCGAATGCTCGCGTTGCTGCACTGGATGAACGTACCGCATTTGCTTCTCTTTTGCAGCGGGGGCAAAACGTTTTGCAGCCACAATCATTTCCTCATTTCCAGAATCCATCACATATGCTATTTCCAGCCAAAATTGATGTGACATGTGCAAACACCTGTTTAGCTGTACCATTCTCAAGTAAGTTTGCTAAGGGAACCAGCACATTTCTCTGTGAATCTATGCCGCTTTTGCTCAAGGACAATTTTTTCCTGTGCTGCCAACATGGGCTCATTCGGTGCGTTGACCTCTATTTCTGACACTTGGGTAGTTTCCTCAGTATCACTGTTCATTTGAGGAACAGTGGAAAATATCTCCGACCTCTCTCAGAGTTTTCAATCCCTAAATGACCTTCATGTATCATTTTAATCATATTTCCCTCTAACACCTTTCAGATCAACATCCCGGTGCCCTTAAACAAAATCCTTTACAGTGCTGAGAACTTCTCCTTAATCCTAAAAGTGACTGGGCACATAAACTTCTGGCCAATAGCTTCACCGATTTTATAAAGGTTCACTCCTTAATTGTATTACTGGGAGAACTCTTTACTCTTTCTTGAGATACTCTTTACTCTTTCTTGAGATACTCTTTACTCTTTCTTGAGATTAGGAAGGTTGATTTTTTTTTTCCTTTAAATCAGATTAATGTATCTCTGGTTGTTCACGTGCTCCCTTGCAAATCACTCTTAAAACCACCTCATCCCTTCCACTACTACTCAGTTTGCAAATCATACGTTTGCAGAGGGACAGAAAAATAATTCCTCTCTGCATGGTGCGTGTCTGCCCAGTGCTTCCTGGAAACGGCAACGAATGGCTCGCAGTCAGTTTCAACTGATATCGGCCTCCAACAACTTCACCCCGGAAATCTATCACAACCGCAAGCTAAGCGAGGGCATCCTTCTCCGCTTGCATATACTGAGATTGGGGTTTTGCTGCAGCTGTGGTACGTAAGTCGCTGGCCTCCAGTTTTGAACACATTAGATAGATGAATGCTCTTGTGCCTGCTCGGGTAGCTCAGCGTTTAACACTGTATGCTATCCCTCTGCTAAGACCTTCATCGTTCGTTGCCATCGGTTTCTCAAACTCTTTACAAGAGTGCACATCCCACTCCTACCAGTCATCTCTACCGTCTTGATGAAACCGATAGCTTGACAAAGCTTTTCTCAACAGTGGTTAGCTTTCCTCTGTTACTATGGGAAATCTTCCTCGGTGTTATTTACCCACCGAGTACCCATATTCCTGCCTTTTAAGGGTTGCCAGAGTGCATGAATTTCTCCTGCCTCTTCCTGTGTGCTTCAGCTCAGTATGGAGGCTATGTAATCAAGCTGAAAATCCTGACCAGTTTTGTAATCAAAAATACTCCGGAGACAAAACGGAAATTTTAGTTTGACAGAAAGATACAAAGGTACATAACATCAAACATACAGTGTATTTTGCAGTGTACAGCTAGGATCTCCCAAATTATGCCAAACGGGTACAGGGCTTAAGCGACTTGCTGAACAGTTCTCCAATAAACTGATTGCAGTAGAAGGGAAACTTTTCCGTTTCTGAGGTGGTGGGAACACAGCCAAGGCATTGGCTGAGAATCTCTCCGTCACTTTGTGGGGTCACAAGCTTTGGGGAGACAAAGGAACTGCTGCTGGACCGCAATCTACCCGAGAGGTGCAGCAGCTTGCCGCTGGAAGCAGGATGCTCCATGGAAGCAAGTGCTGCCTGCAAACCAGACAACCTGTACTCTAAACCCATCATTTCACCTGCTGCCTTTTTTTTTTTTCTACTCAACTGACTTGCTGATAACGTAAAAATGGAATAGGACGGAGCAAGGTTTCTTTCTCAGCCAAGTGTCATTCCAGTGGCAAAGCCCATTACAGGCTGATTACAAACCCGCCCCTTGTCATTACGTAAGTAACTAGAAAACCCTTATTCTTGCATGTGTCAAGGTTTAAATCTCGTTGACAACGAGAATTTGTTCTCGAATTTTTCAATACTTTAATCTTTGTTGAGTTAAAATATTCAAACAGCTCCCTTTTCAAAATTTTTGTGAAGTGCCTGATGTTTCTTTGTGTACCTCCGTCAACCCAATGAAATCACATTATATCACAAAATCCAAAACTTAAGTAGATTTTACTGACTATCCTCCAGGCAGCTTCACTGTTCATTTTTAATCCATGTAGAGTGCTTAAATACCGCGGTGATAAGTGTTTTATAAAGGCATATAGATAGATTTTGACATTGGTTCACAAAACAGGCAGTCTTCAAGGACAGTAATTGTAGAATCTCTAAGAAACTGCCATCATTCAGGAAACGAGACATGATTGTCCATCATTGTAGCTGATGGAGAAAATACAAAGTTGTGGAATAAATATATTCAGTGACAGCACCTGTCATTGGTGAATTCTTTTGCCCGCCATAGCAAAGATAGAGGATGATACATGGAAGACAGTGGATATTTTTGCTGACAGTTTTCCACAACAATTTCAAAGCCGCTCAAAGAGAACAGATATTGTTTTTCAGTTCTCACTAGCTTGGCCAACGCTTTAATTTAGTATCGATATTTCATTTGTTCCTTTAATTTAGCAATCTGGTGACCCTTCAATCCCACTTACTAAGAATTTAACAAATTATGTCTTCACTTACTAACGAAGGAGGAAAAAGTGAAAGTGAAACAACCTGTGAAGTTCTATCATCAAAACCTTTTTTTTTTTTGAACTAGTTAAACTTAGTAAGACATGTAAGTACCTCCTGTTCCCTTTGTTTGCAAGCGCTGAACTAAACAATTAAGGGTGCTGTAATTTTTATACTATCCACAGTATAAGCACTGCACTGATGCCAGGAAACAAGAAATACACTTTTTTAATCACTGCGTGGAGAAGTTGGCTACCACTCACAACAAATGCCCTAATGCCCCATTACACCAAAATGCCCCACAACATCAGTAAGTAACGTCAAACATAAAACCAGAAGGACACAAACCGATTTTTAGAGATTTTCATAAAAGAAAGAAGGAAACGATTTGTGAAAATATTGATTAGCACGTCCAGATTTCATGTAGTTCAACATCTGGAATCTGGAAATTTCTATTTTTAGAGACCATGTTTCTCACCTTTATGGCTTTAAAAAGGAAACTTCAACAAAGTGCAGGCAAACCCATTGACGTCCTGATCATCTTTTTTCCTACTACCAAAATAATAAGCATATCTCTTCTAAAAGATACTGTAACTACCAAAGCTAACTGTGATGATTGCAATGCCCAGTTTACTAATTGTTTCACTATTGGGTTACTTTCATGGTATCAGCTTCTTTCATAGCCCCAGAACATCAGTTAAGGAATTGCACAGTAAGATATACTGAACATAAGGAAAGGTGCTGCACATATATATTAATTTTGTATTAATTTCATAAAAAATCTCATTCAAATGGGACTGAATCACAGTTTCCTCTCTGTCAAAACAGAGTTTCACAACACGAAGGGACCAGGGCCAAGTCCAAGGGAACCTGCAGCTGCTCTACAGAAAGACCTTTATTTCATTTTGGAAGGCTCACTTTTCCATAATGGCAGAGGTTTGATTTTATGGTCATTTAATGTGTTAACTTCAACTTCATCTTCAAAGGTTTTTTTTTTTTTTTTTTTTTTTTTTTGTGGTCATTGTTTCTTTGCAGTCAACAACTTCAAGACAAGAGTGGCAGAGTGACAAAAATGCTAGTTCGAAGGAGACCCTGGAGGTCATTTACTCTAATCTCCCACTCAAAACTACATCAAGTAGGCTGTGGCTTTGTTCAGCCAACTCTTGAGAAGCCCCAAGAATGGAGAGATTGCAACAGTCTAGATACCTTTTCCTATGTGACACTGCCCTCCGGTGAAGACCTTTTTCTTAATGCCTCACCCAAACCCTACAACTTGTGTCCACTGTGCCTCTTTTTGTCCTTTGCTGCTACCAGGAAGACTCTGGCTTTGCTGTCTTTGCAACTCTCTGCCATGCAGCTGCCAGCTGCTATTTGCTCAGCCCAGTGTCTCCTTTTCACCGGACTAAATGAACAAAACTCGCTCAAGTTTTCACCATAAGCCATGCGCTCACGGCTCCTATCCTGGTTGCCCTCCTCTGGACCCTCCCGTTTCTCACCATCCCTGTACATCAGGAAGCCTAAACTGGATACGATATCCTGGTGCTGCCTCAGCACTGCTGCACAGAGTAAAATAAAAACAGCTTAGTGTTTATTACCTTAACACTCAGGTCCTTTCCAGAAATGCTGCTACTCAGAGAGCAGAAGCGCTAGATGGACTCTTCTTACGAAAGACCGAGCCACCAGGAGCAATGTAAGAGCCCTCCCATCTTGCTGTAATCGTGGTATTTCCAGGCTGCGAAGGGCTGTTTATGGAGGAGATGGAACTAGCTGATGTCACCTCAATCTCCCGGGGTGAACGTATTGTGACACAACACCCTCACCCCTTTGCTCTTTCTATCAGCTCCTCTCTGGGAAAGGGCTGTCACTTAGAAGATGAAACATATTTACAAATTAATTAACTTTGGCCAGTGACTGAAGAATTAGATTTCCACTAACAGGGATTCTGTCTGAGTGATGGATACACAGAACACTGGAGGAATAAAATATTAGCCCCTCTTGTCTCCCAAATCTGAATGCTCAGCAATCACACCACCTTTCCCTTCATCAGTCTTTTTTTCTACACTGTCAACCCTTCTTTCCTCAAAGCCCATAGAATTTGCTTTAGTAGATGAAGGTGCGTGTGTACTGAAGAGAGTATTTGATCTCTGAAAACAGCTCATCAACTCATTAAATAGACAGAGGCCCATTACACAGCACAACTGTGAAAGGCAAAGAGGAGTTGGCGGTGAGGACAGGAGGATGGGATTAGCTAAGAATACGACCGCAGCTTCTGATGCATTAAACAGTTTCTGATTGCGGGACCTGAAGCAGGGGCAAGGCTGTGCTGAAGAGATCACAGTGCAAGCTGCACGTTACGTGGGTTGAAAGTTTCATCTTGTTCTTTTCTCTTGTAAAACACAAGCTGTTTGTCAGAAGGGTTGTACTTGCACAGCATGGTGGATGTTGCAGAATACAGGTTTGCACACAGCAGTGTGGGAAGAAGAGGACACTGTCCCGATGGCGTTGGCACATCTGAACCTAAGCTAGCGGCGTGACGGAGCACTCACAGACCAAGGGTTCCTGGAAACCGATGCTGCTCCAGAAATCACACAGCCTCAGCAGAAAGGCTGCGGGGAGCTCGTGACTCCACCTGTTAGTCAGTCCCGCAATGAAGCTTCGGGTGGAGAGCAAAGCTGAAGAGGCCTTCATCTGAGCGGGAAGCCTTAATGAGCCACTTGCGTCTCCTGTTGTATTCATTCCGCTCCGCTACTCATCAAAGCAGGGCCCAGACAATTCAAGCCATCAGCTGTGCGTTTAGAGCAGACCTTACAAATTAGTGACATTCCAGGGGTGTAAGAGATTACAAACAAAAGGAGCTTCGCTTGCCTCAAAGACCCAACAGAACAACAACAAAAAAAAATCCATATCCCTTTGTCAAAGGGAACGTGTATGATTTAGGGGAAGGAAATTCACCCTCCAAGTCATCTGTTTGTGAGGGCTTGCTTGTATCAGCTACAGAGCTGGCAACTTCTGAGACACTTTCTGCAAGACCTGTGGCTGCTTGTCTTAGTGTCCTGACCAAACTTAACTGTCGGTAATTAGCTTTTTCCCTCTGTAAGATCCCTCTGTGAGTTGAAACCATAAATTATTTTTCCTTATTTCTTGTTTTATATCGTTAGAAGTAGTCAAAATGTGCTATGAGATAGCTGTTGTGTCCTACTTCAGAGCCGGGTAATGAGACTTTCTTTTATCTATTATGTGTACTTCCTTATTTAGCGGACGGTATTTATGTGTTATTCTTTTTACATTCAGAAAGGTCATTTAAACAGCAGTTGGGTAGGCAGCATCTGACAAATAACAATGCTGAGCTGGAAACGGGGTGGACAGAAGGACTCAGCCAAATGCCAATATTCAGCAGACTAATGAGCGAAGCGGCACGGCGCAGCAGATAAGGCTGACCTCAGAGATTCGTAACTGGTTATTAGGAGATGCTATTCCTCGGGCGTGAGGATTAGGAAGACAAACTTCAGTAAATCCAGTCGCAGTTACTGTCTCCTGTTGCCCCCTCCCTGCTGGCAGTGAGCACCTGGGGGGCAATTTCCTCAGAGCGGCGAGGCTTTGCACGGCGGTCTGGAAGAAGTGTTCATGAGGCAGAGCGCTTCTGAGGGGAGGCAAGGCCTCCATATCAAAGATGGGCAGTAAAGGATTTTGTACAAATGACTTAAAGGTGCAGCTAGAAGCGGTTCCAGGCCTCTGACAAGCGCACAGGCACAGCCTTTTCTTCCTGGGAGGCCCTGGCACCAAGGCCCAGCATGGGAAGGAAAGGCATAGAAAGAGATTTTCCACAGGCTCTGCAGCTAGGACAGTAAAACCCCTGATGCTTTAAGCCCTCACATAGGCATGTCTCCGACAGCTTCCAAGTATTTTTATTACTAGTCAGGAACCACAATCACCTAACGTGAACTGGAAGCCGTCGGGCCTGTCCACCATCAGTGACTGAATTAATTGCATTGTTTGGGGGGACTATTCGCCCACATTTCTACAGAGCACCAGAGTTCATGCAGGAAGACTGACTAACAGAAACAAGATTCTTGGCCTGGCTGTGGTAACAAGGTGCTGAGAAACATGGAATCCAGTGCAAAGCCAGTGGCAGAAGTACAGGAAAAAGGGGGAAGAGATTGACCAGGCCTTTTGTGTAAAGGCTGTTAAGCCAGACAACGTGTCAGTGGACATGTTGAGAAGCAAAGGAAACACAATCTTACTTTGTGGAGTAATGTGAAGCGCTAACGATTTCCATGGTGATGGACAAAGCCATCATTTGCAGAGGAAGAGAGGAAGAGATGGAAGCCTGATAGGCTGTCAGTGGTAGCTCATTATGTATTTTGACCATCAACCCCTTGTAGGGAGGAAAAAGCAGCCACCCAGCCAGGGCAGGTATATAATCTGATTGATGCTTCATAAGTGGCTTTCAAAAACTTGACTGAGCATGAAATCTCATCATTAAAGTTTATGTCCTGAGTGAGTGGGGAAAAGAGAAAAAGAAAGAAAAGGAC
Source organism: Heteronetta atricapilla (assembly GCA_011075105.1). Lineage (NCBI taxonomy): Eukaryota > Metazoa > Chordata > Aves > Anseriformes > Anatidae > Heteronetta > Heteronetta atricapilla. The sequence continues at coordinate 86,215,205 of CM021731.1, read as the reverse complement.
CAAACCGAAGGGAACCAAAGCTGACAGAATGATGGCAAATTTATAGCCAGGCATCTATTTAAGTATTACACCCAAAGCTAATCAGCCAACACCAAAACAGGTTCTGAAGAAAATTAAAGAAGCAGCTCTCCCTCTTTCTCTGCAGAAACATAAAAGACACCGAGTGTAATAAAATCAGAACCCGTGGGATCCCTGGAACACCAGTATCTGCTCTGTTTCACCAAAGAGTCTTACGGCACCGTGCAGTAACCCGGCACAACAAGTCTGGTGGAAATGTATCTCCTAATGTCACGGTTAACCCTCTGCATTTCTGTGGTTATGAAGAAAACATATGCTGCTTAAACAGTTTCTAAGTCCTCACTTTCTACCTGCTCAATAGGAGTGGGAAGGGGCTGAACCCGACACTTGCATCTAAAATACCCTTCCTGCCCACAACAGGGGTTGTTAGAGCTTTAGGAATATCAAGGCCTATCAAGAACACAAAATACTCTTACACAGCTAAGTCTCCAAGGACTAGGGGAATGCTGGAATATGTCAGCAACGTTCATTCTGATTTGAAAACAAATTGGTCTGCCTCACTTCGCTCCCCTTTTGTGTTCTTTTTGAGCAATTATTCTAGCTAATGAGTTTACTGGCAGAAACGTTCACAGAAACAGCAAATTTTAGCGGCCATTGGAGATTATTTGTGAAGAGTGAATTTAAAATTCTTAATCATAAGCATTCACTGCATAAATGTGCTTCAAAGGCCTAGGCTCATCCCATCAGGGACTAGCACTGCCCTAGGTAACCAATGTGTGCAATCAGAGCTAATCAGTCAGATCTGATTTCAAATACTCACAATAAACAGATCATGGACAAGCTGTAAGTCAAAAATTATTCATGGAAATTATTTGACAAATGATTTTGAATGTTGAATAATTCAAGAAGATCACACACTGTTCACAGACAATTCCCAGAGAGAAGGAAGAGTAACATTTGTTTTATAAGTTCATGATGGATTCTTCATCTAAGGCTGCTCAAAACACCCTGGTGAATAAAGTTGGCCTCAGTCTCTTTTAGTTATTATCTAAAACATGAACACTTGAAAGGTCCTTTTCAAGAGAAGGTACTGATTTGGGGGCTCTTTGCAACTAGCCAAGCAAACATCATCCTCTAGCAGTGTTTCAAGGCAGAAAAGGCACATGAATCTGTGAAGGACACCAGCCAGAGGCAATGGTATCAGTATCTCTGCGAACACACACTGAACAACTCTTCAGTGACCTAGAGTCAGTTCCACTGCTGTTTGGCTTTAGTGACTACTTTGACAGAGGCTGGAAAAGTTACTCTGCCTGCTTTCCGGTCTTGTTCTGCCCACGTGGTTCCTGCTTCTTCTGAAAGGGCAAAAAACATACATTTGGTTTTTGTTTGGTATTGAAAAAAAAGTGAAAAACAATCTGCCAGCTAGTACAGTGGGGCATTCAGGGAGCAAGCTCCGTGTCAGGATGTGGGTTTAAACTTCTCCAGTGGCTACCAAGAATGCTGTAACTAATGAGTTAAAGGTGATGGAAAGTGTCATTGAACGTGTAGTGTCATATTTCTTTGAAAAGATCTCACTCCTGCCATACCACCATGAATGTATCTGCATCTGTGTGCACCACCTGCCCAGTAGCTGGCTCTGCACCTGAAGACTTGGATAAACAAGAGTCATGAGCAGGGCACTGAGAAATGTGCAAGGTTTAAGGAGTAGGACTGAAGGATACAGGGGGAAAAAAAATGAACAAGAACAGCTTGTTTAGTCTAGAAAAACCTGAGGTATGACATGATAACAGTCTCTCATTATGTAAAACGTAGCAAAGACGATGGTGATCAATTGTTCTCTGTGTCTGCTGAGGATAGAACAGGAGGTAATTAATTTAATTTGCAACAGAACAGAATTAGATTAGATATTCAAAAGAAATTTCTATCTGTAAGAATAAGAGCTAGAAGTACACTACCTCAGGCTGTCATACGATCTCTCCACCAGGAGGTTTTTCTTTTAAGAACAGGTTAGGTGAACTTATGTCAGAAATGGCCCCTGCGACTTGATCCTCTTCTGAGCTACCGGATGGACTAGGAAGCTTCTTGACAGCCCAGCACTTTCACCATTTCTTTAAGCTCCGCTCTCACAAAAGCTTCAGCCTGCCAACCAGGAGAGCCAAAACTACAGAACTTGAAGTACCCAAAACTACACCTTTTCCAAAGCACATAGACTGCTCCCAAGTGGACCAAGAGGTTTGTATCACCACACCCTAAAAGTGAATACTCTTAAGTTCTCCACCCACTTAGGCCACTTCTGTCTGCTTTGTCTTTAGGGAGAGCAGTTTCCAGAAGGAACACAAAAGGTCACCCTGCTACTTAAAAGAAAAAAAAAATGCCCACCACAGAATCTGAAGATGAATTAGACATATCTACAGGCTACTTTAAATGTAAATTTTGCATGACTGGAAATAAAAGGATGTTTTATAGAAGAACCTATTCCATCCTCACCGAATGAGTGAACCTTAGACCCTAGGAAGAAAGACGATTAAACGTAAGAGAATGAAAGATTACAATCCACATGTGCCTTTGCATTTTTTTTCCCATGTATTTAAGCGCTCACGCACAAGAGACTCCAGACATACCGCAACTACTGCTCAACATCTTACCACGCCTGCATGCAGCTGACTGTTGTTGCTCTGAAGAGCCATTTGCCAGCACACCAGCTCCGATGAAGACTTTTCTCCAGACTTTTAAAAACTCTTATCTCTCGTGGAACACAGAGCACCTCAAGTTGCCAAGGTAACGCCGTATCCTACTCCTCTAACAAGCAGAATACCATTTTTAAATCTTCTCCCTTTTGCAAGTCTGGGTAAGTCAATGCTCTCAACTCCAGAAGACCAAACAGAGCTGCAAGCTCTCACGTTTTTCTCCTCCCGTGCTCTGATATTTTTGACCCTGCTTGCACACCCACAAAGAAGAGCACCACATCTACCTGTCCTGCATTCTGAGTCTCCTCTCTTCCAAACGTTTTATATGTTCTGGACAATATAGGCAGCAAGAATTTATCCATGTTTGCAGCCTTTCTTCATTTTGATCGTATCTCCACCTCTTCTTCCTTGTTATTTGTGAACACCTGGGTGTTCACAGGTTTGGAGGAGGATAGCTCTAAGACGAACGGACTAGCTAAGCTGAAACAAAGCACAGTCATCAAAAACTCCTTACAGGAAAACGTTTAGCTAGAACAAAAGAGGAGAGGCTTCCAGGCCTGGAACTTTATGCTACTCAACAATTGTGGCAGGGAAACGTCTTCCTTGCCCCGTCTTGTAACTCGGCTAGTCCTTGCCCATAATGCTTCAAGGAAAAAGAAGCAGAAATGAGGTGCAAGCAAAAAGGTGCCAACACTGCCTGTCTTGCAGAACGCTCTCTCTGACAGTTTCCAGCCTCACACGTACACGAGTATGTCCTGGTTTACCAAGAGCATGACAAGTGGTACCCCACAGCCTGTGAGGGCTCACATGAGCAATATACTTCTGATCAACTCAATTTTGCCTTGGGTCAGAGGTATTCTGCCTCTGTGTGAAACAGCTGCTCTTGCTGGACTCCTGCAGACGAGAGGGCTCCTGCCTCGCCTCTGCACAAGGCAGATGCTGTTTGGATAAAGCTGTTTCTCCCTGCCGCCCTCGTTGCTCCCTCCGTCTCCTTGCTAGCAGTTCAAGGTCGTGCATCAAGCAAGCAAGTCCTCAGGAAAGAAAGGAGGACGGGAAGACACCTCCACAACGCAATTCATCAGTTCTCAGGCGTTAACATTAGTTTTACTCCTCCTTCACCTTCAGGCCATAACCTCTGCCCAGTTGTGAGGTAAGATGCCATGGTCCCTTGTTTTCAGATCTAATTCAGTTCAGCTACTTTCTATTTACTGTAAAAGCGAGAAGCTAATTGGACCAACTCCACCATCCCCTGTCAGTCAGCTATAACACAGCAGAATGCACTCTGAAAACCGAAAGTGTCCTGCTCTTGAGAGGGCTAAGGATTTCACCCTGACATTTTATTTACATTTATTGAAACCAATACCACACGAACCGTATGGAATAGTCGTAAACACGAAGTCTGGCTACCATGACCTTGTCCGCTCAGTCTCCCACCTGCATTAATATCAAGTTAAATGGAACTAGTAGCAATTTTCCTGTAAATGTTGACAGTGCTGTACACAATGCTTCCGAGTGCTTCCAGGCCTAATGGGTAAAGTGTTATTCTCCCTGCAGTAATTACGGGTTCCATAGTACTTTGAGGAAAATTGCTGCGGACAATACATAAACATTTCAGCGCCGCGATCACATGATGACTGGTGCAATGACTTTTGGGTGAAAAGGTTCAGTGCCGCAATAGAAACGGAATGACTGATAACATTTGCATGCTTTTCTACCAACCTTGTACGCTACCATGTGGTTGCGGGAAGCTGGAAGGAAATAATATTCCTAAAATAGCCCTCATAATTAATTAATTCTGTTGCAGAACCAAAAGCCAGAAGCAGTCTTTCCCTGTGGCTGTCGAACTGTCCAAGACTAGAGACAAGCTGGCATGCGGGGGAGAGAGGGCAGGAAGGAGCTGATGATTTATATGTAAGATCTTGGGAAAGTTTCAGTGATATTAATACCTGACAAGTAAGGCACTTCTGCTCTTAGCACGTCTGTCTTGCTCAGGTGTTTTGCAGCCAACTCTGACTTAACTGGAATGTTCTCACCAGCTACAGTGCCAAAATCTTCAAACGGCCTTAAAGAGCATTTTGGGAAGATACCCCACAGGTGATGAAGATGTGGGACATGCAGGTGACACGCAGGAAACCTCAGTGGTCTGCTGTGGCTGGAGTGAGAGTGGGCTGAGAGCCTGTGAGCTCCCCATATCCTGAATCAGGTAGGGGTAGGGATTGCTCTGCTCTCAGTCCCGTGACACACACCTAGGCAGGTTGAACTCTGCTAGTCTCACAAGCCCTTGCAAAAGCCTCTGTTAAATGAAAAGCACATTTGGTAAAGGCCTGGAAGCCAAGCTGCATGCACTGTGGCATGTTATGACTGCTGAAATCTCTCTTCAGGTTTACCTTGCTGGTAAGAATCCAGGATGCTAGCCGGCCTAAGAGATGCAGAGGAAGCAAACAGTATAACATAAAAAGACATCACCTATTAAAAACTGTGCCTCCATAGTAAACGACTTGGATCAATTTAATTCCCTTTCAAAGACAGCACACACCAAATATCTAGATACAAGTGACAGTTTGCAAGCATTTGAGCTCTTTAGTCTAGATGTTTGTGAAGTTTGCCTCTGCACCCATCTGTCCACACAGCCAATGGCTCCTCTTTGGCCCTGAAAAGGGCCACGCCACGCGCATCACCCACGTGGAATTCCCAGCCTCTTTGGGTTCCTCTCTGCCTGTTCTCTTCCGTCCGCCACTTTAATCTACACCAAGCCCTTCTGAACCTTATGAAGTTCCCCAGAGCTTTCTCATTCTAGAAATTTATTTATTTTAAACACTTAAAAGAAAAGCAACAGCAGCAAAGACAGCTGCTGAGGTAAACTATTTCCATGAAAATCCCCTTTGGCTTGAGCGTGTATTTTTTAAGCTGAATGGAGAATACAGGCGGAAAGCAGGAAGTGGAGCAGGATTGTTAGAAGATGTAAAGCAAAAAGCAGGTCTTTGACACTCAATGAATTTATAAATACTTCTTCTCCCCCCTCTCAAAACCTCTGGGACTGCAGAAATCAAATACAAATACGTACAGTTGCTGTATCCAAACGATCACTTTGGAAAGACAGCAAGGACAAGAAGAGATAGATAGTAAATCGTATTCAGAGACTGAGATCTCAGAGTCATTCAGCATTCCCCCACATCACGGGAGGAAGGTCCAGAAACAACTCTAGACGGGGGCCTTAATGTTCAGGAGGATTTACAGAGCCTAGTAGCTCCTAGAGCTCAAGGGGAAACCAGCTTGAGGCCCCTCCTCTACCACTATTTATTTGTATGCTTTTAACATACACAGCAGCACAGGGGGAAAAAAAGAAGAAAAGAATCTATTAAGACAGAATAAATAACACGCTCTCCTTCCTAGTTATTTCCCCATTACTATTATGCAACACCATTCACACCATCTGAGGGATGAAATGGTACCAAGAATTTCCTCAAGAGCTGTGACCACTTCTTCCATTTTTGCTTATTTTGCACAGCCACCAGCAGTCGCACCGGTATCGAATGCTTCACTTTGCTGCTTGCATTCAAAGGGAAGGCCCTGTCACTCAGAGAGCCTGTCTGGACTCCTGCATGTTAAGCAGGCACCCGAGGTTCAGGCTAATTTCTGGCTCCAGACCCCGTTTGCTGGGAGGTGGAGTCACCCCACCACCTTTCCATTCCCAGCTACGATAATGCTGGGGCTCACAGAGGTAAAATGCTTTCTTTGCTCTCCCTTAACTTCTCATTTGCTTGCTCTAGAAACACCCTCCTAGGAAGGGAAATGACAATGCAGTAGTACTGCAAACCACCGTCGAAAAGGACCGATTTTCCTCCCACCTCATCCTGCTTTATAGAAGTATAATTGCACTTATTTCAGGTGGAGCTATTCCAGCTCCTCTCATATATGAGTACCCGCACGTGTGTAGCGTGTGAGAGACAAAACGTGTAGTATCAGCTTTTGGACCTAACTACAACACGATGCTGTACAAACTGTCCCACACCTTCCTCACGCTTGGATCTTCTAGAGGTAAGGAAACCTTTCACCCCCAGCTTCCTCTGGCCCTTCCTTCCTCACCCTTCCACGAAGCGTAACTCCCTCTCACTGCCGGGTTCTTCTACTTCAGGCACAACTCTCTCTTGATGGAAGCAGATAAGCCCTCGGGCTGCTGGATAGCTGTAAGGTTAGTAATTACATTGGCCTCTCCTTTAGCATCTCCGCTCTTATAGCTGAGAGGGAGGTGTGAACTTCAACAAATCACCGAGTTGCACGATCACCATGGAAACCAGGGATGAGCACCTCTCGTGATGAAGACAAATGACTGGTGAGAGGGTGTTTTTCCCCCTTATTGTTTTGCATTAGATATCTAAAACTTTGGAATCTGAAACAAGTCAGGAATGTTAAGCAGATGTATAGCAACAGCTCAGAGCAATTGCACGAAGAACAGTTGACGTGCCCTCAGCAAGACGTTTTCAGAAGCACTTCCAAAATCTCAAACCAGACTGAAGACGGATGGGATACTTTTGGTTTATAGGACAGCCCCAGGTTGGGAGAACAGAGGGGCAGCCAGGCAGCGGTGCCTTCGGTGTGTCTGAGCTCATTCTGCTTCCCATGGAATTTCGCGTTCTCAGTATGGTGCAGCATAAGGTACAGGCAGGTGTCCTCAACCCACATCTCCGTAAGACATCACACGTGGGGGTAGGCAGCGCTGTAACGTTATTTCACTGGGAAAAAAATGAAATAGCAAATAATATTACCTAATTATTCCAAGGGAAATTGGAAAGGCAGAATGGCTTGTCTGGTTTTCGTGCCCTGATGCTCTGCATATTTCCTCCCCTTCTCCCACCCAACAGTATGAACATTCCACTTCTTCCTCATCAGAAATGCTCTGTGTGCAGACAGATGATCTTCATGACTGACAGCTGGAGCTGTGTACTTCTTCAGGTAACATCTAGTGCTCTAGCATTCATGTTTCAAGGAGAAGCTGAGTTCTGTTGCACTAGATACTCTATGTGCCCACAGTAAGGGAGATACTAAGGCCTGCCTCAAAAAGCTTTCATCTAAAATTGCAAGAAAGGGAAAAGATGGAAGGAAAGAATAATTATTTTTACTTTACAAGCTCGTACCTTACTTATCCAAGAGGCAATTCGGTGTTTTCTCAAGGTCTCTCATAAAGTACATGCCTGCAGCTGAAACCGAACCTGTAAGTCCTGGCTCCTGTTGCCTTAATTACATAATTGGCACCCTTATGTAAGGTAGCTATGACTAACAAGTAGTTCAACACAATGCCTAAACAAATGGAAATACCTTATGCTACAGACTCATGCCCTTCAGGGTCCACCAAAACTAGTGTGTTAGCAGGAGCAGTGCAGCTTCAGCAGTGCAGACCCCTACACTTAGTAACTTAACTTGCCAAAAAGAAAAGGAAATTTCCCCCATGAATACCATTATTCCATGAATAGGCTTTATCTTGTCCCTGGCTTTGCGTCTGTGAAGACATTCTGTGAATCCTTTCTGCAGTAGAAGCCCCTACAGTTCACTTTCTGTGAGCTTCCAGTATCAACTGACTCCCACCTGAGGTACCTGGACATTACGTCTCGGAGAACCCACCTGGTCCTTTCCCATCAAGATCTGCAGATCTCCCTGTGCATTCAGATCTTCCATTTCCCCCATGTGTTTTCCCCCAGTTTAGCACACAAATGCAGTTGTGATGCCTGAACAGCACCCAGGACATTAACTTTCCAGCCTATTTAAGGCCAGGACAAGGAACAACTACTGGTAAGTTGAAGTGAGGGCATACAAAAGGCTCTCCAATCATGTTGAAAACCATTGCATCCAGGGTAAGCGTTACACTACATCAGTAAGTAGCAGGCGTATGTAGAACACAAAGCTTAATGCCACAGGTACTGACCTATTCAGCACAGGTACATATTATCTGAAGACACAAAGTCTTCCTAAGGTGAAAGCAGACCTTTGGTGGAGTAAAAGGTTACACGTGGGAAATCTCATTTTTATATTTCAGTTATTTCAGAAGAATAAGGATTCCTTGTTTTCAGCATGTCCCTCATTTTGATATAACTGACACGCAACACCTATGCTAATTTATGGATGCTCATTTTTGCCCCTCACAAGTCCAACTCATCTGCAGGGATGGAATGCAAGTTTTATTTCTTTGAAAACATGTGTCTCTACACTTGTGCCGAAGCACAGGCTGTAACAGCTCTCAGCATTATGCAGCCCAGACACTCAGCAATCCAGCTTCTGTACGCAGGCAAACAGACATGCAGATACAATACATTCGGTACAATCTTCAGACACGTGGAGCTGACATAACTATGCAAGGAAACTAACACATCCAAGTGATTAAGACTAAAAGATTGTTCCATAACTGAGTGCATGTTACACAAAATAACTTCATTCATCTACTCGCTTTCAGCAAATACACCAGCCGGTGAATTTCCTGATAAGAGCCTTCATATAAAAAGTGACTTTAAGAGAAGATAGGAAATTTCTGAATTCATTAAAAACTGTTTGGAGAAATGCAATATTCCCTGCTAAGAACAAGGTCACTGTGTGACCAAGGACTCCAGTCATGACCAGTAGGTATAATAAGACTCATAGTGAACTGATGGAAAACACATTATTAGTTCAGGATTGTTCCAAAGCCAGAAATGTGTTTATGGATGTTAGCTACCAAAAAAACTCTGAATAACAACTATGAGCAAATCTTAAAGTTGTCAAATCAATTCTCCTCCTCCAACAGGCAACAATGACAGACAGGGAGAGGTCATCATTCACCCAGACGTGTCTCTAAAAGGCAGATCCTCACAAGCCTTCCCAGCTTTCTGAAATGAAGTAATAACAACAAAATCATATTTAGGAGTATATTGAAGGTTCACTGAAAGCTATCAAGATTTGTCTCAGCTTGAATAGGCCTGAAAGTTGGCCACTGATTAACTTCCATGCTGGCAGGGCTCTGCAACAGAGGTATTTTCTCTGGCACGTGTCTGGACCATCAGCACGGAAGCAGCGTTTGTCATGCCACTGCTTAAACTGACTTACGTGTAATAGCATGGTACAGCACTAACAGGGAGGAGAAGAATAACCCAAGGCATAACTCCTGAAACAGCAGCAGGGACTTCTTTCTACCACACACTGCCACGTGCTCAAAGAGGGAGAACAATCAAAGAGACCAAGACAATTTCATCCCAATACTCTGGACTGGTTGCTGCCGATCACCCTGCAGTGCAGCTCATCCACCCGAGACCTGCCGGCACTGTCACAGAGATGCAGACAGAGCTGTGCCAGAGCCCCAGAGAGTTTCTACAAGCAAGCAGATACATAGTACCTTCATGTAGGGAGACTAGACAAGCTCACATAGTACTCAAGGCAAACTCTTACCAGACTCTGGAGCCCTTGACCTTTTTCTCCACATTTACCCATCCAGCAGCACCAGAAGGATGAAAGTGATTGTGGTACCAGGGCCCAGGTATTCTGGAAATCATTGAACCTGTAACTTGGTTTGCCTTGGTTTGATTCAAACAATGGGTTGATTTTGGGGTGGTCCTCGATGATCCTTGCAGGTCCCTTAGGACTCAGGATATTCTATGACTCTAACTGTGCCTACTTCTGCCGTAGGCAGAAAACAATTGGGCTCACTACAAATACCAAAATATTATTACTTCTTTGTTTTACCTTAGGGCAAAATACTTATTTTCTGTGGAAACAGTCAGCGGAAATATTGTAATATGCACTTCCACTGGCAATCACCACGTTGCTCGAATAGGAATTTATAGTAACCTGACACATGGGAGTCCCAGAGCCCTGCAGTTACACCAGCACCCCCAGCTACCTGTCAGGGAGGTAAGAGGCTTGGTAAATTCATAGGGGACACATGGAGCAGCTGGGGCACAGCCCAGGTCCCCTGGTGCTACAGCCTTTGGGTGCTTTAACCACCACACCATGCTGAAGTCTGGAAAAACGCCAGCCAGGTCCTGTTGTAACCTGCCGAGAAGAAAGGGTACAGATGGCCGCACCTCCGGGAACACCTTGCCATCAAGGCCCGCTCGGCGTATGCGGAGCCGAGGTGCTCCTTCAGCACGGCTCACTTTTCTTCAGACAGGTAACAGACTTTTCTGACACCCGTTCGTACCAGAGCAAGCTGAGGCGGGCCAGAACCAGGCCCCTCCTTTTCTCTCTGATCGTTTTTGCCGGTCAGTTGTTTTAATATTCCCTGAGCAGCCGCTCCCTGTGCAGTTCATTTTCCCGCTTGCTCCCAGCTATGCCCCGTTGTTCAGACGTTTTAATGCACTAGTGTCTACAAACAGCTTGCCAGCAGCACCCACACAAGCAGAACCATTTCCAGACCTCCAAAGACCGACCTAGAGACGTTTTTTTTTTCTGAAAACTGACATTTTGCGAGAGCACCAGAAGCAGGAGTCCTGCTTGGAGTGCTGCATTTCCCCATTCACAGAGAGCGTGGATTTAAAGGGGTGGGGGAACATTTAAAGCACCCCTGCACCAGCTCATCCCATCACTCACATTTTCTGATTGCCGTTTGCTAGCTCACGTTGAGATGCTGCCATTTATTCGGTCCTTCTCACTGGACTTAATTAAGCTGCGGGAGTTATAAATAACCAGGCTGCAGGATCAGTCTCATTAAAAATTAAAGTCCATTAAAAAAAATCTGGACTATTCGTATTACCGCATGAAAATCCACTGTATGTTTTCCCTTTTTAATGAGAAAATATGCAGATTAAGCCACTCGAGAGTCTTCTCTCTCAGCAGCTTTGATTTTAATTTTAAAAGTACAAAACTAAAGAAGAAAAAAGTTTTGAAGCCAAGGAACTTCACTGCTACCAGAAAAACCTCTTTTGATTTTCACTGGAAAAAAAAAAGGCAGCTTCAGAACTATTTTTCCCTTAATCTCTTCATCACAAAAAATAATGATCTTTTCTTCAACATAAACATTACTTCGTAGTATTTTCAAGCTACGCAGTTCTCAGTTGTGCTACTGCTGCATGAAGCCTCGTAACAGCAGAGAAAATAGCTTGCTGCAGTGAAACAAATTAATCTACCTCTACTACCTTAGTCGAGTACCTTAACAGAACCTACACTGACAGTGCAAGTTTAGAGAGAATGTCAGACTTCGGTTCCCGTAATAAGCTGAGAGGAATGAATGCCATAGTCGCAGACTTATATTCTGAAGCAACCGTGCTGAATCTCCATTCACGTAGCTAATTATTGTCAAGTCAAAAAATTATTAACCATGCCCTAAAAATCATAACGTGTGTTAATAAAATCAACATTTTTTTCCTCAATTTCCCTCTGCAATTTGACATCAGCACCGAGGCTATAAACGTGCTGTATTTCCAGGTATTTTTCTGCAACCAGAACAGCAGAAAGCCGCTTCTTCTTTTGCACGTTTCAAACAAATAAAGCGAGGGGGAGTCCTCACAAAATCATTGCAGCTGTTGGGGTCTTTCAGGGCAGGAGGATGCTCATAAGGCTCGTCGTAAATTCACGCTTTGGCAACGTGAGGCCGATGGACAGCATGCTGCTTGACAGATAGCGCTTCACAGGGGAATGGAGAATTGTGCCTGGCACCGCGGGAGAGGCTTCCGAGATACCCCTCAGGGCAGAGAACTGCCTCCAGGGAGGGCGTGCAAATACATGGATGTGGACGCTACATCCTTCTGCCTTGGGAAGCCATTTCTCACCCTCCAGGCCTGAGCCGACGCAGAAGGAGCAGCGGCTGCGCTGCCGGAGAACAGCGGGCTCGGATTTTGCCAGGAGCAAAAAACAATTCAGCGAGGAAGGAAACGATCCCCTCTCTTTCATCTTCCCCCGGGCTTGCTTACAACTTCTCTCAAGCACTTACAGAAGGCAGGCTCCCAGGGACGGAAATACCAATATAATCTTCAGTCCCCGAAATGTAAAGACTATCTCACCGAGTGTCAGGGGGGAAAGAGCATTCCAGCCATTTCAGGAGCTGGTGATAATTCTTGCTCCCAGGCCATTTGTAATGATGCCTCATTTTTTTCCAGTGCCATATAACTTCTCTATTATCCACTGGCACCACAGCTGTTGATTTCTTGTTTTCTCTGATGGAACTGCGCAGAGACTTTTTAAATCCAGGGCCCGACAAGGGTTTCAGGGGGAATGCCGGAAAAACGACCACCGATTATTCTTAAATTGCAGCAGCAAGGTCCTACCCAGCGGTTTCATAACCGCCATCAGAGAAGTATTAATGCTAATAGAAGAGATGCCTACAATTGCACCCCTCAGACAAGCGTTGGGCAACAGATGCCCTATAATAAGGAGCTCTGCTTTGAACCAGAGGCATCAGCCCTAATAAGCTGTGCTACTCCTACCGTCGCTGCTAAGAGGTTGTTCCAACAGTTCGTTAAACACCATGTTTTTCTGGGGTTGGGAATCCAGGCGAGCTGACTGTATTCCGCTGTGAAAATGACAGGCTCAGCGCCGCGGCTTAGGTGTAATTGCTGGAGAGGGGACTTGATTTCTTTTTTTTTATTTTTATTTTTTTCTTGTTGTCGTTAAATCAGGTTTGCCACTTTTTAATAGCGCACCTAGCTGGATAAGGCCGCCCTCCTGTCAGTGCAGCCCACGAAACCACTGCTGAAACGCTGCGGCTTCCACAGCAGCAGCTGGTTAGGAGGGGAAGCGCCCAACAGTTTGCCCGGAGAGAGAAACCAGAAGCTGCGGGCAACGTAACCGAGCCTACCACTCTCTCCGTGTGGATTGCAAGAATGCCATTATTTTTATACCCACGCTGTGCAGGAGGGCCCTATCAGGCTCTCAGGTCCTTTCAGAACCCGTATCACAGCCTGGCAGCAGGCTGCTGGAAGGGGTGATGATACCTCTGCCAGGTGGGACTGAAGCAGGCGCCCTGCAGAGAGCATTTCTCCCTGAAAATGGCCGTGAGCAACCTGAGCGCTGCACGTGGCTGGGCAGGAACCCCCGGGGAGCGAAAGGATGCACCTCGTGGAAGACAGGCAGGGTTAAGGCTGGTACGGAAACAAAGGCAGATCCCAGGCTGCTCTGCTCGGGGCTTGCTTGTGTCACCCTGACAATGATGCTAAGGAGGACGCCCGAGCCACCGTGTCACTCTCTCCAGAGCACGTTAACCCTTCAGAAAGAGAGGGGGCTGGATGATTCAGTAACTCCCACAATCTGTTTCAAGCTCTAAAGAGTAGCAGATGCTGTTTCCTCTCCCTCTTCCCTCATCTCCTTCCCTTCTGAAAACAAAGAGCTCTGCAAAATCATTCTCTCTGCGCAGAACAAATAGTTCATTAGTGCTCGCCTTTATGAGAGTGGGTGAGTAGATTTTGTACCTTGTCTGATCAACGCTTGTGCCAATTTTTCAGGGCTGCCTTGCAGGAGCAGATGCAATAACGTTTTATTATACAACCCAGAATCCAAAGGGATGCTTAGCATGCACCGAAACGGCGTCAGCACAAATCCCCCGGCTAGCGGCCCTGAAGGCTGCACTGGCCCTGCAACAGCGCTTGCCATCTCTTTAGTCAAGAAATGGATGAAGGCTGATCTGGTGGGGAGGGAGAGCATAACCAAGACAAATATATGACGCCCAGCTTGGACGATGACAACCTGAGTTGTCTCTGATTGAGTTTCCCCACCCACAAGGAGAGAATGGAAGCATCAGCAACAGCTCCTGGACTTCCCTGGCAGTTTGCATGTACATACGGCTTCTCCGAGGGGAATTCTAGAGAAATGGATGGGGCTGCTGTAGCACAAGCTTTAAATAATCAACATTTTGTGACTGCACAGGCAGACTCTAAAAAGGCTGCAGAGGGAACGGGATGGGATGGCTAGAGAAGGGGAAAGAAGCAGAGACGTGAGAGGAACAGAAGGTGAGGTAACAGGAAAACGAAAGCAAAAGTTTTGCAACGTTGGCTACACCAGGTCTTTGGCAGGGGTTCTGCGAACCCCGATGCACTGCTCAGCCTGGCCATTTCCAAAGATGGATTAGCAAATTAATGTAAGCAGAGCATAAAGTTGCTGACTGTGGTGGCGTTGAGTCACCTTGGGCCTCATCAGCATTGCTAAACATTGCCCGTAACCTTTCCATTATCACTGAGGGTCTGCACAGCACCAGGACCCAACTGCTCCAATAATTTCAATTACTTTCCCTGACAAATTTTATGTTTCATGTATTTTACTGGCCTGATAATTATGATTTCTCTCATTTCTCGCTATCGAGCTTAATGGGTTCCAGCACGAGTGTACGGTTTCAGAAATGAAGTTCCACTTGAATTCACAAGTTATTATCTACTTTCGCTAATGGAATTGGAAAAAAGAGAAAGAGTGGGAAAGAGATAAAGGATGAGTAGAGAAGGGAGAGCAGAGAGGAAGAGACAGACACATGCACAACAAGAAGACGAAAGAAAAACAAGTTGACAAAGGGAAAAACAAGAGAGAAAGAATAGAGACTGAGTTAAGACAAAGATGAAGCACGAGGAGGACGGAAAACAACAAGGATGTATGGAAGAATGAGATAAAGACCAAGACAGAGAGAGAGAGACACAGAAAAATGTGCATACAAACAAATGAGAAAGAGCTGCGTAAGGATCAGCACAAATGAGTGGAAAAAACAGGAGCATTAAGAGCATTAAAGAATGCTTTGGCACATCATGACTGAAGAGTTGATAGGTTATCTCAAACCTTGGGCAAGCAGCAGGGATCCCAGCTCTGCACCTTCTCCTTACGACCGCTGAGGAAATGATTAATACCCCCAAAATAATCTTGCTGGCAATGGTAGCTCTCCCAATTAGAGCCGGATGGGAATTAGTCTTTTAAAGTGTGTTAAAGATCCTGAAAAAAAAAATAAAACTGCAAAATGTGCTCTTTTTTTTTTTTTTCTTTCTTTTTATCATGGACCTGTCCTTCAAGAAGATTTAATAAAATTTGTTGTTTCTGCTGACCAAAGTTTTCCCTGCTCCTTCTTTCAATCAGCCCTGGAGCGTCAGAAGAGGTAGGCAGAATGAGCTGTAGCTATCACTATTTCTGCATCATCATCAGAGTTGTTTAAAAAAGAATAAAAAAAGCTAAGGTAGCAAACTCAGGCATGGTGATCCAGCAGTAGCTGATGTCTTCCTTTCCACTTGTGCCCCCCAAAAGCTCTAGACTCAAATATAAGGCCCACATCCCCTCCTGCTGCATGCTCAGCCTGAAGAAGCAGCCTACGCTAATGTCAGGAAAGAAAGAATTTACAGTAGTGAAGTTATGCAGGTGAGGAAAGACAAATTCTTCCCAACTTTTTAACATTGCCTAAAGTGGGCACGTATATTTATCAGGAAAGCTTTTTAAGCTGAAAGCCAGAAAAAGATTTATTTTTTTTTCTGTAAACTATTGGAAGTTGTGAAAAGAAAAAAAAAAAACCCACCCCTTAACGCTGCTATTTTGACAGTGAAACATTTTTGAAGACCTAATGTCCCACTTTACCAGAGATATTTATGGAGGCCACGTTCAACTCTCCTACCCAAACCCAAAGGCAAAAGGCACAGGGACACGCACAGAAAAATGCTTTGCGTTACAGTACTTACGCAGGACCATCGGCAATGGGGTTAATATCATTGGAGCACTGAGATGGAGAACATACATCCAGAGTGCCATCGTGCACTGCCGCTGTCATGGTTCACCAGCAGAAGGGTGTTGCTCTGAAAATCACTTACAAGCAAACCTTGAATGTCATGAGCTTATAACTTGGCCTTGAGTAGGACAGGAAAGCGAACACAAGGAGTGGAGCTATAACAGGTAATAGATTTCTTCTAGATCTTCAGGCGGCTGTGCGAGATATCGCTGAAAACAGAAAACTGAGACTTCGAAACTTCTCCCAGAGTCAACATTCTGAACATCCACTCTAGGTCGGTCTTCATTTTTTTCCCCAAAATTTAAATCAGTCAGTAAAGTTTTCATGACGGAAAGTTGCTCTTAACATGAGCAATCAAAGGTGAATTCTAAAACACCCAAAAGTAAAACACTTTCTAATGGAAGGAGTTTTTAAGGAAGTTTTTGTTTGTCCAGTCTGATCGTTGCTTTAAATGAATTATTTCTGTTCTGTCCGTGCTACGTGAGGTGCTTTTACAATACCTGCAGGTTCCCCTATATGTGCCATGATACTTAGCTAGGCACCAGAAGAACATCTACAGCTTTACAACTTTTCTCCTAAATGCCTCTAAAAGGAGCAAAGAAATAAATTAAAATCCTTTTCAAGGTCCCCATACCAGCAACATTAACTTTAATCAGTGCTTTGTAACTAAAAGGAGAACAAAAAAATCAAAACTCCAAGTCTAAAGCGAAGCTGTGGCCATTTCACATGATGTGACTCAGGGATATGCCACGGAGGCGTTCCTCCTTGGGTCCTTCTTGGTAGGGACCAGCAATATGCCACGTGATACACCAAGGAGGGGTAAATCAAGGGAGAAAGCATCAAGTCCCAAAGGATGTATCCCAGTGAGGTGTTTCTGCTTTCAGTACAAAGCAACACATGCCTAGGCTACCCAAGAAGACTTGAGCAATATCACTTTAACTCTGCTTTTGAAGTTTTCACAGGACCAGCTTCTTACACGCAAGGTTTCAGGTGCATCCACAATATTACTGCACCCAGAAGCAAAAAGAGATAGAACACACTTTTTTTTAATCATTACTCTTCATTTGCTCTTTGAAGCATCACAGAAAGGGATGTCCCACCAACGCTGCTATTCTTTCAGGGTTTATTTCCCATGCTGTATGTGCTGACACTGAACAGGGGCTAGAACAGCCAAGAGAAGGCTGTTCTGTTCTTTCTCCTGGTCATTTCACTGTTCCTTCTCCTTGTCTTAATCTACGTCCTGTCTTTCTCTGGCTTGTCTATCAAGAATGAGCAACAACCAGGAAGGAAAGATGCTAGCTAAATAAGCCCTTAAGTGGGGAAGAAGAAAGATAAAGAGATTACAAAATAACTCATGATGCTGTAAACACAGCAAAGCCACTCTATGTCCCGGGAGGAATAAAGCACCCAGAGTTTCTAATTCCACAGTGCAAAGACCAAAGTTCCTCAACTCTAAAGTTATGTGGTAACACGGGCTCAGCCAGGAGGAGTTGGAAGGACTCAAGAGCAGGAGGAGATGGAAGCACTCAAGAGTAGGCTTATTTGGTGACAGTGATTTGGCAACTAAAAGCATCTGGACGATCTCGCCTACTGGTGATGGCTTCCCAGGAGAGCTGATGATTTAGCGAAGCCTGCAGCAAATACCATGCTGCAGCATACACGAAGTCCCTATCGCAGAAGCTCAGACCGTGCCTGGCGAGCAGAGAAATTAGCTCCAGCTTTTTCAGCAGCAGCAGTAGAAACTGAACATTGCCGTTCTAACAGAAGCTGTCTGAAGCTTTACCATTCGTGCCTGACAAAGGGGAAGAGATTCCTCCAGAATAAGGCTCCCAGCATCCGCTGGGAAGATGGGGAAAGCAGGGGCTACGCTGGCTCCGGCCACCCAGGTGGTCACTGCTACACACATCCCTTCTTAGTGCTGGTGGTGGCTGGGCTCCGCAGCTCTGCTGCAGGCAAGGAAGGCGGCAGGGCTTGGGGCTGTTTGGATGCCCCTGGCAGTCTGCTTGCTTGGCACTTCTGTTCGGCTTGTGCCTTCAGCTGCTCCCAATAAACACGCTCTGTCTGGGTAAGAACGTAGAGGGCACCAGCCACTTCCTTGACCTCAAAACAAACTCTGCGACTCCTGTGAGATTCACAGAACAACATGATTTGCATTTCCCTGAGCTTGATTAATCAGCACTGTTTATCTCCCTCCACCAGTAGCCAACATAGCTGTTAATTTAGGTTTCCAGCCCAAGAGATTTACCTAAGCAGGTGAACTTCTGAGTCTGTGTAAGAGGAGAAAACTTTAAAATATTTAGGGAGGCTGTCAGTAGCACCTGAAGAACCAGTATAAAGGAAATGCACACTCTATTCCTCCCATACTTGTCTCTGTAACAAAACCTCTGCATGCACTCCTGTGGAAAAGGTAAGTTCCTAGCGTTGTACTGGAGTCAATGAATTCAGATTCTGCTTCCTACTCTGTCAGAAGCTTGGCGAGTCACTGGAGCACTGCCTTCATATCCCGGCCCGTAAGAGAGTGAATTTGCAAAGACCAACTGGAAAAAAAATATATATTACTGACCCTTAAGTTTCCCCTTGTACACACCAGAGAAAACAATTTCTACCCTTACTGTAAGGCTGTTGGTGAAGACTCATTTCAGTAATCCAAGCATAGCATCCAGCTCCTCTGTTCCACACTCCAGGATCTCACCTTGCTGCAACTCCTTAAGGTATAAGCATTCAGAAGAATCTGGCTTTGTATTACCCACCACCTTCAGCATGGACTAAAATAGCTACTTACTTTAAGGGCTGTAAAACTAAGTTCAGGCCATGGAGCGCATGTGCACCGTACTTTGAATACACTTATGAAAGACTTTTTTCTCAGTACTTTGATTCAGAAAAAAATTATTACCAAAATGCCTGTACTTTTGCAAAACTTCCTGCATTTCTCTGGCTGCTTCTAATAAAGCATGGCTCAAGGAATTTAAAACAAAAACGGTATCAAAAGACCGGTCTTACAAGGGAAGGAACTTCATTCCTGTATCCTTAAGCATGCTCTTAACGTGAAGGATGGAGGACCTCAAATAGTGTTGAGCTCCTAGGATACAGACCTTCTCACAGGACAGAGGGAGAATATGTAAAGCACAAGGGTCTATTTACAGCAACAAAAACATGTCATTTACACACTTAGACCTCTCAAAAGAGAAGATAGGTACAAGGAATTCCTGCCGAAGCTACTAATCAGCACCATAAAACTCTCGCTTGGAGAACCAGACAAGAGAATCCATCTCTGTTTGGTGCAGTCTTTTCCAGAACCCCTCAGTTCCCATCCACCTGGTGGATGGCATTTCATTATGGAGTTTGACTCTTCTCAGGATTCTCTCTTGAACTTGTCAAACAGTAACCGGTGACATACGACATGCAGATTCAAAAAGGGCGTCTGACATCTTCTGTGCCCGCTCCCCCAGCTGGCTCTGACACAGGGAGGTATGTTTGAAAGAGTACGACCACCAGTGCGGGAACAGCACGCTGGTGCTCTTCCCAATTCTGCACAACTGGGAGAGCGAGGTCTGCTAGAGAAGCTCTGATGCCCCGCTGCTTCTAGCCTCTAAACATTACTCTGGCACCCTGGATTTATTTTTTAATTTTTTTAGACAAAGTTGGAAAAAAAGTTGGAGTTTTAGCCAAACAGATACCTGAACGTAAAAAGAGATAATTAAAAGCTGCCAAATTTCAGAGGCAGATGAATAATGTATGTTCATTTGTGCACACCAGTGTAGGTGTATGAGCCTGTGTGAGACAGGGCAGAACATTCAGACAGGCAGAGGAGGAGGATGAGCGTCATCCTTTCCTCTCCCTTCTCTTTCCCTTCATTCTGCTTACACGAGGAGCAGGTTATCTCCTTCCAATTAGCAGCATCCAGCCCCAAATACTGATGAAGCTTTTGCTCATCATGTTAGGAACAAGCATTGCAACCTGCCGTATATAACAGCTCCAAAGCAGAGACACTGGGAGCAATGGGCACAAATGTCTGTGCGAGCAGACAACAACTCAGCAGTCAGTCACCGCGTACGGTCCTGAGAGGTAACAAAGGTGGAAAACTATGCAAGAAAAACAAAACTCCCTGCAATTCTTTCTGCAAACAGCCTCCTCTTTCCCCTAAAACTCCAGTCTGTACAAGACACCTGGCTGACAAAACTTTGTCTCATCAGCTCAGGCTTGTCCCCTGGAGCTGACACATTAAGAGGCTCCGTGCTTTCATACGGACTCTGTGATCACGAGCAGAAGAACAGACTTGAAGCTACTTCGGTGTGGAAGACAGTATGATCATTCGCATGTCCCAGATGGTCCTGTGAAAAGGGAGAAAGAATATCCAAAAAAGACTACCAGCCTCTTGGGGATGGATTGCGGGTGTTGGATCCTGAAACTTGCTTTTTCTAGTCCTCATCATTTCTTTTCTCTGTCTGCATATAAAATAAGAACCGGAGAGGAATCTTTTACCATCAAGTCTTGATCTGATGACAGTTTTCTCTGCTTGATGGTTGAAAGTGCACTTGAGCTTCAGGTTTGCTTTTATCTTGTTTGCAAACAGAATGACATTTCTGTCATTTCCGCCGTTTGTCCTCATCAGCAAGGCGGTAATGACAGTCGTTTCCCAAAACTATGAAGGTAAGAGAAAGGAGGGGAATGACAAATTGGCGAAGATGGCACCGTATGTAAAAGTTTAATCAATACAGAAATAAGTCTAACTGTGCTCAGGAATGCTGCAACTCTCCCTAAAACATCCAGAAGTGGGAAGCAGAAAGCTTCAAAAGCCACCTTTGCCATATCACAGAACCAGCAGCGGTAAGAGAGGTCTAAAACTCTGTTGCTGCATGGCTGTAGCACACGCTGATCACATCGCCCTGTGGTGGATAAGCTTGCAGAGAGGTATCGTTACATCCTTGCCTACTGACGCTGTAGACAGCCAATACGTCCTTTAATTCGAGTTTCAGAAGTCCGCTCCAGATAGCTGAAGGACAAGAGCATAATTTCAGCTCCCAATTTTTGTCAGTACGAATGGGATTCATCAGACATGCTTAGAGTTCAAGAAGAGTTGAGTGTTTTTTTTTCCAGCAGGGGGGACGCAGCCCTCGCCATGCAGAGAAAGGACAATGATGCATTAGAGCATGACCTTAGGTGAAACACTTAACCTCTTTGTGCCTCATTTCCCCCCATCTGTGGAAACAGAAATGGCATTTACCTAACTAGCAGGGATACCGTGCAGCTCAATTCATTACTGCTTCCTAGTGACTTTGAGGACTGGGGACAAAAGGTGCTAAGCATCCGCAAGGAGAACAGTGACACCCGGGGACATTACACAAACTGTGAAGTCAGAATTCAGATGGGCACTTCCTACATGGGTATTATCAAGGGCTTTTACTGTTGGTGCTGTTTTTATTTTTTGACTACCACTGATACAGAGACTGATGCCAGGGCGGAAATCAGACCCCAGGCTGGCCCCTCTGCCGGGAGCCTCTGCTGGAGAGTTCACTGCAGATTACAAGCTGGGGATATGCACTTCACACAGCTGCCCATTAGGCAACCCAAATCTCACTCACACAAGTCAACAAAATCCGGGGAAGGATTTCACTTGGGCTCGACATCCCTTGATCCAAGAACAAGGAACTGACGTGAAGCCTGTACACTCTCCTAAGACACCACCATGAAGCAGAAGGGAACTTCTATTCCCTAGGCAGCATTCAAATAGGTGACACAAAAGTGAAAAGCCATGAAATTCACATTTCCAATCCCTTCAGGCATTTAGCTTCCCAGCTTTTGTTTCACACCTACATCCCTAATTTCCAGCCCAGCACTAGCCCTGGGAAGGCTGTCCAATGTCTTCCTGCAGTATTAGTTGCTAATTTGCCACTTACCTGCCTTAAATGTATGAATTAAAACAGCTTCATTTGCACGTGGTGCTAAATAGAGGCAAGAAGGGTGAGAACTCCCATCACTCACAGAAGCCCAGGTAGTACCAAAACTCGACCCACGCCAGCATTACAAAATTAAGTACGTCGTGGACCTGATTCATTGCTAATCCATCGGTCTGTATCCGCTGACTCCAAAAGGACACGCTCTTGTTCTGTGCCAATATCAGACAGGACAGAAAGCAAGCTCTCTGTGTTTTTAACGCCGCCCCCAACACACACAGCACTGCCTCTTTCCACTTGCGGAAAGTACCCTTCATGCTTGGGTAATACAATGCTGCTTGAGCGGCTAATGAGCACGCAGCTCATTACATTGCCCCAAATTCGAGCAGTGGTGTTTTATAAATCCAGGGATGGGCAGGACGGTGCTTAAAAACACGTTCTCACCTTCCTTTATTTATCTGACACGGATGGGAGGTCACATGAGGCATGCTGGTAAAAGGTCCCTGAAAATAAAGCTCTGTTTGATAGACACGTCAGGAACAACCGAGGGATACGACCTCACTTCAGATAAACACGTTTTATACCACAGATATTTAGGTAAATACTGTTCGGCTGTATTAAGTAATGAATAATTATATTAAAAGTAAATTAAATGTACTAAAGAGGCAAAAAGGAATTACAAATTGAACATTTCATCCCCTCGCTATTTGTACTTTAATGAAGTGTCCTAAAGGCAGTCATCATGCCAGGCTCTGCAGATCTTCCCATAAGCAATGTTTTTTACCTTCCTTTTTTACCTTCCAAATCACTACTTTCTAAGGCTGAGAACTACACCCATGGTTCTTATTTTTTTTTTCCTTTCTTTCTTTAGCTGTTTTTTTTTTTTCTTTAAGAAATTTTTTTTTCTTTAAGAAAAAAAAAAAAAGTTCTTTCCAATTCTTAAAAACCTAATACAACATGAACCAATTGCATCCGAAAGGCTTAGGAATCAAATAGATAAGCCTTAGGCTTATTGTGTTTTTAAAACCACACAAACTCAAAGCTCATTATCTTGGTTCCTTGGATGCCCAACTTTTCGATGGCCTAAACTTCTGCTCGTGCATATGCTTCTTGTCTGGATCCTACCTGCTACGGCTGGAATCACAGAGAAGAATGAGATGGAAATCTCGTTATTTAGCTAGCTACCTAGTTTGTTTGCTTTTGTCAATATACCTATTCCTAAGTACTATTTAGTTAGTTATTTGGTTTCCTCGCTTTTTTATTTGATTGGAGGACAAGGGAGACACACTTGTGGAAAGTTAAAGATGTTTGCTTACCAGATACAGACTCTGTCTGAAAATGTTTGCACTTTTGTGTGCCTTGAAGGGCCTTGTGTAGTGAAAGCAGCCTTCCTAATTTGCATGTGAAGAGCAAACGAAGCTAAGCAGCATCTCTGGCTGTGCACTGCAGAGTGCTCTCCTCTCCGTCTCTTTATGGGATTATGAAGTGCTCTCATAAACTGTCAGACTGACACCTGCAGCGAGCAGCACTTGGGAGTGTCCAAGCAGCAAGTGAGAGCACTTTACCACTGCAGGAAGACAGGGAGGAAAGCAGGGGAGCCCTTAAAAAGTAAGGGAATTCATACCGAGACAGAGAGGCGCAATTAAGAGCGGCTGGCACTGAAGGAGACCCCCCCTCTCCCCCCATTTTAATTTCTGAAGGGCTGAGGAAGTATAAAAAGCACCTGCATTTGCATATCTGAAGCAAAAGGTGCTGCTTCCTTTCCAAGCCAAGGCGTGCTGGGGACTCTGGTGTGCCCTCTTGCTGCTCCTGCCACAGTGTGCTCTCTACCATTATATTCCCAAATAGATCTCAATATTCAATGGTAGGAGCTTTCATTGTGACCTTTGCAATCCTAATGATACAACAGAACCTTTTTGCTTTTTTCTTTCTCCCCTCCTTTCCTCTTTACATGAAGAAATTCTGTATTCTAGCTCCTTTCCAGATCCTCAGAAAGACGTGAGCCCTGCCTGGGGGGAGCTTTTAAAGAGCAAAACACAAGAAGCGTTTATCAGCAGGAGAATCCACACAGGCCATTTTTACTGTTTACAAACCACAAAATCTCTCCGAAATTGATAGGAGAGATCACAGATCTATGCTCAACATACAGCTAGTGATACTGGGTATTAGTTCCTTATTTTTACATCATGTTTGACAGGCACAGAGAGGGGCAAAAGGGGCAAATGGTGGAATTCACATCGCCATAATGTATGAACAACAGCCATAGCGTATGAACAACAGCTCTTCTGGTATGCAGTGGCAACTCTGGCCTTCAGACAACCAGTCCAGATGGTGTGCCTGGCCTACAGAAATACATGGGGACGCCACAGCTCCCGGTGCTAAATGGCAACACAAACACTTCAGTGGGAAAAAAGCAGTCAAGCCTCTAACACAGCTCATTTATTCATTTTGGCAAGCGACTGACTAACTTCGGCTGCCTGCGAAGAGCACGGGAACAGCAGAAAACTATAGGAGGGGTGGTAAAAGCAACGTCAAGCTCAAAAGTCGAAGGCTGCGATTTATGTTCAGTTGTCACAAAAGGCACCAAGAAAAGATGCTGAAAGACTATCAGAAAGTCAATCCCTTGGCAGAACAGTGCCGACGGCCACGTTCCCACGTGTGAGGGTTGATGTAGGTGCGCACACACATATACAGACGTGGTAGCAAGTCACACGCACGCTTTTCCAAGGGCTTCACTTAGCAAACGAACTCCGTAATATTCCCTCTGAAATCGGTCGCTCCCGGGTGTTTAACGAATGGTTGGTCATTTAATGGCCCGAGGCAAAGCCAAGGAAGGTTAACACACTGACAAAGCGGGCATTAACTATGATAACAACTGTTTTCATGGAGGATTATTGCTATTATAAACCTTACCCAACATCATAACGCCAACAGTCATCCCCCGATTTTTCCTCATCTTTCACATGAAGTTAGCGTCATCTACAATGCAGCGGCGCCAGCAGCACAGCCCAAACGTGAGCCCTTCAACTTGTCATAACCACCTTTCTATTTGCTGGAGTGCTAAGTACCGAATTTTGGCTGAAAGATACACCGGCATAAAGAAAGCCTCAAGCGAGCAGAACTCCGTGTTATCTTTCATCCTGGAGTAAGCAAAAGGAGAAAATTGTGTCATCCACCGTGCCATTTGGGTGGCACAAAGAGCGAGGAGCTTTCCATGGGGAGGGGTGACATCCACCAACTGGAGATGCCTACTGAAGAATTTGTTGTGGGGGTACGGAAAATGGAGTCCACCACACGACAGAGCTCCTGGCTGATCTACGCCCAACTGAAACTGCAAAGAAAAGGGGTTAGAGAGAAAAAAACGTCACCGCCTGCTGTAAATCAGGCCAAGACAATGTATCATATCTGTTGGGTGGCAAAGAACGTGGAAAGGTTCAAAGAATTTGGCTTAGCACCTTGCTCAGGCAAAGCTCCCTTGTTTCAGACTGCCATCACCACCAGCTATAGAAACCGAACACTGGAGCTTTCTAAAGCCTCGCTTTTCAATGTTTTCTCCACATACAGCTCTCTCCAAACTTCACTTTTTCTATCAAGCGCTCACCTTGAGTTACATTTCGTGTACTTTTTAGAAGTCACTGATGGGTCTACGCAGAGGGCTTTGTTTCAGGGTTACCAGGTACTGTCCCCTAAAACATTACTTTGCTTAGGAGACCTGTAAAATGCATTGCCTCAAGTAAAAGGAACAAAAGACACGTGGCTTTTTTTTTTTTTCTTTCAGTGTCTTCTTATGCTTAAAATATGCTTGGCACTTGAAACACAGTTCCGCAAGAAAAAAACAAACCATATGATATTTGGTTTTTGGTGGGCACGGGGAAGGTATCCAGCCAGGAAGGCTGGTGAAGACGGAAACCAGCAGGCAAAAGCTACAGATGTTAATGAGGCGCCATTAAGGAATCACTGCATGCGTTCAGAAACTGCAACAAAAGGGATGATTTTCCTTAGCAGCAAAGATAAGGTATTATAAGCATTACCCTGCAAAGATTTCAACCCCATCTCTCAAGAAGATTCAAGAGCCCCAGCAACAATTAGGCCACCGAGGGCTCACAAAGACAAGTAGTTAAAATCCTCAGTGCAGAGGTCAGCAGCCCAACAACGCTTGATCTTGTCAGCTCTGCTACACCAGCCTCCATCTCCTGGTGAACGGCCATGAGGGAAGCGGAATGGATAGAGGTGGGCCCTAGATTTGTCTTACGGGGCTGTGGGAAGGGAAAGGAGAACGCACAGTATCATCCATACGCTGGAAATAAAGGCATCGGTGAAACTTACAGAATCTAAATCTCAATTAGGCTTTGAAGTTTAAAAATGAAAAAGACTGAAATCAGATCGCTGAAACGCTTGCATCCAACCCATATGATAAATGTGTTTAATAATAGTTGTACTTTAAACTTTGCTATCTACTTCCACTGTAAGACCTCAAACGGCTTTGCAGGCTTCAGAAATAAAGCCTCATAATACATCTGCAAGGTCAACACTATTATTCTCATTTGTGGAAGAGAAATAACTTGGCCAAGGTCACATACGGAGAGGCAGTAGCAGAGCTGGGAATACAACCCATCTCTTTTGGCTCTTAGCTATGTATATTTAAGGTGACCTGCAAAGGAAAAAATACTTGAGTTTTTCTTTTTCTTTTCGTTTTTATGATGAACAGAGAAGGTCTGAAGATTTTTCTAAGAGTTTGCAGAAACTGACCTGAAGGACAGCTGTAGTACTTCGAACAGGAACAATGATACATATTTATTTCCAAGCACTTTGAAATCCAAAGTGAAAAGGTGCTACATTAAATGCTGGTTAATAAATAAGAACAATAATGATGATAATCATCATCTGCTGTAGCACTAGCAGAGTAACTCCCTATGTAAGCGCTGTATTTGAGAATAAAAGAAAGATGCTTCTGATACAATTACTCTACCTCATTTATGGGTACGCCACAGTGGTATAATTATTCCACTATAGTTCTACCAGTTCATTTCCCTGTGTAAAATAAGCCCTAAGGGATTCTTTTCCTGCTTCCTTTCAACATTTGAAATTCATATTCTTTCTACCCTAGACATCCTCTGATGAGTGGAAAAACTACTGCACCTCAGGAGACCCAGGGGCACATCCTCCGATAACATTAAGTTGTTGTAACTCTGACTCCGTGTATCACCTGAGGATCTGCTTTTAAAAGGTGAGGAGGAGGGATCTGCAAGAATAACGAGCTAATTTTCTTTTAAACCACAGAGAACTGAAATGAATAGGAAACTGTCAGAAGAGTTTTCCTGGGGAACAAACAAAAAGTCCTGTGAACCCCAAAATCTCTCCAACCCCCTCGAATTGAATGGACTTCATGAATGACAGCTGCTCAGGTAGATCGGCTTCTCTAAAAAAAGGAGAACAGGGACAAGCAGTCTCTGACATTCTGAACATGTTTGTTCAGACCACGACTGAAACACCAACACTTTTATAAACAAAGCATCACGAACCCGGCAGTCTCCGGCATGCTTTTCCTTTCCATGCTAGCTGAGAAGCCAAACTATATCCGTTTAAACAGATGTCATATTTCATGCCAGACACCAGAACCGGAGCACCAGTTTTAGCACTCGAGGGGAAAATCCTGCCTTGCAAGTCTGTAATGCCATTTACAGAACAGCCACCTTTTCACCCAGAAATTTTTACTTAGTGGAGTGTTCTGACCATCGTCAGTGTAGGAAATCTAACAAAGTTGTATGATATAGCTTTATCCCTACCTTTGACTCCTATTTTATGGCTTACCTTCCTCTAGTACATCTGGCCTTAGGTCACTATTAAGAGATACAACCACTAGACTGCATGAACCATTGCTGCTCGGGTGATTAACTGCATTCCCATAGCGAAGTAAGCCTCCTCGACTCCGGCTTTATCTTTGTGCAAGTGAAAATTGAAGATTGCTGGAAGAAAGCTAAATAACTCCAGAGAAACAGAGAGCACATCTTAGATCTTTGCAGTCATATGTTCAGACTTAGCAGTCACGCTTCTGCCGTACAATTCCGCATCTGTAATTGCACTGTGTCCTTTCCATGTGATTTGCAGAGCTTTGCATTGTTAATGCTTACCTAATAATAAAGAGTAGCTACAAAATCCCCGAGAAGCCTTGTTATTGGAGCTTCCCGAGACTAGTGGCAAAACACTTCCCATGAATTTCTGAGGCTAGACAGAGGCACGTCCATGTTTTCTGAAATGAAGGCAAATAAAGACTTGCTCCTTCAGGATATCCGTGTCGCACCGGTGATTTCCACTATCTCTGTGTATTTTAAGCACCTAGTTGAGGCAGCAGGAATGAGAGATGTCAAAAAAGTCGACATGCTTGAAACAGCGATGGCACCCGCCACACATGCTGCAAAATACCGGCACTAAGCTACAAGAATAAGGAGAAAGGAGATGATCTATTGAGCAGGGACAAGGCACCAAGTAGGCATCAGCGTTAATACTTCCAGGGCCATAGCTAACCTGCAGCAGATTTGAGCTGATGACCAAGAACTAAATGAGTACCCCGTATCTGGCAGCAACCCCTTTGCCAAGACAGTGACCCTTTCTCAGGTGTGCATCCAGGCCTCTGGATGACACCGCCGATGGCATTACTGAAGTAAAAGCAACAACACGCTGATGCCCGCTTGCTGGGGGCTTCAGGCTCTGAATATACAGGAAAAGAGAGAAGGATCGCTGTGATGGACAGAAGGAGTTCCCTGGATTTCATCTGGATAGCAAAGAAGGGGAGAGGGAGAAGACGACGTCCAAAATTAAATACAGCAAGTGTATTAACCAAGATTTTCTTCAGACATCCCGAGGAAGGAATTCTGTCTCTCAAGAGGAGAAGGTTACCAAAAAGAAGACACACAGTGAATCAGATCACAGCATCTGCTGTAACAGGGCCATCCCAGCACAAACAGTTTGCAACAGGACCCACTCAAAAAGAACAGCAACAAGTCAGTTCATTTCAGGAAAACCCTGCTGTAACGCCTCGTACACCTAACATTTCCTTTGCTGAGTGCTCGGCTGGCTGGGCAGGGCGCTCCTAACTGCAGTACCTAGGGCCACGACCTCGCCAGTGAATCAAAAGGTTGACATTTTCATCTTTCTCGTAAGCATCCCCTCCAAGATGCACCTTTTGACCACGTACAAACGTGGAGTCTCAGCTCGACGTGACGACTGGCCATACACAAGAACAACTGGAGAGGACTTTTCCACCCAGCCTTGGTCACATAGCAAAACGACTGGCCCACACCACGAATGCTGTTCCTTTTGATCCTCCTCTTCTAGGAAGAGCCTTGCCTGTGTTCATCTGGCTTTTACACGCTGGGCACCATCCCAATGGAAACAAAGGAGACGCGCTGTTACACTGCAGTCACCACTCCCTCTCTGGTCCCCGGGTCCTTATTCCAGGCTGGCAGCATTGCAAGGCTGCACCGTCACCTGTGCCAGGGTTTCCTGAGACAGAACCTGCCATTTCCATTTCAAATAGCAGGAAAGGAGAAGTGTTTTACACAGTGCAAGTACTTTCTACCTAAAGCTGCTGCGGTATGCACATTCCCCCTCCACCCCCACAGCACGTTTCTTCAATGTTCCCCTAGGGAAAAAAAGGTTGGGATGTTTTAGAAAGGGGAAGGGGCAACCAGAGATGGATAGGAAAAGCAGGTGAACTGGTAAGGGGGTATTTTAAACAGCAGGAAAGAAATGTGGTATTAAAGTCTGTTGGAGAATAAAAGGTTTGAGCATTCTCATCCTGCCCCATTCTGTAAACATGAATTTAGTTTGCCCATTCATTTATTTTTAGTCTTTCCTGGAGAAAAAGAAACATTGTGAGAAAGGAAGGAAAGAAATTTTGTTTCTATAACTGTGAAGGCTTTCTAAATTTTGAAATGTAATTGCAATGTAGGCAGGATTTTGGCTCCGCTGCCTGAAGGGCTGAATTCCTCCTTAAAGACACAGAACAAATAGTCACAGTACGGACCTGCCCCCAGGCATTACCTCTGAACACCGCTTCACCTCACATTTAAGGACCTGTTTCTGGTGGGGACAGCGCAGCACGTGTCCCACTTCACTCACAGCTCCCGGCTACCATGCCTGGACACCGAGGGAGGACGTTCATTTGGCAGCAGTTCCCTGGGGTGCGCTGAGAAAGGTGGAAGTGGTTACCAGGAACGAGGAGAGTGGCCTGACAAAACTCACTGCGCATGTTCAGACTGAACTCCAAAAATAGGTGAGAGCTGTCAACGTAACAGAACTAAGGGAAGAGAAAGAACGGGGAGAGGAAGGATTCAGAAAGTCAAGACATGATCTGTATCATGCTAGAATTGATCTTCAGGGAACCCGTTTCCTCACATGCTGGTTGGTTGCTTTTTTGATTTTGTTTTCAGTTAAAAAAATGATAATTTTTTTTTGAAGTTTTGGGTCCTTAGAGCACCGCTGCTCAGGAAACACCAAAGACATCGTTCAGGTGCTAATGTTGTAACCAAGATAATATCCAGCCCTGCAGGAACAACCATTGTCCCAGCAAGAACGCCTCGAAGCTTCTTTTCCTTCCACATCTTCTTCCTCACGGGGAGCAGGCATTACACTCCACCTTACTTCAGAGCTCCGAGTTTTCACTTCCCCTCGACTTCTCCCCCAGCAAGACAGAGGCCTGATTTCAAGGGGCCTGCCACATCCGTTTCTGCCTCCTCCTCCCCACTGGAGGAGGAGGAGATTTGTGTGGATGGCTTTATACTACCTGAACATTTCCCTGGGCAAGACAACAACTCAGCCAGCTGCTGAAGCTGGGTCCCTGACCGCACAAATAGGAAGGAGCAGGGCAGGGGATCCAGCCCAGCTGGCAGCACGAGATACCGCATGAAATCTGTTTTACACGTCTGGGCAGACGCTTCGTAGTGGATGTAGGCATTCAACAGAATTTGTTTTTATCTCTTCAGTTGATGTACTCACTTATTTCACCCTCAGAAGCAAGAAAGAGTGGAAATGCAGCTACTGAGGAGGCAGTTTGGGTTTATCCAGAGGTTACAGAATAGGAAACCTGAGTGCTTTTTTTTTCCCTTGTAAGTGTGTGATTTAACCAACACACTGTAACCGTGCAAAATCTAAATTAAATTCTTATTGAAGACATGCTTAGTTCAAGCTAGACTTCTCCTTCCCTCTCTCCTAATTTCCAGAGCAGACAGAACGAGCACTGATGATCAATGCAGTTCAGCCGAAGTTCAGCACAGAGGCAGCTCAACACGGGAGACTAAGCAAAGTCGGAAAGACCACCATGGTGCAACACGCGCTGCCAGGAGATGGCCAAAAGGCAGCCCCAGAGTTCAGTGCACACGTTATTCCCTTAGGTAATCCAAGCTCACAATTCCTTGCGTGTGATGTTGCAGCTTTTTCCTGATTAAAGTCAGGGCAATGGTCCCCTTTTTCCTCAATCCCCTCCTCATTTTCTGTTTGCTAACATTGAAATGAGCAAAAGGACTATCAGAAATTAACATGGAAAAAAAAGAAACACGGAGCAGAACACTAGATAAATGCAGTTAGATTGGAGAAGGTATTGGGAAAACAGAAAAAAAGGAGCTAAAGGCCAGCAACCACTTTTACCCAGTTTCACAGAGAGCAGCAGTACAACAGCTTCGTTCACCTCTGCTCTGACTGCAGCTTAGCCATGTTCCTACCTGCAGCTGAGTGTCTATCAATCCTCCTTCCCAGGGCAGCTCCTCAAAGTCCTCCTCGTTGTTGGTTTCCCGTTAGGGACGCATGCACAGCCCTTCAAGCCAGTGTCATCACACATCTCCCAGTGTCGGATCTTACCCCACAGCAAACAAAAGGGGAGGAAACCTCAGCTGACTCCACCAAAGACCTCGCTGTGCCTGCTGTGACGCCGGAGACGCATCACCCACGTTCCGATTATGATGGCTTTGCACTACAAGACCAGGACAGGGGGAACAGGGGAAACTTTCATGGCATCTGATTTTAAAATATCACATGGTGGATGTGTCACAGTCACATATATCCCATCTCTGAAAAAACACGGCAGTAATTTGGAATGTGGACCAAAAGACAGAAGGTTTGGGTTTGATAACTAGTGGTGACTCCCTGAGGCACGGGGTGGCTGTATGATGCAAAGGAACTATGGTGGAGACGTGCTCCAATGCAAGTCCCAGTGACGCTGGGGCAGCAGCAAACAAACAGCTGCAGAATGAAAGAAGGAAATACATATATTATTGTACTTTCAGGAACCAAAAGGGCTTCCATTTCAGACAAAATAATAATAAAATAAAAACCTGTTCTGGGAAAGAGAAAAGACCATCACGATGCTTCCTTCAGGAAATGAAAGACTGAACTTCGAGGAAGGGAAGGAAGCCATATTGATAATTGTTCAGGATTTGAAACACTGAGAAAGATGGAGGCGTCCTCGAAGTACACCAGCTTCTTTTAAATAGCTTCTATCCCAGGCCTGGCTTTGCTAGCAAACCGTCCCAGAGCAGTGGGGAATGCTTCAGGTGGGCATCCTGCGCCATCTCCCTTCAACTCCAAGGAGGCCGCCAGCTCCAAGCCCTGCTTCCCTCTTTCAGCAAACCTGCAGTACGAGGGCGTACCGTGCTGGTCAGCGATGGCCAACAACCCTTTTCTCTTTAGAACTCTCTTTTTTTTTCCTCTCTCTATTTGATTTTTTTTCTTTCTTTAATATATGAAGGCAATATTTACAGCCAAGGCAGTGCTGAGTAAGATGCAGTGATTATGGCTGATTTTATCACAGCCGTATTACTTAGCTGCAAGGTGAAGCACTGTGCTAAAATGGATCATGAATCCCTGAAATTGACTATCCGTCACCTTTATAATCCTGATGGAAAGGCAGGTCAGATCAGGCCTGACAACTTCCCATGCAAAGGAGGCTACAACAGTGACGCCGGCTTGCCTCAAAGCATTTATTTGTCTGGAGAGGAAGGTGACGCCTGAGGGAACCGGACTGCCGAAATAACGAGGGAAAGGAAAAACCAACTACCCCAACTGCCTCTGCAGGAGTCAAGTGCAAACAGCAGAGTCTAAATATGTGTGCAGGAAGACTGCTGGGGTATTAGATAAAAGATTACAAGAAGCTAAGAATCAGGATTGCAGCACGGAGGCCTGCCCCTAGGCTGAAGAACAGATTTCAGTTGCTAAGTTAAAATAATAATAATACTGCCTCGGTGGGAATTTGTGGCAAGAGATGAAATCTACAATTGGGGAAAGCTTTCCATTGTCTAGAGAGTCTAGCCATACCTCCTTCAAACTCAGTGTCAGAGCCCTTTTCACAAAGTCAGGCCACATAAAGGTGCATACAAGATTTGGAGACCAAATTCATTGGGGCATTATCACACATGGCATGTCTGCATGAAAACCCGCAGAGTGATGGCAGTGCTGGACCTCACGCTGGGGGTTTATAGGAGACAACCAGCACGGCTCATCAGAAAATCACTAAGCTATCCCAGTGAATCTTCTTGACTGGCAGGCGGCCAAAGGGAAAGTTGGACTCTAAAAGAAGAGGCTAACTTGCATGGTATTGTTTCTAATAGGATTGATGGGCTGCTGCTGGCAAACCCAAAACACCCAGCTCCTCAAGGCAAGACTTGCTCGGAGGTGTGAACGCAAGTTGTTCTCATTCATACGCCTTCCAGGTTTGGGGGCATCCCAGTATCACCAAACCCCAAGGAGAGCCCTTGTTCTGGATGCCGTACAGACATCAGTGTCACCGTACCTTATTCCTTCTTATGCCAAAGGACGATGATGCCATGCAGGTCCTCAGAAATACTACACACTTGTCAAAAAAGGGGTAAAACTCTTCGGTCTGCACACAGCATCAAAGAAGGGCAAAGTCTGCTCACACCTTGCTCTTCTCTCACCTGTCCTTTCTTCCCCTTTCCTCTAGTGCCTCTCCTGGGTAAGTCACATCTCAGCTAAACCTCTTAGCGAGTGATTACATTAGAGATACTGCTAATTACCAAATATCCTCCGTGTGGTACAATCTTATCAACGCCCCACACCTCCTCCCCCGAGGTGAGGGGGCTTGATCCATTTCATAGAAGTCTCCTAGTTATCTGCTCCAACAAGCTCCGTTCCCCGTTCCCTCAGGCTTGAAGGAAGCTATTGGTTGTCTTCCTTTTCCTTTTTTTTTACTCCCTCCATCGGATCCAAAGCCTTCCTGCTAGAACCTCTTGCAAGGAGGAGGGTTTTCCCCAGCAACCGACTGGTCTGTACAGCAGGAGCCAGCCAGCTCCCAGGGCGGTGAGTTTCAGGTAGGCACTCACACATTTTACCCCTCACACACCCCCAAGAGTAAGATCCACGGATCTACCATCTCCAACAGAGCAGAGGAACTCAGTGTCCATCCCCGAGCTCTTTACACTGCATTTTGAACATGGGGCAAGAAAGGAAGAGCAGGAATAGAAAAGTGGGCTCAGTGCAACCACTGCCACAGCTGTCATCTCCCCTGATGTTGTATTTCTACAACCTCCATCTGACTGCAGCTCACCAATGCCCTGCTCTCCTGCCCTTGCAATGCTCCCCGCCAGCCCAGCTTGCTGCTCACCCCACATTTCTGACAAAATACCCAACGTGCTTCTGCTGTGCCCACTGCACAGAAGTCTGTGATAGCCCCCAGAGCAAAAGGCTGCAAATGTCCTCCGAGAAATAAAGGTAATCACCCTTTTCACGTGCTCTGTGGTTGGACTCAGGTCTCCAGAGCATTAACACCACACCGTCGGCATAGTGACCCTGCTGGGTCTGGTTACAGCCCCACCAGTTCCCAAGCTTTCGAGAGGCTAATTCCACCTCGCTATATTCCAGGAGGCACTTTGCTCCCTTATTAGCACATACTCCGGTCGTATTCTTTCCGGGGGTTTGGTTATTTTCCTGTTTGAAAGTTGTTAGTTTCTCTTTTTTTTTTTTTTGTAGTTTGTGTGCATATTACTGCTGTCCCTGGGATTCATTTTGTTCCCTGCTAATGAAACCTCTGCATCGCTAACAAAGCAGAAAATAATAATAAAAAAAGGTAAGTGGCACTCTCCAGAAACAATTTGTTTCTTGTTCTGTAAATCCTTGTTGAGCACCATCTCAGGGAATTTTCACCCCAAAAAGAGAAGAGAGAAGCAGAAGGTGATTGAGGAGGAGGTGGACAAAGGAGCTAAAAATGCAATTAGTTGATCTGGAAAGGAAATAATAATTATAATTACAGTGTAGACAAATAGGTACCCAGACAGCTGCACCTGTGAAACTCCAGAAAGCACTTGAGCACAGGGAAGCCATGCGAGGGAACAGAAAGCACTGCTTGCAGAGAGATTTGAAGGGGCGCTTCGTTTGCTTGTGCTTTAACCCTCTGGAGCCATGATAAGAGTCAGCTGCCCTCTCCAGAGTCTTGAGTCAGACAACAGGAAGGGACCCCAAAATGCGTGAGTAGTCTTGTTCAGCAAAAGCACCGTGACATAAGGTAGGCACAGACTGTGCCTGGCGGCCCTGCTGTCGGTGAATGTGAATACAAGCAAGATGAAACTTAAGGAGAGCTTTCTCCTAGCAGGTGCACTGCTACTACCTGCGAGAGGAAAGCAAAAGATGTCCCACAAAGTGTGGTTTCTTTGACCCTGTTGGTTTGTGTCTTTTCACATATGACAGTCATCATGTTCATTTTCACGTGCCTGATTATGAGTCATTAGGCTGAAATTTTCCAAAAAATAAGACTGCAAAGCAGATTTTTAAGTTCAGATTGAGGCTTCTAAATTAATGGCTTGCAACAGAAAGGAGCTGAACTTTCAGCTGCTCCCACTGATTTTACGGTCTGACATTCAGATTTTAAAAAATCTAATCCAAGCAGAAAGAAAAAAAAACAGTATCACAGAGCAGGAAAGCAGGAGATCTTACATCCCTCTGCCTGTACAGTCACGTAATATACCATATCTATGCGTTCTCTTACTGGGAACCAGTAACAGATATCACTACCCTTCTGGAAAGGCACACCGGCCAGACTCAGACTCATCCATAGATAGAGACATGCGCTGAAAAATAAGGCTTATTTCTCCAGTGACCCAATCATCAAAGCAGCTTGGATGGCCAAAAGCCACAGGGCCCTCGGTCCCTTAGCTATCTTTAAAGATACACGTATGGTGCTCTACTTGTGAGCACGTATTTGCACTATCACTCACTGGATTACTGGACCGGCCCTTGCATGGAAGATTAAATACAAACTGCTCTACTGCTAACCCGTATTTATTGAGCTTTAACCACTCTGCAATTTATCCATCTCTTCTTGCGGAGTTGGAAAAACTCCATCAACAATAATAATGGCAACACTCAAATTCAATTGGTGCGTTTTTAACCCACAATAAGCAACCTGTTCTATCCATAAAGAGCTCTTCGCAAGTTACACAAGGTATTAATTGAGCTGCTAGGAGACCATATAGGTTGGTTTTGTAGTCACTCTGCAGCAAAAAAAAAATAAAAATAAAATTAAATACTATACAGCAACCAGAAAAATCCTGGCAAGATAGCTGCACCATCTCGGGAGATGATTGCTGCAGCTGTACCAGTTATTTACATGAAGTCAATTCCAAGTGATTATTAAGAACATGAGGTTTATCGTGTAATATAAAAGGCCAGTTCATTACGTCCGCACAAGCTACAGCTTAAATGGCAAACCTCAATAATTCAGTTTTTCCAGCAGCAGTTTGGGATTTAATCACTGCACAATAACTGCATTAATTCTGAATTAATTTCTTAATGGAGATGTAATTGTCTTGGGCTGCATTTAAGGGGCCAAAATCTGCTCTCACCAGCATAAATCCAGTGGAATTTCATGCAAGGAAGTGGAATGATTTCAACAAAGAAAGTTGAAGTCAACGGGCAGCAAAGATTTACGCCAGTACTGGAGAAAATGCTATGGCCCGAGCACCATTTGAACTTTTCAGCAATTCACACACCTTTCGTTCCAAATGACCCTCATTTGCCTAGGAAAAGGACTGCTTGTCCATTTAAGTACTAAACACAGAGCCGGTATCTTCTCCATATTTACTTCTATTATAATCACTCTTTTGTATTACACCCTTCACCGCAAAGGGCTGCAAGGCATTTTACTGCATGGAGAATAATTCCAATTAATGCCAAAATGCCTTCGGGTTTGGGGTAAGAAACCAGCTCACACAGAGAGGGGAGCTAAAAAGACAACTTGTACGTTCAAGCTGACACCTCTTCAAGTCCTAAAGCAAGCCCCGTCTGAGCATTTTAAGAAAAATGGCTTCAAAAAGTGTTCACAAGAACTCACATGCTATTGTGGCAGGCACCCTGGAAATCCTCATGTTACAAGTCAAATCACTAGGAACACGCAGAAGTGATCGCTTCTCCTGTCCTCTTATAATATGGAAGAAAATGGTGAAGGCAAGAAACTCATGTTGTAGGAAGAATGCCTAGATTGAATAAACAGGGATTGGTGAAAAATATATTTTTTATCTTCCACTTGCCCACTCCAGTTGATAAACTCTTAGTGGTAAGAAAGTTGAGAACACACAAAAAGCAACAAGGAAATTAATTATTTAGAGTAATTAACGGGGCAGCTACAAGGTGCAGTGGCAACACTGGCACCCGGGCAAGAGATTGGAGTCTCCTGAGTGCCAGTGGCTGAATTCCAGCCCTGAAAGTCCTGCAACCACAGGGCGGTCTTCGAGACTCATCCCTTCCAAGGCCGTACCAAGGAAAAACAGCATGGGGTGGAACACCTCTTACAACCCTAGTCTGCCAGAGAATATGCAAATTCAACACGCATTATTGTGTGTAACCAATTGAGAATACACAAATACAGCCCATGTTCACTTTAATTCAATTTAAGACACGTCATCTACACATATTAGGCAAACTTACCTTTTTCCGGTGGCAAGCAGGCAGTGAAGAGACTATTTCCAGGTGTACATGTTAAGCATTTTCCTACCAGCACCACAGCAACTGAGCTCTCCATCCATTCTGCATCTATTCACAACTTCAACGACAGAACCACTGATGGCCTCTCTAACGTTTGGCTTAGTATTCACCAAATTAAGCAGTCTCAAAATGCATCCTGCTGAAACGTCACACATCTGCCTGGCTGCTCCTTGAGGACCTCCTCTACAAAAGCTGCCCTGACACAATCTTGCAAGCATCTGATAAAACAACCGTGTGGTGCCAGGACCAGTCATGCCACAGACTGCAAGTGTCACAGGCGCGCTGCAGTACGAGTCAGTGATTAAAATAAACAAAAATGACACCCACTATGTCACCTCTAGCTTCTCTTGGAGTCTAAATGCAACATTTGCCCTTCTCCTGTAAATCTAAGAGGGTTCCCAGGCACTGAAAACATGCCAACAGACTCAGGACCCCTATTCAGACTGGAGATATGGTTAGTAGGAAGTAGACCAAGCAGAAATCATTCTCTTCATATTCGGGGAAAAAAAATACATGGACATAACTGCTTAGAAAAGCCTTTCCCCTGCATTTCACTTTTGGACAAAAGAAACAGCTAAGCAGCTTGTTGTGGGGTCTGCTACTGGTACATGAATACGTCAGCAGCGTATCAGCAAATTCCTTTGCACCACAGTAATACAGGGTATATACAAGAAAATCTATATTCACTACCTTTTTTTTTTTTTTTTTGGCAAAAAAGCCACGATGAGTATTCCTCATCTACTTACAGAAAGGCCCTAACAGAAAATTGACGTGATGTGAGCCAGGCAGTCAGCATCAGACATTGTACCAAAAGACAGGATTCCCGGACTCTTTGTATACCTAAAAAGACACTAACTTTCAGGTCAGGGAGCTGATCCTCCTTATCAATAAAGGTCCCAATGAGATTTAGCCGATCAATCATTAAAACTGCTGGAGATAATGGAAAAAATTGCCGTAATAGTTTTGATTCCGTTTTTAAAAATCAGAATCAGTCCTCTTGGGAATTGTCAACTTCAATGAAATGTTTGATGGCAAAGCATTCAAATGTTTCATGGCAATAATCTCTGAACATTTTGTCTAGATCCGTTTTGTTTTGCTTTTTGTCATATGAATATATCATTTAATCTATTTCTGTCTATTAGATAGACACGGATTATTATTTACTTACCAGCTTAATACATGAAAAACTTCAAATTAAACACAACAAATCAAAAGAAAATAGTGAGAGTTTTAATACAAAAAAAATCAAATTGTCCCTACCAAAGAGGGCTTCACAGCCTAGTGCTGACTTGCTCTGGGATAACTGGAGATGATTGTGTCCTCTGTATTCAGAGGAGTATGGAACAGGGATTTTGCCTATAGCATGACGGAGCTGCTGTTCTGCTTGTTTACCTAGATGTCTAGGTATGCATAGTTTGTACTAAACATTGAAAACATTTCACACGTCCTGTGACTCTAAGGTAGAAAATGGCTTGAGCTCTACATTCAGAATTCACCTCTTAATTCATCTACATAGGCTCAAGTTCTAGCATCCGCAGTGCAACAGCCCTAGCGCTCTAGTCATTTTAAGTTCTTCTGGTCATGGCATAACCTATGCCAGGTCAACGTGGGAAGGAAATGCATTACAAAAGCTTAGAGAAACAAAGGAAGATGTAGCTTAGGTGTATCTTAGAAAGGGAATTTGTTAGGAGAATTTGCTGCTGTAGCCTCTGGCATTTCGTGATATGACAGACATTCTTCGCCTGTGGTGTCCTGATTCCCTGATATGCAAGATACAGCGTAATTCATGTCTTAGGTCAGATTTTCCAAGAGCAGGTGACAGAACAAAGACTCCGTAAGTCACTGGATTCAGTAATTTTTCTGCCATCCTTAGGTCGCCGCACTACATCCAGTGCTACAGTACCTCAGCAGCTGGCAATGTTCATCACACGCAAAATCAATGAACAGCCAAGATTACAAAAAGAATAAATAAATAAATGGGTTCTTAAATTGGCCAAAATTGGGTTCTTAAATTCACACTTG
This sequence comes from Heteronetta atricapilla, assembly GCA_011075105.1. Classification (NCBI taxonomy): domain Eukaryota; kingdom Metazoa; phylum Chordata; class Aves; order Anseriformes; family Anatidae; genus Heteronetta; species Heteronetta atricapilla. The sequence continues at coordinate 86,174,961 of CM021731.1, read as the reverse complement.
GCAGAGGAACAAATACCACGATCGTTCACACCAAAAGGCCAGAAACGACCAGGCAAAATCCAAGGAAGATGCTGTGCCAAACCTCCACAATTGCTTACAAATGCACCTATCCATAACTACAAAATGAAGCCAAAGTACTAGGCTTACAGCTAGTAAAATGCCCTGATCTATGAAACTATTACTAGTGAGCCTGATGACAACAGCTTTTTCTGGAGCTATGAATCTGCAACTTTACAAAAAGCAGCTCACACTTCAACACCCCCATGCTGTCAGCAGAACAACACCCCAAGCACTTCTGCACCCTGGGACACAGGATGAAGTAGCTGAGCTTTCAGGATCCCTCTACGCTGTTTTCCCTGTGATCCTAAGAAACCTGCATGAACCAGCAACAAGGGGTCTTTCAAACAGCTTGCCTGAAAGGATCAACTCGGACCAAACTGATGGGAAGCGGCATCATTCATGGGCAAACGTTCTACAGAAAATGCTCTTTTTGCAAACATGTATGAATAAATGAAAGCTGGAAGAAGTCTCTCGCTCTCCCCCAGCCCTGCACATAAGGAGCGCAGGGGTTATTACCAGCTCATCAAATATTCCATTAAGACTGACAGTCCGAAAAGAGAAGTGCCATTTGCACAAGTCCTCGCCAAGCTCCGGCAGCCCTCTCTGTCAGTGTCATGGCTGGACCAAGATTCTGTAGAGAGCAAAAATGAAGTCAGAACCTCTTTAATATATAATTAGCAGTAAGAGGAGTGTGAGGCCACTTCAGTAATACATCTCATGCTCACATAAAGCAGTAGGAGCCAAAAGAGAAAGAGCATAAGAGGTCAAGGGAGCAAAGATCAGAGAAAAATGAGACTTATGTACCTACATGAAGGAAGAGGTCCGGTTATAAGCTGATAAGTAGTAAAAATAGGGCTTTGCATTTATAGACTGCTTGCTTTTCAAGATTTCCAGAAACACAGCTCGAAGGCTGGTGGGAATGATAGCTCTCGTATCATAGCAGAGGAATGGGAAAACCACAGGCAGAACACAACACTTCCAAGAGCGCTCAGGATGTTGGTGGCAGAACTGGGGATACAACCCACCCTCTAACGGCTGGAGCAAAAGGCTTTTCCCATCCTATCCCTGATAAAGGATATCCAGAGACAGGGAGATAAAGCACAATACTGCTGAGCTTCCCTGTGTGCCAGATTAAAGACAGGTATTTGATGTTTGTTTATGCCAAGCTTACCAGTGCCAGCCCAAGGCTACACTGGCACACAATTCCAGTGCGTGAGGAATGGAGAGGGAAAGGCCAACGTGATTTAGGGCTAAGACTGAGCTCTCAATCTACGTTTCCAGCACCTCAAAACACAGTCTGTTTTTCTCTTGCTTTTTGGCTCATACTCCTGATTACAACTACTTTTATTGCTTCTTTTTTAATTCACAGAATTATTTAAGATTGCAGCTCAGGGTCAGTTTACAAAAGACAGCTTATTATCTACAGCATCTGCAAAAAATGGAATAGGTGTAACCTCTCCTTTTTCAGCAAAGCCACTCTTCTTGACCTTGACATATTTGCAGTCAACTTTTACTTGGGTGTAAAGCGCCTGTTTACCAATGGATCTGTCACATCTGCTTCCCTAGAGGCTTGCCATCACCACGCAACAACCCTTTTTTTAGTTCCTGCAGCAGCAAAACACAGTGCCATGCCTTACCGGAGGTTTCCAGCTGAGAACCATCGTAGCAAGAACTAAAAATATTTAGGGACAAGGAGTCAGAGATGGAAGCTTAGAGGCTGCTCCACCTAAAATAAAGTCTCAATACTAAGTAAATATATATATATATATGCACACAATAAAAACTCACCCTTCGACTCCTCATTTAAAGACTGCTTTACGAAGAAGCAGCAAGGCCTGCAGGTGGAGTAGAGCATTAAGCTACGGGCCTACATGGGCAGAAAGCCCTGAAAAAAGGAGTACCTTGCATCATAACAACACAAAACACGCATATTACATATATATTATATATCATATATAATAAAGATAATTATCATATATTATATAATTAGTATAACATAGCGCCTGGAGAATCTGACCCAGCTTCAGATGACGACTAAAGGAACCTCTAAGTACCTTGATCGGAGCAAGCAGCTCTCCAAGCATCTAGACCAATACCCAAGGAGCGGTCCTTGGTCACGACACGTACTTGTAACAATACTACGTGGTCATGTAAGAGAACGACCCTAGAAAATTAAATTTAAAATACACATAGGTCTCTATGACAGCTTTCTTTTAAGTATTTCATCAGCACCATATTACCTTGAGCAGACGGCTGGAATTACAGAAACTCTGTAGGGAGGAAAAGATCAAATAAAGAGGAAGGGTAGAAATGCTACTAGGAAAGCAGGGAGTTTGGACAAACACACACTGTTTGCAGACAGGGTGGGCTCAGGATGGGTTCCAGCACACCTACAGCAGACCCTAACTGCTCCTTGGAAAATTAACGTGGTTTGGAGGGGATTCTCTTAAATTCAGAGCTAAGGAAGGCTGATAGGTGCCGAGGAGCACTCAAGTCAGACAAAGACATCTGCTAGGGATGTCAGTAATAGAGAGCTAACTTATCTGGGAGCAGAGGATAGGACAGAAACTTCAGCGAAAGCAAAGCTGAGGCACGCTACAACTGCAGAAATGAATCCTGAAAAATAGCAGGGCTTCAGACACAGAATCTCAATGAAATTAGGCCCCAAGCCAAGACTAAAAACGATCACGTGTGTACGCATCGTTGTGGAAGCTTGTGAGCGTTAACAGGCAAATGAGAACGCTGGATAATGGAAAAACTTGCTACAGGAAGGGCTAATGGAAGGACAGAGATGGATGGAAGAACATAACCTTTGGTTTCAAACTGTACACGAAGGGCATGCTAGGCCTTTAGAGGTGCTGCACCCCCACAGATGACAATAAGACAGCGTTATGAGATGTTCACAAAGTAAACTCCAAAAGCCCCAGCTACACGAAAATCACCATGCTAGCAGGGTTACATCATCATCCCCTTGTGATCAAGAGAACAGAAAAATACTAAGTGCATAATGTTGATGAACATCAAAGCAGCAATCAGTCTAATAAAGCAGAAAAAAAACGGATAACTTTGGTTATCTGCTTACAGAAATGAGTCAGGTGTCATGTTGGGTGACAGTTTAGGAAAATAATTTCTTGATGTGTTAAATAAATTATCACTTAGAACAGCTGACTCCAGAGCTCAAAGAGAGGAGACTATTTTCAGTGCAATTTGACATGAAAGACATAAGTCTATTTGCAAAGCAACTGTTGTTGGTTGAAAAACAATGACCGCTTCGTAAGCGGTCTCCACGTCCTTCAGGCATTCCACAAAAAAACAAACAACTAACCAAAAAAAAGGAAATACTATATTTTCTGAAAGGGGACTGCAATACTAATGAGGAAGAAAAAGCACATTTGTAAAGAAAACGCATGCCACGTTAAAAGGGGAATAACGTGCAAGATGTCATTTGAAAGATGCATACTATTACGAAGAACCTCAGCTGGAGAACTCTTGTCCAGTTTTAAGTACCGAACTTCAGAAGAGACAGATCAACTGGAATAAATCCAGAGCAGAAGAAAAAAAATTGAAGCGATTTAGAAAAACATGACCTACGAAGAAAGGCTAGCAAAAATATATTTGTTTAATCTACAAAAGAGAAGACTACAGGACTAACGGTCTTTGAATACATGAAAACTAATTCTAAAGAGGCTGCTCTCTGTGTCCCCAGCAGTCAGCGAAAAAAAAAAAAAAAAGACAATCAGCTTAGCATACAAAATGGAAGATTTGATTTGGAAATTAGGAAAAAAAAATAAGTTCTAAGGATAGCAAAGCCTTACAGCATGCTACCTATGCAGATTGCGGAGTCTCTTTCCTTAGAAGTTTCCATGTATATGGAAAATATTCACAGTAGTCAGGCAGGTCCCTTTCATCCCTGTAATTTTATGATCTTGGGAGAAATCTTAGCATCACACTTCTGCTGGGGCAAGGTTTCCACTCCACTGACAACAATATCCTAGAGGTCCAAAAAATCCATGAGGTTAGCAGAGGAGATACATTAGGGTCCAGCAATCGATAGGCTGTGACTACACCACGATTCTCATCGTACAGAGAATAACAAAGGACCAAACAAATGAAGGAATAGGTTAGCAAGGGGGAATGCAGGCCAAGACTGAAGGGCACTTACATCTGGGTGTAGGGAGCACAGCGTGGGGACAGTACATGGATTCACAGACTACAATAGCTACGACTTCATCCTGAATTCCTCTCATTTCACAAGCAAAAACCACCAAAACCCTACAGACCCCACGGGTAAGGCAGAGGCATTTCAAATCCTTTAAGACAAGGTGAGAATTTGTTGCTATAAAGATTACAGATGAACCAAGAGCTCATGCAAAGCAAAGTGTCTCCCCAAATACCATCATTAAATCCCACTGAAAACGTTAATAACAATTTATTTACTTATTTTTAAAAAGAAAGAAAAAAGGAAGGGATGAGCACCTCGGGAACGAAGCAATAAGAGCAATGATCGGGACTAAGTTCCCAGTAGTCGATTCTTTACAGCTGCCCAATATATCCCACACACATAGTATAGGAGGGAACTGGGGGATACGGATGCCTTCGGCCACGATGCACAGGATGAAGGGGAGAGGTGAGGGGAAAGCTCGCTTTCTAAATGCAAGCAGAACCAATAAATCACAGCCTGGCTGGCATGGCAAACACCAGTCCCTCCGGCAGCTTTGTAATTACTCCCTAAACGTGGTCTCAACCCTCTTGATGTGGAGATAAATAACTTTATGTGCAAAGCAATTAAAGCCTCAGGCAACACTGCTGGCAAAGCTTGGTCACTGTGCGTCACTATCCATTTGCCAGAGAGGTGGACAAGTGGTACTGAGTTTATTAAACCAGAGCACCGGCTCTCACACATCAACCTGCCAGAGCCCTTCTCGGGATGGCCCTTGAACAACCGCTTCTGCTCTCCAAAGCAATGAAACACCCTGGTGTGAGGGCTGAACTTGAGGCGAGTTGCGAGACCCTCTAAGCCGCGTGCTGCACGTCTTGCTCATATCTCTGCTCTCCAAGAAGACAGCACTTTTCTGCGTCCTAAGTCTGATACCTACTGGGGAACCTCTGAAGGAATTATCAATCATCGTGATTAGATTTCTCCTCTTCTCAGGAGAGATCATGCTCGGTTGAAACAAGAGCTATTGCTGGGACGATAACAAATCACTCTGGAGCAGACTCCTCGCCGCGTTCCTCTTGCCCTTATAAACATGCATTTCTCTGCCTTTTTCCTGAAGAGTTGTATTTTCTCTACATCTTCCATCTGTCCAGAGCAGTTCCTTCCTCCAGGCTTCTCTCACAACCCATGCCTACGTGCGCTGACAGCTCTGGAAAGCAAACGTAGGAATGTCCTCCTGGGTGAAATGGTGCTCTACTGCAACACCCTAAATCCTGTCCTCAGAGGAGCTCCTGCCCTGCCCAGCTCAGGAACACTGTACAGGGTTGCATCTGTGTGGGACACAAACCAAACCAGAATGTGCAAAGAGCACCGCGCAAGGTGCCAACTAGAGCACCAGGCATGCCACAACGATCTCGCACAACCCCAAAGCACACATCTTACGCACGGGCAAAGCACCCGGTGGGGACTCCAGCAACCTACAGGGAAGGCATGGACCGGTTGTATGTCATAGCAGTCGTCCTTCTGC